>OX457003.1:15649737-16867122 GCA_949752705.1 Callimorpha dominula
GTCCATTTCTATAAAGATTAACGTACGTATTTTACACAGCAAAGTTGAGTAGAAACTGCTATACGTATAAAATTTTATTTGCTAGGTACTATACATATACCTATGGCTGCATATTTAAATATCTACTGACTTCACACGAATGCATAGCACCAGTAATACCTGTTCATCGACCCAGATGATTAACCCTATGCGATTTTCTACAGTTAGGTAATGAATATTGGTCCAAAATTTAAGACGTTAACATTAAATATTTATTAACAATTCTTACGATTCATTCGTAATCTGCAAGTCTTAAAAAGTGGTATCCACTTGTTACTTTGGGTGTATGTCATCAGGTGCTTTATTTGTAACAAGCACTCAAGCGTAATGTGTTAAAATGGGGAACCTTATCTATGTTTAACTTCTACCTGAGGCACTATCCCACGAATCTTTAAACGACACGTCAACATCAACAATTTTTTATACAAGCTTTTGCTTATAGCTCTATCCATCTATAGCAAATTTAAACCATCGATGAATATGCAACAATATAGTGACAATTACGTTAAATTAAAAAAAAATCATTTTCTTTGTTGCTACAGAAGAGAACCAATCGTTAAAAAAAAATTACTGTTCTGTTTACCTTGAGGTTGTTTAAGTGACGCATGATGTGCCAAACATGTTTATATGTAAAATTTCCTGTTAGCTTATAGATGTTGAAAAAAAATATATACACAAATAAGATGGGTTTTCCGATAACTTTTGAGACAGCTGATTCAAAATCAAGCATTTCAAAGTTTGTATATAAATAAATCTATTCTATTTTGGTAATTACGACGGAGTTATTTTGTAACAACAACATTTTTTAATGTATTGTCCATAACCACACGACCGTCAACCGGCATTCCGCCGATGCATCTCTGGTCGTGACTCATCTCGTAGGCACGTCAGTTGATGTCACTGGGCCCAGGTACGTCGTACCCTGAGGTTTACAGTCCAGTCTGCATGCAATACAAAGAGATACTGAAGACTAACAATAAATCAACATAATATATTTCTATCAAGGTATTGTAAACATCACTCGTTTAAGAGCCAATCACTTGAGTTTTTAATACTTAGTTATAATGACTTAAGTGTGTATCACAACTATGGGAACCATTGAAAGATAAGGTTAGATTGAATGAATAGAAATCGATATTAATGTATTTCTTGTAAATTTTACTCATCAGCAATATATACAAGAAATACATTATGTTGCCAACTGTTCACCTATGCACTGTGGGCAACGGTTAAAACAGTCACGAACACAAATGTAATAACATTTTGTTAAAATTGATTTTATTAATATACATGTTTAGCTGCTTTTTCTGTCAAACAAAATGACATTGAAAATTGTGCTCAAATATTTTTATTATATATTATTATATTTATTATAGATCAATATAGATCAATGAACATAATAATGTTCATTGATCTATAAAAATATATAACGTTGCAGATAGAATATCTATATCTATACCATGATCTATACTAATATTATAAAGCTGAAGAGTTTGTTTGTGTGGTTGAACGCGCTTCCTGAGAACTATTGTTCAATTTGAACTGGTTCAAATTGCAAAATTCTTTTAGTGTTGGATAGCCCATTTATCGAGGAAAACTATAGGCTATATAACATCACGCTACGACCAATATGAGCGGAGTAGTGACTATAAACGCAGGTGCAACTGCGGGGACGGCTAGTTAGGAATATAGACACAATGACACAATTTTCACAGTTTTTCTCTCTAAAGACATGGTTATATCGAGCTCATTATACGAAACAGAAAAACTTGGTTCCAAGTTTAAACGTATTATGTCAACCGGAACTGCAATGAATTAATTATACTCTGTCTGTCCATTCGTTTATAATTTTTTTTTTTTTTTACAGTTGCTTGAGAACGTAACTGTGCCAGGGTTTGCAAAATTTATCATTAAAACGCGCTGTTAGAAAAATATGTAATAGTTTATCTATTTTCGTTTGATTATACTATTTATAAATAACCATTCGTAGACATTATGATACTGTCTATTAGTATGTTTTCAAATAAATGATTTTTGTTTTACGCAATAAGAGTTACGTTCTATTGTACGTACTTATGTAGTGATGGGAGCAAATGTTTCTACTGCATATTTTGGTATATACGAATATTTACTATTCTATATTACTAAAAAACCTTTAGTCACTTGAATTGCAACATCAAATTATTGAAATTAAAGTTCATAGTTACAAAATAAGTATAAGTACACTAGATTCGTCACTTGAGTCCTCAGTAACTTTAGCAATAAATTGTTATGTATAATATATTATACATGGGTAATATAATTTATTAAACAAGGTCAGCGTTTTTAAGGTAAAATTTACTTTTACCTAACTTTTTTTAATCTATCAAAACTTCATCTTAAATAAAATCGATTGTTATTTTTACCCGATGAAAAAAAAAGGAGGTTCTCAATTCGACCATTCGGCGCCAAACAACAAACTGATTAATTATCAAAATTTTATATACACCTACATAGAAACAGAAGAAGGCTCTACATAGGTAATTAATCATTGTTATATATGGCGCCGACTCAAAATGATTTTTTTTCATCATCAGCTCAGCTACATGAAGTGATGATTTCTAAACGCAAATACCTGATAAAGTAATGAAAAGTAAACAGAAACACTATTCGTTCCTACAATTTTCGAGGGTTTCTCTGAATTTTATCAGGATCCCATCATCAGATCCTGACTTCCTTGACATGGGACCACCCTTGAGGTGTATACCTCAAGGGTGGTCCAACAAAAAAATAATCAAATCGGTTCATAAATGACGGAGTGAGGGCTGCACATACATAAAAAAATATATATAATATATATATACGGTCGAATTTAGAACCTCCTTTTTTTTCGTCGGTTAATAAGTTTAAGAATCTTTTTAGGAAACATTTTATTCTATTTACATATTTTTAAATGCAAAGATAATATCACGGTAAGTGACCCACTTCACTCTCATCTTCTTCATCTCTTCCTTTAAAAAAAAATATATATACGGCCAAATTGAGAACCAACATTCACCAACATTCATTTTAGCAATAAATTGCTAGTTTTACTTAAGTTCATTCTAGCTAATGTTAGAATACATTTGCATAGGAATCGCCGTAACCGCGATAGGTAGAGGACCGCTGATGTCTACAAAAATAATAGTTCCCGGGTGCCGGTTTGATTCCGATACACCGTTCCACCGAAAATCCCAGCGGTGGTGGCGGCCCGTGGTGATTTCTAAACGCACAAAAAAAAAGAGACTTAGCCTTTTGAAACATCAGGGATGTCGCACATTACTAACCTTATAAAAAAGAGACTTAGCCTTTTGAAACATCAGGGATGTCGCACATTACTAACCTTATAAAAAAGAGACTTAGCCTTTTGAAACATCAGGGATGTCGCACATTACTAACCTTATAAAAAAGAGACTTAGCCTTTTGAAACATCAGGGATGTCGCACATTACTAACCTTATAAAAACCTACAAGTTTTTAAAAAACGACTATTCACAATATGACACTTCTAAGGAGATTTTGAGAATCGAATTACAGAGCATGAGATTTTATTTACGGTACACGGTAAGGTATGAAAGAGTTAGATCTCCTTTTTTCAGAGGATTTCAAAGAAAGCCATAGAAGATTTCTGCTCAAATCCCCTAGAGGGCCTAGATGTTCGGTACGTGTGCGCTATAGAAGACCGCATGTACCCTGAATTACTAGCAGGGCAGTTTTAGCTTCACTGTGAGGGCTTAGAGTTATAGTAACAGTTAACTATTAGGCCCACTGTGTGCTTCTTTTACTTTGCTACATTGGTTAGATAAAACAGTACAAGACTTTATCTACTCTCGATTTCATTCGTGAATATAAATCGAGCAGAACGAAACATAACCTCACTATCAGAGAAATCAATTCTTTTGAATAAGCATGAACGTTTTTTTTTCAATCAGCGATGGTTCTAGTTAAATAGATTTTTATGATATTTTTAGCCTCGACAAGTTATCAGAACGCTGGGTGTAGATTACGCAATACTTATGCTTCTATAATTACTATCCTTAGTAAAGCGATTTTGATATTGTTTTATTAGACAACTTATAAAAGGGGTCTTAGTCCCATAAAATTAAAAATAAATCTATTAGCAAAGGGAATAAATTGCTAACGAAAATTTGCATAAAACTATTTCGGTCCATTGATGTTAATTACTGACAGATTGCCAACTTTTTGTATGCGACATAAAGTATATTGAAGTCGGAGAGTTTAAAGAACAGTATTTTAAGAAATATTAACAGTAGGTACATGTTTTAAAGTTAAGAAACATAGTTTTGGAATTACTAATCTGTGATTTTGGCGCTTCTTGCACAAATCAATAACTTGCTTTAATTTCTTAAATATTAAGCCTCTCCCCAATTTTAATATAAATAAAAATAAATGAGGAGCAAATTGTTTTTTTTCTTTAATTTATTTTCCAAAACTTTAATAATTATCATAACCTACTCACAAAAACCTATCTAAGATTTATCAGTGGTCTAAGATTTATCAGTGGATAGAAGCTCTTATTCCATAATCCCAAAACTTGGCATTACATAACACTATTTTTGTGCAGACCGAAGCGCCGAGCACAGAAAGTAAATAAGAGAAAATTTTTGAAAAAAAAAATTAATTGCTTGTGAAGTCACTAATAAATGACAAAATTTTTGGACAGTATTCATATCAAGAAAAATGTTGTCCTCTGATATTTTTTCTTTACTTTTTATACGATGCAGTCATATTATGGTGAACGGAAATAGTATTTTGGGTAGTTTTTTTTTATGAAAATGTAAAACAGTATTACTTCAATAGCGAAATAAAGTATAATACTGTTTTTAACACTATGGTTGGCAACCCTAATTACTGATGATGACAAAGACCGATTACAGATAGGTTATCTAAGAAGAGCATTCACCGTATTGCGTAAAACCGCAGAATATATAATACATAGTACTTACGTAGTGAAACCCATCTAAGTCAACTCACTCAAACGGTTTTATATTTTTAATACTAGACTAGGACTAGAATTTTTTTTAAAGTAGTAGTCAACAATTAGTGCAGTCCCTTGCGCCATCCTCCTAATTACTTACCTATTAAATCAACACTTTCAGAAAAAAATCATGAGTTTAGAGGTCCAGAAAGTGCTAGGTTGTCTTTCCATGAAAATTTAAATTTTTTATTTAAATTTTCATTACTATATACGGTACTTACTACGTACATAGATAACAAGCGTCAAAAATAAAACAATCTTAAAATGATAAGTCAAAACATGTGCATTTTGTGTGCATAGGCTTCTCAGCTTACTGTTTAAAATAAACTGCTGCCACTCTTCTTATCGAAACGTAAACTGTTTTTAATAGAAGTTATTTGAATTGAATACTGTGCCTAGTTTAACCTGATCGTTGTTTACAAGCAGCAAAAGATAAGTAATAAACAATGATGTTCGGAACC
This sequence comes from Callimorpha dominula, assembly GCA_949752705.1. Taxonomy (NCBI): domain Eukaryota; kingdom Metazoa; phylum Arthropoda; class Insecta; order Lepidoptera; family Erebidae; genus Callimorpha; species Callimorpha dominula. The sequence goes on from OX457003.1 coordinate 15,655,254, forward strand.
GTTGTGAATGCTTAGAGCATTGTCTGTGATCCGGACGTAACGGTATAATCCATTCCCGGTGATTTGGGTACAATGTTACTTTTGCTTGTGGATACTCTATTGAGAGACCTTCAAAAAGGATTAACAGTGAAACCTTTAAAAATTAGTAGTGAGATGAATAAACAGAAGAATAAATTCAATCTCTGATGTATACAAGTCGCTTCAGTGGTAAAATAACATGACTTAATACAAAGTTTTAAGAAGTCCATGGTATATGTATGTGTGTACGCGAGCACAAAACTTATGGTAACTATGAATGTGTAAATTCCTCACGATATTTCCCTTCACCATTTAAGCAAGTTGAAACTCATAATTCAAACTTTTAAAAAATAAAGGTATACAGGCCCCGGAGATAAAACTCAAACCGTTTTGATGTAAGAAGCGAATGGTTATACTGCCTATCTAACTTAACAATGAATGATCAAATCTGAGTTATGGGGAAATATATCAGTAACAATTCAACCACGATTCTCAATTGTTGAAAAACACTAACACATCTCGGTCCGGAGTAACTGAATATTTACAAACTATTGCTTTGATTTGTAAACTTGCAAGTAGTGCATGGGTACACACGCATTTTGTGCCCTGTGGCCAGCCATGTGCCTCCTTAATTATCGTGATTTCATGTTAATTTAACGACTCGGATTATGATTCAGATAGCAGACAATCTAGGTCAGATTGTGAAATGATTCCGCGCTTGTATTAAGGCCGATGAGTTAGCACAATTTGCATTTTATAATCCATCTAGATATCTTTAGTAGAACAAATTGATACAAAAGCATATTTTTCGCCACTCAAGCAGAAAGGCCTTGTAATATCGTTCAACGGAGTCGAGTTGTCGCCCGGCGTTCCTCGTTACAGATTAAATTACTCACTACCATAAAACACCCAGTGAAAGTGCGCTCTACTTTAAAGATTTGTACGAGGTATTTTGATAACCCAGTTGTTACTTATTACCTTTCCTAAATATTTAAGAAACACTGAGTGTTATTTTCAAAGCAACAACAACTAACTAGGTAGGTACATATTAACTGTAACAACTGTTTTAATAACAGTTTAGGTTGTTTGTTTTATTTTGTTTTAGAAAGAAAGTGGTCATTAAACTAGGTCTTTTCCGATGTACCCTTCATCGGAAAAGATCTGAAATCCAGTACTATCACATAGTCAACTATAACTACATGATATGTGTTAAAAATCGATACTTTCACTTATTACCATAATGCCAGTTTTCCGATTACCAAACCATTTTAGCTCATACGACAGCAAAGCGATTTCTCAGAAAGGTAATTTTTACATAAGTATAGCTCTTAAAAAACGCTTCTTATGAACAAAACGTACTAGGAGTAAATGACGAGATAAAGTTGACGCTCAATTTGTATCGGCTTTCATATTGTAATTCTATAAGAGAATATATATTAATATGTAGGATGTCAGACAATCTCATTCATAAAATTTTGTTACGCAATAAATTCTAGAGAGCCGACATACTAACAGTAGGGTTATAAAACTGTCTGCATGTTGCTTCTAATAGCAACATAACTAGTCGAGAAAGGTCAGGGAAGGTTAACCCGATGGTTTCCCACGTCTGGCATGGCGCGTCGAAGGAAGCCGCACAAAAACACCGAGTCCTCCCTAACATTCCTCTTCACACGAAACAAGAGGAAGTGCCGCGGAACGTTGCACATAAAATGTAGGGTGGTGCATATTACTAGTTTATTGCTTATTTCTCAGGTGCCAATAAATTTACTTCGAAAAAAACCCGGACAATTGCGAGTCTGCGTCTGTGCGAGGTGGACGTACTATCCACATTCAAGTTTGTTTCAGTAAACAAACAAACTCCCATCCATCGATTTATGATAAAATCAACTTTCCAACCGTAAAATATAAGTTTGTAATCACTAAAATAATCTTTTTTATGTCATTTAACAACAAATTAAAGACTTTCGGATTTTGTCCTTTACTTGTGCTATCAGACCTTACTTCTTACCAAATTTCACGATTCTAAGTCAACGGCAAGTACCCTATACATTTTGATTTACCTGCGAAGTGTTCAAATTTAGTCCAATCTAAGGCTTAAATGCCCGTATCATTTGATTGCGTTGACTTGGAAGCTTGATTTTTTTACAGCTTCAAGGGATTGCAGACGTAAGTATTTGGTATTAATTTCACATTTGATGCATTCGATGGCTCCTGAGAAAAAAGGGTCTTGACAGACTGTACTTGTAAAATCTGTGAGGGTACACAGGACTGTCACCTGAATTATTAAATTCATCTCATCCTCATCCTCCGCGCCTTTTCCCAACTAAGTTGGGGTCGGCTTTCCTGAATTATTAAATTATGATTCCAAATTCAAAACTAGTAGAAACATATACGGAAGAAAGTATTCGTGTCTTATTAAAAAAGAAACACGATGAAACCACATAGGTTTATTAATTAATAAATAATTGGTAAAACAACATATAGATTTTATGCCTGATGATACTTATGCTTGCATATTCTATTGATCAAGTAATTTCGCATTTTTACTGTGTTCACATAGTTATAATATACTCGTAACGCATACTAATGCGTTATATTATAACTATGTGAATGGGTACCTATTTAAAAGTCCTCATTATTATAAAACTACAATTGTCTGTTTGTTTGCTTAGACGAAAATTTGGTATCTAATTCCAAATACAAGGTGCATACATAAAGTATTATAACTATCCTTAATAACAGTGATTGTCACTATTGTATTATTCTTCTATAATAACGATGAGAAATTTTACTGTCTTGTAATATTTGATAACATAATAGTTACTAATGTTATACTTACCAATATAATACGTTACATTACAGTTTAAAATGATTACGTATGTTATCAAAAAAAGCATCTAACATTTACGTAACATTATTTGAAGTTAAATACACCAAATTTCATATCCTACTTATTCTAGAACTGTTTTCAAGATTGTAATTGAAAAAGTTCAATGAATGCAATACTTACACTATAGTACGCACAAAATGATGGTATTTTTACAGAATTGGGTCCAAAGTATTTACCTAGTTGAACACCATTGACTTCAAATATATCTAAGATATTTATTTTATTTATTATTTTTTTTTATTTTTACATTAGATGTATTTTTATAGAGTAAATCTATTCGAGAAAAGACCGTTATTTACATTTTATTGAATATTAGTGTAACTTTATACTGGCAAGACATAGTGTGATGATCAAAACTGAACTTATATGCATACTTAATCCTTGGCTGATGACTTTCGAAGTAAAACGCACAATTATGAAAGACCATTCTGACTGAAAGATGTTCTGTATATGACAATAGTATGAAAATAGTCTAGCCTGCCTCGTGTCTACATCATTAACGACTTTACAACTACTTATCGTATCTAGACTCTAAACAGCAGCAACAGTGATGTGATTGTTAGACCCTGGGTCTGACTGATTTTCTCTGTCGTTTTATCGGACAACTCTTACCGTTTTGTTTTTGCAAATTGACAGCTGCATCACAAAGTGTTTAAATAGGTTTGTAAGTATTTGAGACGGGAATAAGGTCTTCTACTATTACGTGGGATGAAAAATATTGCCTGCGAAGTGCGGGTATGTAATCAACTAATCATACCTGTGCCTACCACGTCTGAATAGATTGTTACACGTTACTAATTAATCGGTCATAATACATTCCCTATTTACGACATAGATTCCAATAAATCTTAGAAAGTAGAACGTATTTTATTGGCAGTTACGCTGATGACTCGGTAATTTTTGGTAGCTCAGGTCATTACGTAATCGACTTGCGTTGTACCTTTTTACGTAGAATCGTGTGAATGTTAAATTAATATGGCAATATCAGCATTTAGCTCTAATATGTTGTGACGTCAGAGGTACCTATGTACCTATTCACGGTAGTTAATTACTGCTTTCTAGGAGAATCCGTACAAAATGTCTAATATAATAAGTATTCATAAGGTGCAAAAGACACTTATTAGAACAACCCTAATGAGATTATGTTTGCAAATTATATCAATAATACACATTTTCCTAATGCTTTTAGCAAAGTAATCGTATTTCAAATAATTATACTTGAATGTCAGCAAAAATCATTACTTACTGAACAGGTTTTGTCATTGTACCTAATATAGATTTTGTTCCAAAATAAAATGAGTAAAAGAGGTGGGGCACAGCCGATTTTGCACGTATCGAAGCTGTCAAAAATAGAAATAAACCTTATTTTTCAATCTTTAAATCTTATCTTTTAATATCTTTTCCAGAGCTCGATGTAGATGGGCGTTCGATCCCCACAATAACTAAAACTGGTATAGAAACAAAATATTTTTTGTGGAAGTAAAATTTCAAATCTCATTCTATTCCAAGTTATTATACAACCATATACGAGTGTTTCTCTCGGTGTATATTCATTGATACTCTCTTTCATATCACTAGATAAGAAATCATTCAACAGAATACAGAAGAATGTAAGTTGATAAATGAATATAAACCTTATGTTGTAACAAATAACTATAAAATATTGTACTATAACTACAACAATTGAACAATAATATATATTTTATACACTTTCTTTAGTAGTAGTGTTAAGATTTTTCCATGACCTACTTTCTCTATCAGATGTAGATTGCTAACTTCGCTTGCGGTTTCCTTCGATGGAAACTTACTCGTAGATATATTCAATACAATACAATAAGTATGCGAGAAACATTATTTTCTAATACAAGGTGGTAGTCGACCTGTATTTTTTTATGGTCGTATATAAATGTGTGTATAGTAGTCGTAGAAAAAATCGTGTTTTTGTTTTATACATAAATCTTAATTTAATATTGACAAATTGAATTTACTGATGACTGTTTGAGCTGATGGCAAAAGCTAGTTTATTATATTTTTTCATGTTTCACTAGCGTAAGATTTCATGCCGTTTTCACCAATAGTAGAGCGATAGCGGAAAGAGGAAGGTTTAGGTATATATAATTTGTTAACGTTTTGTGTAAATTGGTTGAGATATGATGAGTGTTGAACATGTCATTGCTACCTGTGCGAAACCGGGGCGGTTTGCTAATTATCTTTTAAAAAGAGTATCATCGACTTCAATGCGCCTCAAAATACCCAAATCGCTTTCAGTGCGCCTTTAAATTTGAAGAATTACCTCAATTTCTCCAAGATTCCATCATCAGATCCTGACCTGATGACCATAAGACCACCTGGGAAGTGTATACCTTTTCAAATAAAAAAATAATTATCCAAATCGGTTCAGGCGTCTTTAAATAATCGGTGAACATACATAAAAAAAATACAGTGGAACATAGAACCTCCTCCTTTTTTGAAGTCGGTTAATTATGTTGGCAAAATATGGGTGTTAAATACGCCTCTGCCTACCCCTTTGGAGATACAAGCGTGAATGTATGTACATATGTGTGTTATATATGTATATTTATTTTATGTACCTATAGGTAACCTATATTCCTGACGACAGACGGAAAAATAAACTAGTATAAGCATTATATTAACATGATATAAATATGTAGTAACTACATAAAAAAATATATATTCATTTACTAGCCATTCCGCTTAGCTGCGTCCACGCATTGAAATTAATTACAAAGTATTATAAATCTGTTATAAAAACAAGCATAACAAGCTTAAAGGGACCAACGCGCAAGACAGGTGCTAGGTTCAGGCTTTGTGATTTAAGTATTTATTAATTAACGAAAGTATAGATAGATCCATTTGTTAGTAACAATTCTTTTAACATTCTAAGTAGTCCACTCCTCCCCCAATTTAATAGAAACGTCCGGTAAACAAAAAAGGTGTCGTATCTTGTAAACAGTATCTATTCTGCCTATCCCCATCCTGAAGGAGATCCTTCTGGTTGCCAATCCTGGACGTATTCTAACTTCGTGGTTTTATTTGGTAGGTCTATTTTTCTCGTTTTCTAAAGACAACTACTTCAGCTAATTTATCCTGTTCTATCAGATAGTTAAGAATTTGGCCCTATCATTAGCGTGCAATTCTTGACATAATTTCTCATAATGAACAGAGAAGTCAATGGATCGAAAGATATTCAGACTACGGTTAAGGTAATGTGACAACTTGGCGTAGCTTGCAATTTGCCACCTAACCCAGCGGCATACTTCTTTGACTTCCTTGTCGAAATTGTTTCTACCAAGCTAAATAAGCTATTGAAGGGTAATAAATATGTATTCTTTTACCACTTCGAACAACGACTCTTCCATATTAAACGCTCATGGATAGTACAAGTTTATGCCGAGACCAAAACGCCGAAAACTTCTGCACATGCTGTACAGTATCCAATGCAGATGCTCTTTACTATTCTTCACTTTAGTATAACCACTATAAATCTCAAACGCAGGCAATAAAAAATCAGACTAGGCACATGTGTTCTCATTGTACAGTTCTTATTACATTGAATTGTCAATAATAAAAAGGCTTCCCCATACTCATAAGCTTTCTCCACAAATGGAAAAGTCATGAAAGTACGGCGGCGTATGCACAATACCTGTAAAAGCTGCTTTCTCAATGTGACTCAGTATTCTTATCACCCATTGTGTGGCGTAGGTACGCAAGCATTACGTTCCAAATGATTTACCATGAGATTATGATCGCTGTATGCCATGTAATTGTCCTCTTCTAACAACACACGTGTAAAAGAGATAGAGTACTTGATGGATTCGAATCTCATGACACAGGCAGGAAAAAGTAAATACTATATATTTTATATAGTTTATATTTAAAATAGGTAACCTGATTTTGAAATGTATAAAAATTAAATTGTAACGAGAGTTTTTATCGAAAGTGAGTTATATTTACCTACACGTAAAACACAATGAGATTATAGGTAATATTCAGGACTGGGTGTGGCTTTCGACTTCATTCACTGTCAAAAAGGACTGCAACGTCTTTTGCATTGTTTTCTAAGGAACACAACTTTTAAACAACTGTGACATCTATTCACAATATATAACAAACAATAATAAAGTTGAATCTGTGATGACAGATTGATCTTGAAAACACCAGTTATACAGAACCACCCCAGTTATACCAATTTTCAAGGAAAAATCCATTTTTGATAACGGTCTATCGGTGGAAGTTATGATGACACGGGAAGACGTCGACGACTCAAACATAATATAACTTGTGCGTCAGTATAATATGTGTTTTTTGTGCCAAAACCACAACAGTTGGTACTTTCTTTAAATCTCCGTTAAACCTACGGGCTTAAAATTTTAACAACATTTTATATGTCATCACTACTCATTACTTATCAATTTCGATATCAAGTTACATTCAAGGGGTGTATAAATTGGAATATAATGATAAAATCGTAAAAACAACACGTATTAATAACCAGATAATGTAGGTCTGACAATACATAATAATATCGCAATATCTGTAATAATAATTCCGTGGCTGGCGTGAATATGTTGACATGTCTAAAATTGCTATTTGTCAGGGTGGCCATTTTTAAGTTTTGACGGTTATATGTATATGTTGAGATTTCAAATAACGAATATTATTTTGGTGAGTTAGTGGAAGTTGATATAAGAAAATATCAATGTTCATTCATAAAATCATGTGAATCGTTAATTTGACATGAGGTTTTGTCAAGTTAGACATGTTAAAATGCGAGATGTCAACATATTTCCAAAGTCGATTTCTCCAAAATTCATGTATATTTGAAACTGTAATTTTTTTCATATAAATTCCTAATGTGTAGGAAGTATTACGCTGATAAAAAAAAACATGGAAGTCGACATGTTAATGTGTTCACGCCAGCCACGGAATTAAGGTCGAAAAGTTTTTTCTTGCTTCTACAAGTTAATCTCTCGAACTACCAGACGAATTAGAAAAATTCTTTAAGGTTTCATAGCCCCATTCTTGAGGAAGGTTATAGGCCATTTGACGTCACGTCATCCTTAGGAACAGACCAGTGAGAAAACCATTTCACTGCTGGTGAAATTGCGAGGAACGGCTAGTAATTGATAAATTTACATCGGGTTTATGTCGTGTGGTCATACACGCCCACATCCGTTGGACAGTTGGATACTGTTACTACATGGTAATGCGTTCGTGGCTTATGGCGTCCCCTGTTCTGTTACACGAGTAATGTGTTGGCTGGGCAGTGTGTTTTACGGTTATTTAACGGACATATTTATGGTTATCAAACTATAACAAGACTTTTATTCCTTATTAAATCCTATTATAAGGAACACTCCTATACGAATAGAAAATTAACCTTTGTACAATATTGTATTTTCATTTATTTATGAACGAATGGTTAATGTTATTTGTTTTTTTTTCTCTCTTTTGGTTGTCATCATTTAAAAAAGATAAAAGGAAGGGCCTCCACTGAAGTTTATCGTCCCTTACTTTTTTTTTCTTACCGAAGACAAGCACGGTACGCGATATCTAAAGATAATTTTTATGTGTAAGGTACGTGTTTGTACGTGCATAAATTGATGAATCAATGATGACGTTACCCTATTGAAATATGAACTTAAGAACTGAAGTTAGTTGCATATCAGTTGTCTGAATCTTTATTATTTATTTAGCAGAGCTTGACCTTTTATGGATGCGGACCTAACAAAAGCAAAGGTTACCTTAGATTGGATATTGTGAAACAATGTTATTTAAGGTATTTACTTATTAACTTAAGGCAATCATACATATTAAAAAATCTTAAAGTTACTCAATTTTAACTAAACGTAATAATTAAATATGGCAAAATATAAGGCATCAAAAAGAATGGAATAACACGCGTCATACATAGGTATATACTATGTATATAGTGTTTTATAACTAATCTCATTAATACTTAACCATAATTATTACGATTAATATAATAATAGACACAACAACAAAACGTCACGTAGAGCGTTAATTTCCAAGGCTTAACTTATGTAAAATGTAGGTACAGGTACAGTGCCATACTCAAATGTCGTTTGTTTGCATAATAATTTATTATAGCGATGTTACCAGGTGTATTATCAGACCCATGTCACTCGATGTACTTGCGCGCTTTTAATACCTACCGGCCGCTCGTCCGCCGGCGGACCTTATACGCAGTCTTGCGGAGTGGTTTGCCGATAACTGCGTCGCGCACACATGCTGTTATTTATAAATTACAAAAAACGTAATTCGATATCGTATTGCAGAAAATTACATAAATAGCGCTAATGGGCTTTAAAAGCCGGTAGTTTTTAAAACGAACCTTTCAACCCCATTTTCCCTTGTTTACCTCAAATTATTCATGAAAACTTTTTTGTAAGATTTAGAATATTTTCCACCATACAGTTTAAAAATCGAAATTTTAGAAAAGGGAAGAAGTTTATTAATCTTTATATAAAAATATATCACATGTAGGATCTTTGTATACTAAAACATTAGAAATGAAAAATGAGCGTTAAGTACTTAATTTACAAAACAATTATAGTTTTTTTTATTAAAAAAAATATTGAAGAGGTAACCCACACATAATTTAAAGCCCGGAAAGAGTAGGCAATTAAAACGGTAGGTATCAATATTTTTGTAGGGAGTGATTTATCTGTTATTAACTACTTAGTAATCTGTGCCATTACCACGTACGTGGTTATTTTTATGTAAAATTTACATTTACATAATAACAACTACGTATTTTTTATTTAGTGTATGTGTATTGCCAATATAAATAAAAAGCCTCTCCTGACGCAGTGGGTAAACTGTTACCGAGTAATCTTATCTGTGGTATCACTCAAACCGACCGAAGATCGCAAGATCTATATAATTTGAGAGCAAGAACGGTTTAAATAGTAAATTGTTCAATTGGTAACTTCTGTTGCCCAAGAAATGTACATTTGATTTCTAGCAAGGACAGTTGACTAACGGGTATTTCATTATGGTCCACGTCTTTATTTTTTTTTGAAATCTATGTCTACTAAAACACAGATTATTTTTTAAGGAATAAAAAATCTCGTCGAAATTCCTACAGTTATGCTGTACTTAATGTAATATTGTCGTACTAGCGTGATCATGGCCAAAATTAAGAATAATTGAAATTAATTTATTCTTAAAATTACGCTTTAAGTTTTTTTTTATATTCTGACCGTCATTAAATAACTTGATTTACCAAATTATTTCGAAGAAGGAAAAATCGTTTGAATTCTCAAAGTCGGAGTGTTAAGAACTTAGATTAGATATTATGATATTATAATGAGCTCCGTAAAAAATTATGAAAAAAATATATTTAATAACTATAAAAAGGGAATTGATACATCTATGTTAGGATATGACGAGTATCACCATTCTCTAATATTTTAGTGTACCTACGTTGTTCTTGTGTTTTTACGAGCAGCACACATACACATAAATTGTATAATTAAAATAATGTTAATAAATTGTATAATAAAAATGATATTAATATTTCTTGAGTACTCCTAAAATAACCCATTTCTTCCACACAACTTCTTTAAAACTATATCCTTCATATACCACAGAGACAATAAATATATATACCTATAAATTAAACATACCCCTACTCAAAAATCCCTTCAACGATTAGAAAAGAGAGAAATAGAGATTCTTGAGTTATATCTAAGAACATTCTCTATCAAGTCACCTATCATCAAAAAAAAAACCTTAATCAAAATCAGTCCATCCGCTTATGAGCTATGATGCCACGGATACACGACATGATAAACTTATAACACCCCTCCTTTTGCGTCGGGAGTTAATAATAGTAATAGACAAGTAATAGAATACTTGGCCTCCTTCAACTGTTTATTCAGCCCGATTCTAAACCTCGACCTTTATATTGTTTGTATTCGCAACTGTTTCCCGAAACTTCGTTCGCGTGAGAAAAATAAAAAGAAATTCCGTGTTTTTTACGCAAAAACATGTTTTACGAAAACTTGTTTATTATTAAATTTGTTCAACAGCTTTGATGAAAACGTCAGACATACACGTTCTTAAAATTGTTTATCTTCAATTATACATAACATGCCTGTATTCAATAATATTTTATCGTGTGGAAAATCACAATGTGCGAGATGTGTTAACTGAAATTTGAACAAGATCTAATGACGTCTTAACCACCCCTAACATATAGAATTAGATTAAACTACTTATAACGCTAAATGCCTAACATAAGTACGTATGTCAGCTAATTAATCAAATTTCTTGTTTTCGGATAAATTCAAGTATTAGTATTGAATTAGATTCGAAAAATATCGCCCATCGTCTTACAAAATCGCTGCTTGATAATGAATTGTAAACGTTCAGGAAGCTACGTTAATACAAAGAGTAATCTTTGTATTACGTAGCTCCCTGGACGTTTAGAATTATTTTATAAAATCGGTACCATTTAAAACCTAACTACATAGAAAGTTTAATGTTGGTTTGAAGCACACAGCTATTTTTGAATTCTGTTCTATCGATTTGCCATTCAACAGATTCAAGGTGAAGTCCAACAGCGTTATTGAATTTTTTATCCTTTGTATTGTTAAAAATATTATAATAATCTATGTGACAGTACCATTATCTTTTATCATTTAGCGATATAGTTCGTGCATTGCGTGTAAAATATAAATTTATGTAGCATTAAAATTACTATAGCGTGGAAAAATATTTTCTGTACAATTATATTATATTTTACAATATAAAAATTATTTTGTCGTGAACCAGCTGCGAAAACATCATTGTTTGTCAAGTTGCGATTGTTGTTGAAACTATGTGGGCAAGGCCAATGCTATGCTCGTTATCAGTCGATATTTAAATTTAATAACTGATAGAACACGTGTGTGTGTGAATAAAAAAGAATAGGAGCCACCCGTCTTGGAAAGGGGAAGGCGAAAATAAGAAAAATAGGAGACCGACTTGGGAGGTACGTTCACCCTACAGAAGGAGGAAGCTATCCGTATAGTGAACCAGGCTCACGAGCAGGTTGATATATATATTCTCGTGTCGATTGAGTGAACTCGCAAAAGTAACTTTATGAGTTGTAAGTTATTTAGATACAGTATAATATATAAATATAATACTAGTATAGTATAATACAATATTAGATGAACAGGACAATATATTTATTCAATTCAATATATATTGATATATGATATATATGATATTAAATAATAAATAGACTTAGTTACCTCCATCTAGAAATAAGTTACCTACTATTGTATTAGGTTTAAAAACCTTCACCGGGACCAGCTCCGCCAGATCCTGGTGGTGGAGTGGGAGCAAAGACTTGCGCGACCCAGTGCGGGGCACGCCGCTATAGCGGCGGTAAGACCTGTCCTACGAGAGTGGCTGGAGAGAAGGCACGGGGCCCTCACCTTCCGGATGATGCAGGTGCTTTCCGGACACGGTTGCTTCGGCAAGTACCTGTGTCGGATCGGCCGGGAGCCGACGTCACGGTGCCACCATTGTGGTAACTGCCCCGACGACACGGCGTTGCACACATTGTCGGAATGCCCAGCCTGGGCTAACCAGCGCTGTGATCTCGTCGTAGCAGTCGGTGATGCGGGTAGTTTCTCGCTCCCAACCGTAGTTCTGGCCATGGTTCGGAGCGAGAGCGCTTGGAACGCTGACGCCTCCTTCTGTGAGGAGGTGATGTCCGCAAAGGAGGCGGCAGAATGGGAGAGAGAGCGGAGTACGACGGGAGCGTTTAATGACCTCCAGCCACCTTAGGAAGTGGCCTGCGGGCGGCGAACTTTTTGGGGAAGTCGTCGTCCGAACAGATACATGCCCGAGAGGCCGCACGCAGTGTTCCGCGCGCGCTCTCAGAGGAGTGCGGCCGATGGGTGATGGTCGCACCGAGTGAGAGGACCCGTCTAGGGTGAGACGGGTCAATGCCTGTCGGGGGTTGCGGAAGAATGCATTAGCGATTCTCGCTCCCCTGATCATAGGCAAGTAGTGGAACACCGGGGTGGTTTTTAGTTGGTAAGAGTCCGACAGACCCCTTCTATCGATCTTCGCGTGTAATCCAACTCTGATCAAAAATTGTGCAGGGTATGGTGCTCTGTTCGATATTTCTGTCTTTAAGTATAATTTACTAGCAAGGCAAGTGAATTTTAAAAGTAAACGCAGAATGATATTAGAATTCGAAAAAAGCCTTTTATATCGAGGTTCACCAATGCTGACAGGCAGACGCAGGAAAAATGTTTCGTAGATAACCAATATCTTATTTTTCTACGCGACTATAAGAGTCGCTTGTACATCTCAAATTTATTCTTTGAATTAACAAGACGTCGGAAAAGATACGTTGGTTCTTGAAATAACTGTCATATTATATTAACTCTTCACCACTCAACTATATGCTATAATTTGATACGTCTATGTTTAATTTTGCATACTAACGCCTTAGTACTTAAGCGTCTTATCTATTCTGCAATTGACATTACATAGAACACAGTCGTCATCTTGGCACAAATTAGCAAATATTAACATGGTGCTAATGCCAACTGCGCACTATTTCCTGATCACATTACAAGGATATCCTATGTAATAAACTAATGTAGACACAGAGAAAGGAATATTGCAATGTTGCAGGTTACTTCTAGATAAAACATTAGTGTCAATACATATGAACACAGGCAGAGCATCCTGTTCCCACTTGTGATGGAACATCGTGTGGTTTTAGTCGGTTCGATGCCGACATACCACTTTACCGCTAGCTCCGGTACGGTGATGACTCTTGGGAACTTCACAAGAAAAAAAAAGTTAGAGCATCCTGCAAACCATGCTTGGTCGTAGCCAAATCCTTCGACTGTACTCATTTCGTTACTCATTCGTGGTTTTGTGCATATACCCCATATTTTCTTCATTTGAATGTTAATGGACATTTTATAACACGATGTATGTTCAACTGTTTACATTAAGGATCTTACGGATATGAAAGTTCTAATCTATAAGAAAATATAGAAATTTCTTATCTTCACGAATTTCACGCCTGTGCCCCCGAAGTTAAACACACATATTGCCAGCCATGATTTGGTCCCATACACGTGATAGTTGCAAGGAAGCAAGCCTATTACCGTCATCAATAAATCCATATCATTAAATATGGAGAAATTGTGAGTATATTGAAAGGCAAGGGTAGGTAGAAAGGGATGATAATGAATGGAAAGTGATATTACTAATACTGATGGATTTGGGAGTGTAATCAATAGCTTTAGCAGGTCAGGATCGCAACTCGAACTGGCTGTTGCCGGAAGTCCGATCCGAGCCCACAAAAAAAACAATTATCCTTATAAGTTATTATTATAGCTACTCACTTTATATTATAAAAACCTCTCAAAAATGATTTAAGACTCCGGTCTACTCGGTTTCGGATAGATTTTAATTTCGAATATCCTATTCTTTCCGAGTTCCCGATAGTTTACATCTCATATTATAAAAGTGAAGAGAAGAGGGAAAGAATAGTTTGTTATTTTTATCTTTCAACCTAACCTCAAAAAGAAATGGTCACTTGCGTTATAGCCGTTTTATTGAGTAAGGCTCACAGTAATGTAATAATTGTTTAAGTTAAAAATAAACCTACCGAAGTAATAAAAATCAACCGTATTGATATTTTGTGATTGTGACTCGACCGCTCAATTCGTCAGTCAACTAGCAAATAAAAGTAGGTTAATATGGTACTTGTAGCCAATGAACTAAGAAGCTTTATTTGAGCACTATTGTGATTCTCGACATACTATGTTGTACATGATTTTATAGCACAATGTATTACTCATTGACTTTATCATTGCTTTAGATATTAGTACAATAACATTACAAAAAAAACAATAAAATATATATTTCTGTAATTTGCAATTAAGCAGAACAAAAGCCTGTCATTTAGAGTGACTTATTATTCTAATACTATAATATCGTTCGTTTCTAAATTAAAGCTACAGGGTTGTATTCCCTAAGTTGTCGCCACTTGCCATCTTTATCTAATACAATAAATAAGCTATGTATACAATAAAAGATGCAGTACCCATTTTTTTATGTCAGCGGTTTGAATTAACTAAACCGAGTGTCTCCGATGTCACCGAAAGAGGCGGTATCGATCCGCTACAAACCCTGGCTACCATTTCTTGCATCTAGAAATTTTTACACTTGGAGTCCGCTCCAATCTCTCCTTCCCTTCCTTGTTAATCTAGCGCTAGACAATCGCAAAGCACGCTTTCTCTGGCCTAATAATTCGGGTGATAGGCTACCCTTATCGAATAACTGGGTCTGTTCAACAGAGTTTCTCCAAATGCGAGTCAGGGTAATTCTCTTCTTTCATTCATATCTGATGGACTTCAACTTGAGACTAACTACAGTTTTTTGTCTTGCTTAATTTATGTATATATATATACAAAGAAACCGTGAACATGTAAGAGTTATATTTAATTTTGCGTATGTGACTATAATGTGACGAATTATTGCATTTCACCAAATGTTTTTAATAATATGTTTGTTATATTGTACCCACGATAAGGTGGAATACAAAACCTGAATTATTGTTATGTGAATTATTGTGGGCGCCCTTGTTCTACTTTCTGTTTGAATGTTTAATTTTCTTGCTATCGAATGGACTAGTTTCTACACTCAAAGGAATATTTTGTAAAGATCTTAACAATCACATAAGTAACATCTAAAGATTCACATTTTAGAAGGTACTCTCGAGAAGTTCCAGGTTTATAGTTGGATGGTTCCAGGTTCTACATAAAGTCGAGACTTCTTTCGGCCAGCCTTTAGTTTTCAGGCTATTATCAGCTCACCCGTCACTGCAAATCTTAATTATGTAAAAACCTATTATAATAACATTAATAACATTTAGTAGGTTAAACTATGGTAATATTCAATGATTATATTAGACACATAAGTAGCTTAAAACTCTCTATCCAAACTTTCACATTTATAATATTAGTGGGATAAGTGGGATACTGATCAAGATCTGCCTGGGCATATCACGATACGCCGGCATTTCTTGACTTGATATCGTTCAACGCTTGACATGAGATTCTGTAGGGTGGCCAAAGTACCAAAAGCATATTATAAAACTTTTACGAGTTAAAGCAGTCAGAGATTTAATCTTAGACGCGAACGTTGCATAGCGTGCGCATCGCTTACGCATTCATCATAATAGAAAGAAGCCGTTAAGTTGATCGTAATTAGATCAGTTATCTACATGTTGTAGTTTAATATGAGCTTGGTCTAATATAAAACTATTATAATACGCTATTGAAATTGCTTTATTAGGCCTACATAGACATATTAAGGGTTAGGCGGTGGTCATTACAAATTAAAAATAATGGCCCTAAAGTAGTTCCAGGTCGTCAGTAGATGCAGGCCGTTTCCAGTTGGTCTTAATGGAAGCCATTGTGGCAGGCCTATGTCCAGCAGTTGACATCCTATGGCTGAAATAAAATGAAATGAATTAGTAAAAGAAGTCCCGAAGATTTTTTATTTCGGGCAAGCCCACGTAATGTTAGTAACAATTGTCTTAACGTTAGTGTTAGTGAGCAAATTGTGTTTAGAGTTTGAGCATTGGATGAGACTGCATTTATCAGCAACTGGATTTATTGTGTGTTTATATATTGTGTGTTTGCACACACAAGACACCGTTGTTGGCATGGCACTGTGCACTGCCGCAGAGGGGAGCGAGTACCGAGGCACAACTTTTACGCATGATGGCCGCAAAACCATCTATACGTCTTTCGGATTATGAATATCACAGCAGCTCCAACAATATACAAATATTACAGCGTACAGACAGCGACCTACGTTTCCTGTCGATGTCTTTCAGATCCTAGGTTACCCAAAGGCCGTAACTGAGCCCGTGGGCCGTCGCATAGGCTCCACACACTGACAGCAGCTGTCTCATAGCCTGATGAATGGGCTCAGACAACACTATGTCGTCATCGCCAGCATAACTAATGTTATCAATACATTGTCCATCAATATAACAGCCGACAAAAGCCACATGACGTAGGTGGTTTTACTTAAAGCTTTTTTACTTTTTTAAAGATATTTATTAAAAATAATTACATAATTGAAGACACGAAACGATAGTAGCAGACAGAAATGTATGGTACTGAAGTCTATCCATCTGGGAGACCCTTGTATCCTTCCGGGAAGCGTAGGCTCAAAGCCCGTCTTCATCTCTGTCCCTTTATTACGATGATGATCAGAGATATCCATATATGTAGACAGATTACATTGCAGAAATTTGTTGTAACAGAAATCAACCAACGAAAATTTTATTTATTTTCTTTGAATGAACTAATTAATATAGTTTAATTAAAACCCCTAATTGACCCCTCTAGTTTTATTTGATGTGTGCAGAAAGACAAAAAACGCTAAAACATTACATATTTTACACACAAATAATTCAATCTAAACTAGAATAACCTTTTCTCTTTTATTATACATATATGAAAGCAATTTGTGAAAACAAACTTTCACAATGCATAGTATACGGAAACGTTTGACGGTGTTGTTTCTATTATAAATTTTAATTAAGCGTGTGTGGTATGAAACAGTTTAAATCAAACCTGTTTAATAATTAATAAAAAAAATAAGACCACTATAGCGTATCGTCACTCGCTCTTTCTCTCATTGTGGTGATCTATCGATGCCTTCGTCTCAGTCCAGACCTAACTGCCTCAGCTCTAAACCAGTATACACACTAATTACAGATTATGTAGTACAGAAAAGTGTGGTTCGTTTACGACTGACTGGCCTGTTGGCCTAGTGGTTAGTGACCCTGACTGCTATGCCATAGGTCCTGGGTTTGATTCCCACCCCAGTCTGGATGTCCTTTGTGTCCGTTGTTTGTATGTTTGTAAAGTCCCTCGCAACACAGGAGTAATTCCTAATGCGTGCGTTGTCTTTTATAAAAAGAAAAAAAAAAGAATCCAATGTTTAAAATAAAAGCACTATAATATATGCAATAACATTATTTAACCTTTTTCAACATTATTGAGGCAACTCGTACACCAACAGACAGCCCAGGGAAAAAGATTTCGATGTGGTTTAAAGTCAAATATCTTTATTTCCTAAAACTCTTTAAAAACTGTTTCAATCCTTTTTTAAACCAAAAATTTAAAATTTTCAGAACAACACAATGTTACCGCTACAATTGGTTGTTTTGTCAAGAGTAAAACAAATAATTAATAAAAAAATATAGGCAGTCATAGGACTGCCGACAGAAGTGAAAACTTAAACGAAACGACGAACTTAAAAGTCACATTAGCAGTTTGGTGACATTAATTAATAAGGAGCTGACAGAACTCAATGTTTAGATTAGCGCCCTCTAGTGGATCTATATATGTATTATTAGCGTGACCATCACGAGTTCAGTGCTTTTTCCCCATAGCAAAAGTGCACAAACGTGCCTAAATAATTTTTCATTTCAAAAAGAAATTATTACGTTTTGTAAATAGGTAAGATCGCTATCTGCTAGTGTCGATTTATAACCAACCGTTTCCAAGTATTTGAGCCTTGTGAGAACAAAACGGACAAACAAACTCACGGCCTCTCTTTTGAATAACAATATTTAGTCAATGTAATAATTAAAATTACAAGTTAGCCTTAAAATTGAGCAAACATCTTATCGATTTATCTTAACATTAACATTATAATCCTTAAGATTCAAGGTTTGCAGACGAGCCTCATTTGAAACGTTATTGGATTGAATTTGCAGATCACCTAAAACATTCGATTATAAATCCAAACTTGATAAAGTATAAATATATACGTATCTGTTTTATAAACTAATGTATGTATTTGTGTTGAGTAGGTATAAGTAGAGTTATATTTAGTTAAAACGTTAACTATCAATTCAAACAGACCTTTACAGCGTATACTGTGACTGCACCGCTCCCAAAGGTCTTAGCGTGATGATACATAGCCTATAACCTTTCTCGAATAATGCTCTATTCAATAGTAAAAGAGTTTTTACAATCTGACTTGTAGTGCAGAAATTGGCGCGTTTAAATAAACAAATAAAAAAATCTCTTCAGCGTTATTTATTAGTATCTATGACACAAACAGACACAAACAGACACAAACTAACTACTCTAAACGTGTATTTCAATACTATTGCTATGACTGAAGAACGTCCCGTAATGGCCACAAAAAGTCCCTCAAATATTTTCAATAGCTCATAATAGCATGTCCCATATATATCACCTCATCTATTTTGGAACAAATTAATATTTTTTTTAATTTGCAAGTGAAAGTAATGGCGTCGAAAGCATATAATATTGACAGCCCATTATTATGACATGTGTTTCATTCAGTGTCAAACATTTCTAAAGATATGAATGAAAAGCCATCACGTAAGTTTCAAGTACACGTGACTATTTTATCTTAAAATATGCGAGTGTACGACTTTCTTCTGCATACTGTTCCGTTACGTTTTCAATGAAACATCGGATGACATGCTGGTTGTAAAGTATTCACTTTTTATACTACTTAATATTCAACCTTTTTACAACGAACACAGCATTCTTTATGCACAGATATTTAAATCAGGAATCTATCGGTCCATAATCAGATTCATTTAATATATAGTTATCTGTGACCAGATTCTACTCTCACGTTATTTCTGCAAAGGATCAATATAATTAATTTTTCAAGGAAATCGTCGAGCATGACACACCGCTAGTTGAAGCAAAATCATAACCGTGCAGAAATTAATTTGGTTTATAACATTTAAGATATTTGAGTTATAGTACCGGTATTATTATGTATTCTGTGGTATTAGGTGTATAACTGTATACAGTCAGAATCGACATATTGTGTGGTTTTTAGTAGGTCTGATTCGGAAACAACCATCCCATTGTCCACTCGACAAAGTAATGCCCGTAGAAGTTACATATCATTATATTAATACGTGAAGAAAAATCATTATAACCTTTTTTAAGAAAATTTCGCTTAAATTTAAATTTAACTTAAATTTTGGAATATTTACAGTTTATATATAGAAGAAGTGCAGAAAGCTAAAATTTTTAAACAATAAGTCTTACAACTTACGTAAAAACGGCTTAATGAAATTACACGCGTCCAGTATAGGCGTTGACCTGTCATGGTAAGCCTATACAATGACAGCTCAAGTTATACTGGCCAATGAAAAAACCATTGTCGAAATTCGACCACCAGGCGATCTCTAGTACACTTAAATTGCCAACGCCGGAGAAAAACTTCAAAGATCGCGGGTTTATGGGTGAAATCGTGATTCTTTCCCAGACACCTTAAATAAAACGACGATTCCATTTAAACTTTTCTTTATTCACTTAAACAGCTTGTTCATCTAACAATACCAGGTTTGACCCGGACACTTTTTGAAAACCCCGTCCCTGCGCTCTCCGGTCGCCCTCTAGAATTAATCCAGGGCAACCCGGATGGATCGCAGCCTTTACATATACAAAATAAAAATCCGTAAGCATAGAAAACTTTTACAAATATCAACAACAAGACTAACTACTATCCTACTTCCTACTAATATTATAAACTTGAAAGTTTGTGAGGATGTATGGATGTTTGTTACTCTTTCACGAAAAAACTACTGATCCGATTGCGATGAAACTTGGTATGTAGATGGTTGGAGACCTGGATTAACACATAGAATACTTTTTATTTCGATATTCCCACGGGATCGGGACTTACGCGGGTAAAACCGCGGGGCGCTGCTAGTATACAATATTCGAACTAGTTTATGCCTACGGCTTCGCTCACGTGCATGTAGATTTTGTCAATAAATTCTTCAAAATCTTCAGGAACATGGATGAAAGGAACCAGTTGTGCTTTTCTGTATTACTGACATGTAAATTTCACGATAATCGGTTAAGTAACTAGGTGTTAAAGCGTAACAAACCCTCACTTTCGCATTTATAATACTAGTTAGGATTATTGAAGTATCGTAAGTTTTCCTATTTAAGCATTACGTAAATTATTAAAACTTCAATGATATTGCGCCACGTCATTCCCACCCACGTCAATTCACAGATGCCACAAAACCTGATGGTATGACGTCTAAATCGATCGTGCACTGTTTTGTTAACAGTTAGCAAAACACATATTAGATGTGTCACATCATGTGATCTGCGACTTGTGACCTTCAGACAAACAAATATTTTGCCAGCCGCAAATGCTCATTGAAAAAGTATTTTTGGAAGTTTCTAAAGATATAAGTAAATATGAATATTATGTAGGTGGATGTTGTGTTTTTAAGAATTATAACAAAGATTACAAGAAATACAAATTATATGAACAAATATTTTTTTATTTAAATACTTTAATAGTAAGTAAATCTACTGTAAAATTCAAGAAAAATAAAGATAAGGCTGAAATATGTAATAGGGACTTTTATGAACCTCCTGATTTGAAAGCCAAATCATTTTATGGTTATTTGGGTTCCTATAGGTACAAGTATCGGTCAGGCGCTAGGGGGGATCCGGATGTCTTAATAAAAGCTGTTCCCGGATCCCTCCTACTTAAGGCGCAGTACGGCACACCGTGTGGTTTTAGTCGGTTCGATTCCGACACACCGCCCCACCGAAAACCCCGGTGGGGTGACGGCCCGAGGGGGTTTCCACACGCACAAAAAAAACAAAAAAAAAGGTACAAGTATCGGTACATAAAGAACTAGTAGAAAGAAACTCTCTGACTTTCCAATACAAAAAAAAAAACAAGCTACTACGCATTTTTAACTAGCTTTTATTTACTTCACTTGTAAATAACCATGTAAACAAATCTTGGAAGTTAATTTAAACTACTTCTAATTGTCGCATCGAAATGAAACTGTATACTTCGTTCGGATGACAATACAATATTTTGGCAGCTTGGAGCTGATCTAATGGAGCCCAGAGGTGGATAGTGGAACTTTTCCATGACAGTGACAGTAAACCCCTCGAGGTTGGGCTCATATGTATCGCTTTGACGAGTCCAACAGATTGGGCTTATGAACATGGTCTGATGAAGGAGCCCGGAAGTGGATAATGATCCTCTTTCTTAATTTTTCATTCAGGTTTGCCATTAAAGCGTGTTTTTGTTTTGTTTTAAGAAACTATAACTATTTTTGTGCATTTTATTCGTATATCACAGACATTGCTCAGGAAAATATTTAAAAAGGCAGACATCATAATTCAAACAAGATAATTGCCTTTTAGAGCGTTTCTATATAATACTTGGGACAACAATGAATTACGTAGGTACGTGTTTTTGTTCTATTATAATAAGAGTGTATTGTGCATCCAACAGACATGTAAGATGAATGATCTTTTCTTTTTTTTTGCGGCTATTGGTGAGGCGGTATTTCGGAGTTAAACGGACTAAAACTACACGGTGTGCCATACTGCGCCCCAAATGACTAGACCGTGTCGTGTCGGTCGGTACTACGCGGCCGGCGGTTTGTCCTCAGATACATAAAGGTCTTTGCATCTTAACTATTTAAACAGCAACTTGTGGCGGGGCTTTAAGTAGGATAAATGTGGCATAAAAAACGTTTTAAAGTCTGATAACGAGCTGTGGTCAGAGCAAAAGAAGTTCTTTCTCCTTGTGAAATGTCTCATAACACCTTTGTATTGTGTGACGTATCACAAGGTATATGGGTTAATCGCGGTTGTCAACAATTTATTTAAACCCATTTAAAGAGTAAGCCTTCTGTACGTACAATTTTTTTATTTTGTAGTACCTACTTAGTTTAAAAAAAAGTATTATTTGTCAGATATGCACATTATCTTATCTAAGGTGATAGTTCTGATATTGCAACACATTAGTTTGTATTATATTGAGTCTGATAGTCACCAAGGCAATTACAATGAGTCACCGTACTTCGATTCAAAGTCGAACACGAAGTGAACTGTCTTGGACCATTCACTTAGTATCTGACGCCAGCAACAATAATGAGGTCAGATTAAGTTTAACGGAGAAAAGGAATATAGTCTACCTTAAACTCATGGTTATGTGAGTAGCAATTTGACACCTATTATATTATATAGCTTAGAAAAGTAACGTTGTAGTAGTCACTCTAAACTGATTTGTGAAAACCTTTACCGAGTAAGTACGAAATGAGTTGTTTTAAGACGACCAAACAATTTAAGGAATTTTGCTAAAAGTAAACCGTTACTGTAGCCCTTACACGTGCAACACCAGGAACGAAAAACTTGAAGTCATAGTTGTTGTAAAAAATACGATTATGTTGCATTTGCAAGCCATGGTCAAAAACCTGTATGATCATCAGTCATCACTAACATCATACACTGTGTAAATAAAGTAGCCACAAAAAAATACTAAACCCGACGGGTGTAGTACTTTCACTATACGGCAGACTTTTAAATAAGTAATGATGAACTCTAGTAGAGTTCGGTGGACGGGGGTCAGCTCCCTGGGCAGGCCTATGACACTCGATGTACTTGCGCGCGCTAAATACCTACCGGCCGCTCGTCCGCGGACCTTACGCAGTCTCGCGCATTGGGTTGCCGATAGCTGCATTGCGCGCAGACGCTTTTATTTTTAAAATACAAAAACCGTAATTCGATATTGTATTGATATATTCTTTAAATACTGTAAAATGCATAGTGACAATTGACATGGTTGTTTATGCGCTGTACCTATAAGAATGTAGATAAAGAGAAAAAAACGAAAACAACTAACCTTATACTGTTTCCCTCAAATTATTCATTAAAACTTTTTGTAAGATTTAGAATATTTTCCACCATACTGTACAATAATCGAGATTTTAGAAAAAGGAAGAAGTTTATAAATCTTTACATAAAAATAAAACACATGTAAGATTTTTGTATACTAAAACACTAAATGAAAAATAAACGTTAAGTAAGTACTTAATTTGCATGACAATTGTAATTTTTTTTAGTAAATTTAAATTTAAATTATTGAAGAGGTAACCCTACACACATTTTAAAGTTCAGAAAGTGTAGGCAATTAAAACGGTAGGTACCGATATTTTTGCAGGGAGTGATTCATCTGTTACGTAGTAACTACTTAGTAATCTATGTCCTTGGTGTTGTAAGTAATTCTAGGCATCTTTAACTTCTTTGTCAAGCAGTACAATAAACAAATGTGTATTAGATAAAACATTAACGACAAAGTCTAAATTTAATGTAATGTAAGTATAAAAACTGGAACTTTGGTTCGTAGACTGATGACGTGATTCACAGGATGTGAAAACAAAAAACGTGCCAAATATATTCCATTAGTATATTTCATGACTCAGTTTTTCAAAACATGTTTCAAAAGAGTAGCATTTTAATTATTGCAATAAAACACAGTATTAAAAAATAAATGTAGGTTAAAACTCCACGATTGTAAGAATAAAGAAAAAAAAATCCACAAAAGGATGCATTGAAGTATCTAACGTATTAAAACAGACTGAAACAGAAGCCAATAAATAATATACCCGTACAGAATAAACAGTCTGAATGTTTGGTTCAAAAGCAAATATTGTTTCAGATTTGAATGATATGACCTGTATAGGAATGCTTGTATGCCCTACAAAAGGGCATTAATGCTTGCTGCCGTTTGTTTCCGCTGCCCTACAAAACTTTACAGAGTATGCAATCGATACCAATGGGTCGATAGCCTTACAACCTTATGTAGAGCAAAGTAATTACTGAAACGTGCTTGAAAAATGTTAAAGTAGAGTATTAAACTGACTATAGTAAACGGATGTCAATTTCAGTGATATTATTTAAATATTTTATATGTAGTGATTTCTCAATTTTGTTTTAAAATCCCTGATATTAACTACCTATATTTTATTTTAAATGAACCCTTTCTACGTTTATCTTATGAAAAAGATTTATTTGTAAAAAAATAATAAGTGTAAATTTTCAAGTTCAAATTGTAACTTTCTGAATAGAGTTAAGGAATTAAAAATCACTAACTTTTCTACAAAAAATTTCGCCGTAGCAGAAGATTTAAATAAAGTTTTTTCGGCATACTTCGAAGTTAGTCCCGTTTAAGTTTGAGAAAAAAATTAAACCCAAAGGGTAGAAAAACTGTGAACTTGTTCACCGACTGAATTTTCATCTGTGAACCGATTTTTAACATTGTATAGTCAGTCACACAGATAAAATTAATTGCTGTATATGTATATTCAAACAGATGCTCGTGGCTAAGTGGTAACCGAGTAGGTTGACACATAACAAAGTTAAGTAATACTAGCCAGGTCAGTCTAGGATGGGTGACCATTCTTAACAAATTGAGACCCCTCCGTGCCTCGGAGAGCACGTAAAACCGTCGGTCCCGGGTGCCATACAAACATCTGTGGCATTCGTTACGGGTAGTTGGAGCCCTAAAAAGTCCGACAACCTGGTCTAACTACAGAACTTCGATATCGCCTAGTACTTGGGTTGTGGAGGTCTGATGGCAGTCACTTCACGTAAAATATCAAAGTTCGGCCGTATCGTAGTTAGTTTGAAAGCTGACCCCAACTTAGTTGGGAAAAGGCGCGGAGGATTATGTATATTCAAACATGCACATGACTTCTAATAACTCAGCAAGTCATTAAACCTAGACAGTGCATGCACTTTCCGTCCAGAAATTAATGAAGGAGTAAATATGGAAATGTGTGTACGTTATTCATGTACAATGTTGCACCATTGTGTTCCATATCAAAGTGAACAGTTTAGATCAAATTAAGAAATAACACCTGCGCAAACAACGAACAGATTATTACTTTCTTTTGCTGTTGCAATAATTGTGTTCTATTATGAGTGTTAGTTTTCAAATATCTGGCTTTCAATCTTTATACTTAGCGTTCAAATAGGAAGAACATTGTATGTGAAATCTATGACCGCAGAATCACCGCCTCAGTAGGCGAATTTTATTGGTGCTGGGGTTGTGTTCATTATAAGATTGGATAACAATATTTATATTTGGGAAAGCGACAAAAAAACCGTTCAGCGGTGAAGAGCCACTACCTACATATCATAAAAATATAAATCCTCTTCTCAGCCATGATGATTTGTATTTCTTGAGATATTTAACAAAACAAATTTGGCACTTACTACTTTTTTAATCCGTAGACATAGATGTGATCAAACGTACAATAGTGGCACTACCGTCTCGTTTTGTCAACGTGTAAATGTGATTTAAATATTTCTTCCAAATGCGCTTTGTAGGCTCTGAAGGATGCGTAAATTGAAGTTTTATGGCATAGTATCAAGCCAGTCATTGACTTACACACCTTTTTAGAATCCATTTTACAGAGTGGTCCTCGCGTGACTGGCACTTGATATATTACAAATAACCAGCGTTTATGTACCTAAATGGTAACTTTATGGCAGGTCATACTGTATATACATACTTGTATGTTACGTCAATAGTATACAATACTGTGATACACGAATAAACCACCTGCATAACTGTGGGAGAGCCATGCTTCGGCAACAAACATTTTCAATGTAATATGAGCCGAACAAAACTGAGATGGCAATACGTGAAAGTGTTCCAAGTAATAAAAAAAATTACATTTACTTAAACATTATAATTTTATTTGAATCTTTATTATCATATTGATTGTATAGCTTAACATGCATATTACATATAGCATGACTGGCTCAACAAAATGGTACGTCGAAATTAGCATTTCGTCGAGATGTGAGATAGGAGACTATTGGACGCCGTTGTTTAAATATAGCTTGCATTAATAGTACACTTTATTTGCTGAGCGACTATTTCGCATTGAGTGAAATACGGCCGAATGTGTCCAGGCTTTTGGAGTGAAGCCAATAATTTACCAACGATCTATAATACTACTGGAACAGTATGAAAAGGTCATCGTTTATTATATTGTAGGTTTCTTAATTTTTTTGTCATTTAAAAATCCGATAACTGCAGCGCACTACATGCTTAAAATAACCTTGAAAGTGTTTAAAGACTGTAAACCATATTTAGATTAATAACTTAATCATATTTTAACAGTAACTTTATTGTCCTACAGTTCTTAGTTTCAAGAATTTAATTTTTTTTTAAAGATTAGGTTTATTAGAACAAGAAGTACTAGCTGACCCGCGTAACTTCGTCTGTGTTTGTAAATTTTCCCCGTTTTTGCAACATTTTTCATTGATGCTCCGCTCCTATTGGTCGTAGCGTGATGTTATATTTTTTAATTCGAACCAGTAGTTCCTGAGTATAGCGCGTTCAACCAAACAAACTCTTCAGCTTTATAAGATATATGAAATTATACTCTGAAGGTACTCTTAAGTCAATGTAAATTACCCAAACTGTTGTACCTCTTCCGAGACTTAAACTTGCCATACTCTTTTTCAATTACATATTAAAATAACGTGGCATACTCATCTCCAAAGTGACGTATGTATATATTTTCTTAAGAGTTATATTATTCACAGGCAGCAAGTACGTAAATAAAATACTTTCCTAAATACATATGGAGTGACAACCATTAAAACCAGTTTTCCTTTATGGACAAACATCCGCCTCCCATACTTCTGCACTAGTTTCTACTGAATATGCTGCATTTCTACAGCCACTGCATATTACACATCTTCGGACTCTAATCTGATCTACCAAGATTTATACATAGGTCCTTTCTCGCTGGTATATCGATTCGAAGCGATAATTAAATCTGCGACTATTTATCAATCGCGTTTTATATTACCCATTTAATAAAGTGTTACAGCTTTTGTAGTAAGTATAACGATGCGTTAATTGACAAACTACCTTGGTGAAATAGATGTATATTATTTTCGTAGGTTTTGTTCATAGTAAATTTGAGAGCTCGGATTTCCTGGCAATAGCCTATTCGGTTACAGATATGCGATGTTGACCTTCTGGAGCTATTTCTTATAGAAGATCATGCGGCATGAAATGCGTTACGTGCTGTCATTAATGCATTTAATTGTATTAATTGATGCGAATGACATGCAAACTACGTGCATGACTAGAAAACTACGTGCATGACATGCAAACTACGTGCTGGCAGTTGATTGACAATTCCTTATATTTTTATATTTATAGTTAATAGAAAACATGCGTCTCCCTAATCTCACGTACGGCTTACAACTATTTTAATCTTAAACATGATTGTTTTTTGCCTTCGGAACCCTAAAACTTCACAACCAGTCCTAAAAGTATTCATGGAATAACTAGTTTATCAGTGTAATTTGAAGGTACCCAAAATCGGGTCACAGCAAAATCCATTGAATCTTTTCATAATCATGTCACGGAATACTTTAACGCCACTCAGTCGTAAGACGTTCTTAAGTTTCTTATAGGCGCCTTCACTGCAAGATGCATTGCAGCGACAACATCTTATAAATTAAGCAGGGCTTGTATATTCGACCGTAAGTTACTTGTTCCCAAATGTTTTGTCGTCCTGTTACGGGTGTAAAATGCATTTGCTTCGACAATACGTTATACTTAAAAAATATTATATAAGCAAGAAACAGTGTTATGATACGCTCAACGCAGTGCAGCACTTATCACAAGTAACACGCGTGTTTCTGATTTATTTACTCTTTCAGTATAACTTCATAACCTACGACTATTACTTCTGCACTAACTCTATTCGTTTTTGTACCTCTAATTATTGAAATTTATAAGTATAT
Organism: Callimorpha dominula; assembly: GCA_949752705.1. Lineage (NCBI taxonomy): Eukaryota > Metazoa > Arthropoda > Insecta > Lepidoptera > Erebidae > Callimorpha > Callimorpha dominula. Next base: position 15,683,871 of record OX457003.1, read on the forward strand.
CATAATTATATTTATTAAGGATATTGTTAGTGTGAAAAATTTACCAACCTTTGTTTCCAAAGAATACCTGAATATAATGATCAACAACATGATTCACGCTTAAAAACAAAAATAATTAAAATAACTGGCTTATGATTGAGTCACAATTTTTTGTAAGTTTGCAAAAACACAATTCATCCTTAAATGTTCACTAGGTAAATGTGTAACTAATAAGGCATCGTCGGCATTTGCATGTAAAAAATAAAGATAAGATAAGATATCAACTTGTCTCTTACATTCAGTTCTAACAGTTTCATGTTCATTTTCATCGCAGCCCATCCATCTTACCATAGAACAAACTCGGAATTGATAACTATTCAAAATTAAATAATAAACTAGCTGTGCCCCGCGGTTTCACTCGCGTAAATCCCGGTGCCGTCTGAATATCGGGATAAAAATTAGCCTGTGTATAAGTCCAGGTCTCCAGCTATCTACATACCGAGCTTCATCGCAATCTGTTTAGTAGTTTTTGCGTGAAAAAGCAACAAACATCCACACATCCTCACAAACTGCCACTAAGGCGAATTGTAACTACAGAAAGAGGCTTGATTTCATCTTTAATATTGTAAATGTATTTTAGCTTTTTAGTAAAGTCTTATATTACGACATCCATAAATATAGCTGAGGTGCACACCTACACAACCTTTTATTATCCTTTTCAATAATTATCGTGACTAACTGACATGCCACAAATGCAATAAATTGGTTTTGTACCGAATAAGGCTTGTACTAATAGGTGTAGACGCCTTACTATTAGTAATTAAATAATCTAACAGCAGTTGATAACTGATTTTTAAATAGTCTAAAGTGAATAATCATTTAACTATATCCAGGGAAGGAAGTTGCTCTATGACCTTAACTACTCTAACGATGTTTAGTACAAGGTTTCTTTTTCCCCAATTTGTATATCTGATTATACCGGCACGGGTTCAGAGGGGTCTTCCACGATGACATCTTAAATGCCAGTAATAGAATTTTGCCGTAGTCACAGGTCACCTCACATGTCACATCCGCTATAAAAGACCGTGCCTTCACATCAAGGTGACGACTTCGTAGAATTTTAAGTGTTTGTAAGTATTTGATGACATCACATTATGAGGGGTTGTATGTACCTATTTTTAAGCTCAATGGTATAAGTTTTTAACATAATGGACACCGTCAAAGAGTATTTAGATATCTTAAGTAGGTAATATAAAAAAAAATTAAGTTTTTCTTAAAAAAAAAAATCTTCTTATAAAAAAGCAACAGAATGGAGGAACTACAAGTGATTGCGTTTGTGAATCAGAGCGGTCCTGTAGCAATGGATGCGTCCACAGTTACTCCACGGACCGTAAACTGTATTTGCTGGCGTTACATCTCTCATCTACAAAGCCCTTGTTGATGAAACGAAATGCCACTGTGATTATTCGAATACCTTGTTTACCAACACCGACATAACAATTGCAGTTAACAATAGGCTGATCTGATAATAAAAACAATTCGTTTTGTGTTTCATTCGTATCAACCATGCAGCCGACGAACAAAAAATAAATTTAATATTTGTATCAATGCCATGCGCGTCAGCATTGAATTGTCTTGTAGGTGGTGATAAGCGGGTTGCTATTTCAATGTCACCAAGCGAACCCATTTTTCTCTCTACTATCGCAAGGAGCACGCGCAAGTCAAACTAGTCATTGCAAAGTCTACAGAAAACATGTTTTTTATGAATTCTTTTTAACCAGGCCTAGGTAATTGTAATTCATAAATTCAACAAGGCAGTTGTACCAGCCACGGATTTCATAACATCAATTACAACATACTAGTACCGAAATGCAATGGATACGAATGACATGGATCGCAATCGCACCGCGACCAGTCCCGTTACCGTACATGTTAACTGATTGTTAATAAATTATATATTACTTAAGTATTTGAACAAAAAGTTCTGAACTCAAAAGAAAGTCAACGTCGCGCTCGACTTACACAGATCAGGCAATTCCTCCTTACAAATATGAATCGTGACTGAAATTGAAACTTTGACAGTGAAATCATTTCGCTTCGGTTGCTGTTATTCAAGTAAGATCCATACCGAGTAACGATTTTTAATTTCGGCACCAGCAAGTGTCATCAATAAGTTTAGTAAGAATTTGATATGCGCTGATTAAAACAACTAAAATAATCGATCATGTTAAAATGCAATATTATTTTTATTACGTCATTACATTCAGATAATGTTATTTTGTAATTATTGGTCAGTGACTAAGTAAGCATAAACAATTGCTAGGTTAATCACAACTGTTATGGTAAGATTTTACTTCCTAATCTTATATCAAAAGGCGAGGCGCGATCTAATCTCAGAAATAGCATCCAGTGAACCAGACATGGCAATTTTGACCTTTCCATGGCACGCAAACTTCACCGTTGTGTCCAATCCGAAGTACTATAAAAATAACTACTATTACAAGAACGTACGATGGTATAAGAAAATTAACAATATCTTCTGTTTTGATTTCAGATTCCATTACGTCGGATTTATTTCGAGAACTGGACTAAATTTTTGGTAAGCACTTACTTTTATAGTCAGGAGAATGGCTTGCCATAAAGTCCGTAATGCAAAGGAATTCCCATCACATCGCATACATCCGTCCGTGGTGCGTCATTTTTACACTCCATAAAAAAACACATCACATCCTCTCACGTTAGGAATTATTAAAAAATCCGGAAGTATTTCAATCACAAGTGAGTTTTCTTACGTTGCAACTCTGTGTTTTGGTAACGACATGATTATTATACAACAATTGTCGATTTTTTTGCATAGCTTTTATATTGTTGGTGTGACGAATGTGCAACGCTTAACACCGGCCATAGTTGCGCAATTTGAGGTCGATGCCACCACTAACCGCTCCCACCGCGATCGATCTACTAAGTCTGTTTATTCTTTCATTGCAACTATAAAGATATTTCTTTTTAATCAAGTATTAGGAAATATTTTTTGTTGTACTAAAATAAAATTGTAGAATTAAAATTAAATTTTTCATACAAATGATTAATAATGATCGACTATTTCAGTATTATGGCAATGTTGAACATTATAAAATTGATATCGGAATATGCCCTGAGGCAATAGCGTGCCTATAGTCATTGGATCTCAAGGCTAGTGGGTTATGCAAATTAGCTTGTTGCATGTGTTTTTGGTCTGGTTGATTTCAATTGAATTACTCAAATGGTATCTATTGGCTAAACTTAAACCGAGCTAAGTGTTGCGAGACCACAAAAAATGTTGAGATAAAGAAAAAACAAGTGACTAATAGATACAGCATAATTAAGGAATTTCTTCAGTGATATTGTTAGAAACAAACAATATAACAATACTTACCAATTTTCCTTTCAATTTTTGAAATACCTTACAAAGCCAGTTTCATTTAGCATTTCAGATGAAATGGTACTTAGTGATTTATAAATGCTCGCCATCTGCATCAATAGCTTTATTGAAGTCATATTAGTGTTGTAAAATTATGTATTTGCGTGTGTTCTTCGGTATTTTCTTTAAATCTCTGGCGGTATTGGCAGGCTAAGTAAGTACCAACAAAGAGAGTTCCTAGCCAATGTTTTATTCAGTTGCTACTATATTAATTCCGCTTTTTATATAAATATAGAATTTACATGAAGTTATACTAATTAGCGCTCTTTTCACCCCATACAAATAGATATTAATGCAAGTAAATACGTAAATTTTGTAGACTAGGAATACTGGCATTAAAAAAAAAAAATATTAGTGTTAAACTACATTTGATAGTGCAATGTTTTATTCTATACGCCACGGTAGACACATTTTTTTTTTTTTTTCAAAAGACAACTCCCGCATTAGGAATATTCCTGTGTTGCGGGGGGCTTTACAAATTTAAACAACGGACACAAAGAACACCCAGACTGGGGACAACAATTTGTGGATCACAAATATTTTTATCCCGTGTAGGATTCGAACCCACAACAATCGGCGCGGCGCGGTGGCGAAGTGACAACTTAATCCATTGCTCCATCCGTGCTCAGTGACCAGTTTTAAACACTAAGTATTGGCTTCATCTAGTTGTAGCCGGTAGAAAGAACACGAAAACTAGTTTTAGTCTAGTTAGTTTTAGCTTGATCATTAAAAGAGTAATAATTTTTTTTAAGAGAGAACTTCAAACACAAACACAGATTTATGATTTTTTTTATGATCTTATTTTACTAAAATGATATTGTATGAAAAAACAATTATAAATCCTTGAAACAAAAAAATAATTTTCCAAATTGGTTCAGGCGTATTGGAGTAATCGGTGAACATACATAAAAAAAAAAGATTCCGACAAAGTCAGAACCTCCTCCTTTTTTGAAGTTGGTTAAAAAATCAGAGTCGGCAACACACGTACGATACTAGACTACTGCAAACGTTAAACCTTACGATAATTGTTTTCTACCAGTGGCGCCATCTGAATGTTTGTAATGACAGCAATATCCGATAAATATGTACCTTAACACTACAACGTTAGATCATCTTTAAGATAAGATACAAGATAATCTTTAAAAGCGATATTTACAGAGAAACATATATTTAAATTCTTTCACCATTAAAAAGCTCCTTCAACCAGAAGTAACGTAAGCCGCGAGCACAGCTAGTATCTCTAAATAATCCCCTAAATATAAGACGACAACTATAAAACATACAGCCCTGGCAGCAATTACTTCGAAACGATACAGTTACAACTCCTAGTCACCATGGGTGGAAAGTCTTTTAGGCCACATATGTGGCCATGGAAATATAACAATCATACGCCTTAACTCCTCTTAGCATGATAGACTCTTTGGTCCACCAATGAAAATATTCTCATAAATCAAACGGTCATCATAGATTCCAGTATAATGGAAACAGATTAAAAAGGGGGATTTAAGGGTAAGTTCTTTGTCACTTAAAAAGAAAACAAATCGGTATTTAGCGTCAAGTTTAAACATGTTACAATCTAAATCTTAAGGAAAGAACTTGAGGACTTTTTTGTTGCATAACTAGTTTCTTAAATATTGTACTATAAATTTATATAATACTACATATTTTTTATTAAAATTACTAGTTTTATACCTATTTATAAAAAAAATTCGTCAAGTTTGGCGTATAGAGTAAGAACGCCTTTACGGCGTATACAAAATTTCATTTTAATAGGTTTATCTGATCCTGAATTAGAGGGGGTCTGAAAATGGTTCGTGTAAATATATAACTGGAGTGCTTTGGGCTCGTGAACTTGCACGCGCACTCCCGTGCGCGGATGTAGCTATGTAGCGTTGTAAAAAAGACTTATAGTAATTAAATCCACCATATCAAGGCCGATGAGAGACAAGAAGTAGCACCCGTTTTGAGGTTCAACATTTAAGTAAACATCCTTTCACAGAAAGAGTAATCAGACGCTTAAAAGTAGTAAATATCACTTTTATTAATATACCGAACATGTTTTTTTAGGAATGTAGATTACCACTTTCTCCAATTATTTATAACAAGACTCGTTTTAAGTCCTGATGACGGGCTTGATTAACACATGGGGTCTCACTTCTGGCAGTGTTTATCACAATAGGAATGGTATTACATGAAATCTGAACACGTACGTAATATGTACTGATATCACCTTTGAAAATAAGTAAGGCACAGAATTCGGGTCTAGCTGTAGAAGCATCCCCAAGGTACAGAGGACTGCACGGATGGCGTAATGGTTTAAGTGGTCACCTCGCCACTACGCCGCGCCGAGTGTTGTGGGTTCGAATCCTACACGGGACAAAAATTTGTGTAATCCTCAAATAGTTGTCCCGAGTCTGGGTGTTCTTTGTGTCCGTTGTTTGAATGTTTGTGAAGCCCCCCGACACAGGATTGTTACTAAGGGAGTTGTCTTTAAAAAAAAAAAAAAGATCGTCGTATGTTACTTTAATTTCAATAAATAGTTATGCAATTTTCGGTTCGTGAGTAGGGTTGCCTGGGCTGCATGTGGGACCGGAAATAGGAATGGCAACACACAACTAAATTTTAATACAATTTCTTTTAATTGAAACTAGAAAGCTAATGTAATAGTGAAATGAAGGGATAGTTTTATTTGGTTAAAATTTGTTATTAGATACTAAATTTTTTATATTTTGTTTTTTAGACTTTAAGCTTTCCATGCTGTGAATGATGATTTTCCATACATTAAATGGTACCTAACTAACAGTACCAAATTAATATACCTTCAGACTCCTATAGACACTAGGTTTATCTACATATTTAAATACATTTTATTAATCCGTTTTCTAAGTCTCTTAACTAACACAAGTCCTGTGTGACACAGAACACAGACACATACTTTGGTATTTATAATATTAGTGCTGTAGTTGGCCAAGATAGAAAAGTAAATAACTTTTTGTACTAAGCCTTTTTAAGTTTAATTCTACTATTATTACAAATATTTTTTCTTATTTCGTTATACTTCTTTTCTATATTAAACTTTTACTTTTTATTATTAATATTTTTATTAAATTTCTTATAATTGTTGTAGAAATAATATTGCAAAAGTATTTATTTATTATTTCACGTACCAACGTAACAAAACCAATGTTCTCCAAATACATAGAAACTGCACAATTTTATACTATCGATAGGCAATATTTTGCAGTCAGACAAAATCAAACTAAAGATTTTGTCTATTTATATCCTCAAATTTAACAACATAAACAACTACAAGTAATCGTTTACTTCAAGGTGTAAATAATAAATTTTCAAGAAACTTCGAAATTCAACCATGTTGTTCAGGATTCACTCATCATCAGGCCAAAAAAAAATTATGGAAGTTCCGAACGGTCTAGCGTCGATTCCATCCAACGATTCCTTGTCATTTTAACGAGGTCGTCGGTCCATCTAGTGGGGGAACGTTCTAAACAACCCTTTCAAGTCCGTAGACACAAGAATCGAAAGCCATTGTCAGCGATTGTCAGTTCTCAACACCAAATCGGCTGATCATATCGGGTTGCTATAAAATAAAAAAAGCTGTCAGTCGTAGGACTGCACGTCAGAAATTAAAACATAACTGTCACATCTGTCATCTGAGTTCAGTGCTTTTTCCCCATACCAAAAGTGCCCAACGTGCTTATAGAAGTTTTCACTTCAAAAAAAATTACAAATTTTATTTTCATATCAGAATTTATTCAAATTTCAAATAGCGTAGAATTTTAAATAATGAATACAAATAAACTTTCACATCTATTATGTTTTTCTATGTTATCTTGCAATATTCATAAAATACAATAATACCTACTTACTATACTTTCCTGTTAACTGGAGCCTCGTATTCAATACTACCGTAATATTACTTGGTTTTGACGTTGCATAATTATGAATCAACTGTTTGATTCAACGCTAGCGCAGTCGGCGGCCGCGGTCGGCGCTAGCCGGTATTAAGACAACTACCCTTGAATGAAAAATATCTATACTTTAAGCGTATTTTTTTTAATTTGTGGACTAAATTCAGTTTGTGCGTAGATATTTATAGACTATTGTGTGTGTGTGTGCTCTGACAATGGTAACAAACGTGCTTATTGTGTTTGTCGACAGAGAAAGTTAACACAAATGCTTTTGTCGTTAGATCTGGAAACTGCGCGTGCGATGCGACGTGCAATACACGTATTGTATATGTACTAATATTTTTACAAGACACATCAGTGTACACGTGTATGAAATTTATTTAATGTATTTTTTCTATACACAAGAACGATTGACGTCAGTTAATCTCATGAATGTAAACACTTCAAGCTTTAAAGTAAATAGCTACTTTGAACCTCAAAAGTAAATAGGTACTAGGTACATCGATAGAGGTATTTTTACTTTTAGAATGGCACAGTAAAATTCGTAGTCGGGAATCAAAATGATACTAATGGGACACAAATTTCCTGAACTCGAAGGAAATTAGTGAAGTAATATCGGTCGGAGGACGTACTTTTGCGTAAGGCGGTCACAAGGAAACTTGCAATTTCAGTTGCGTGCACATAAACAGTTCTATCGATTTGTTTATGTCGTTGTTTCTGATGCACTTGATTAACGTATTAAAGAGGTTTGTTTACTGGGTTAGTATACTTGACTACTACTTAACTAGACTTGGAAATCAATAGATAATCCACCTGTGTGTATAATCTGATATCTAACATTTTCAACTAGGTATGACGTTTAGAAAACATCGCCAATAACAGTGATTATGAAAATGATTTCGCGTAATCTGAACTAATGCTGTACCGCAAATGTAACACTATCTCTCTGTTTGAGTCTTTGAAGACTATAATTTTTATCTAACCGTTATGGAATTTGGCATAAAGTAGCCTGTAACTGAACAATGTTAAATGCGATAACCACGCCGGTGGAGCAGTAGACAAAATCTAGTTCTGAATGTTGGTAAAAACCTACATAAAATCCATATTAAACATGGATTCAAATCAAACTTTATGTATTAGATAGGTCGATGCAAATCCATGCATACTCTTAGTTAAAGCTACGCTAACGTTGTTGAATCATTTTCATAATATGTTATTTAAAACACAATACAATTACATAAGTAGGGACGTTCCTTTATTTTTCTTTAGAAAAGTATTATTTTCCTAATCAAATTCAAATTCAATATCTTGGTTTGTAAATAAAGATGTTGACTTTGAATATGTAAAATTGATCATCAATTATTCGAAATCGTCAATTTAAAAACAAATATAATAAAAAATTATAGATCAGCAAACACAGAGTCACTGCAACAAGAGGGCTTTGTTAAAATTAAAATTACAAAATTAAATGCTGAAAATACCCTATCTGCCTGTGTCGACGTATAACAGTCCGTTTCCAAATGGAAATCAGGCAAAAAAAAAACACACGGCCACTTTTAAATCACCAAATACTGCTGACATTCCGAAATTGAAACCTAGGTGAAGGCAGACGGCTTTAAACTCTTCCTAATTACATTGGACCACACACAACTGTGCTATATAACTAAAAGTACTTACATAAGCTTATTAAAAATAACGATAACGGGTCTTTATAACTTAGACCTGCTTATTTATATCGATCGCAGACACGAATAGACTACACCGGTGTCTATTATGACGTCGCGAAGAATATTTCTTTACCGCAGGTCCTAAACGTGATTCAGAACGTCTTTATTTTTAATACGTGTCTAACAAAAGGCACTGTACAAGTAACAAAGTGCTAACTTGTGTCTAAATTTTCTATTGTAATTCTTAAAAATTCTTAAAAATCTCAGTTTTTAGTTCGTTGTTAACGAGCGTGGATCATAATATATATATAAACAATTCGATCGATATTGTAAGTGTAATCACTCCTGTAATAGCTGTTAGTTTTCTGAAAGAATAAAAAAACGCGTGACGTGTCTTTGGACACCAGGTTGGAACGAAGTTCCTTTTGCTATATATAAATATATTTATTGGATTAAATAAATGGTATCAAAATTAGTAAATATTGTAAAAAATCGAAAACTGCGCCATCTGTGAAAGTTGTCCGAATTAATATATGGATAACTAGTGGTCAGCATTCTTCGTTGCGCTAACACTTCTTTCAGTCGAGTCCCTATTCGCGCAGAATCTGAAGTGTAACGTACTTTATAAAGATCCTTCATCCGGTCTAAAACTAATACTAATCAATACACAAGTGAGTAAAGCCGTATACTAATATCTTGAATTAATATTTATACCACTCACGAAAGTTTTTATTCTAGTTAGTAGTACTAGGCATGGTCTATTAAAGAACATGAATGAATAATGATGTGTAGAGGACTTTTGTCTTTACAAAAGTCCTCTACATCTTCATTCCTTTATGTCCAGTGCTTTATTTATTAGTTACGCTACTAAACACGTTTTATTATTTACGACAGTGTTATTAAATCCTGTTATACTAGCGTTGCGAAGATGCCTGCTCAGAGAGCGTAAAACCATACCTGATTCATCTCCGTCATCTTCTAACACAACAGATCATTAGGTTTCTGTTTACGCGAATAAATTACGCGTAAACAATTAAAAAAGGTCTAGTCAAATTCTGTGCAAAAATATCTCAAACTTACGCTAATATATTATATGTAATTACTTTTGTGCACAAAGAGTGCAGATCTAGAACGGTATTATAAAATTTAAGGAACTCAAGTGCGTAAAGACGCTATGTCAAGTTGCGAGTGAATTATTAGTGCGTGATGATTAAAAAGCTGTAACATATAATTAGATTTTTTTATTTACACATTAAGGTACTTATGCACGTGTGTAAAACACTTACACAAATAATGTATGTGTTACAAATAAAATCAGCAACGAAAGATTTTGAAAATTTATGGAAATGCATAACTTATAAACATTGATTACAGTGATGACAAAATGATTTTGTTTTGTTTGCACAAAGTGTCTAATAAAAATGAATCAAAATATTTTTTTTCAATCAGAACTGATGCACAATTGTTTTTTTTTTAAAAACCTATTTTCAGAATCTAATTTTAAGCTTCTTTTTTAAATAAAAACCGGCAGTATAACTTAATTCAAAACGTCGAAGTATTTTATATTTCACTCTATTCTGCACATGTTGTAAATATTTGCGATTTTCACGACCAGCCCAACTATTTAATTAATACGTAATAAAATCTCATTGAAACGGTACCAATTCGCTTCTATTACCGCTAAGTCCGATTACACAGTTCTCAGATCAGTTATCAACAGTAACTACGCTGATTGAGCATTTGTGTAACAGCCATTTGGAATTGATTAGTAAAGAGATAAAATGACAAAATGCCACAATCAAAACAAAAATGTCAAATAATCAGACGCTTTTTTGGGTTACGTAGGCATAACATCGTCAGGGCAGGCCTATATTATTTTAGCATCACTTTTAAAACAGTCAATTGAACGAAAAAGCTTTGTTTTAACTACATTTCGGTGAAAAGACAAGAATTAACAGATTCTAATGTTAGTCATAAATAAGTATCGATGGTGACGTCGATGTCTGAAGTGATTGTGGTGGTTCGAGGCGACGTGCTCGAAGTCTTCCGGCTGCTTGAAGCGTGGTGGCAAGGTCTACTGTTTATCGCCAGGCTGGTGATTTCATCCTGGCGGCTCCTGCAACAAGCAGCATATGGTAGGCATCATTGGACTTGTTACGTATAAAGAAAATTTTGAGGCAACTACGACTAGTTGCCTTAAATTGTTGCCATAAAGCGACCTTTATGAGGGTATTCAGTATTTAATAAAAATCTTTATTGTTTGGACAATACATCATATTTCTAACTTAGATAACTAGATTCAATAAAAAGAGAGAGATTTGCTAAAAATATTCTAGTATTTTTTTGTTTTTTAGTTAGTTTAGTTAAAATTAACCAGAATACAGTGAGAATACATAATATGGGTTTACGCGGGTAATGTAACGTATGAGACTCAAGCCTTTCTATGTTAAAGTGACATAAATTATATTAGTTTTTAGGATGCCGTACCGTTACTGTAATTAAGGGGCAACATAATAATTTCTTGTTATGAGTAGCTACTTGCATTTGTTTACATTAAGAGGTTTGTTACCTGTCCGTCGAATGTTATTTTTTTTTTGAATCATGTTTAAGAATTTTAAAATTTGTCATTACTTTTTAACCGACGAAAAAAAGGAGGTTCTCAATTCGACCGTATAATGTATTTTAGCTTTTTTTTTTTTTTATGTCTGTTCAGCCCTCACTCCGTTATTTATGAACCGATTTTGATTATTCTTTTTTTGTTAGATAGGTTATACCTCAAGGGTGGTCCCATGTCAAGGAAATCAGGATCTGATGATGTTATCCTGAAAAAATTTAGAGAAACCCTCGAAAATTGTAGGAACGAATAGTGTTTCTGTTTACTTTTCATTACTTTATCAGGTGTTGCGTTTAGAAATCATCATCATTTTTCATCATCATCATCATGATGATGAAAAAAACCATAAAAATAAAATCTTTTAAACAAAAAATTAAACCGACGAAAAGAACTAAAAAGCAAAAAATAAATAAACCTTAAGTCTTAAGTATTGAGCTTATTTTTTATTTATTTTGAGTCGGCGCCAAATAAAATTTTGATAATTAATCAGTTTGTTTGGCGCCGACTCAAAATAAGTTTATATAAAATTAGATAGTTTATGTAAATAAGCTCAATACTTAAGACTTAAGGTTTATTTATTTTTTGCTTTTTAGTTCTTTTCGTCGGTTTAATTTTTTGTTAAAAAGATTTTATATTATTAATATTGTTTAGCATTTTTATCATGTCCTAAAAAATCATAACATTGTAAAATCAATTGAACTAATTTCATATAATGGTTATAGCTTACTATATCCGTTTATGTATCAAGTTGCAAGCTAAAATCTTCAATTACAGTAACTAAACTCCTAAAATAGAACTAAAAAACTCTACACATTCAGAGATAACTAACATTATAAGACGTTAGGCAATGTATTTTCAGCTCATTCCTGAGAAAAGTCGATACAACTATGAAAGTAACATTAAAATAATCGATAACGAATTGAAAAAAATAACGGTAACTTAAAAATATTTCACTATGGATATTTCTGTCTAACCGTATTTTAAACTTAGTAAACTTATTTCATCGTGTTAAAATTTGAATCTTTTTATATGTAAAAGCGAATCTGAACATTTCGTTTCACTTCTTTTTTTAAATCTTAGGTCAATCTAACCACAGCCGTTCCCAGCGGAGCGGAAATACGTTGCATAATTCACGTTACAACGAAAGGGTGATGGACTAGCGTGACCAGACTGTTGACCGAGGTATTGTCGAAACAGTGCAGCAGCTTAGAACATTGTCGTATTACTGAAGCAGAGTGGAACAGAAAAGGCGAACAGATGAACAGTAGTTTAAATTTTAAGTAGTTTAGATTCTACAGATGCAGTTGTATTAAACTTAAACAGATAAGAAATTCGTGACGTCACAAGTCGTGACCACCAATGACATATTGTTTGATTAATTTCTATTAAAAGTTATGTATCTACAATATAATACATAATTTTTATGTATTAAATACTATAGGTAAAGGTAAAATACATTTCTACAGTATTTAATTGACCGACGTTATTCAAATCTATTTTTCTAGTAAAATTACATCATTACTCACAACTAACACTTATTCAATATTCACAGAATACGAAGCTTTACCTACTTGATCACGTACGAGCATTGAGATAATCTAACAATGAGTTTTAAGACCTTTTGCTTGGAATGGCTTTCCTATTCGTTATACTCATTTTAACAAACATCTTTGGTGTATTACTTACTTGTAATAAATTATTTTTAGTACATTGAATTATCTTTTTTCTCATAAACCAACAACGCGTGTTGTACAATATTTTTCTGTACTTACGACATTCATTCCTTTCTATTAATCTACATACTTAGATAAGACAGATAACGTTATCGTTATACGTGCACACTTTTCTACCTTTCTGGTAATCTAGTAAGTATCATCATTAATTACTATCAATTGGTGCTTAATGTACTGTTCAAATCTGAGTCTGAAGTAGTAGTTATTGTTACGCAATGGAAATTAAAGTACATATAAGGTAAATTAAAAATGGAATTGGGCCATAATATTGACTTATCCTACGTATAAATAACTGCAATAACTCATCTAGGCTAGTGTAACCTTGCAAGAGTTATTATTTTTGAAAGACTTCACCTCGTTCTCAATGGTTTGGTTGCGTGACTGTTGGTACGTGTCAACGACCTTTGTCTAATGGTACTAACCCCCTTATTCTTTCTATTGCCAATTTGATTCACTTCTATTATTGAAACTGATATGCCTTGCTCTTGCTCATTCCCGGGGCTGTTTATGAAAAAATCTCCTCTCACTAGGGTAAGCTCCTGTTCTTCGAACTCGTTTGTTGTCAAATCTTCACCCTTCCATCCCTTTGAGCTCAGGCAACTTTGATAATGTGCTTTATATTTTGTTTAATTGTAAGTCGCTTAAGCACATCAAGATAATTTAAAAGAATGAGTAAAGTTAACGCCTGCTACAAGATTTCGGGCTCGACTTTATTCTATAAATTTAAACGTTTTAATTAATTATAATCAAAATAAATATCGTGTGTGTATTAAACTTACATACAAAAAGAAAATAGAATGATAAAAGATAGAGTAATTTACGCTTACAACAATTTTAGGGATAGATTTATTTCTCGTAGGTTACCTACGAGTTAAGGGGAAAAATACATCAAAAGTCTGATATCTAAAGCATACTTCAAAACCATTTTTAAACTCGTGACGTTTATGCAATTACGATTTTTCTACTTTTATGCAAATTAGATGTAGATCCGTGACCATGATCGGTGCAATTCAATAAAACCTACCTTATAAATATTACGGCGGTTAAATAAGTTGAGTGTATATATACCTCATACGTATTATTCATATTTAAGGGTATTCTTATCTATTTCAGAGTTAAAGTTGCCTGTGGCGGCAATGATGGCGCCCAGCGTTTTCCAGAGGACGAAATCGCCGCGCTCTTCACCAGGAAACTTGCCAAGGAAACTACAGGTAAATCTAATAAAAAAGTAACGAGTGGATCTTTACGAATAGTTGAAGTGGAATTTCTTTGATGTTGTTGTGTTATTTAAAAAAAAAAGGCCTCCACTCTACGTAAATAATGCTACTGCAAATTTAAATTCTTTTTTTGAGAACACCTTAAAAGCATTAGCTATCCTTAAATCATTGAAATCTTTCACAAACTAAAAGTCAGATAGTCCGCTTAAAGTAGTAGTCTACCAAAAACTAATCTTAATTAATAAATATACTTAAAAATAATTATGTACATATAATAATAATTTACAGTAAATAATTAAAAAAAAAAACACAAAATGAACTTATTTAGGTATTCAGTGCTATAACAGGATTATAATTTTAAACAGATAGAAATATTATAATTTTCTACTATTTTCTTTTTATTTCTTCTCTGTTGCTTGTTCACAACCTTTTATCATTTTAGCGAAAACAAATAGTTTAGTTTTTGTTCACAAGATGGCCATAAGACCATCAACTTTAAAGAAAGGTATAATTTCGTTACCGATTACAAACCAAAAAAGAACGCTGACGCGCTCTTATAATGTTTTAGGCCACGATGAGATGACGGGCGTTAGATGCGCGTTTTGCTACCGCGCGTCAACAAGAACACGCATTTTGTTCAAGTCGTTCACATGCCACCGCGCTTTCGACTTTCGATTTTCAACTAATTAAAAACATAAAATACTGAGTATTTTAGATTGACTTCTAATTTGTCATAGTTACATTTGTGAAAGTTTACTAAGCCTTTACTGAGTTTAGTGTCATGTAGCCTGAGTTAAGGATAGTTATAAAGTGGCTTTCAGTAAGTCTGGATGTTAAAATGGATGAACCCAATATTGCCGTCTTTTCTTGTGTTGCTGTTTCTGACGTCGATATAAAATCACCAAACACAAGGCTGTTTTTACGTCCATCTTCAACGAATACAGATTCGAACTGAACTGCGACAACGCGCGGTCAACGCCCATGAAACGCTTGCCATGTGAACACTATACGAGCGGTCGCCGCTCGTCGGGCACGCGGTCGCCGTCCATTAACTGAACGCACTCTTTATAGCCAGGGGACAACTTCATTTGTTGTTTCTTTTTTCTATTTATTTTCCAAAACTTTTAATTACATAAATAAATATCTTACTTAACCTACTCACAAAAACCTGTCTCAGATTTATCAGTGGTAGGAAAGTCGCCGCTGGTCGTTCAACAACTTAAAAACTACTCGTTTACATTTACCCTCTTAATTAGAAATGTCTTTAAGACAGTGCGAGATTTCTTTACATTTCTAGAACATAACAATTTTTCAATAATTTCTTGTGAAATTAATTTAAAACATGGCAACTCATACTGCACAACACGTTTACCATAGCTATTATTAAATTGCGGTAGGTTGGCCTGTTGGTCTAGTGGTTAGTGACCCTGACTGCTGAGCCAGAGGTCGTAGGTTCGGTTTCCACCCAGGACAAATAATTGTGTGATGAGCACGATAATTTGTTCTGTATCTGGGTGTAATTTTTCTATAATATGTATGTATTGACAAATATATCAGTATGTTTATCAGCAGACTGGTTACCATAGTACAGGCTCTGCCTTGTTTGGGATCAGACGGCCGTGTGTGAGATGTGTGTAGTTATTATAACTGTTAACGGGGTACACAACTTAGAGTGTAAATGGTCGGGTCGAGAGCATTTATATTCAAGAATTGCCCAACAGACAGCGGTAACTTTAATATCAACTGTAGGTATGATGACGTCTTCCTAAATTACAAGCATAGAATTAACATTTTCTCTTTTACTGTTTCAGAACGGCACAGAAGCTTCCGGGCAGTCGGATCCCACAGCTGACTCGAGCCCTGGCAACTCCATATCCGATGCAGAAAATTTCGAGTGCTATGGAGAAGGCGACAATGATACTCCTATTAACACGTTAGTTTTAAATATTGTTTCAAGATATTCATTGTTCCCATATCGGTATGATGCAAGCGGCAAGCTTCCTCACAACTTAGGAAGGACAGAGACTATTTTAGAAAACCCAAAAATCTCTAAGGACAATGGAGTAACCAAATAATTTGTATTGCTTGTCCTGAAACTTGAGCACTACATGATCTGGGAGACGCTATTGATAATGTAGTATTCGTAGATGGGTGTTGGACTTAGTGACGATAGCGTACCTAAATTGGTAAGGACGGCGGACTTGCGATCAAGTGACTACGGATTCGTATCCCAGTACACTACCGGTGTGAACGTACTTTTAACAGAAGTAGGTATTTGGCTAAGCTGAAGGGGTTAACAAGTATAGAAGAAAAACGTGACCTATTTTACTCTAGCTTTTTTATATAAATGTATATTTAACAATAACTTGAGACGCGGATGGACGTGTACCGCACACGCGGCTGTCTGATCCCAAACTAGACAGAGCTTGTACTATGGTAACCAGACTTCTGATTTTCAATTCTTCAAATTTATCTATAATAGATAAATTACACCTAGACATCGATTAATGATCGTGCCCATCACATAATTAGTTGTCCTGGGTGGGAATCGAAACGATGACATCTAGCTCAGCAGTCAGGATCACTAACTAGTAGACTTTACGTACTTCATAGAAAAATTTACTCCAGTACCTAGCTCTAATTAAATTGGACTGTACATTATTTAGATCCATTCCACTCTCAAATAGACATCGCTCCTGGCTTGCTTCCAAATGGTACCGATCGATATTTGTAGTTTATTAATCAACTGGGCAAATAACTACTGTGATTGTCTGTCCATATGCAGTCACAATAATATTGACTACTTTAATAATAATGTATCCGTATCCGCTGAGAAATATAAAATCAGGTGTGAGATGCTTTCGCAACCAAACTTAGTGCTACACTTACCACTCATGTATACACTGCAATAGCATGTAGCAAGTATGATTCCTAGCAAATAGGATTTTGATTTTTTATATTTTATTGCTCACTTTTAACATAAACTAGACTCTCGCCGACATCCCCAAGGGGGGCTAGGCCAGGCAGAGGCATTAAAAACTCACATTTCGCCAACTATAATTTGATATCACTAACGTAATAGGGGACAAGCCTAATGCCGTCCACAAGGCTCGCTCACTTCTAAAAAAGGTACAGTAAAGGTATCAATTCATAATTCAAATCAGCTGCAACTTGATCATAATATACCTAACTAGTGCGCTAACATTTAGACAGATTGACAAATTTATTTACATTTCATCATTGCATACTAAAATTTATTAATTTATTCTTTCACATATTTTTTTACGTTATTCATTTAATATCCACTGACACCTAACATTGCTGTATCTGGAACTTAAGCTAGGTCAATAGGAAATTGAACAATGCTCGTAGTAGTACATACTACGTTTGTTTACGTTTATGAATTAAAACGTTAATTTTATAGCCAGAATTTGTACGAGACACAAAGTAAAATAACTTTGTTCACATAGCTACATTACATCGGTTAATAGTATCGTAAAAAGTCTTCCGTTAGTCATTTCATTTTATGTACTTCGTTTGATAAGGCACACTATTTCGAAAGTCATAATGGCGTTTCTATTTTGTTTAGAAAAGTTATTATATATTTACTTGACAGCAATAGAGGATGTTAGAAAATAATATAACTGATATTTATTATTAGTTTTTCTCTATACAAGAAAAAACAGTATATTTTATTTTATACGTACAAGTACTAACTTTCAGACTGTACTTTATAGGCTAACAGTCTACCTCTCCCCTGCTTTGTTTAAGATATTGTACTGTAAAACCAACCGTGTCGCACTAGAGTGATATTGGAAAGAGGTTTTCGTCCCGACAGAGTCCAAAACGTCGTGTCCTCTGCAGAGTCCGGAGATGAATTATGTCGCATTTTATCAACATTACTTAGAACCTGCGACACCTCATTCTTGCATGTTAATAAGCTGACCCTTATGAGTTTATTACTATGTACAATAATACAAACGGTATAGAAGGACGTTACTTGCTCTGGTAATCGTGGCGCCGTAAATTTAAGCTATTAAAACAACAGACTGAATCCAGAAAAAAAATATTGACTCACTTCTAGAGATCTCAATGGAGCCATAAATCTATCGACTCTCTCTGCTTTTAGTTCTCTAGCTCTCCCTATAGCTAATTATTAGATATCACCACTCTACAGTAATGTTGTAACATCTGTTAACTCATGCAGTATCCATCTCAAAAAATGTCACTTGGCCCGTCGTGAATGTTGTGCTAATTATCTAATATATTTTTTATTTAGTTGAATTAGATATAGCATCAATGTTACCTTTAAGGGCCGCGGTCATCTTACGGCCTTCAAGGGAAACGTCATGGAAATAGATACACATTTGAATTCATTATGCCGCAACTGTACAGAGCTTAATTTGTGATAAGTGGTAGTAATTTTCTCGACTTCTATTTATTTTATTGTTATTCGAACACGTAATCATAAAAATAACACAAAAAAAAAAACAAATTATTAAAGCAATTCATTTTCAATTTTTAGGTTGAATATATTTTTAAACATAATTGGCCAGTTCGAAAAAGTTACAGAATTGTAGGTATAATTCCTCGCTGTGAGTTTTCAATATTCTATGGCATTGTTTTTCAACCTTCCCGACCCCAATCAGAAGGATTGTTATTATATGTAACTCGTTTGGCATTATTGATTTTAATTTCGCAACGAGTCTGCTTTTATGCCGTAGGGGGTCGCTACAATTTTTTTAACTTGTAATGGGGTCGCGTAGTCTAAAAATCTGAAAAACACTGCCCTTTTGGGATAGAATATATAATTACGATTTTCAAAATGGTTCCATATGTTAGATATTCTATGAACAGATACATAAAAACTTACATTCTTCGTGTAAAGAGGAGTAGGTGCTTTGAGTAATCTCTCTCGGTTAGGTCTCAAACTTTTTGACCAGGTCGTCTATCTACCCGACTAATTATTTATAAAACTATCAATAAACATAATATAATGATTTGATTGAATTTGAATGAATTATTTCAGACAACCACTTTTGATATTAATTAAGGATAACCGTTTTACTCACATGTGTATTTTGGGAAGCTCTACTAGTTTCGGACCCGACTATCCTTCATTAATACGCATACCACTCACCAAAGTCATCATCCTCATCATCCTGTCATCCTCCCATTCAGTCTAACTACGATTGGGCCGAACTTCGATATTTTACGTGAAGCGCCGCCCAGGCAGGGCAGACGGCCAGCTTGTGCTGGGCCGAGTCCTCACTGCAGTCGCAGTGGTGACCGGCGGGACTCAATTTCCTCCTATGGTCATCCATCCTAGACTGACCTGGCTAGTATTACTTAACTTTGTAATGTGTTAACATACTCGGTTACCACTTAGCCACGAGCCCCTCCATCCAACCACTCACCAAAGTATTTATTCAAAAACCACTTTCGATGTACTTTTGTACCAAACTCGTATTTTAACCGAGTGATTGATTTTACCTTTTGCTGAACCGAAGCAAAACGAAAGATGAGACTTTAAATTAATGTGGCTTTAAATAGCACTACTAAAGAGTTTGGAAGAAATCACCTTTCGCACGGAATCAATTTTATTCAAGGTGATCGATCTGTACATAAAACATCTTTTATGTACAGATACATTAGGAGAAATCTCATCTGATTTCTCTATGCCACAGCATAGAAAAGCCTTGAGGGCAGACCCTTAAGGCTTTAATCCTAACAAGAATTGTCCTTCAACTTCACTTATCTTGTTGTAGTTAACAAATATTCCATGAGTATACTTAAGTACTGCCACTTATAACATTTAATTAATCGGCTTTTTTACAGGTTAGAGAACGGATCTAGAAGTCCTGGTAATCCTTTGAACCGACACTCTTGGACACGAACCAGTCTTAGGCGAACACCACCAAGGTAAGTCCTGTTATTAACTTGTTTTTGGTCACCAAAACACTGTAGTATATCCGTAGATTCACAAATTTAGTTATCACAAAATGATCTATTGCAACTCCGACCTAAAATCGAAATTAGTGACTACGGATTAGTCACTTACTACTTATTTTAAGCCGATTGTAAAGAAGTCGAAAAGGCGATAAAGGTCTGGTTGTGTAGGTACCTACACATATAATATGTCCGATATTATGTTCCACCGTAGAAAGCGGCTGAACCAATTTAAAGAATCGGTGTTAGAAGGCTTGTCTTCTAACGCCATAATGCGAGTGGCATTATGGCGGATTCACGGCGCCAAAGTGATCTTAAGAAAACTTTTTGAGTGAAAACTTCTTTAGACACGTTTGTGCACTTTTGAAAAAGTAATGAACTCGTAACCGTCACGCTAATAATACATATATAGATCCTTTAGAGGGCGCTAATCTAAACATTGAGTTCTGTCAGCTCCTTATTAATTAATGTCACCAACCTGCTAATGTGACGTTTTAAGTTCGTCATTTCGTTTAAGTTTTCACTTCTGCAGATTGCCTATTTTTTCTCTATGAAACTTGTCACAATAACAAAATTACTAATATGTTAAAGAAAATTCAATTTGCCTTTTTACCCGACTACGCAAAAAGGAGGGTTTTTACTTTATTCGTTTTCTTTCAAGCAGTCGGGTCTTTTTTAGTCTCGTAATATGGAAAATAGCGCATGGTAATATTACAGATAGGTTATTTTACTAAATACTGTAAGGGCTTGGTTAGACGAGGCGAAGTTTTCTTGCGGCCACCGCGCAGTATCCACGCGGTCGCCTCGTTTCATGTTATGTTAATCACGAATGTGGATTCTATTTACTAGGCAACAACATTCAAATTCCTATTAGTCACGGGACCGCGCCGTGCGGAGAACATATTGGATTTGGGCGAACAAATTTGTCTCAAATAAGCGCGCTGGCAATATGAAACCTACTCACCTACTCCATTAAATTTACTTTTATTAAGTTACTTTACTGCAGTCAAATCTCATCAGTATCGAAAGCCAGTAGCAAAAGCTTGTAATAGATCATTTTGTACCATGTTGTTGTTTGATTTTATAGATTATTTTTAAACCGCTTTTTGCTTTCCTATTTTGTTAATTGTGATCTTAGTAAGTTTTTTTTGAGTTTTGTTTGCTATCTTATGGTTTGCTTTTTACCTATTGTGTTGTATCTTCCGTAGCCATCAGGAGAACTTGCCGCATCGGAGATGGGGCTCCATGAGACAGTAAGCTATCTTTTCTTTTTAATTTAAGTTTGATTAAAAGCCAAAAGTGATACTTATAGGCTTTCTTACCTTTCATTTTGTGTGTCTACTGTGCTCTTAATTTTGGGTTTCTAAAGTGTTAAACCTGCATATTTTCAAGTTTTGGGGTTGATTATTTTAACAATAGAGAAGGAATTACTGTAACGTAAATTTAATGCAGTAAAATGTCTATGATGGTAGCGTAATGTCTAAGGCGTCGAACTTGCGATCAAGCGGTTCTACCCACTCCTAAAACACAAGCCATTTAGTTTAGCTGGAGGTTTTAACAAGAATAATGGGAAGGTAATCTTAATTCCATTTCTCTGCTTTTGGTGAATTTACTTAACATGCTCTTGACGCAATAATTTCTATATGCATTTTGCACATGCATTGCAATAAGGTCCATAATATGATACTATAATTCCTTCTCTACTATATTTGTTTTATGTGTAGTGTTTTTAGAAAATTGCTTTGGATTTTTTTTTAAGTAGATATTTTTTAGGTTTTAGAACAAATAACTTGTATTTGCGAGAGAAGAAGCAAATTGGGAATTTTATACCATATTGTACGAACCTGGTATGTATAGCAATCGCGCTTAAAGGAATAAACTTTATTTTATATCTAGTAAACAGTAAGTAAAACTAAAGAGTAAAACTAAGTTTGCTAGATTATAAACACGTATTTTACATTTGATCGTCGATTCTTCTAATCACTACATATTATAAAACAAAGTCCTGGAAAACTACTGATCGTATTTTCATGCGGGTCTCACCAGTAGACAGAGTGATTCATGAGGAAGGTTTAGGTGTATAATTTGTTAAGGTTGTGTGTAAATTGGTTGAAATATTATGATGATTGTTGAAGATGTATCTGCTACCCGTGCGAAGCCGGGGCGGGTTGCTAGTCAGACATATTTCAGAATGTTCGATTGAATTAAATGTCACTAGCCGTTCCCTGCAGTTTCACCCGCGTTTATGCTCACTGCTCCGCTCCTAAGGGTCGTAGCATGATGTTATATACAAACACACAATCAAACTAAAAAGCTCTTCAGCTTTATTATATGTACATTGAGTCGAGGATTAGATAACGGTTTTTTTTTCTTTCATCTCTTTAACTACAAAAGGTACGCTCTTAAATGAACACTGCAAATACAGACAATGTGACAACCACAGTCAACAACGTATTTGCCAATCAATTAGAGGTAAAGTTGAGTAGTCTGTATTTCCCTACTATTGTAAACACAATATATTATAAACTAACATATATCCTACTAATATTATAAACGTGAAAGTTTGTGAGGATGTATGGATGTTTGTTACTCTTTCACACAAAAACGACAGAACCGATTGCGATGAAACTTTTTAGGTAGATAGCTGGAGACCTGGATTAACACATAGGCTATATCCCGATATTCCCACGGCATCGTGATTTACGCGGGTGAAACCGCGGGGCGCAACTAGTAGATAATGAAGTAAGTAGTAAAAGTGGAATATACTATTAAAACGTTTAAAAGATGTTACCTGGTACTATTTTAAGTTTCGCAATGAGTCATCTCCAAATGTAAACAGCTATTGAATCTTAAATTCCCTTGTTTCTCATGGGCAGGCTTGGGAACTTTATCGTACTTGTCATTCATAGACTCTGGGAACTTCGTAATTGTTGTAGTATACGTTTTGCGATTACTGTTACAAATAACATTACAGAATTATACGCACAAATAAATGTGTGTCATTGTTTAAAGTACAATTTTTATTTTTAATTACCAATTTACCCTTGTAAAGTAAATAGTATTGAGGAATAGTTCTTTTATAGCAGAGTGGACTTTGTGTTTGCAAATAATAATAATAATAACTTCACACATCTTAGACACGGGGCCGTCTGATCCCAAACTAGGCTCTGCGCCTTTACTATGGTAACCAGACTGCTGATGAACATACTTATATACTCTAAATACATACATAACACCCATAATAAATACATTACACCCAGACATAGAACAAATGATCATGCTCATCAAATAATTATTTGTCCTGAGTGGGAATCGAACCCACGACCTCTGGCCCAGCAGTCAGGGTCACTAACCACTAGACCAACCGGTCAGACCAAATGTGACCTACAAGTCTATAAACGGGACGGTTACCTCTGTTTTGGTAAAACTCCGTGGCACCGCGACTCATAGTATCTCTAACATGCCTTGTTAGCCATGAAAGAACATAGTAGCACTAACACTATCTACTTATTTAAGAACATTATCGTAGTTGCCATGTTTCTTTATTACGACTGTCAACTTGATTTTAAATATAAATAATTTAAAATTTAGTCAAAATCGTAGAAATGGTAAAATATGATTACCGTACCGTACCTGATATCCGCGTATAAAACTGTAGGGAAAAGATGTAGTATAAGAAGATACAAATTAAGAAAAAGTTAGGTAATATGTAATTGAAAAAAGTATTAATATTATAGGCTCAATAGACAGAGCTGACCATTTTGGAAAGTAAGCCCATTAGACTATCAATTGTAAGATTCTGGATTATTCGATAACAGCGATTAGCTTAGTAGGAGCAACGAAGCTACTAATTAATGACGTAAAAAAAATTAAATATGTGTAGTCGTGACAAAAAAAGGAGCCCCTTTCGACGTTTTTCGTTGACGCTGTTGAAATAACTTTGAATGAACATACCTAACATGAAATTGAAAACCAAAATACTTTCAGAAAAATAAATATTTAGTTGTTTGTAAAATGAGGCAGTCAATGTCATTAATAAATCACAAAAAGCATTTTATTTTAATTAAAATCTCTTTAAAAAAGCAATTTATTGTACATTTAATAATAAGTACAACAGATCGTTGTAATAAAAGTTGTATCATTATATCAGATAATATCATAGTGTTGGGACAGTTTGAAATCCACGTAACCCAACCAACATCGAAAAATTATATTATAATTGACATGTATTTGCGCGCATATTTAAAAAATCACAAGAACATTTAATGTGGTACGTACGTAACATTTAATGTTTTTTTTTTCAAGTCGTAAAACGTAGTTATTCAGTAGACTTTTCTCCTTTTTTGAAGAATAATACCACCACGCTCCTGCTCCATGCCTCCGGTATAGTGCCAGTATGCACGACGGAATTAAACAGCTTTGAGAGCTCCACTAACCCAACTTTTATTTATTATAAAATGATTTGTAAAACAAAAAAATATTTTTTTATAAAGTATTGCAAAAACATTTAAAAATAGCGTTTATACGAGTATATCCAAATACTCATATCATACCAATACGGGTAACATTATTATTAATACACAATAATAATGTTACTCGTAGATACTAAGTACATTAATACAATAATATTATTATTTCAATTGCATTCATATTATAATTAAATCGGTTACATTACATTATTTATATTAAAATTATAATTTTGAATATTTTTCAAACTATGAAGCCAAAATGATAAAATTACGTTTTGACAACTATAAAAACAGTTACCACGCCATTACTAGTGAATGGACGACGTTTAATTCTAAAAAGAAACAATTTGTTTAGCGAACCATCAACACAAATTATTTTAATAGATACACTGCGATGAGAGAGCAAGAAATGTCTCATAAAATTACTGGAATGTTTTTTCTGACCTAATAGTATGGGCAGTATGGGGCAGTATAAACAAATAACATGTAATCGTGAGGACGAGAGGGCCTGACCTAATAGTATATTTTTTTATTATAAATAACTAATAAATAAATCGCATCCTTAGTATTCTTTAGTCTTTTTTTTTGTTAATTTCCCTTTATTGTATTCCTACTGGAATAGCAATAAACAGTACGTACAGACATAATTACAAACATTTCGGCATATGACTATTACCATTTTAACTAATCAATTTCAAAAAAAATATTGTAATTGCTCCATATAGTTGAACATTAAATTATTTATTACTCGTGGAAGATTTTTGATGAGGCAGAAAAAATTCAGAGCCTTGTTTAAATCTTGTGTATCACTGCTGGCTATTCGTAAACCTTGCCGTGACTTAATGTCATAAGTTTGAAACACAATAAAATAAATACCACCATAAATTGTGAGTACAAACCGTCTTGACAGTAAAAAGAGCTGAAATCTACATAGAACTCTTAATTTTATAGTTCAACAGTATTCAAATACGCATTAATTGAATATGTTATAATTAGAACCTTTTAGTAAACCATAAAACTGGTATGCAAACTAAAATTTATATTCTAAAACTAAATTAGTTATAAAATTTAATCAAGTTATAGGCTCAATAGGATTAGGGGCAGAATGTAGGCAGATTTAGTCAGAATCTTAAGTCGTGAGAATTTCAAGCAATCAGAAAGCCGCCGCCCTGTCTATTTCTAGCCTCTAGCCTTTTAAACAAAATCCCACCTCGACCATATACATTTATTCACTGTAATAAAATTCTGTGGTGAGGAAACCCCCAGGCGCTCCAATATTATTTATTCGAGAACATTCCTTTTCAGTGAGCTTAAACTGTCAAAATATATCAAATTTGACATTTGACAGTGATCGGTCCCAAACAGAACGTAGTTTTCTAGTCACTATCTTTTAATCTTATTAGATCGTGTAATCTACTTTTACCTATTTGCCGAGCAGTCATTGCTTTAGACATTTTATGTAAATGTAATGCAATTTCTTTAATCAATTTTGAAGCTTATCATAGTGGCAGTCATAAAATCGATCTTAGAAGTTACTACCTTGCTTATCTGAATTTAAAATTGTCATGCCTATTTTCATGCACTCCGTACACTGCCGGCACATAACAGTTTTTATTACTATACCATGTAGAGACGACGTCAAACGAATAATTCCTTTAAAATCACTCTCATAGTCACGTTCTTAGATCGATAACCGATTAAGTATAAGTCAAGGTATACTTAGCTCGATAGTAATCTTGTTGTCACAAACCCGTCAGATAGTCAATCGATAGCTACTGAAAAACTATTAATCAATAGCATACTACCTCATGTGGGTTACACTTCATTAATAATCGTCTAGATAGCAAAACCGATTTCTGTTAACCAACAAGAATTTTTTACAAACAAATTATAAGACCCATGTTACTGACAGCTTATTGAAATAAAAAATCTTCTATTCGGATGTAATAATCTAGAATCATCGCATTCGAATTGAACGAAATTTAAATCTTAGCATTCACAGCACCGCATGGAACAACTTTACCGACAAATCAATCCATGGATAAACAAATATGTTATTTTAGGAATGCAGCGTGACCTCGGCGACATGGTGACCTAATCAAACAAAACACACATTTACGTGCCCCAATTCTTTAGTTTTTATTGGTTTTGTGGTAGATTGTCTGAGAAATGCCTATTCGGCTAAGGACAATTTTCTAGTAAGAAATACATTTTTAATTATAAAACCATCCAATGTATTTGAAATGGGATCAGCGATACTAACAGCGATTCTTAATATTAAAAAGAATAAGTTTTTGTCTTTAATCCAGGCCCCACTTCTTTACTTCTACTACTACTTTACGATATTGCATTACGATTCAAGCGTTTTAAGATGGAAAATACCAATATACATATCGCCATTCTAGATAATATATCTTTAATTCCCCGCAAACCCGCAGATCGGAGATTATCTTTGTTATTAACAAATTTATGACTATATTATAATATTATGATAACAAATGGCTAAGTGGTAACCGAGTTAGCACATTACAAGGTTAAGTAATAAGGCCAGGTTAGTCTTAGGATGGGTGACCATTCTTAACACATCGAGACCCCTCCGTGCCTCGGGGAGAACGTTAAGCCGTCGCTGCGTCGGTCCCGTTTGCCATACAAACATCTGTGGCATTCGTTACAGATAGTTCGACCCCTAAAAACTCCGACAACCTGGTCTAACTACAGAACTTCGATATCGCCTAGTACTTGGGTTGTGGAGGTCTGATGGCAGTCGCTTCATATAAAATATCAAAATTCGGCCGCATCGTAGTACATACATCGCACTGAAAGCCGACCCCAAAGCGCGGAGGACTATTTTAACTCAATACTACACATTTTAATCGTCAGAAAATAAAGAAAGACTGGTTGGCTCTGGGATCTTACTCTATGACTCTTACCGGCCAGTATAAGAAATTAATCAATTCACTGAAAACTACAATCGAGTTTGTCGTCTGGCGGTATCAAATTAAGTTGTAGTGACACGTTTGCGCAACGTGGTCGTGTTCCCAGTTATTTTACCATTTATAAATAAGACTTTTAATAGCAGCCAATTCGTGTCTAATCTATTGAAATATTTGAAATTATAAGAGTTACGCTACATGCCACTTGTAAATTGCAATGTTCCCAACCACCACCAAAATTATACCTATTTATAAGCATTTCTTATTTATTATTTACCGTGTGGATGAAATATTTAGATTTGTTGAAATCCTTCATATTTAATTTTCGTTGATATATTTTTATATCGATTTTAATGTTCATAATCATGTGAGTATGCGTTAGTTAAACTTGTAGCGAGGCTGCTTTAAGAAAGGGTAAATCGACAGAACGCGAAAACAACCGGGATAATTAAACATTTCTATATCTCTCAAATCGGTTAAGCTTTCGCAGCGAAATCGGTGAAGTTGGATAAAAAACTAACTTAAATGGTTGAATATAAATCGTAACAAATGTAGGCAATACTTTTAATACCTCTTTTACACCCTGCATATTTTCACTTTTTTTTACAACACAAAAGAGCATTTCTCGAGAAATGATAAGTTTTTAATTAGAAACTTTTAATTTAGAATTCACTAAACGGTATGAGAGCGTCAGCGGCGCCTCTTCGGATTCTCACCAAGAAAGTGAACTGCATGGTTCCGGCCTGTTGCACGCGTTCCGCTGTTGCCCAACCGCACGCGCTTACAGCCTTGCTTCAAGTTTTACGCATAACATACACATGATAACTAGAATGTCACTATTTTAAATATATTAATATAACATCTATATAAATCAATTGTCAGTCAGTAGAATTTCGATGACAATAGGTAAAATATGAGAATAATTTATCAAACATAAGAAGCATTGATGCCGACTGATTGTTTATTCAATCTTGCGATACCTTAAAAATTTTATCATCTTAACGGTAAAATATTTTGCTTTTATATGAATTAAAATTCTACTACATTTAATTATTAACTAAAACTAGTTTGAAAGATTAAAATCTCTGAATTCGTCCTGTATACACAAGAAAACAACACGAAAGTCATAAAATTATAAAGTGCAGTGTAATTTTAGGTATGTAATAAATAAATCTCTAAGGGATAGAAACACAACCGTCGTGAATGTTAATCACATACCACGATAATGAAAACCAAGTCTCCTAAGCCTTAATATATTAAAATGTACATTTAGCGCGTAGTTACAGTAACCAACAATTACCGTAAGAGCTAACATCGTAAATACTATTAAAACAATTATAATTCTCGGAGATCGCAATGATAACGCGTTATTTACGCCGGAAACTAGAGGTATAACAATAACGCTGTTGGCCTGTTGGACATTTTAAAACAGTGTTTTTTCTAAGCTATGAAGTACATTAATGGGTTCAAAAGTCATTTTTTTTTCTTGCTAACAATGCTGGGTATACGTTATTGTTAATCAACATTCTTTTGCACCAACTTTTAACATATTTTGCGAGGTCACGATTCAACTAATTATATATTTTTTACTGTAATATCCTTGATACAGACAGATACAGGTGACAGACTAAGTAATGTTGACAACTTCAAAAATTTAAGAGTGTATTATAGTTCCGCTATTATTATTGAACTTTGTAATGAACATAGCGTTAGCGATACGACAGTTTTTATTTATCTTTTTAGACTATGTGATATTGGGAGTACTTAAAGTTTATAATTAATTATGTAGGAGTGCAGAATGTTAAAAAATTTAAACAATATGTGTCATAAATTTACAAATGTGAAAACTACTACAAAAATCCAGTAGTCCAGTGTATTTGTTGACCGGTCATGGTATGGAAAGTCTATCGAAATTAAAAAAAGCATTGAAAACTTAATGAATTATGGTAGAAATTCGACCACCAGGCGATCTCTAGTTAAAATTAAAAGTGTTCGAGATAATACGAAGGATAACAAGTCTTTGGTATTCTTAAATTCAAATTTGGAATGAAAAATATTCAAATCAAAAATAATAAAGTTTTAATATGAAAGTATTAAGGCAGACGCAACACACATCAAGACCACCATCACCACCACACCTTTGCGTGATGAACCCATCGCCTTAAAATGAACCAAAAATCTGCCTTACAAAAGGGAAAATTGTGGTCTCAAGACACAATAACAAATATTGAGCCATCCAATGCTGTGCTTTTCCGTGACGTTTTGTGAAAACATATTATTATGTCTATAACAGAGTGCTGAATGTTGTAACTGAATCGATCTAGTCGTTCCCAGAACAATATCGTTAGTGTAAAACAATAGGTACCTACATACATATAATAATATGTATACATTAACTACATACATAATGCACATTTTCTCATCAGAGATGTATAGTAACGCCAATATATTATCTACATTATTCTTACAATTAACCTAAAGTGCTTTTGTTAGGACTCGGTTAACGCCTAGTATCAAAGTTATTGATAGGATAACAAAAAGATTGATAAAGACAATGTTCATATAGACATACTGCCATCTAATAATATTATGATTCATTTTGTAATAGTTTTCTCACACTGACCTATCGTGTATGTAGGCGTAGATACCTACTGAATATTAGGTATGAATATTGGTTGTCGTGTCTGTGTTATAAGTTCTCTATCATTTGCACAGTCATTTATAAAATTATCTACACTTGTAACATGCAATTCGGTTGCACGACCATCCATAATCGCTAGTTCTAATTCTTCAATATGTTTTATTGTGTCCTTATCATATCACATATATTTTGCAAACAACTATCAGCACTCCCCTAATTTTATGAGATCCGAATAATTTGAGTATCTACTTAAGGTTACATCAGCATATATAAATTCTCTAGAGTCATCATCATAAACATTATATTTTTACATTAAATATTTTTTCTAAAAAAATATTGGATTTAAGAATCTGAGATAATTATGGTAACTCAGTCGTACACCATAAGTATCTACAAAATGACTTGATAGATAAAATTGGCTTTGATCAAAACTTAAAAATTATTTTAACAAAAAATTAAACCGACGAAAAGAACTAAAAAGTAAAAAATAAATAAACCTTAAATCTTCAGTATTGAGTTTATTTATATAAACTATCAAATTTTATATAAACTTATTTTGAGTCGGCGCCAAACAACAAACTGATAAATTATTAAAACTTTATATGTACCTACGTAGAAATGGACATGGCTCTACGTAGGTAATTAATCATTTTATTATTTGGCGCCGACTCAAAATAAGTTTATATAAAATTTGATAGTTTATGTAGATAAACTCAATACTGAAGACTTAGGTTTATTTATTTTTTGCTTTTTAGTTCTTTTCGTCGGTTTAATTTTTTGTTAAAAAGATTTTTATTTTGTGATTTTTTTTCATCATTAGCTCAGCTACATGAGGTGATGATTTCTAAACGCAAATACCTGATAAAGTAATGAAAAGTAAACAGAAACACTATTCGTTCCTATAATTTTCGAGGGTTTCTCTCAATTTTATCCGGATCCCATCATCAGATCCTGACTTCCTTGACATGGGACCACCACACTTAACAAAAAAAGAATAATCAAAATCGGTTCGTAAATAACGGAGTTAGGGCTGAACAGACATAAAAAAAAATATATATATATATACGGTCGAATTGAGAACCTCCTTTTCTTTCGTCGGTTAAAAATTAGCTTTCCAAAACCGACATTCGTTTTTTTAGTTTATTGAGTCTGTGCTGAAACTTTTCTTTTTATTTCCGCTTCCCGACGAAATGGCATTTAGATTCTCTTATCAATTTTCTCTTATAGTAACACTGTAGTTGTACTTTGTTTTCCCTGAGAATATTTAGTTAAAATTTGGGTCAACTATCAGACCTGTATATAGCTTTCTGTTTACCTACTAACTTTTTCGTAACGGATAGACGCATCCTAAATGTATAAAAAATATGAAACATTTTAAAATGTACGTAGCACCTAAATAGATTTTAAAATATTTCATAACTTTTTCAATCAATCAATCAGCCATCATAGTCCACTGCTTTACATAGGCCTCTCCCAAGTGCGCCACAATTTTTTTATTACATTATTTTGTTTGATGAAAGAAATATAATATTTTTCTACTCTTTAAGATTAGACAAACAATAACTGGTTGCTACTTACAACGTAGTAGATACTAATTTTTCATTTTGCATACCTAATCTTACAATCCACCTAAATATAAGTAAGGAATTTAAAGAACATGAAAAATGAAGAGTCTTAAAAATTATACACGATGGCCGATGAGTCATGCGTGATAATTATTATTTATACACATAATTAGACTTGCAGTAGGTGTACACCAGTGTACACCGATTCGGTAGAGTAAGTTATACGAGTATGTAGACATTCGCGACCGTCCGGTCGAGGTACCTAATAATTAAATAACAGCGAATAAGGCGAGTGTTTCGCCAGCTATTGTCTGTTCTATTGTGGATAATTCATACCTCGCGGTGCGATGTAGT
Organism: Callimorpha dominula; assembly: GCA_949752705.1. Taxonomy (NCBI): domain Eukaryota; kingdom Metazoa; phylum Arthropoda; class Insecta; order Lepidoptera; family Erebidae; genus Callimorpha; species Callimorpha dominula. The sequence continues at coordinate 15,716,381 of OX457003.1, forward strand.
CGCTGACCGGTCCACCGTCCCGCTGCGTTTGTTGATGCGTCAGTACATCGCGATTGCTCGCACGAATATACCGAACGCGACGCCTTCGCCATTACAAATTTCAAACTCTTTAATTCACGTGGTATAATTTACTCTATACCTGTGTTGTGCATAAAATTAATGAATTAGTGATGTTAAAAAAAGAATAGTGTAGTGTTTATGACCGGATCAGTCAATATTTTATAATTGGTGTTATTATTTGGCTGTAAAGCTGGAGCGGAACGGTGTTTACATGCATTACAGAAAGCGACCCTACAGGTTAGATAAGAATTTTGATTACCCGCACTTTGGCTAAATGTAGGTACATAGCTATAGGTACATAGTTACAAGCTTACAAACTAATTTATTATACCATCCATTGCTAAATGACATTATTAAAGCAATGAATGAACAGCGCCAGTTAATTATAATTGTTAAGTTAAAGTATGAATAAAAAAAATCAGTTAGTCAATAATTATACAGATATGTTGTGTTTATTTTACTAAAATATAGTAAAAATTTAACTCTGGAAATAAACTAAGGAATTTCCGGTCGTTTGAGGGATATTATATATTACAGTTGTTGGAATCAAGTCTCGGGGCCAATACCTCATTTTATTTGCTCCTTTGTTTCCCGCTTTGCCAACGAGGATGGATGTATTTTACTCCCAACTCCTAAACTTTATATCTGATTACATTCGATGAGGGTTCAAAGGCAGCATATATATATGGTTCTCTATAAATCTGGACGTAATAAAGTAAAAAAAAAGAGTCGTACAATAATGAAGACGAACGATGATTCCAATTATTAAATCAGAGAGTTTTGATATAAAATAACAATTAGATTTCGTCACTTTTCCTAAATTTTTATAGCAACTAGAATCCGTTATGGCGCGTTAGTGACGTAATCACATGCTTGTTTTATTGTCACAGCAAATACAGTGGAACAACAATGTGTACGCATGGGTATTTTATTGCTGTCCACTGCATTGTATTTTTTGAAGAGATGTTATTTATGCCATTGAATAGACATAATAACATTTTATTGTTTTATTGTTAAGTAATGAAATATTTGGCGATCTTTGTAACATGGCATTAGTTTACAGTGACCTACTAAATAAGTATAAAGAATATACATTTATTGCCAATGTAGGTATTTAATCTAAAACTGGGTAGTAGGTACAACGATTTGACTTTCTCTCTTATGTTACTTATAAATCAATTTATTAACATCCACAATATTAATTACGGTGGATACCTAACGTATTTTTAACATTATATTGCGACTTAATAAAAAAAAGAACTTTTAAAGTATAACGTGGTTTATCCCACAAATATTTACAAAATAGAGTAGTGTACGCGACGAGGTTAGAGAAGTGTCTGATTCTGGTGCCCGCACACACCACCTAGCTCACTCGGCTCATTTTAATGGTTATGTAGGCTTCGAGAAGTACAGAATAGTACTTCTCGTGTTTCTAATGTCTATGCCTATTCACCAAATTGGTGGTTTCCTCATCAAACCCCGCTGATAAACCCTAAAATGAGCCTTCTGGATTAACATTTCGAAAGAAATAATTTTAGTTATTCTGTAATATTAGATATCTACAAAAATTAAGCCAAACTGTCGACACTAATTTACGTAATTTTCTCTCCACCTACTTTTTTATAACAGAGAACTCATTGACACTGCGGTAAAAAATCTTTTAGTGTTTTGTGTAAGAAATGCGTAGGTGGGCCAACTTTTCAATTGGTTCTGCAAGGACAACTCGTGGCTTTACATAGATGAATGAATCATTATATTAAAGTATTCATAAGAAATTACCACTGTTAATAATAATATAGGTACTTATATTATATTATAAATAATTACTCTGTAAACGATGCAAGATTAAATAAATTAAGAGTAATTAGAAATACCTTAATTACTTTTAATAACTGATGCTAATTTCCAATTACTTTAACAGAAATCCATTTGAATTCATATTTATGTTGTATTAGCTCTTAAGATCTGCAAATGCATACCCATATTCGCAAATGAAGTAATAAATAAATAAAAAATAATTGGCTCGAAGGACCAAAAATAGAGTTTATACATTGTATATGATTCAATTGAATCATCTGACCTGATCTAAGTGCTGATGGTGCACTAATTTATTTATAAATAAGTTATCAATAATACTATTACTATATTATTCAATGGAAGCCATGGCGGCACGATGGAATGGTGTTAATGGTCACCACACTAAATGTTACAGCGTCCAGTGTGGTGTTTACGATCCCTTCGTAAGATAGGTATATAAGTGTGTTATCTAGAGATAGTTGTTGTGAATCTGGGTATTGTTTTCGTTATTGTGTTTGTAAGTCCCATAACACAGGAATGAGGGAGTGGCCTATTAAAATTAAATTAGTATTTCGCATGTACTTTAGTAAAAATACATAGTGTATAATTCAGTATAATTTACAGAATCTTTTTACCAATTTTTTTTTTACCGTTTGAACATTTTTTTTATTTTTTATTCATTTAAGTCACTTAAGTTATAAAAATCAATAGTTTTCTGAATACCCTATGCTCAAATTCAGATATTAGTTTCTGTAAATTTAATCATCACAAAGAAAGTCGTTTGGTGTTTAGTAAAAATAACAATAGAGAACTACGATTTTTATTTCTGATTTATTTATTACTCCTGAGTAACATAGGCCATTTATTATTTATGAGGTTTTAATAAGAAATTTCAATCACTCAGAGATAATTAAACGATTAACTTGGTGGGGGTTGAGACACGGGTCTAAGATTCAACCATAATTAGAGTTCAATATAAGAAAAACTTTATTACAAAAAATAACAACCCTATTTGTCATAGTCTAACCGAAAGAATTCACATCATACCTACATATCTATCTATGAATGACCTAAATCAAATCGCAAGTTGCAAGAAATAACTGAAACAAAAAATACGACGAGATAAGTTAAGTAACGTAGATTATTTCCCGCGAATTACATGGTTACGAAATCATGGTCGCGTTTTGTCCGAAACGTATCAAGAAGCGGCATGAAGAATTCTAAATTATACCAGTCTCACGCCTCGCATTAGGGATGAATGCCACTACAAATCGTACCAAGGAAATCTAACAACAAAATCTCAAGGTAAAAACAAATGCCTTCAAACTACTTTACAACTATAATTATGTTAAAAAATTGTATCAACACCGTAATGATGACGCAATAAGATTATTTGAACGAATACTACAAAATAATGAGTGCTGAATTGATTACATTCAATGCTTATGTAACAGTCAAATTGTTGGATTACAATATTCGGTAATGTAACTTTATAAAGCGTAGTTAAAGCTGATAGATGATAGCACGGCGGTAGCAGAGTGTTTCCGATATACTAAAAAGAATTTAATTTGTTAGCACTGGCAAATTCTGTAGTTAAGTGTCAAGACAAATCGGTTTCTTTTTGTGTAATGTCAAAACGATCATTAGAAATTTGAATGAAATAACAATTTTGACGTCATAGTTACTCGTGATTCGTCGTTTCGTCAAATTCCGTATTCCCATCCTTCCCTTCACCCCTCCCCCCCCTCCCCCTCTTCTCCTACTCCCACCTTAAAGGGCGACAACGCACTTGACTCTTTGAGTTACGGGTGCCCATAGGCGGCGGTAGTCATTTACCATCAGGTGACCCGTCTGCTCGTTTGCCACCCAAAACCATAAAAAAAAAAGTAATTGTTTCTTAATGTTTGGATTTACATTTAAAAATAAAAACAAATGTGAAAATAATAACGAGTCAAATTCAAACTCTCATATAAGATTTAATTTTCTAAAGACTTGGAAATAATTTATTTTAAACATAGGCAACTACCCAATTGCATTACATAGGTTAGGTACATAATTATATGTACATTAAGAAAACAATAAAAAATAATTAAACTGATGTTTGGTCCTTTGTGAAATGTTTCATATTTGCTTTGTATAAGCTTAATGACTGTCTATATCATTTCAAATAAAATTGATACACAATCACGCCTATTACGACTTTCAGTTCATTTCACATTTTTTCTATCTACTATCTAATAGATATCATTAGAGTATCAGCGACAGTTGGTAACTAACGCGGTACTTTCTTACACAATTTCACGGCGCACGCGCACCCATGTTTCATTTGCCATGCGATTTCTACAACACTCCCCACGGACATCCTGGCCGATGAAACGACACACTTGGTAAACCATGAAAATTGTAGACAATATTAACTCCCCTGTTTTTTCTATTAAGAGCAAACAATATAAAACATTATGCCACTCATCATTTTTACATGACGTCATGCCAAAAATCAAAATGGCGTATAGAGGCTCATCAAACTTTCAAATTGAAAAGGACATTAATGCCACTTTTTGATTAAATAAAATTTTAGTAATTGTTTCTGATTGTTTAGGATCAAATTAATACACTTTCTCTCTTTCATCAAGAAAACCCTCATGCTCCACTCAACTTACGCAAGAATGTAAACTTTTCTTCCGGTAACAGATCTAAAGATTTGATACCAAAAGGCTAGTAAAACTTAATGTTTTAGTATTTAAATTACGTTATAAAATGTGTTAGACATATGTAATTCATTACATAGTAGTTTATTTTTTATGCAAATTAATGCTCGTGTAAACCAAATAATTATTAATATACTAGCTGCGCCCCGCGGTTTCACCCGCGTAAATCCTGATGCCGTGGGAATATCAGGATAAAAGTAGCCTATGTGTTAATCCAGATCTCCAGCTATCTACATACCAAGTTTTATCGCAATCGGTTTAGTAGTTTTTGCGTGAAAGAGTAACAAACATCCATACATCCACACATCAGTACATCCATACATCCTCATAAACTTTCACGTTTATAATTTTAGTAGGATTACATTGTAAATATGTATTACGAATACATACTACTTAAAGGTGATACTATCAAAAATTAAACTAACAGAACAAAATTTCTGATAGAATTTGTTTGTATTTTAATAAGTAATAAGTAGTAATAACTCATTATGTAATTTTCTGAAATTCTGTAAGGTGAAATAATTAATGTTATCCTATTTCTAGGTACAATGTAAAATTAATAAAGCTTAATTATATATGAATTTTAAATTCAGTTGTGTAACAAAACAATTAACGGATGTTTTGATTATGTCTATGTTTACTAAGTACTTATATTTATAATATATTGTAAATATTACTTAGTTATCTTAGCGTGCATAGTGCACGACTATGCACGCTAAGATGAAAACACACAAGATATAAAATACACATAAGTATACTGTTTATGAGTGCTCTCTCTCCTCACAATCATACAAATACGAAAAACCTTTAGTACCTTATAGGTGAAAGGATAGCAATACTTAATATTAAGAAGGGCACAAATATAAACATGATGAACAAAATATTTAGATAAAGTTGTTAAACAGTTTCAAATTATAATCATCTTTTCTGATGACTAGTTATTAAAAAACTAACACCTTTAAATTTATTTTGTAGAAAAAGTGGTAATTTATTTTGCAGACCACAACATGCAGGTAATTTTGTAGGTACCTTGCAATAATAAACGCAACAAAAATATAATCTTAGTAGAAATTCATTTATAAACTAGAAATATGTTTTTACAAGGAAAATCCTCTGTTACGATTGATTAACACAGAAATAAAAATACGTTTCTGTTACAAAATTTTATTGTCATTCAAGTTTTTTGTATTATGAAATTTCTTTGGAATTATGGTTTCTGTTTGAAATTGGCTTGGAATCAACAGAAGTAGAGCGTAAATATTCTAACACAGGTATTCCCAAACTATTTTGGGCAATAGACCCCTTTCTAAAATGAACTGATACCTCAGACATACACAGCCAAATTACTTTAAAAATCCTATCTCTAGTTATTTTCTTTTGATACAAAATACTTACCAATTTAAAACTTTGCGGTTGGTTAAGTGAGTAGACTTGACATCATTGTCTCTTTAAAATTTAACAAAATAAATAGACATAAAATTCAGATATCAAGTGTAATTAATGATTAATAATTATCATTCAAGCTCCAACGACAACAAACGACAAACGCAAATGAACTTTCAAACTAAGTGCAGGCTTGTTAAATAATAAAATATAAGGAGCATGTTTGGACATGAACTTGATCATCCTTTCGTTCATGTTAAATCACGTATATGCATCAAATACAGAGCAAGTCAAAACGTGCCTGAAAGACTTGTACGCTCGAACACATTATCTTGCTTATCGAACTTGTCCACGCTTATTGACTTGCCGAGTTTTTCATCTTGTACGAACTTGTGCCCACTTATACAGTACAACAATTATACTTCCTACTCAAATATAAGTCATTCTTATAACATGTTGGTACACGTACCACAACTTATACAGTATCTTGAAAGTTTCAAATAAGAACATGTGTCAGGGGTCGATTTTTAGACCTCGTTGACCCCCAAAATCATATCATTGTTCACTGTTATTCGTCACGAATATAGGTACGTCAATGCCATTAGAGGCAACACTCATCTCCTATCCCACTTCGGTAAGAAACAGACCCCCTTTTTTTTATTAAAGACTGTTGCCCGCGACTTTGCTCGCGTGGCAATTTTGATGAAATCCATCCCACGACAATGCTATGCTTTGTGCTATGCCGGTATATAATCTATCTTTGTGCTAAATTTCATCCACATCCGTTAACTCCATCCATCCATCCTCACAAACTTACGGCTTTAGAATATTAGTACGATATACGGTTTTACTCACGTGTGTATCACCATCTAATGTAAAAGATTATTTACATTGGACTCGTAGATTGAAAAATATACGGAATCAAATAAACATTTAATCTTTACAATATCACTAGCTACCCGGTCGCGCGTTGCCGTGGCTAGAGTATTCGCAATAAAAAAATTCAAAACAAACTATCCTATCTCTCAAGTTAGACCAAAGTGCACACATTGTGCAAAATGTCTTAAAATCAGTTGATTAGTTAAGAAGTTCATCGCGAACAAATAACGTGACACGAATTTTTTTATAGGTCTATAGATTGTAGAATGAAATACATATTCTCCAAGTAATAATTAATTTGTAATGATATGTATAAACTTCGTTAATAGCAAATTAGATTTATGTTTAAATACATTATTATTAAAATGCAACCTCCAAAGTTTACAGTAAAATAAGTAAAACTTATAAAAATAAGGCAATTAGCGCATTTTAGTTACAAGAAAATTATGATAATTCATTGCAGTTTTTTCGGAATGGATTAATAATAAAGATAACACGTGTACAACTGTTACATTACACAAGTTTTTTTATATGTTATACATGTAGTTTAATTTAAAATATAATTATATGTATATAAAACTGGTAACATTTTAAACATACAATAATGTGCTAATAGAACAATAAAAAATACTATATTATGATGTCATTAAGAATCATTAGTTATTTAGGAATAGGGGGTTAATCTACCTCATAATTGCTGTCGTCAGCCTCATATAAAAGTAATTACGTTAAAAACTTTTCAGAACTGAAACTAAGTATGCAACTAATAGCATACTTAGTTTCGGAAGTATGTAAATCTTGGTTATGTGTTTAGTTTTTAGATTACGATATTAAAGAGTTCGACTCCTTACATTAAACTAATTTAATTTAACGATTTAAAAATAAAAAGCAGTCAGTCGTAGGACTGCACGTCAGAAGTGAAAACATAACTTCACAATGTATTTGCATATATATACACACACACACACATCTGTATATATATAATTAGGTTAAAAATGAAAAGTAGGTAATAACATATCTTAATGACATAGGGTACACTGGAAGTTCTGCGCTCCTGACCGCACATAAATGTTTGAATTTCGAATGTTATATTTTTTAAACATAAGAAACTCAGCTCCGTCTTACCAATTTTCGATCAGGGTCCTGACGCGAGTTTAACATTTTTTACCCATCCCAAAAAGGGCACAACGGCGCTAAAGAAGTTTTCACTTAAAAATTATACCATTGTTTAAATTTTGTTACAGTTTGTTTAATGCCCTTAGTCTTGCTTGAACCACAGTTTATCATGCATATTATGTAAGGTTGAATAAATTTTTGCTATTATAACTTGTCTAGTTTAATAAACCTTTGTAAAGTTCCGGTGAATGTCGGAAAAACTGTTCTTGCAGAACAAAAAAAACAATTATTACATTACCATTACAATACGAACGCAATCAAGGAAAATTGGCATAATTATGAACCGAATTTTACCGTTTCAAAACTAGATAGGCCAACATTACTTGCACTGTCGAAGTGTACGCAAACCGATGACCTAAATGATGAAAGACGTTGGTGCAGAAGGCCGAACCATTCATACATTTAAACTATAATATTCTATCACGTAATATAAAATCGTTAAGTTAGTAATAAAAAGGCCTATATTATGCATTCATGCACATACAAATTCCAAGAACGAAAGTAGTAATCGCCGTATCCAATAATATCTTAATCTAATCTTATTGATTTATCCAGTTATTTTACCTATGCCTGAAGATGACGGTCTTCAACCAGCGTGTCCTTCCCGTTATGATCTACGGTAAAGAGACGTGGTCATTAACGTTCTAGTCCGTAATAATAGCGAGCTGTGCTTGAAATTTTCTTGATAAAATTGATAAAAAGAGTCCGTTCGGAAAAAAACCAAAGGGACAGACAGCTTGGAGGACAAGAAATCTAAAACGACAGTTGGCTTCATACGTTTGCCGAAAGATTATTGGTTATAGGAATCGAATCCTAGAGTAGATTGCTAAACGTACGGTTGAATGCTTCCCAGCTAGGTGAACCGGGACCTGGAAACAGGGAATGAAATAAACTGGATGCAATTCGCAAATCCTGAAATATACGCAGTGCGGTACAACTTATAGCAAAGTCCGTTTTGCGATGTATGCACAGGTTTGTGATGGGATTTTGCGCTTCCAACACCAGAGGTGACAGGCGCGCCTTGTATTGGTAGTGCAGTCTAACCGAGATCTTCTGTAGCATTGAGGTTCTATAAAAGGCAGGCAGCTCCAATCCGAGCAAAAAGACCTTGTAGTGGCACTGTAGTGGCACTTAAGTATTACAATGTGAGTAGCGCCTTTGTAAAGATTTTTGATATAACGGTCACCATTGCCCCATTGCCCCAAGCAGTCATCTCCCCGCAAGCTATGGGTAAGGTTGTGTCAAAATTTAAGTATACAGGGTGTATTTAATAAAGGAACACTTACTTAAATCACTGAAAGGGCATGGACTCTAGAATGACATTACAATAAGATTTAATGTAAAAAACTAGCCGTTTACGAGTTTGAATACCGTTTGAATTTCCAGATATTTTTGCCTCCATTTTTCATAAAAGTAGGTGGAATGTATAAAGTTAAATACATATTTTTTTATTTGTACTTGCAAGTGTTCCTATTTCAAATATACGAGAGGTCGTGGGTTCGATTCCCACCCAGGACAAATAATTGTGTGATGAGCATGATCATTTGTTCTGTGCCTGGGTGTAATTTATCTATAATATGTATGTATTTAGAAATATAGTATAAGTATGTTTATCAGCAGTCATAGTACAGGCTCTGCCTAGTTTGGAATCAGGCGACCGTGTGTGTGATGTGTGAAATTATTAAATTAAATAATATTTAAATAAATAATATTTAAATAATATTAAATAATATTTATAAGTGGTACCAGTATGTATATGAAACATAATTAAAATATACATATATTCTATATCAAGAAGTTCACGTATACTTGAACGCAAGCAACCGCACATACAGCTAAACATGCTTCACCCAATTTGCGTCATAGTAATCGAAAAACAATTCAGTTCCCGTAGACATTCTGAATCCGAACTTAATGCACTTATTCGTAATAACGTTTAGAATGGAACACAAATTTTAATATTTGTTTTATGTCATTCGCACCAATGACAAAGTCATTGATTTAGACACGCAACTACAAAAAGTGCCTGTTATTTATTAAACAAACGGAAACAAATCGTTAACAAAACCGTTACCAAACAATATCTGAACGAAGAACGTCATATAACCTTGCAAAATATGTCTTTAAAATAAAAATGCAAATGAAATCGTATTGTAAATTGACCTTACATGTACAGACAAAAAAATATATATTTAAGTGTTTTTCACTGTGTATACGTAACTATTGTTCCAACGCTGCATTTTGAGATAACATTATCTACCTATTATATTACAATTACATACATTAGTCATTTTACATGAAACATCTACAAAAACCTCACAATAGCTCACGTAATACGTACGTAGTAGCGTAAAATATTACTATGAAATAATTACTTGAACTCGCTCCAACGTTACCCACATACATTTTTAAGCATTTCCTTCTTTCTAAACAAACAAAACAACTGATTTAAGTCTTGTATAATGTCACATAAAAGAGTACTTAGAAGCTAAGTCAAATTCTGAGTTTAAATTTATTGTAAGATATCGGATTTGTGTAAAAAAAAACAAGAACATGTGTTTTAAAGGACAATGTCCAGCTGCCATACATTATTGGCCTAAGAACTAGCAGACATAATATAATAAAAAAAAAAAAAATTAATGAACACTACATTTGATTTATATTAAATGAAAGTCAGTTACACTTTCAATAATTTCATAATTATTGAAAATACTTTGAAATAGATTTTGAGGTTATACCTCAAAATCTGAAAAATATAATGTCACAATGTTAGTATAATAATGTCACTTATTTTAAAGAAATGTTTATATACAAAAGTAATATCTTACCCTGTATTTTAGCTTAACTGTGACTGTCAAGCTAATAATACATATATAGATCCACTAGAAGGCGTTAATCTAAACATTGAGTTCTGTCAGCTCCTTATTAATTAATGTCAGAAACCTGCTTATGTGACGTTTTAAGTTCGTCGTTTCGTTTAAGTTTTCACTTCTGTCGGCAGTCCCATGACTGCCTATTTTTTTTTTTTGGGCGTGTGGAAAAGCCCCTCTGGCCGTCACCCCCACCGAGGTTTTCGATGGGGCGGTGTGTCGGAATCGAACCAACTAAAACCACACGGTGTGCCATACTGCGCATTAAATAGGAAGGATCCGGGAACAGCTTTCATTAAGACATCCGGAAAGCTTAACCAAATAAACTTAAGTTATTATTAAATAAAGTTACAATTAATAATGTTTTCCCAGCATTCCTCTGATTGATAGCGTCATAAGCGCTTTGACCAATGAGCGTAAATTTTGTTTTTAAATAAGAATACTAGTAACGTGGCTCACACATTACTAGTATTCTTGTTAACTCCTCGAGCTAAGCTAAATGCTTGTGTTAGGAGTGGGTTCACGTCGGTATTGCGTCCTAAGTCGTAGGCACTGAAAGAGCTGCATGACAATAATGTATAGCTATACCCCTTTAGTAAAGTTTTGCCAGTGTGTGATTCTGTTATGTTCGTGTATGGCGTGTCTATAAGTATAGACACGCCATACATAAATATAAATAATTAATATAAATAATTAACGTAAATACAATAATATATTAACTAATATATCATTGTTTTTACGTAAATTATTTAAATTACTGAAGATTGAAAGAGATATTTTAACGCATACAAGTAATTATCTAGTGTGAAATAAAAATAAATATGCATGAAGTTTGACGCATAAATTACGACCAAATTGCAATCTCGTTTATTATGAATTACTACTGCAAGCATTAAAAACTAAAGAAATGTAAAATCAAGTTATTTTAATTTTATGTAATATTGACTTTATTGCAGTTAAGATAAATAAGTAATTTATAATAAATGTTAAGAATTGTAATTACCAATTGTATTTAAACCTAATCCTTTCTTTTGTTTATAGACATAACAACTCCTACAGTAACGGGTATCCCTGGGTGGCATTTGCAAACATCATCTAAATTCAGCTTGAATGACATGTGACGTTTCATAGTAATTTTTGTATAAAAAAATAGGAAATTGACACGATAGTTCTAAAATATTTCATGAATATATTTAATTTATTATCTTCTCTGTCACTATAAGTATATTGTCGCATATAAAATAACTAAATCGACCATATTTTTTTATTTCGGCATTGTTCACTCTGTTATTGAGCAAAACCATAAGAACTAAGTTCCTAAATTATGCATGTTAGTTTTATGGATTTTCTCAACAACGGAGTGAACAATTCCAAAATAAAAAATATGCTCGACTTAAAATCTTTAACTTTACACATTCCGCTTGCTTTTATGAGAACCGGAGGTAAAATACCTTGCATTTCAAACGGTCATAACTTTAAAACGGATAGAGCTAGAGTCCTTTTAGGGATTTAAGTAAGTGTTCCTTTGTCACATACACTCTGACGGATCCCCACATGGGACACCATGTGGGGATCGAAACCACAACACATAAAAGTGGTAGTTGACTTAAATGCTGCACTATCGCCACGCATCATATGATTTATAGGTTTCATTGTCCCACTTTAATATATCCGTCTTCGAACAAAGATTCAAGATACACTACTTTCATCCGCTTGGATGTGTATCGTTTCTTGAATCAGCTCGTGGCCGGTTGACGGCACTAGCCCCCCCATCACTCGAGGTGGACCTAATTATAGTTGGCAAAATGTGGGTGACTAATACGCCTCTGTCTAACCCTTCGAAGCGTGAATATATATTATGTATGTATGACTTAATAAATGAAAGATGGTCTTGTACGAACCCCGTTAAGTCCCGATCAACATTTCTGGTTACCCCGCCTACTAAAATAGACACCTGAAACATCAGTTATGGTTACAATTTATTTAAGTCCCGATGACTTGGGAATATCGTGATAAAAAGTACCCTATGTGTTAATCCAGGTCTCCAGCTGTTGTGTAGCGTGTAGTAATTTCTGTTAATCTATTACTCTGTCAGTATTTATAATCATTTCTTTGGCATATAAATGATTTATAACCAAATTATTATTTGTGTTGAAGATACTTTACACATACAGGAGTCGATCCCGAACGTATTCCAGTCCCAAAAGTTTCGGGATTAAATTTCGGGATTTACGGCAACACTTAATAAATCTTTAATGACGATGCCTCCGACTTCGATCGAGCAAAACCTAAATTTTCTAGTTATCTTGAACCATAATTTTGTCCTTTTTTTTGGAAGATTGAAGGTAAACTTTGTTGAAGTTTAAAATCTTGTTTTTCGAGCTAATTCAACTATTTTTCGACTATACATAACTTCATACTAACTTTTAAACTTTCGCGATCCATGATACATATTTGTATAATTATAATTATGTTAACAACGTTTAATGTGACTCTGACTATCCCGGGATCGTCAAATTAGTAAAAAGAGCAAAAATCGAATTCCCTCGTCACACCCCTTACTATCACACTGGCCGTGTATTATATACCTGCTAACTTTAGATTTTAAAATAAGATAGGGCCTAGGGATAGGGCCTTTAACTGTACAAAAAAACATTGCCGTTAAATCTCAACTTATATGTTTATCAAGATTGAATACACCAAGTCTACGAACTACACAAAGTCAACTTATTAGTGTGACAGCGTATTTGGTATGCAGTGGTCGTGTTTCTGTGCCGGGCTACATACTTTTACCGGCGTGATTATAATTTACAAACGTGACTGGCATTGCACAGGGGTTATATGTAGGTACTATAAGTGGTCATACCGGGTGGAACGCGTTTATGTTTAATTATAAAACAACAATTCCTTATAACAAGAACACTGTCAAGATGTATAAAATAATTAGTTCAGTATTTAGGTTGAGGGCTTCGTGGCTTCGTGGTTGGTAACCGAGTAGGTTAGCACATTACAAGGTGAAAAATACTCCCTCATACATCGATATACGTCACAGTCATTTTTCCAATAGCAAAATATAAGTTTGTAATTGCAATTTTTTTTTTATCATATGAGAACAAATTAAGGGCCGTTGGATTTTGTCCTTTAATTGTGTTGTGAGATCTTGCTTCTTGAAAATTTCATGATTCTAGGTCGATGAGAAGACCCTATAGGTATAGATTTACCTGTGACGTATTAAGTTTGTTAAAATATAAGGCTTATAATATATGGCCGTATCTTTTCATTGCATTTACAGCTTCAAGCGACCGTAGACATAAGTATTTGATGTAAATTGAAGCATGATAGCTCCACGCCTTTCTGAGAAAAAGGGTCTTGATAGACAGACAGACTGATAACGAAGTGATTCTATAAGGGTACATAGATAGACGGAACGTAGAACCTGCTTCTTTTTTGAAGTCGGTTAATAACAATAACGTTCCTAAGTTTAAACGACAATGTTGATTAATTTCAAGAAAAATCAACAAACATATAATTTCTAAGGGTTTCCCTCATTTTCCCTCAGATCCGGAATTGGTAATTACTAAACCTCCTCCTTTTTTGAAATTGGTTAAAAATACTAGCTGCTTTAATTTACTAACTGATGAACGCGACGCCTAAATTTTAGGAGTATGAAGTCATTTTGTTAATTATAAAAAACTAGCAGCACCCCGCGGTTTCACCCGCGTAAGTCCCGATCCCGTGGGAATGTAGAGATAAAAAGTAGCCTATGCGTTAATCCAGGTCTCCAGCTATCTACATACTAAGTTTCATCGCAATCGGTTTAGTAGTTTTGGCGTGAAGAGTAACAAACATCCATCCATCCATCCAAACTTTCACATTTATAATATTAGTGGGATTAGTGGGATTAACTGTACACGAAACGAATATTGCTTAAAACGTCAGAGGTAGAAGACAGAGCCGCAGGAAACAGTTACACAGCTGTATACAAGAAAGTCTTACACAATATTCCGTTATCAACACAATTATTTTAAAGAAAAACGTATGACTGTCGAGACGACTAATGGTTTTATTAGTTGTTTTGTAGGAGCATAGGAATAACTGTCGTAACTGTAATTAATTTTAAAATCTTTCGTAATTTCACTTAGTACATCGTACCTAATTGTATTGTCTTTCTTACTATGGGCACCAGAAGTCATTAATTACAGTAGGCGTATGTGCCTAATATAATTATTTAATAAATTGACGGACCTACTTAATTACAGAAAATATTTCGGAGTTTTCTCCATTTATTTCTTTTGCGAAATTTCTTAAATGTATGTACTTTACTTGTTTCAGTTCTGGGAAACGACAAATTGGCTCCAATGTCTTAGCTAGGTACGTAATAATTATCTATTAACAAAAAAATATAATGTCTACGTCTAATAAAAGTCAGTGCTGCCATCTAGTGTTATCCAATGTACATAACAGTGATTGAGCTCAGCGCCACCTATACAAATATAATAAGACTAAGGTAACAGAGAATGAACGAGTGTTTTACTTTATGTAACAAAGGTGGCGGTAAAACTTTTTATGTTATCCAATAGATGTCGCAGAATGTTTCATTAATTTTAAAAATAATTTTAGGATAGGAACAAATGCGAGTCTAATAAACTGGTGCTAATATGGTGAGTGACTTTGTTTCAGCCAATTATACCGGTCGTCGTCATTCAACTCATCGGGCTGCGGCTCGGGCGGGGAGCCAGCCGACGACATGTATTCCGATGTGTCATTGGAGGAAGATGTCCAAGGTCTTAATTATAAGGTGAGTGAGGAACGCGATCATTTTATTTACTCTTCTTCTGAAAGCAACTATTCAGAAGAAAGAAGAAGATTCAAGAGTAAAAAGAGTTAAGAGAGAAAAGTTTGTTATGATTTGTAAAGTAGCAGTTAGGTGCCCTTGCTTGGCCTCACCTGTCGCCTGATATGCTCTGATATTTACAAGCGATCAAAGGACATGTTTTTGGTATTACTAACTTGTATTTTTTAGGTTCGACCAATATCCCTAGTTCCAACATAGCAGATGACTTCTCCGTATTAATTGTTCACTACATACATACTTCACGCTCCTAATTTGAATTCCTGACTAACGGGAAGACGTCAATTGAATGCTTCATCAAAGTGGTTGAACCTCAAATATTTCACCTAGGTTTTAGCTATTAGGTATTTTTATTATTATTGAATACGCTCCTAATTTGAATTCCTGACTAACCGGAAGACGTCAATTGAATGCTTCATCAAAGTGGTTGAACCTCAAATATTTCACCTAGGTTTTAGCTATTAGGTATTTTTATTATTATTGAATAATAAGCACTTTAGGACGATTCATATTATATTTAACCTTCTTATTTGAGAATTGAGTAAGTCATCGAATGTTATATTATGAGCCAACATCTCGAGATCTGATATGTTACGATTATGGAAAAGATAACAAACGCATAACGAAACTACATATAGGTATTGAATATTTTTTGAACACGTCTACTTTAACTTCATAAGTAATGATGATTTAACATTGCACATTAACTAAACGTGGAGCTATAACTAAACGCATCTGTCTTCAAACATATTTACAGGCACAATATTTAGTCTAAGATCCCAGAGCGATCAGACATAACTTTTTTTTACATAGATGAAACATTAGGTTCTCAGTGGCGTCTCATGTGCTTTGAATACCTGCGTGCTTGTGGGGCTCACCTTGTGACACCTGGGCAGGTATCAGGTAAGAAAGGTAGCTAAAAATAAGAGCTACTAAACTTAAATTTGTTTGGCTGATTTTTATATATGTTTTGAAGAATATTATTCTAAAGTAGTATCAGACACTTTCCATGGACCAGAACTCTTGTCAGACGCTTTAAAGCTCAACAAAAAATAATGGAACTTTACTTATTTTCACATGTCTGATTTTTAAATATGTTATTAAGATAACTATTACAAAGTTATATTTCATTAATCAGACAAATTGTAGTGACCAAACATCCCCTAAACACAAAAAATATTCAGCCGAGAGTATGAGCGCGAGAGCACTATGCGCATGCGTCTCAGAGTAAAATATTTTTAAAGTACTTACTGCTTTCAATCCAATATTTTTGCATCTCTATTTAAATAAGATGAACTTCAACATTAAAGTAATCATTAATTAATATTTGAGTAAATTAATTTATTGCATATATTCGGGAAAATAAATTTATTCGGTGCAATTTTGTTTAATAAAGAATTATTTTCATTTTATTATAAAAACGGTACCAGTTGGAACAATTAAAACAAAAATCATTTTATAAAAAAATATTTAACTATGATTAAGTAAAGAAAGTGTTTGTTTATCTTTTATTCATTGTAATCACAATCATTAGAATTTTTATCATTAGCCCAATCATGATATTGTCCATTCGAGTCATCATCCTCATCATCATCAGCTATGTTGTCGTTGCTAGCAGCTTCTTCTTTAAAAAATAGATCAAAAAATAAAAAACATAAAACTGCAAATATGTTTTTTTTTAAACTTGAAGTCAAAGTACAGTACCTGATTCTTGAAGGGATTCACTAACGTCCTGGTACACGGTCACCATCCAAACCAATGAAAATGATTTGCATTAACGTCGAGTATGGCAGGAACACTATAAATTTCGCAGATAATTTTTTGTATTTAATTGAAAATATCTTCTTATATATGCTCATCGGTAAACGACTCTGGATCTCCTATTTGCATAAAAGCTTCATGTTTTTTCATTAATATATTAAATGGTCTTTGTTTATCTTTTTTAAAAAAGGCGGGATTAAAGTCAAAGATGTTCCCAAGTGCTCGTAAACTTTTGTTAAATTAATGTATCTTTGGTTATTTCCGGTGCCTGTGTATAACTATACATTCGAATCATCATTTAGCGTATGTCCTAACATAATTATCGCAATATCAGTATCAGAACATTTTATAACAACATACTCATACTCTAGGCTAAATATTTTTTGTGTTTAGGGGATGTTTGGTCACTACAATTTGTCTGATTAATGAAATATAACTTTGTAATAGTTACCTTAATAACATATTTAAAAATCAGACATGTAAAAATAAGTAAAGTTCCATTATTTTTTGTTGAGCTTTAAAGCGTCTGACAAAAGTTCTGGTCCATGGAAAGTGTCTGATACTTATGATACTACTTTAGAATAATAGTCTTCAAAACATATATAAAAATCAGCCATACAAATTTAAGTTAAGTAGCTCTTAATTTTAGCTACCTTTCTAACCTGGTACCTGCCCAGGTGTCACAATGCGAGCCCCTCAAGCACGCAGGTATTCAAAGCACATGAGACGCTACTGAGAACCTAAGGTTTCGTCAATGTGAAAATAAGTTATGTCTGATCGCTCTGGGATCTTACTCTAATTTATTTATAATAGATATAGTCAAGTACCTATTATGATTTTCAGTCAATAGCAAAACTTTTTAAGAAAGCATTAAATCGACGAATATAGAAATTGAAAAGGGAGTGAAAGTCTTAATAACAAAGATAGCGAATGCCCCCGTGTTTAAATGACAATGATTTATTATTTAATATCAATATGTTTTTAATGTAGTTATTAGATGCCAAATCAATATTAGCTACCTGCTGTGATTAGTATATTTTCTCCTTGGTTAGAGAGTCTGGTCTCAAAAGATTTTGTAACTACTGATATGTTAGATATACGTGTACCAAGTTTCAAACGAAAAATCAATCGCCGATTATTTTGTTCCACATTCAGATTTTTAACTTTTTTCATATTTAAGGAGCTTCCTTTTTAGAGTATCCCGGGTCCCATGCAATAGACTCGCTTATTATGACGGAACACCGTTTCAGTTGGTCAGAGTCCGACATACAACTTCACCCTTGGCTCCGGTGAGGTGATGACCTATGGGAGTTTCCACACGGTAAAATCAAAGAGGGAATAAATTAAATTAAGTCTACTTTGTAAAAAGGAGGCGGGGTCGTAAATAACAAAAGTAATACACGTATAATTGAAAACCTTTGTTTTTCGTCGGTTGTAAATTATAGTACATGTATACATATAAGAAATACATCAGGAAACGTAATCTACTTTATTGCATATACCCCACTCATACCCTCTCTGATTCACCACATATGTGTACACTCAGAACGCGGGAAGTGATGCAGCGGCCTAATTTTAGTACACGTCACATCATGAGTCCTGCTTTGCGTATACATATCATCGAATACAATATACAATGTGCTTTTTAGTGGAAACTTGGAAAGTAGATGTATTTTGTTTAAATATAATATAGGTAGGCCAACTTAATAAAAATATAATCAATGTATACAATTTTTAGATATTTGTTGATTTTTCAAAAACCGCTCGACTGGTTTCGATAAAATTTAAATGGTATGCCACCTTTGAAATAAAAAAGAATTTTTAAAATTGGTTCAGGCGTATTCGAGTAGTAATCGGTGAACATACATTAAAAAAAGATTATGACGAATTGAGAACCTCCTCCTTTTTTAAAGTCGGTTAAAAATGTGTTACATATTTAATTTAATTAATTATATTTAATTAAATTATATTACTTCATATCTTTGATTCAAGGAACCTGGGGCACACTGTCTCAACCTTCATTAATATAAGTAATCCAATTGCCCTCATAAGGTCATCGTTCGGGCGAAAGTACTTATAACTACCCGTAATAGACGATTTTACATATTTTGTTGTGTACTAGTGTGGTATTTTTAGTGTATAACTTTATTGTTTCTGAGTTCTACATAATATATAGGTAATCCATTTTTGCAAAAGATTTATTAATAAAATAAAATGGGAGAATCCTCTTTCTTTTATTGAAAAGAATATCAAAAGAAATAAATTAAAATCAAGGTGACCAGTTTTGGACACTTCACACTAAGTAGTGGACATCAAGGCCGGCCAGTCACCACAAGTATAGTATAGTCAGGTAGCACCTGTTTACAGAGATCGACTCGAATCCGGAACGATTTGTAGTATTTTCGTTAACGTTTCCAAAAAGTTAGCGGACTGATTCGAATTTGATTTCGACTCTGATTCGAACTCTTTTTTATTCGAATTTCTGAACCAAATCAAATATTTTTTTTTTGATTTTCTGAAATTTCACCTCTAAGGGGGTAAAATAAGAGATGAACGGTTGTATGGAAGTCCGTCATTTATAAAGTAAGAAACAAGAAATTTAGTATGCCTACTTCTGGTTAGAAACAAATGTACACGTACATAGCTGTTTTTTTTATTTTACCCCTAAAAGGTAAAGAATTAGGGGTGTAAGTTTTTATGGGAAGTTCGTAATTTTTGAGGGAAGAAGCAGGAAATTGCATATAGGTACTTGCTTCTGCATAGAGGCGTTTAAAAAAATTACCCCTAAGGGGGTGAGTTAGAGATTGTAAGTTTATATACGACAATCGTCACTTTTGCAGGGGCATGAAATTCAATATTAAACGTCGTTTACAAAGAGGTACTACGGTAATTAAAACTAAAGATTTGGAAAGAAGTAAACACGCGAGCGAAGCTAGGACTTATTATGATGATGAGATATAGTTAATTTATATTAGCTTCAAGATGAATCACACTGGCTCATTCATGCATTACCAGTCAGTACGCTACATTACGACTACTGAGACAATTTTCTATGAAAACTGTACCGTGTAATAGGAAATCTCAATGTTTGTTAACAGTTCGTCATTAGGCGTGTCATCAACTTCCTTTCCGGTTGAATTATTCAACCCGATCTAATAACTTGTCATACAAAAACAAATACCTATTATTGTCGCAAGTAATTGAATATTATTATGAGTAACTATAATTTATATTTTTTAATTAGGTAAACGAAATCTTTTGAAAACATGCTACCTTTTTAACCGCCAATAACTGTAACAGTTATTTTCTTAAACGGTTGTTGTTGATGTATTAGTTTTAGAAATTTTCAAGAAGTTCTCAATACTCACTTTAACTATATGTTCTCTTATGCTTCCGAATGAAGATGTAGTTTTAAAAAGTTTTTTTTCTGTAAGGTTTTAAACTTACTACCCACATACTGCTTCAACTGTTCCTGTTCTCTTTTATGGTTCCGGTTGAAGATATAGTTTACAAACAGTTATTTTTACGCAAAATGTTTATTTGGGATGTGCCTCATGTTTGGCAAGAAAAATATCAATACCGGATCGATTACCTTTGAACTTAGCTTATGTAAGATTTTCACCTTGATGTGATTTGTATAATTATGACATAGCAATAACCCCTACAACATTTACGAATGTCTTCTTACACGCATTTGTAAATAATCTTATGAATCATATATTTTCACTGAAATTAGGTGTCTTACAAACGCTATTTTCATCAATGCAAGGTCATGCTGGCATACAGCCAAATGCAAAAATAAATACTTGAATATACACATTTGTAATATTTAAGCCTAACAACACTTGTTACGGTATACCTACATATTTTTACTTGGATAGTTATCAAATTCAATTAACTAGAGATAGTCTGATGGTCAATATTCGACCATAATTCATAAAGTTTGGAATGTTTTGTTTTATTTCATTGACCATTATCACTTGAACTGTGATTGTATTTGTCCGACTTGACAGATCAACATACATACTGGACCCCTTTAGATGTTTGTAGTCGTTTTCACATAATTTATATAGAAAAAAAAATCTGGTCCAAATTTTTTGATCATTATCACTAAAACTCGTCAATAACTACTAAACAAAAAAAAAAGAAAATAGGTTTTCAAATATAGGAGAAAATGGTCCTTAACTGTTTTGTCTTGCCTATTTATATAATAAAAATTATTAATTAAGAAACAACGCATATCAAACGCATGTTGAAGTTTTAAAAGGAAAAAAATCGTTTGATTGATCTATTTACGTCAGCCCATTCATACATGTAATTAACGATTCATATATTTAAGAACCTCTCTGACTACCTATAAAACAAAATGATATACTTTGATAATAATTGTGATAACGATCCCCTACTAATTTCGTTCTACTATTTTACTCTTGCACAGATGCGTAGTCACTACTGTCATTGTCAAGGTTTTTCAAACATTGTCATTGCTAACCACAGTTTTGCAGTCTTACTAAAGTAAAACCTAGTATTTTCTTTAGAAACTTATAAATATCTTGCGCTGAAAAGGATATTTTTAGAGTTTTCCGTTGCAACTACGGTATAATTACTTGTGCGTCGTAACTCATAGGTGATATTTCCTTCATGGACAAAATTGCTATTATGTAATCTCTGTTCAATGACCTTATTAAATAAACATTGTATATTACCAAAGGAAGGGGTCTAAACAATGGCCCGTGCCGCTTCATTTGATAGTCTTACCTAGTGCGGCAGTAATGGACGCCGGAAATGGTCCCTCAGCTGCGCATACGCCACTTCCGGTCAGATGCGTGCGCGGTCCTGGCGATATATGATTTATTTTAAAATTACTATTTGAATGTTTAAACAGAAATGAGTTTATGCTGCCCAATTTGGAGGGTAAACAAAGATAGCGCGATTGGCGCGATAAATGATTCAGCTGTGCCCTTTGTGTACCCGTAAGCTCTTCGCAGGAAATTCCGGTTGTGGAATATAATTAAATTTTTATCCGGTTTTTTTTGGCTCGATAAGTAATGATAATACTAATAATTACTTCCTTAAGTTAGAACGTAACATAGAATCATAGGGACAAAGCATTATACCGGTTGCGACGTTGCTAAATGTATAACTTATCTAAACAAACTTTTCTACAATGCCACAGAGTTTGTAACTTTATACGTTCGTAATAAGCTCTTAAACGATCACGTTGGATAACTTGTTGTCCCATAGTATGTCTCGTAATGCAACAATCAATATGTCTGTAAAGAAACTGCACGCCATTGAATTTTGCATAATACCGTACCGAGAACATTCCTGGAGACAATTTGAAGTAATTTCGCATGTTAATATTAACTTAATAAAGCATATTTAAAGGTCGTTCCCCCGCATTAATTTTCTCTGCAACTCTTGTATGATTGATACCTGATTGTAAGTTGCTACTGTGCAGTAGCAACTTACAATCTAGGAAAATCTAATGGTAAACTATAATAATAATTAAGGACCGGATTATATGCAACATAATAAGTTTGTAATATGCACGCAAATAAGCATGAGATATGCGTAAAATATGCATGAAAATTTGTAAAATATGCAACAGTGAAGTTTTAGAAAACGCAACAAAGAAAAAAATAGTAGGTTTCAATTTTTTTATTTCTAAATTAGCATTCAATTACTGAATTATTCAATCATAAATTATTATCATTGCCAAAATGTATCAACTTTGTAGACGATAATAATGCTCTAAAACAAAAAATTACTTGAAATTTTTGTAAACGTAAACAATCAGGTAGGTAGGTGTTCTAAATTAATAGTTTTCAATCAATCAAAATATTTTTATAAGTGAAAGTGTGCGGTTTATTGTTACACTTATATATATATAGCGAAAATGTGCATAATCACTAGACATTAGATATAATATGCACCTTCCGTTGAGAATGGGGTAGGTAAATATTCAATTACTTATGCAAATATGCAAATGCATAAAATCCGGTCTCTAATAATAATAAAAGAGTTAAATCCATTAATAATAATCAAATCAAAAGTCTTACGTAAGCTTGAAATCCTTGGTTTATATTACACTAGCTATTGCTTGTGGCTTCGCCCGCATAAAAGTATTTTTTCCAGCCCTTGACAACACCCATATATCTTTTCTGGCAACGTCTGTGCAAAATTTCATGGTGATCGGATGAACGATTCGGCAGAGCATGAAATACGAACAAACAAACATTGATTTTCATATATAAGAATAAAACAAACACGTATCATAGGCTAGCTAACGTAATCAATCATGTTTCTGTTGTTATCTTTGTTTGAACGTTGGCGAATGATCGAGAGCGATCACGCATATTAGACTCACGCGCATACGAACACATGATAACTGTTACTTTATTTTAACGTAACCATTTAATTGTTTTAATAGCTACTGCAAGTACTACGTAAAATAAAAATAACAATCGATTGGACTCTCGCGGTGGAGGCCCGGCTGTAATGCCACAAAAACGAAGAGGTTTAGGTTTATTGAATTGCTATTGGCTTATTGATTGATTGAAATAAATCATGAGTAAATAAGTTTTGGTTGATCTAACGGTCACCATTCGTTTCGTATGTGGTTCCACGAGATTCGAGAACCTAGCGAACAAGTACCACATCTTGATATTTCTACACATATATTATTATAATAGTAATAACTTCACTGATCGTCTGATCCCAAACTAGGCAGAGCCTGTACTATGGTAACCAGACTGCTGATAAACATACTTATATGTTTCTAAATACATACATATTATAGATAATTTACACCCAGACACAGAACAAGTCATCATGCTCATCACACAATAATTTGTCCTGGGTGGGAATAGAACCCACGACCTTTGGTTCAGCAGTCAGGGTCACTAACCACTATACTAACTTTTAAACTTTCGCGTTCCATGATATAATATTATTTCGAAACGTCAGGCAATTCAGAGGTATGTAATACCTTTTCGTGATCGCGTTAATTCCCGTTAATATGTAAATAATATTATATCACTAACCACTAGACCAACAGGCCAGTCTAAATATGTACTATGAAATTCATTATGACTTTAAAATTTACAACTTTTCTCGTACTGCTGCCACAGAATATAAAAAAAGCTGTTGCGAACAACGGCTCAACCGCGCGACACCTGTCGTTACCGATAGCATCGTTTACTAATTTATTAATTGCGTTATTTTCACTTTTTTAGACTTTAGTGATGCTTAAGAATCAATGTATTTTGTACAAACAATATTTTTCTGTTGCATTAATATATTTAAATATATACGTTACATAGTAGAAGAACGATTTATTTCATGTTTTTTATTTGCATTCCTCCATTCGCCATTCTTGAAGAAGGTAATGCGTGTTGTTACCACATATCTTGTTGTATAAAGTAAGACTTGGTTGATAAGTTACTAAAGACACAGGTATAGCTTCGTCGTTTGAATGTGTTCTGATATTGTCAGGCAGCCATTTCTAAGTTACTGGTTTAATATTATCACGTTCCGGTGGCGCAGACACGCCTCTATCACTCATCTCCTTTCCTATTCCTGTGGCACCAGAATAATTATGTATAGTTGTCCCATGTGGGAATGGCACTCACGATACACAACTCCGTAACCATATTCGTGCAGTGACCCAATGCAATAATGTATCAGGAAGGATGTCTCGTCCAGTTTTTCTTCTTTCCAGGAGAAAACCGATGTCTTATATAGTCAAATTATTAAATTCTGTTTTACATTGGGTCGCTGTTCAAACACTTAACAATAGGCTAGCCTCGCGTGCAGTGGGAGTCTCAACGTGGGTGGTATAACTGTGCCAAGGATGTCGGGAACCAGCGAAATATCTTACATTTATAATTAGTTACGATGATATCACTAGGCTTATTACAATTGAATGTCTCCCGCAAATATAGCGCGATAAAAAGAAAGGCAAATTTTAGGTGAATATATCTGTTGTAGGTAATTAGCGCTGTGGGAACTGAATTGCGACTTTATTGTGTCAGAACAAGAGTCGCTATTTGTTAAAATGATTTGGCGGAGTAAGACTTCTGTACCTGTACTATTACGTATTCTGTGGTGTAAGTACAAGTACAATTGCTACTTCAAACACGCCCTTGTCTTCACCGCTACAGAACCAACTGCACAACCATAATGAGTATATCTACTACATTCACGACATAACTAGATGTTAATCTTATATGTACTCTTAATTGAAATTCTCAAGCATGTTCTTGCATAAATTCACCAGCTCCTATAGCAGAGCGGTGTTATCTATCGAGGATCTATCAAACTTATCGCGAACAGAGAACAAGAGTGTGACGGTAAAACGAATTATTATCTAACGATATTACTTAGAGCGTGTTACGACTGTACTTTACAAAAAACATTGTAATGTGAAACGGAAAGTGGTGCGAATGAACGCGTGCGAATACTAACATATTGTGTGCAGATGACGGAGACTTACACACTCCGAGCTATCAACCCGTCATTAAATATTACACTACGTACACCATTCATTCAACGTTTGTAATCTGTAGTTAAAATTAAATTTATGGATTGTCGTATCATACCACTTCATCACGTATTCAAGACATCGTGTACAGGTTTCAGTGACGATGTAATCTTCAAAAATACCGGTTTCAGTTACTTTTCGTGTAACATTTTTGTTATCGGAAACCTTCGCTTATTTCCTTCATTGTGTGTAGTTGCTGTGTAATTTCAGGTACGTGTAAACTAAAAGTCGATTAGATTATGTGCTAAATAAATATTCTAAATGCGTACAAGCACTTGAAAGTGTAAATTCAAAAACCTGCACACGTAAAGTTGAATGCTAAGGAAATGCCTATTTGGCTATATTGAAATTAAAGCTCTACCTCGTAACAACAGATTTGAAACACAATACCGTAATCTTATCATAGATTTGTGATCTCGTGTGAATGTTTTGCAGTTGTACCTTTTGTGCAGACTGTAATTTTCTAGCGACGACTACGCTTGAAATAGTTTTTGTGGGGAAATTCACGGAATTACTAAACACAGCTCAATGCGGGAGCGTCGTCACTAGGGCTGCCACCCGTACTATAATTAATTTAATCGATTATTTTATATGTATTGTACAATGTACAATTATAAATTAATAATGATTAAATGTGTACAAATTTTTTCCTGAATTTCCCAATAGTACTGATAAAACTCAGCTCTATTGGGAAATTTAGAAAAAATAAAATAGATTCTGAAAAAAAACCATTTTCTTTAAAAAGAAAGTGGCAACCCTAATTGTCCCCATATGGAACACACGTCAATGTAAGAAAGCAATTGATATAGTTTTTAGTCCGCAAAGATGAGTGTGTGGTGTGAATTTGTTATTTGTGGGACAAATCTTAGATCTGGAAGATAATGTAGTAATGATCATCATTACTCAGTACTCTCCTGTAAATTAAGAGCACGAAGTAACACTTGTGTAGCCAAGTCCCAACTTTTATCCCACAGACAATTAAGCACTAAGTATTTAAGTGGCAAAAAAAGGTATATTTTACTAACAAAATGTTTTATTCAATTATATTTTTTAATTTTACTATATTAGGTTTTAGTCACGTATATATTTCGGGGATGCCCGACTAGTTTCGGACTCGGGTCCTTTATCAAGGGGTGAGGCGTCCGATACTTCTTTGATATTTGCTCCACTTTTTGAAATGGTTTATTTTTAATAAATGTTAGTCCATAATAAGCTACTTTTAGATATTTTCTATTTTATAATACCATGAACATTACAGCTAGATTCTTTATCAATATTCATGAATGATAATAATATCCTGGGATAGATTGCACATCGATATCATATAAGCGTACATATATGCATAGTTTGAAAATGTTTGAATTTTCAACGAAAATTTTACCGTCCGTAAGCAAAACGAATCGTTTTTTGTTTATTGGAACGCGGCATTAATGATCAATTCAAGATACTATCGGTTTTCGGACATTTTACGATTGGAGTTCATTTTTAGGCGTGTGTCATGTTGTGATCAGCGTAGTCAGGCGTTTTTGATGATGTGATCATTTAAAATAGAGATCTATCTAATTCCCCAAAATTAGCGAAGTATAATCAGTTACGAGAATGTATCATTATGTTGCGTAGAGTAATTTTAAATAACGTGGCCGTAGAGGTTTAATTGATTTTTCTTATTTCTGTTATACTTATACACTTCAGTTTTTTAAATACTTTTTATAAACTAAAATTTTGGTGTAAAACATTTTTTTACACTGTGACGAAAATGTATTTATAATATTAAAAGATTTTGTTGAAAGTTACATTTTCACGATTAAATTGCATTACATTACATACGTACTGGATACTGGTTAAAGATCCAATTCAAATATAAAAATAAGAAATATCAATATAAAAATAAGAAACCATATTCAGATTTGAAGCAGTAGCAATTAAAGTAAATTACCTAAGCTGTGAAAAACTAAGCTGTAACGTAAACACATAACATTTAGTTCTTTTAACTTTGTCCACATACTCAGATCAAATAACCATAGACACGCACAAAAAATAAAGCTTTTATTAGAATATTGTTCTTATCGAAAGTACGACATTTCATACCTTCTTTGCATTTCTTAAAAATACAATTAACTAATACAAATATTTTTATGCAACTGTAAATCATAAATGATGTTCCGTGTTGAAACATTTTGATACACTTACAAGGTCTACACTACTATATTACGGTCATACAACTAATTGGACGGGAAAGATACAGAATAGGTAGGTAGTGTTACTTTTCAAATATAATATTACGAGAATTTTAAACAGGTTAGGCAGTTTCATCAAACTACTAATGATTGTATTTATTTAAATGAATCTGGCGGTGGTCTTCTTATTTTACTTGTGCGGCATTATGTGGACTTAACTTCTGAGGGCTGCCTTGACATAATTAATCACGCGCAAGAAACGCCAAAGTGCGTTGCCTTTCCTACCCCGGTAATCAGGTAACAGGCTGAATCGGGCCACTACTAGGCTATCTAGACAATTACTTTAAGAGGTTTTCTTACTCGTAACCGTAGACATGAGTCCATGCGTAGTATTATAGTAATATTTTAGAAATGCTCATTTTATGACGCCTTAATTACCTGGTGTTCCTGTCCCAGTGGCTTCTCTAGTCCCAGGATATACAGAACATTTGGGTACGCGACACTGGCCTCTGCGAGTTACTGCAGTCTCAATCCCGGTACCCATCCGTTCCTCTCCCTTCCCATTTTTCCTTATACATACAAATTTCCATTCTTCACTCTTTCCAGTCTCAAATCAAGTACAATCTTAAGGAGGGTTTGCGTCAGGCAGGCGGCTTGGCCATAAAAAAACGAGGCAAAACCCTTTGCAATGTTACACATTGCGACGACCTTAATGAAAATTACGAAAATTACAGGAAGATGATGATTTACTTCTATTTATATTTAAATTAATACTATGGTGTCCTTCAAGGCGCGGCCTTGGTCCGGTCTCTGTTCCGTTATTTTTTTTTCTATAAAACAATTAAAGATTAAACAAAACGTTAAAGTGTTGATAGGACCTTAATCATCTTATGTACAGCTTACGTTTCCGCAGTGCATACCTACTACCTGACGTAGTTTGCGGCATGCGGAGAAAGAAATAGAACTCGTTGACCTCGCTAAGTTCAAGGTTGAACTTTACTCTGAATAAAATCCACGTGTAGAAATAATATTATGTAGGCTTCGACCACGGATTGCGGATTCGGATGTTTGATCGGCGCTCAAAAAAATGTTCATCACCAACTTCACTGTGCTCAAATGCAGTTGTAATGGTGCGTTTACACGCACGCCGTGCAGCCTGGCAAGCAGCACGGCACGCAGCTCGGCGCGCAGCCTGCCACGCAGCGTGCCAAGCAAGCTTTTCACACCAGGGCTGCCAGTAAGGACAACTTATTTTATACCGCTAAGACTCGAAAATTATACAAAATCATGTACTATTATACAAAATCAGTGTTCTACAACTATAGAACGTCACTCTTTGGGGATTTTAGTAAGGTATTTTAACTTTAACGTATAAGGATTTAACAGTTTATCACAGACATGATTTGTTTTAAGTATCTCTATGTGTATGTACGTACTTTTTACGCTATAACATCGGCAATGACATTGTGTCCAATTATACAATGCAATCAACTATACACACAGGATTCAAAAGATAACCGATATTATACCAATTTTGTATCCAGTTTTGCAATCGTCCGTAGGGTATTAGTGTTCTGTGGACATGGTAGTCAGTGGAAACATGGGAGACGATCTAGACGTAGATCTCGTGGGAGCTACTGCTTTGGGCTTGATCTATTTTTATTGAAAAAAAAAAACAGCCCGACATAATTATGCATGCGAAATTTTACTTAAAACTATTAATTTTTACAACTAAAAAATCATTTATGGTGTAAAAACACTTTTCAAGTAGCCAAAACTTTAAATTTGATTTTTTTATTTGACATGCGTTATTTTTTAACTATTTTTACATCGAAGAGTGCTTTTAAATAATTCGTTTCTTATTTTAGTGGGATCTCTTTT
The DNA here is from genome assembly GCA_949752705.1 of Callimorpha dominula. NCBI lineage: Eukaryota > Metazoa > Arthropoda > Insecta > Lepidoptera > Erebidae > Callimorpha > Callimorpha dominula. The sequence goes on from OX457003.1 coordinate 15,746,470, forward strand.
AATGAATTTACTATCCTCGCTAACTAGGTAGTAGGTATGCACTGCGGAAACGCAAGCTTTACATAAGATGATTAAGGTCCTATCAACACTTTAACGTCCTATAACCCTTATTGTTTTATAGAAAAAAAAATAACGGAACAGAGACCGGATCAAGGCCGCGCCTTGAAGGACACCATAGTATTAATTTAAATATAAATAGAAGTAAATCATCATCTTCCTGTAATTTTCGTAATTTTCATTAAGGTCGTCGCAATGTGTAACATTGCAAAGGGTTTTGCCTCGTTTTTTTATGGCCAAGCCGCCTGCCTGACGCAAACCCTCCTTAAGATTGTACTTGATTTGAGACTGGAAAGAGTGAAGAATGGAAATTTGTATGTATAAGGAAAAATGGGAAGGGAGAGGAACGGATGGGGACCGGGATTGAGACTGCAGTAACTCGCAGAGGCCAGTGTCGCGTACCCAAATGTTCTGTATATCCTGGGACTAGAGAAGCCACTGGGACAGGAACACCAGGTAATTAAGGCGTCATAAAATGAGCATTTCTAAAATATTACTATAATACTACGCATGGACTCATGTCTACGGTTACGAGTAAGAAAACCTCTTAAAGTAATTGTCTAGATAGCCTAGTAGTGGCCCGATTCAGCCTGTTACCTGATTACCGGGGTAGGAAAGGCAACGCACTTTGGCGTTTCTTGCGCGTGATTAATTATGTCAAGGCAGCCCTCAGAAGTTAAGTCCACATAATGCCGCACAAGTAAAATAAGAAGACCACCGCCAGATTCATTTAAATAAATACAATCATTAGTGGTTTAATGAAACTGCCTAACCTGTTTAAAATTCTCGTAAAATTATATTTGAAAAGTAACACTACCTACCTATTCTGTTCTAATTTAGAAAAATGTATCTTTCCCGTCCAATTAGTTGTATGACCGTAATATAGTAGTGTAGACCTTGTAAGTGTATCAAAATGTTTCAAAACGGAACATCATTTATAATTTACAGTTGCATAAAAATATTTGTATTAGTTAATTGTATTTTTATAAAATCTGCACATTGCGTTTTAATTCCGCGTAAAATAATCGTTGTGTTCGTGTTTATATCTGAACGTTATGCACGAGCAAGATTATTCAATCAAAATGGGAACATTTTGCTTTGTACAATAAAATGGTGTATGGTAATTCCAATAATGGCACCCTCGGTAACCTCCCCTCTTGACTAATCCTATAACAAATGTGTCAGGGGGAATACCAAACAATTCACGTGACAGTGGACTCCGTGACGATAAATATCACAAAACATTAGGTGAAAATCTTATGAAAGCTATGTATGTAATTTATACTACTACATGTACCTACATGATTGTCAACGGTAACTATCATAAAATAGAATAGCTACACAATAGCTCTTATTACCAAACTTCTAGGTTAAAACCTGTACCGATTGGTCCATTTTATTATGCCAAAAAATATAACAATTTGGAAACTAGAAATTTCCTGTACGTTAGGTTTTAACTTGCAGTTTATGAAGAACAAAACGTAAGTTCAATGGTCTCTGCGTGAGAAATAGGCACACAAACTAAACTATGACATACACATATCAAGAGGGCTGTCGCAACATTGAGGACAACAAACCAATTATTTACAGTAATTTCTGATATAACAGTAGAATCTAGTAAAGGCAAAATCGATTGTCAATTCTAGCCAATTAGAGATGCATTTGACAATAATTGACATCGCCAGTTGCGGATGCATCGAGTACAATAACAGAAATTTTTATAGTTGTATTTAAATCTTCGTGGCTTGTATACACACGCTATATTTTAATTGGGCCTTAATCACGGTCTTGATATTATGTAATAACATCAAAACGGACAGTAAACAACAGACAATATAATTTATAAACACCATTGGTCGAAATTCCCACCCAGAGGTCGAAATTCATTCGTAAATCATTGCATTAATATTAACAATAAAGTTCAGGCTTCGGTGAAAAACGTTTTAATTAAGGCTGAAGCTCCTCAATAGCTACTAAACAAAAAATAAATAAAAGAAAAACAGTTGACAAGTTGTCACATAAGAAGAGAACAATTTACTGAACCGTTTTGTCTTTGACTATATTTATAAACATAGGCAGATGTATTATAGGACCCAGTTGCCCTTTTATTTATTACTGTTCTAAATACAAAACAAACAGTTAGTAATCATGTGAGAAGTTAAAAGAGAAACTGTTGTGTCAGCAAATGATGAATTGGTCAATGTCCAAGAAAGAACGTCTGCAATATAAATAATTCATTAACGGATTAGCGTGCTGAACGTACACGTGTCGATACTCTTCATTAGCTTGTGAGATTTTGAAGAACTCGTTGGCAACATTGTTTATACATCCTTTAATGTGCTTACACGATTTACACCACGTCTGTAATGCTAATACCCTGTATATATTACAAACAAAAGGAAATACATATATAATATAACTAAATCTAATTCCAAAAACTAGTGTACCTACTTAAACTAATTTATGAATACAATTTTATTCAAGACAGGTCTGTACAGTATTTATTATTACTTTGCTAAATAAAATGCTCTTCAATTGCTACAATTAATTTATAGATGGTTATTATACCTACTAACAGGATACAGGAAATATTTCATCTATCTACAACAAGCGTACAGGATAGGTAAAGGCAAATAGGTATTGTAACAGTCTACGTCAATAATGAAACATGTTATCATAAGAATTGGAACAGTGACAGTGTTAGTTAATATAAGGCCTCCCCGACATTCACATACAAATCTGTATATGGGTTTCTATTGCATGGCAAAAACATACAGGAACAATAATACTGACTTTGTCAATAAAGCACTAATCTTGAGCACAGTACAGCGCAATGTGTAAGGATATAACTATGATTGTTGTTTTCTTTCCTTTTCGTTGAGTGCCCCATGCTCTGCATTGCATTTTCACATGTCAGGGCCATTTTAAAACAGACTCTTTACTACGTATATTAGAAAATGAATGATGATTTTAATCCTCCAAATCCAGATAAAGTCAACAGCAAGTTCTACGTCCACGCAAAGGATGCTAATTTTTATTCCAGTCTGTGAGGGATAAATGCTTGAGTCGGCAATAAATACGGATTTTTTTTTTTTACAGGACAAATGAAAAACAAAATGTTTTATTGAGATATTTGTTTGCTTTTAAGTATTTACTGACGAACATATTTTTGTTCGATTTTACATATTCAAAAAAATCAATAGAAATATAATCATTACTGAAAATGACCATCAAGTAGCTTATCTAATTACATTCATTTCGTATATCCATCTCAAACTAATGTGTGAAAAAAACGTTTTTAGCAGCAGTAGTTCGCACTAGGAATACTAAAAATGAAATATGGAAATTGTTAGTAGTTTCATTATTGGATAACCCTTCCATGCCTTTCTTCCACTTCTCAACAGATCAGTCATGTCATTGATTCCTTTGTGTCAGTACTTAATCCAGGCATTATGTCTCTCGCTTGAGTTAAAAAAAAATTGTCTTTTGCTCGATTTTCTCGTGAATCCCGTACATTTCAGTATGCATCTCAACAACAGAACTGTTATTCAATCCTCTTCAAATCGAACACGCTTGAAATACTCAGTCCCGGCGGGACATTTAAAATCATGTTCGAAATACGGGACGCCTGGCAATACTGGTCTACACACAAAAGAAAGAATATTATTTTATTCATTCAGGCATTATCAATATCAGCTAACTTTGAGAGCAACAGGAACTATACATTAAGATAAAAAAACATCTAATAATTATATTAAAAAACAAAGCAACATTGGGAACTAACTTTTAAGACTAACGAATCATAGCTGACATTCCTACATTTGTTCAAAATTAATTCACAGGTTATAACATGAACAGGAGGTAACAGAGATGTATTTAAGTTATAAAGGTATGTTACTATTAGGCCCATAAAGTATCCATATGTAAATATCAAGTCTATCTGTTGCCGTGTGAAAGAAGGACAAATCAACTAACACACTTTCGCATTTACAATATTAGTTAGGGTACATAGCCTTCAATTGAATATTTATTTCTGTTTCCAGTCCTGTGTATAATTAAACTTTTTACGAGTTGTATTCATACTAAATTTTGTTGGCAAGTAACAAATACTATTTACCACGGTTGTATGAACTAAATTAAAATGTATGAGATCGCATTGTTCAGTCAATTGTTAACTGTGTTGAACATAAGAGGTATTTTTTTTACTCCAATGAAGTATTTCAACCTTTTGTCTGGAATTTAAAAGACAAACAGTGCGTGTTCCATTAATTTAATTTAAGTTTTCAATATACTTATTCCGCAATACATATATATACGAATTATAGTTATTATAAAATAACGAGTTTATTTTGTAATAACATAAAAGCATTTCATGGTCATTGAATAGCGATATTTAAGTTTTCTCGTCGTTTTCATTGAACTAAAACGTTAAGTAATGAATGTTCGCTTTTTTGTGTAACTTCGGTAAATCAACGTAAAAGTTCCGGATTTTAACGATTAATTTTATCCATCAACATTTTAGATTTAAGAAATACATTATCAAATAAAAAACAAATTCTTTGTTCGACTCAGACGATGCCAGAGGTTGAAAATTTTGGAAAACCTAATAAATAAACATCTTCCCTTGTTTAAATCTACACCTAGATAAGTAGTTGGATCAAGTGTTTCCAAATCTGTTAAGTTAAACATTGATTAAACTTTAAGTTAGCTCACTATTGTTATCTGAAGTAACATCCTGAAATAGTCTAACAACACAATATGTCTGCAGATTAAACTATTACTTCACAGTTTCTGTTATCCGTTAAATAGAACCCGCAATGATATCCAATTCAAACTACCTACCACGAATTTCACACGGCGTGAACAATAGCCTCAATTTCGATTTTGTATTGTATAAACAACTCTTTACTTTGGTATTTTTTCTCATTCATACGCTATCAGTTAAATAACTTGAATATTAAATTGAATCGTTTTTTATAGAAACATTAAACGTTTTGTTTATATTATTCGATTTTACTTTCAAAATAATACCTGACTATATTATTTGCAAAGATTCTATTTACAGCCCAACTTCATTGTGATTATTGAAGTAATCAAATCCGCATCAAGTAAAATACGTGTACGTTGCATGCACTTCGCAAAAGCCGGTTACATCTATGGCCTCCACTTAATAGCTTCACGTTTTTTTCTATCATATTCATCTCACTTTCAGTATCAACAACTTTCTTTAATTTCACTACTTTGGAATTATTCGTTTATATTACAAGACTGCTTAGTTTGATATTGCTCAATAAATTCATTTCTTATCTACTATTTTCAGAACGGTTATAATGTACATTAAAAGTAAAACAACATAGTTTGTACTCTGTAGGTAGGTAATTTATCTTTCTAATAAATAGCAATGTGAATTATAATAATAAAACGCAATAAAACGGACTTGGAGGGTTATTCGTTGAATTGAATGGTTCTCCATCTGGCAGAGCTGAGTCCAATCATGATGGCCCCTCGCCCGTAAAATTACAAGATCCAACCAGACTGGGGGAGCTTATGAAAGGGGTTATTGCCTCGGAACTATCTATCAGACGGTGTGCATATGTGCAGGGAGCGAATAAAGTTTATTTGTATGGTGCGGCAGCTCGGGACGGCTGATAATCATGTCGTGTCAATGGGTGGGGCGCGTCGGCCGACTGCTCGCCGCCGCGCGCCGGTTAGTGCCCAGTGTGATACTGTGTCAACATCACGTACCGCAGCGTCTCCTTAAAAGTTTCAGTTGTTAAACTACGATATCGATATGTCTATTTAACATTCTGATAGAAAACATTCAAATCCGTGGCAGACATCATTCGTAATTCGTCCTTCTCAAAAGGATGTCAGTGCAACCGTCAAAAATTTTGAATCGACTTCGCCGGAGTCTCTTTTTGCCCGATATTATAATTCTTGTTTACGACAACAATTAGAGGAGTTCTGTGTTAACTTTGACCCGGTGATCCTTCGACTTAGTGTAGTTTATGGTGAAGCCGTGTATGTGAAAAATGTGACATACTGTGATTCCCTGGCTGCAAATAGTGTTACGTGAATACAGTGCAGTTTCATAATTGTATTAGAAAGAATACTTCAAGTACTGTCTCCAATCAAGTGTGCCATTATAATTTTAGCTTTATATGGAACGAAATTATTCTAATCGTCTTTGAAAGTCAAATTACTTCGGTTACGAAATTATGTTTAATTAAGTGTCGTAGTTTTTAAGTTTGTGTGCAATAATAGAATATATCCAAAGATAAGAAGACAGGATTTTAAATGTTTAAATCGGGTTTGTTCAATCGGTCTAAAGGCACAATGGGTGAACCGATTGAAGTAGAAGATAGCCTTGAACTGGAGTATGATATGTGGGACGGTCAATTTGACTTCGTGGGTCCTCAAGGACCGCCACCGGAGTCCAGACTTAGAATTACCTCTGACGCAAGTCTCACAGAGGACTTGTTTACGGGTGGACCATTGACCCCTCACCTAACCAATGGATTAAATGGTGGGAAGAAGACAGTCGCCCATCTATGGTGTGACAATTTATCTGATCAAGTAAGCATTGTGTTACATTTCATTACAAAGGTACTTTAGATATAATACTCAAACTATTTAGATAACTAAAAACAGATTAAATTAATTGTTTCTTAAGTTTCTGTTATTTTAAATATTAGTGTTTTTCAAATTCAGTAGAACCACTACTGTATCCGTTTCAAGTCGCATTGTTTTAAATTGTGACTATTATGAAGTCGAAACCCGTCAGTTTTGAGTTGAGGCCCTTTCTTCACTACCCAGTAAGAGACATTGTTTCTTTTGTGATAATTGTATACCAGGTTTCTCCATTCCGTTATGTTATGATTAATAAAATATGGCGGTATTGGGATTGTATTAATTCCCGACGTAAATTGTTACGTCAAACATACAGTACATACACAAACATTTACACTTGTTTTTCCTGGCATTTGATTGATTCACAAAGTTACTCATCCATGTTTGCTATAGGTATATTATAAGTCAGTTACACATAAAGGTAAATCCTATTGGTCGACACACAACACATCGATCTAAGAATGACATCTAGTATATAACAAATACATATATCAATGGAAAGCTAACTCCTTATTTGAATAAATATATATGTCACCGTCACTCTAATAACTTTTTTTTATTAAGTATATTCAATATATTTTATGAGCAACGTACCTAATATAAGTATGCGACACAAAAAATGTTTCGGTTCGGCTATCTTGAATTAGCTGATACATATCTGTCGCAAGTGTACCATAGATTAAAACAGTTTTTATTCTTCGTGTAGCGATAGCACAGGCACTGCTCGACCTGGTCGTGCCATCGCGGCATTTGATTTGTTCACTAGCGTCACGCGATTATTTCTGTTTGAACATAACAGTGATCGACCAAACGAGACATTTACAGGTTCATGACAAAAACATTGATTGTCTACACACCTTCAATAAATGTTATCGATGATGCTTTTATCAGGTGTCGTTGGGTGTCAAGATAATCTAACGTTACACATTTGAAAGAAACTGATAGGTATTTATAATTTTGAATTTGAATAAACACATCGTAAACATAAATTAAAATTCCTGCCTACGACACGTATGTACATAAAATTAGTCTACATTAACTAACTGTAATGTAATAAGTTTCTTAAAGACATTTAAATAATTGGTACGATTTTTTAGTCAAATTTGCCTTAGAAAAATTAAATGAGAGAGACCGTGAGAGTATAAGCGCCGTTAGAGAAGAACTCCGACAAAACTGACTTTAATTTGATGTGACTGACTTTGCTACATTGTGTGCGTGAACTAACTATCTCAAGGGCTTTCAGTGACCCCATCAGTAACCGTTCCGTTTTAAGGAAAAATAAAATCTGTTTTTAATTATTTAGTACCTACCGCATTTGACGGGTCCATCCATACCTTAAGCACCGTCATGGCCCGGTGAGCCTAAGTACATAGAAATTTGCCGGTTTCATTTGTCACACTTGTCATCTTGCTATTAGATTTATATGGCATATCTAGGTTTTACCTTTCAAATCAAATAAAAGGTTTTTGCTAAAAAAAAAATTTGGAAAAGATAGCCTAGCATAACAATGCTGAAATTTAATTTATTCCTCAACGCTGTTGAGAAAGGCATTCTGCATGTGTTACGAAGTCACAATGTTTAGTTTTAATTTGCATAATGTTGTTCTATTACAGTATTACATGTAATTACTCTACAATGGAGCTGTTATAACAATGATGTTTTAATAAGCGGACGCTAATGTAGTATTCGTAAATATTTTAATTGTAGACCAAAATATTGCTTTTTGACAAGTATTGCGAATAAAGTCTTAAACCTAAATCACTTCTAAATATTAAAATAGCTAAGAATAACTCAGGATCTAATTGTAGATTTCTCAAACAAGTGTTTGGAGAGTGTCAAGCGACTTAGGCACAATGTTGTTGCTATCCGTGTCATGGCCGACGACTGTCCAGGGTACATAAAATGCTAATTAGGTTAGAATTGCGTGTACCTATATGTAATTCCTATCGAAATATCCATGCAGAAAAAACATGATTTAATACATTCGTCGTAAATCGTAAATCTCAGAAGGCGGTAAATAGATCCATTTAACACTTTTCCAGTAAAACAGTTTAACGATACCTACTTAACCTAAAATGTCTTAAAACGGTTCTAATATAATCGAAATACGATATACACACGTAAATACCCAAGAATTGACATGTATGCATCTACATAATTATCTCGAATAGTAATTTGAGTTTCCTAATTAGATTAAAATGTACCTAAACTTAGAACTATGGTAGGTGGAGTATAAGCAACTGTCTTTCTGTTTGAGAATATAGCTAAAGAGACTACATCAAACCTTTTGCAGAATTGCAGGGAAACTATACTTCAGCCAAATTATATAAGGAATAATTAATTGTAAACAAAATAAATGTCATCATCTTAAGGGTTGTTATTACTAGAATGCTGAAATACTGTCATTTTATTTCTATTTACTAGTTCTATATTACGATTTTACTGTCATTGCGTTTTCTATATTCAATCTAACCATAAAATACGTATAAATATCTTAAGACTATAATTTACAAATTTGAAATTACAACTACATGACTTATGTAGGGTATGGTATAAGCCTAAGTCTTATGTATATATATACAGGGTGTATTTGGAGTTCACTGACATAGTCATTTGTAATTTGGAAACCTCTAAATTTTACTTTAAGGATGTATTAGTGTTTAGACTGTTTTGTTATGACCTCTGGTTATGTTTAGAAACTTTTATCATCATAATCATCAACTCAGCCATAAGACGTCTATTGCTTTACATCGAAATTAAAGAGTAGTCGTATGTCATCTGCTCCTTTACATTTTTTTTTTTTTTACTTTGACCTGGTTGTCGGTCTATCTAGCAGAGGAACGTTCTACATTGCGCCCAGTCCATAATAAAAAATAATAATTAAAAAAAATATCAGTTATTGTACGTTCACTTTACAACTTGAGCTGAACTTGATTTATGAATCTAAAATATGCAAACAGTCTAATCATTATCGTTAATAAGTGGTAAAGTCAGTACTCTGTAGATAGCTAAAGCAGCTAATTAATCAATCAATTAGGACAGTGTTTAAACAACGGTCGCAGCTGACCGTTACTGTATCGAGTGCATATCAAATATTATCGATTGGACAATACCGCATACGACCTAATAATATGTAATTGTATTAGTCTATTATAACTGGATCATTAGGTCAACGGACATTGACCTTTCACGTCTGCAATATTATGATTGTAAGTGCATTGGTTTGACAGTAATTTTAACCTTATCGCATCAAAATAAATGTGTACATAAATATTTTGTGTGGAGGCACGGATGCGATATCCCTCCGACGTAAAATTCTGATTTCTAGATCTCAGAACATACTAGCTGATCATACCTGGCTTTGCTAAAAGTTGTATACACATTATATATTTAACTCAACTTATTGCGTGATGCAGGATTAGTAGTAAAAACTAAATAGTTCGCATTGGTTTCGTTAGATGGAGCTAGGTAAGTCACCACACATGTATAGATAGGTAGCGTGGTTGTTCCTGTGCCCTAAGTTTGAGCTAATGTTTAAGTAAGAAGTCCTGGGCTAGGTTACCGGATTATGTGTATCTAGTGAGAGAGCAATGCTTCGGCACGTATGGGCCGGCTCGACCAGAGTGAGACCACGGCCTCACAGAAAACCGGTAGTAAAGCAATGCTTTCATTGTGTTACGCCAAGTGAGTGAAGTAACCGGAGGCTCTAACCCTACCCTCTCCTCCTCTTCCCTCCCTTCCTACTCCCACCTTAAAGGCCGGCAACGCACTTGTGACTCTCAATGCCCATGGGTGGCAGTAGTCACTTAGCATCAGGTGACCCGTCTGCTCGTTTGCCTGTCCCAAAAAAAAATGTAAATTCAATATAATATGCCATAAAAAGTATATAAAAGTAGCAATGCTATAAAAGTCCTTGGATTCACGCAAATGTTTCTTTTGTCTACCGCGCCGCCACCTATTACGGAACAACATGACATCTGAAACCGTTCGCCCACAGATGGTAATTGAACGAAACCGACCGTCAACTTGCTAACATCCATCTGAGGCAAAATGAATACTGGAAAGTTGCAAGACAAGTCGACACAACGAAGAAAATATACACCACGTACATCTACTACAAACTCTCGAGGAAGTCACGAACACAAGTGAAGTGCTATTCAACTAAAGTGGCCATAGATTATACATAATGATAATAATCTGTTACTACTAAATTTGTGGTATGAGTTTTAACATAATGTCGTTGATAAATTAGCATTCATTGTTAGCTATTACAAGAAGACTATTTCTTGTATTGCTTTAAGATTTCCGATTTATGAACCTTTTCGGTATACATTCTTGTTGTTTTCATTTCATTTATTTTATATATGAAAAATACAATATAGTCAATGTGCTATTAGTTACAGTATATTGCCATACGTCAAGTTATATAAAGCTTTTACCTTATATATAATGGACTATGATTAGACTCATTGTCAAGTGTCTTCCACTATAATTAATTTAGAATTTCTTATCTTATCAATTTCAATGTTATGTACCTAGTTACCTACATAATGTAGGTCGGGTAGGTCCCGATTGACTGTCCTTTTCTGATATAATTGCAAAAAAGGTTTTTTCATTGTTATAGCAAAATGGGCTAAAAAAATTTATAGAATCGTTTATGTACTTTAAAGTCAACCCGTAGCTAAAACGAAATAATGAAAATCGCAACTTGAAGTTTAAAGGTACCTATCCAATTTCATTACTTTAAATACTTGTCGAAATCATCCCTAAATGCATCCCTAAACTTAATGGTTGTATAGGAGACAGATCAATTTTAATGCTGAAATAAAGAGTTTCTGTTTTAGTTATTAATTGCAAAATAAAACACCAATGCGGGGCAATATCAATTAGGTATTTTTAAACTTGACAGAGTGTCATCGCCCTCCTATTTTTAATAATATATTTGATATTACTTTATTAATAATAAATTAAAGGTATTAAGTAATACGCTTTTGATTTTTTTTTTGCAGTAACATTGATTTGGTACCTATTAATTTATTGGTCAATCATGGTCGCAAGCGAGTTATAGTCTATTTGATGATGGCAACAAAATTTTTGAAACATCAACTGTCAAAATGCCTCGCAAAGTTAGGCTGTTTAAAATCTTTTAGATATATAGGTTGCTAGATATCTTTTGCTGTTTTTATTGGTTTGTTAGTTCTATACATCACGCGTCGGCTACAGATTATGATAACTCGCGTTTGATAATAGAAATAAAAGGTACCACATTTGTATGTTTAGTATTTTTTATATCAATTGGCTAACAAAGTATACCACCCGACTGCAAAGGGAACTTGTAGAAGTTAAATCCTAAATAATGTGCGATGGCGCGGCTGTAGAGCAAGGTTAAAAAAAAACTGTCAGTCGTAGGACTGCACGTCAGAAGTGAAAACACATACTCCCATATATATACATATACACAGACACATCTATATATCATCATGACAACAAATGTCATCTCAGCGTGACGGTCACGCGAGTTCAGTGCTTTTTCCCATACCAAAAGTGCCCAACGTGCCTAAAGAAGTTTGCACTTAAAAAATTTATAACCCGCTGTCAGAATACTACAAATTATTTAATTTCTTCCATTGAACTAAAACATCGCACGAGTTTTGAAATATTTGTCTTCTTTTTAAACACACTAACAGAGTAAACGAGCGATGATCTCAGTTCAACAAACAGCATTTAGATAACGAACCTCATCAGGGGCGTCGTTGCTAAGGTTAACAGTTCTGACCTCAGATTGTTTATTTTACTTTTAATAATTATTCAGTCCTTCATAACTACTGCATACCCAACATGCCTACATCATATGTTATTTATAACGTGAATTAATTAACATGGATTCTCTTTACATTTGAAAGACATCCACACGTTACATAATTATTCGATCTTCAATAACAAACCTAATCGTTGCATTGCGGGAATTGATGTGAATGATACCAGTAAATAAAACTCGAAATTTTACCGCTTATTGGTGGTGCCAAATCGTGTATTCATTAGTATATTTTTATCAGTATCGATTCAATCTTTCTAAAGTCAGTCTAAACAAAATTGTTAGAATCAAATCGCAATCTTTTAATGTCAAAGGTGACGATTATATTTAGATTAAAATGTTGCATCTTCTTTCACTTTCACATCATTGAAATAATATTTTTATAATATATTATAAATACAATATATTATCTCTACTTCGATCTGATGTAGATGAAACGATTCTGTGACCATACGAAATGTGACTAAACATATACCTATCTATCTTGTCCCGATAGGTTTCCCCTAAGTCTCTTCAGTTATTGGCCAGCTTGTAGAAGTAGTTGCACTTTTTTTTCTATTCGAAATAATTGTAAATACTTAAGTGTAACAAGTAACTTTGTAAAAAAAAAAACATGTTGAAAAAGAGTGTCCTTGGAGTTTCTTGCCTGTTCTTCTCCATAGGATCTACGTTTTGGAACAGGCAACTAGCCGACTTCACGACCGACTTATACTGATTGACGTTACGCTGACCTTTTCGTGATTGCTTTAATTCACGTAAATTCATAAATACATGTGTGTAATTCTGTACAGAACCCGACAGACTGCCCTGCCAGAGCATAGTTTTCCACACATCCGACAGACTGTCCAGTCTGTCGGGTTCTACTACATAATTATGTAGGTACTACTAAAAAATAACCGATCTTCTGGTATAGTGTTGACGATCATTAATAATTTTTCCTCTATTCATAGTACGTAAAGCGTTAAATACTATAACAATACATTTTAAACAGTTATCGTCTTTCTCATAAGTAATCTAAATTAGTTATGTCTGTTTTAACGAATCCAAAATATTAACTTGTTAACCAAGTTTATGAAATCATCCGTTAATGTGTCATAGTTATCTTGAAAGTTAGGAAAAAATATATAGATTTATTAGATTAATCTTTTTCTTAGAACTCATAAATTACAACATGGGATGTTTAATTTAGGAAGGTTTTATAACTAGTTTTTGAGCCAAATCTTCACTCGTGTGAACTTACTTTACTTATATGTACCAACTCACTATTATCCACTGTAGGAACTTGTGTGGAAATTGATATATTTTAATTAGAAATAATAAAATATGTATATACGACTGACCTTGAAAAATATTATTCACTTATTTGGAGTACCAAATTGTAAATGGTTAAATACCTACGTGTTTCTTTTACTGCCTGGTAGATATTTTTTACCCTTTAATCTAAATGTGCACAGAGATATGTCATAAGCAGTAGTGTTATGCTGGTTTCAACTTTAGAAGGACTGTACCAGTATTTATACTCTTAAAATGCCAAAGTTAAAGAAAGACTTGAAATTATTGAATGGGTACTAAGTGTATATTCGTCCATGACGCTACGCTCATAAAACCCTGAGAACTGTGCTCGAGTCATAGCCACCATTCCCATCTTATTTCATTACTACAATTCCGAGAATAACTACAAAAACACAATCACAGAATAAATAAGCAAGAAATTGTTTTCTTCACAACTGATCTATTCACTAGATTGCGAGCACATCAGAGAAGTGAAACCAGTCTGCGCAGGCGCAACTAACAAAAGTAAAACCGAGACACCGGGTACCTTCGCCCGAGCCTCCGATCGAAAGTTCGATATATTGCAGCTTTATATTTTAAAGACGATTCATTTCACTTTTCCCATGAGATGATGTTTTAGTTATGTCACTCTGATAAGATGTTAGTTTAGTGCCTTCTGACTACAACTACAAATACTTTAAACATGACTTCGTAAATTATTCAAACAGTTAGACAACAAGCCCATCATGCAAAATTCCTAAGCAAATAATGACAAATAAGTAACAAATCATGATGATTAATATCGTCAAACGATAGTATTAACTTCTACTTCGAATATTTGTGTAGGTAAATCTATATGAATCTAGCTATCTAAAGCTGTAGGCAAGATCGTTAGTAGATGTTGACGTCACAAACCTCGAGTCAAATTATCGTCATTTTATTTTACAACTTTTAGCTTGTTTTCTAATACCTACTGATTTAGACTTAACTAGTGTTGCTAACTAACATACTACTAACATATGCGCATAATGTCTTATTTTACATAGAAAACTGTTCACCTGTGTGGCACGCACGACAGTCAAACAATAATTATACATGTACATTGTTAGGGATCATGGCTTCGATTCCACGGATTTGTTTCCATTAACATGTCTCTTTGCATTGGTCTACGTTTCTATGTATAATAATAAAGGTATTTGATAAAAAATCTGGATTTTTAGCTATGTTAAACCTTGTTTACAGGCAGTAGCGGCCCTAGCTACATTTTTAGGTGGTGCAAGACCCCAAAGTGGCGCCCCTATAAATTCAAAACCTCAATTTTTCTATGTTGTTCGCCGTAAAAAGAATTTGATGATCTTTTTTTTTTAGTCGTCATGTACAAAATATTTTGGACACCTCATACTTGAGGCCTGTTGGGGATAAAAATGTGAATCAAACTGGACCCATTGTACAAACTACATATTTACTATGCTTAGTTAGTTTCAAGATAACGTTATGTAATATACCCCGAAATAATATTATACCCATATAAAACAGTCACTCAATCAATAAATACTTTTCCAAGTCCTTTTTGTACCATCGAGTGTCAAAAGAATTGCCATCCATACTCCAGCTTTCAATCAGAAGTAAGTATATACTTAGATCTCAAGAACAAGTGTATGAAATGAATATATGTTCGAATCACTCCTTATAATTTCTCACAATAGCATCACCTAGTATTGCAAATTAGCTGGTTCTCATGATGAATTGCCACACAAACAAATTACATCGCAAATGACATGTTAAGATTGTCTGGAGATAATTTGTATGTTGATCTCATCTGCTAAATCTAAAACTTATCTTTTGGTAATAAAATATAAACATGTTTTTTTTTATGACACTTTGATTTCAAACACTTTGATTTGAAAAACAAAATATAAGATGTATTTGTTTTAGGCAAACAGAGTATAGACGTATTGTTTAAGGATGGTTGGTACATGTAACACACGTTCATTATAAAAGTACATACATACACAGTGTGTATGTATGTATTATCTCATGCCTGTATCCCCGAAGGGGTAAATAGAGATGTATTAAACACCCACATTTTGCCAACTATAATTTAGTCCGCTAAAGCCGCCAATCCGACACTTTGGAATAGAAAGGGAAAGGTAGGCTAGAACGGAAGAATGAAAAAGTATATTGCTTAGGCGGATGGATTGGGAAGTGTAAGAAGTAGCTCAAGAAGGTCAGGGTCGGCATACAGTTTCTAGGTACTCATACTGGCTGTTGCCAGGAAGTCCGAGCCCTCTAACTAAATGATAATGATTACAAAAAAAAAATTTCTTTATTATTTTTTTAATATATATTATTGATATATTTTTTATTATTCTTACTATTTATATGAAAAAGTTTAATTAGGTTAAAAAATGCTGCAATAAAAATTGTAGCAATAATAGCCAAAAGTGGCGTAACTCGACCTACGTTTATTTTTTTTTTATTTATATTTATAATTGTTACATTGATATAAATTTTAAATGATATAATATATTATATAAACAGAAATTATGTTAAAGATTCTTTAAAGGTTATTCTTTATAGGTTACGTTTCGACCAGGTTGCACTGGCCGTGGTCACAGGTTGACAGGTCTGACTGGACAGTCAGCCTGTGGCCACGGCCAGTGCAACCTGGTCGAAACGTCAGGCAATTCAGAGGTATGTAATACCTTTTCGTGATCGCGTTAATTCCCGTAAATACGTAGATAATATTATATCATGGAACGCGAAAGTTTAAAAGTCTTTAAAGGTTGTTATGTCGGCAAAAATCTCCATTGAGAAAACCTAACCAAAAATCTGAAAATGTTGGACCACAATTTTTGAGGGGACAAGTAGGTATTATTGCGTTATGTCCGCAATTTTCACGTAATTCTATTGATTGTTCAAAAATATAGACTATCTGATTCTGTTTTAACCAATAGCTTTTAAGATTTATCGGGAAATTCAAAAATAAGACAGAAGTAGTTTTAGCATGACTCTGTGATCGACGAAGCGATAAATTTTAATGCGTCATCGGTTATACTTCAAGATAGTGTTCTAAAAGTAAAAAACTTTTTTTTGTTCCTCTGTTTACTTAGTACTTATTTTTATACGCGCCGATCAACATGTACGTGAAAGTGAAAACAAAATTATTTTGTTGATCTCAATTGCGTGTATCCAACGATAAGTCTTTTAGAACAGGTTCACTCTAAATCGTCATATTCACATGCCTAACAGATTAGTACCCGATATTTCTGCAATTATTTACTATAATTTAATCAAAAAACGTATTTTGATTTGGTGAACATAAATAAAGAATAGTAATACTTCACTGTATTAGCCAGTGGTTCAGATTAAGAAATCGCTCCAACATCTTATATAAACTTTCTCTAATTACAATGTTATTATAATTTATAATATATTGAACTAGTCAAGCTAAGATATGCATGTTGGTTGTTCGGTTGAGTGGAATTATACACAATTATTAAAAAAGCAGTCGGATGAGATGAATGAAGTCTTTGAACCAAAAGACAAAGGCAACGTACTGTCAAAGTTGGCCCGTACCTACTAAAATTAAGACCTTAATGAACACAATTTAGTCAATTACAAATTACAAGAATACCTAACTTATTTACTGTGTAATATTAATAGTAAGTAGTAATTAAATAAAATGCCTGTTTGTGCATATTTTCTAAGTTAGCGGTACTACAAATAATAGGTTAAAATAATTCCTGTGAACCAGCTCTATATTGTGAGCTCCATTATAGTGAAGATTTAATAACTTTGTATATAAAATACTTAATCTAACCCAGACCCCAATAAGGTAGCTTCCATTCCTTAAAGTAATTTACTCAGTGGTAATACTATTCGAAAAGACACACACCCAAATATTGGTTTCTTAACTTTTTTTTAAGCAACATCACGCTGCTTATAAACAGATTAAATGATCCGGTTTTTGTGAACAAATTATATTCAAAGTGGGAAAATAAAATAAAAAATCGTAGTGCCACTATTTAGGCACATAGAAGCCGGTTTTCTTCTTTTGAGAACTACTACATCTAACATCATCTTTTTCTTTCTTTCTTCTACACATATCACTGCATCTTTATCTGATTCACTGTTATGAGTAACATCTATTACATTCTTAGTGTCAAAAAATGAGTCATTCATTTGCCGTTCATTCATACCACATACATTGTGGCTATCATTAATTGCGTCTACTAACTTACAAAAGTCCATTTCCCCCTCTTCCTTTCGGACTTTGTACCATTAATTGTATCAATCAGTCGCCATACTAAAATATTTTTTTTTCATGATTGAACTTTATTGAATCTATTTATTTGAAACTAGCAGTTCCCGCGCGGCTTCGCTCGCGTGTACATATCTCTATATTTTGCACGGAACCCTATTTTTTCCAAAATAAAAGTAGCCTAAGTTACTCCTTGTAACACCAGGTTTCTGCCAGTGAAAGTCCCGTGGAAATCGGTCCACCCGTTCAGGAGATTACCAAAAACAAACAGACAGACAGACAAAAATTAAAAAAACTGATTTTTTGGCATAGGTATCATGCAAATAACTGTATGAGCTTAAAAATAAACTATTATTTTGACCTATATAGTTATTTTAGTATTGGTACCTATATAGTTTAAAATGTACTTAAAACTCTTATAATAAAGAGTCCATTAATGCTGGAGTGTATGTTACACATTATGAGAAAATCTACTCCAAGATGCATTTACAAATCATTTTCATTGGGCTAAAAAAAGTATGCAATAAATTATTTACTAATGAAATAACCTTATTTATTATTAAGGAGACATTTAGATATTTGTTGCAAAATTAATTAAGTGTGTAAAAGTCATATTACCATTGTACTCTGTTCTACGGATTCTCGTACCTCTTTGGTGTTCTAATACCTCTTCTGTTAACCATTTCTTTTTTTTTTGTGCGTGTGGAAACCCCCTCGGGCCGTCACCCCACCGGGGTTTTCGGTGGGGCGGTGTGTCGGAATCGAACCGACTAAAACCACACGGTGTGCCGTACTGCGCCTTAAGTAGGAGGGATCCGGGAACAGCTTTTATTAAGACATCCGGGATCTCTTCTGTTAACCATAGGTCAACGTTAGAGCCGTTTCCAAGATTTCCGAAATCTAAATACATACATACAAGAATTGCTCCTTTTGATTTTGATTGTTATAGACACATACAAAAGGAACGTATTATTTTCTTAACGCTTCGTGACCATATTTTATAAATCATTTAGCTCTTACTACGATAAAACCCCTACCAATGGGATTATACTTTCTTTTTATGATGTTAATTAAAACCGTTTCGATGCACAACATCTATCAATGGTATCTCTTGTGTTTAATCCTTTAATGTCCCATGCAGCATTACTGAGCTATATACACTACAGTTATTGTTTTCAGTTCCCCGTTTACAACAAACTCGTACATATTCATGCAACACTTTACGTCATGACGCCATCATAATCGCTCATGCGATCGCTTGACACGTCTAAATCAATCTCTTCCTATCTAAACGTACCTTTACATGGAATCGTTATTAATTTTATGTAACCTCTCATCTATCTTTATTATATTTCAATCGTGTAAGTGAGAAGCAATAATCTTCTTAAAACAATTTTGCATTTGTGACTTGTCTATTACCACGTATGCCATCGATTTCCTTCCTTGTTGAAACTTTCTTCGTACTCACGATGGAAGTTTTTATGATCTTAGCAGGTATTATTCAATAGATCGAAAACTTTTCAGTCTTTATTTACAAATTATAAACGGATGTCTGTCTGCCTTTTAGTGAGATTAAACAACTGAAGAGCAATAATTGTAAATAACATACTTTTATAGTAATTAAAATTCCATAGGATTTTGTAAGGTAGTATAATAATTTTATTAATTAAATATTTCATTTGACAAAGGAGGATTCTGAAGAAAGTGTTGTGTGCTTTTTCCATAGGACTAAAATGATCACATATAGGTACAAATTTAAAAAAAAAATTGTCAGGACCGTGGATATTCAGTACCAGTGGATATTCTGTCTGGACAGTGGTACTAAATATAATGTTGTATAAAAGGTCCGCTTATTAAATGCCTTTCTAAATACAATAAAGTGTTGGTCACTTGATAGTCGCGGTGTAGCTATTTACGAACTTACATGTTCGAGATGTACGGGTTAATCACCTATACAACGAACTTACTGATGCATAAAATGCTCCAAGTAAGTAAGTAGGAATGCGCATACATATTGTACTATGTCCTATAAAAGACATTTGTTCGGTGTTTTGTTCTTAGTGAAAACTTTGTGAAATTGAGTTGCTGCCTTGAATCACAAAATTTTGTTTTTTTTTCTGTTATGGTTATTAGTTATTACTCACGTATGTTTACCACATTAAATATCAATTTATGCGGGTGGCAAAAGACATACCTACTTAACTTACATATTGTATTATAAATAATGAAGCTTTGTCGGAAAGTCAGTTATGATCAAAAGTCTTACGTGAGAAATAATTAGGTAATCAACAGACCGAAGAAAGTCGTCGTTTGTAAGGGATAAATAAAGGATCCAACAATGTAGTAACTATCGATGTCAGACATTATCGGCCATTTAAGATCGCTGATTACATCCCTAAATAAAAATTCTCAAAATGCCATTCAAAATTTAAAAAAAATTATACCTAATCTAAAACTTTATTGCTACATAGCGGATAAAATTTAATATATTTGTATTTAAATCTAGTATACCTAGTAAATGATCTGTCTTTTTAAATCAAATTGATTCGCTTAATTGAAGCAGACAAACAACAAAATATTTCAAATATTTAGGTTACCAAGATGACGATATCGATGTAGAAATCAATCCATCCGGAATTGGATAAGTATATCGACGGTGATCTGGTGCGCACTGTCTTTAATTAGCCACAGACTAGGTAGATTACCCGGAATCGTTTCAAGGACGACTTGCGTTAAACATGTGCGACGATAAACATGTAATCGGAATATACATGGTATCGCTTCAAAGAACTCCTTAACTAATGTAGGTACATACTGGCATTGACTATGTACCAAACATAATTATGTTCGACACCTAGGCATAGGGTTGCCACCTTGGGGAAAATATAGAATTTTTTTAAACTTGCAAAAAATACAGTAGGTACTTTTAGAAAACCTAAAAAAAATTCTATCTCTCGAGAACAGTTTTTTTTTCTGGATGGTAGGTACCCTATTTCATGTTCTGTACCATTGACAACGTGTAACCAGAATTTAATGGTGATCGGTTGAGTAGTTAAGGCGTCAAAGCGTTACATATAGTTTATATAGTTTCAGTGCATTCCAGTTACAGTTAAAATCTTAACAGTTGAGTTAGCAACAAAAATATAGTATTTTTATTTATTGTTCTATAATTTATAGTACAATTGCTTAAAATAGAGTACTATACAAGGTATATATATAGTACGGGTGGCAACCCTACCTAGGCACCACCTATTCTTTAGGCGATCTTCTTCTTTATCTTTTCTATTACTTAATGCGATCATGACTTTTCATTTTTTCAAGCTAAGCTAGACTATCCCTATAGATATAAAAAAACTTTGAAGGTAAATAAAGCCATGACAGGTATAATATTAACGCAAGAGGAAAGAAAATAACACCTAACAATAGTACATTACAAATACAGCATCTAGGTATTTTAAATACCTAAGCATAATATGTTGATGTCGTGATAAAATATAGACTATATCAGAAACGATTTCAATTCTATCGCGGTCTCCACACGCGATAACAGTTTTATAGAACGCATGCCAGACCTGCCTTACATAAACCATTGTAGAGCTAGAGCATTGATTAACATACTCTCTGAAGATCGAATTGCTTTGTATTCAGCAGAAGCAATAATGCGTTGCTATCTAGTAATGTCGGCCAAAACAGCACACGACCTGCACAAAGATATCGCTACCGTTCAACATCAAATCCTAATCAATGTTTTTATGAGACGGCTCGTACTTTCGAACGTCGCGTCGTGAATAAAATTATTTAAAGATAGATTGTTACTCATTGTATTTTTACATTGAAAGTCTACCTTTCATTTAATTGTTTAAAGCTTCAAACAAAGTCCTTGTGGCATCCGATCCTCCATCCAATCTTTGCCTTAATCAATTAAAAGAAAATTATTTTGTGCATATCCTATTTGTCTGGATGTAGTTGAATTTGAACTGTCTTTGTCCACAAACGTGTCACGTACCTACATTATCAGGATTTAGAGCAGCAATTTATAATAATAATATCTTTACACATCTCACACACGACCGTCTGATCCAAAACTAGACAGAACCTGTACTACTATGGTAACAAGACTGCTGATAAACATACTTATATATATCTAAATACATACATAGTAAATATAAATTACACCCAGACACAGAACAAATGATCATTCTCATCGCACAATTATTTATCCTGTGGGAGAATCGAACCCACGACCTTCGGTTCATCAGTCAGGGTCACTAACCACTAGACCAACAGGCGAGTCTAAATAAAACCTTACAACTAAGTGATTAATTCAATTGCTTAAATAATTAATACAACAGTTTTTGTTAGAAAATCGGCGTCGTGTTCAAATGTAAATAGTTGGTATTCAAAATAAGATGTTATCGAGAAAAATATCTGTACTGTACCCTTGTGCATAACTTCACCAAGGAAAACTAAACAGGGAAATCATAAACTCTTCATGTTAATTACTTATCTCATCTTGCAATAAATTTCCGCATTCTAGTAACTGGTATCTTGTGTGGTCCTCCAGGTGCAACTACTGCAGCAGCAAGTAACTTCACTCGCAGACACGCAAAGTACAGCGGACGAGCGCTATTCAAGGGCGAAGGCAGACAACGCAGTACTACAAGCGCGTGTCCACATGCTAGACGAACAAATACGGGAGGTATGTAGAGCGCGCTTAATCCTAATATTAAGAAAATATTTCAATTGGTTTACTTGAAATAAATAATTTTGATTTTAATTTTGAATAAGCTAGCCTCAGACTATGAGCTTCTTCTTCAACAACTTAAAATGAACCACCGATATAACTTAAACTTAATTTGAAAATAAAATAGTACAAACAGAGTTATACCGATAAAGCCATTGGTTTAATCAAGCAAGCATGTTATATCACTGTCCACCAGATATTCTTTTTATGTCTAAGATTTCTCGCTTTTGAACTATACTCGTAATTAACACAACGGAATCTCCGCTTACAATAAAAATTTTATACGATTACATTAACGGTAATCAAATCGATGATTTCGGGTATGTACCTACTGCCTCCGAAATGCCTGAAACGTGAGCCATACAATTTTCTTTACGTCTTTCCTCGCAGACGTCTGCAAGGAGTCGTAATGGCGTTTCGAACACATCGTCAAATATGCGGTCTGGCAAACATAAATCTTGTTGGAAATACTATTTGAATTACAGTTCATCCCTTTATTTTATATTTAAATTTTTTATGTATGGTCATGTTATTCATATAACTTAACACAAGTATTGTAAACATCATTGTGTAGTTTTTGTGAATATGCATATAGGCACAAGACAGTATGATCCGAATGTTGCATGGTCGTATAATTACCGATAATTTATGTCTGTAAAATAAAAACATGAAGTTAATTCGCTCTTAGTTTAATTTAAGCCTCTCAAACTAATCAACATGCCTGACAGAAGTGGCTTCACGTCAGAAGTGGCTTCACGTCAGAAGTGCAGTCAATGCTTAGTATATCTCTGCGTTCAAGCAGACACTAATATGTCACGAAAAATTAATTTTAATTGGCTGCTTATTATTGATTTATTGCGGTTCCGTTAATTACGTAGCTTGTTAGTAATCTATTACTTGGTTCAATTATGTGTAGATCGAGTGCCGATGTGAGGAAAGCATAGCCGAGGAGAAGCGACGAAGTCGTGAAGCAATTTCGAGAGTGGAGCGCGATCGTGACACGCAGTTATCTGCTATCACCGACAGACTTGGCACTGCTGAAGCTGAGGCATCAGAGCTTAAACAAGAGGTAAGCCTTTTATCAAATTGTCGTTACTGGAATAAGCCGATGTTTCGATTTTAATGCCATCAATGATGACACAAGAAGCAACTACTTACATCCCTTGTAGTGCAAGCCTGTATTAGTGTCTAGTTTTATCAGTAATTATCAGTAATAATGTGATGGTAGTTAAAGTGCCTCTAGAAATAATATTGCCTAGATCTAGTGAAGGGGGAAATTTTTTGAACAGGCGATGGTGTACCATTATCTACCCTTTATTATAGATGTAACGAGTGGAGATAACTACATATTACTCTTAGAACACCAACAATAAACCTTTTTATTAAATTTCATATTTACTTTTCTACAGACATATTTTAAAATCTGCCCTTTCAGTATAACCCTTCAAAATAGTTGTCACTTGTTGAGAAACTTGAATCGTAGGTAAATATAAATCCTTTTTTCATTTTCAGCACAACATAAGCTTTGTTGTTGCGATATTATATTATCGATCAGTTGTAAGAGTCAATGTCAAGCGTTAAGGTCAGATGAAAGATTAGATTTACATTTTGTCGAGTAGAAGTTATTATTGCCCTGTATTATCGTAACTCTAACACTGACTCTCTGACTAATAAACCCGTTGGTCTAGGGTCTCATTGTCTTGTGGAGGAACGGGTATTATGTCCCTCCAACACAAAGGGAGAATCCTCGGACCAGGCGAGGTGATTATGCCTGGTGGGCCGCGGCCCAACGGTTGATGTTGGGAAGTTGTATATATACTAATCGGCGTGAGAACTCTTTCAATAGCGCGATGCAGGATTAGCTGGATGTGGAAGTCGCCACAGTCTTTTAAGCATGAAAGCACTTACAGGAGTCCCTTCTATAATGTGAAAAGGCGCCCTAAGACGTTATCCGCACATCTGTGGTGAGAACGTTAAGGATGAACCCTTACGTCAGTACTTTGCTTAACTAACTGAATTCTTCAGATGTAGTCTTCAGCTAGACATAGTCTTTCAACTAGAGCATTTTAATAATTTATCCTGTTTACTTTGAAGGTTGGTCGTCTACGTGGTGTGGCAGAAACCCTCCGAGCTAACGCCGAAGCAGCTGCTCGAGCACACCGCGAGGCGCAAGAGCAAGTGGCTGAGCTCGCAGCCGCTTTAAGCACTGCGCGGGAAGCCGAGCGAAGGGAACGAGAAGCGGCTGCAACGGCTGCAGAAATGCTGGCCACCGCGAAAAAAGAGCTGCAAAGACTGAGAGATGTCCCACCGCCCCCGCCGGACCCCCGCCTCGATGAATTAAGGAAAGAGCTCACGTTGCTCCGGACACAGAATAAATGTAAGTGCCATTTTTTTTAATTAAAGAAATATATTTACGTTCTCTAAGCTAAATAGTATCCCATTTCAGGGTCAATAGAATAATAAACTTAATGTTCGTTTGCTTATCATAAGTATCGTCAATAGTGTAAAAATTCACATTGTGACAGACAATGTCTGTGTGGGTGTTTTTAATATTCATTTTTTATTCTGTTCACTGTAATAATAAAATCGGACTTTTTTCTTTAAGGAAATTCTTAGATGTAGTTATATAGATGTCGATGACTGTCAATAATACTAGTCATAATTATTGTATTCTATTAAAAAACTGAGATTTTTCATAATTCATTGTCATGGTACATTATGACTTATCTTGGATTACTTATTGATAGTTTCCTTTTCAATCATGATAATGTCATTTTTTCTTAACAATTGAATCATATTTTTATGTCAATCTGGTCTTAAAGATTAGATATTATATAAATAAAAGAACAGTTTTTTTTTATTTGTGTGTATCTACGTTTACTATGTGTTTATGTACTTAATCTGAACAAGTCAAACAATACAAATCTCATTTAAAAAGTAAGTATGCAAAGCAAGAGTATCCAAAAATATTCATGCGTATATTGCTCGTAGTCCCCTGGATTTACGTGTTGATTAACTAAATTGGTAATAGGTACGCTATAAAACAGAATAGCCTATCAATTTTCCACCTCTAGGGGCTTTGGCAGGTATACACAACTCGGCACAACGGTCTATAACAGTCAATCGATGTACCGATGTATGATTGTGATATATCTGTTATCTACTCAACATACTCGTAGATACGGAGACTTGCGCATAATTCTCAATTCATCTATCAACAACCTTAACTCGTAAGTAACTAAGAAGCGATCAAAGGAAAAGGCATTCTCGTGTGTAGTAGTACGATTCGATACAATATAACTTAGGTTTATATGTAAGCTAGAATATACCTTACCTTACAAAGGTTTCGAGTGCAGCTAATAATTTAAATATTTTGTATAGAGTGCGGTATATGTAAATTTTTGTAAGTAATTCAAAATCGTAAAGCCCGAGGTTAAGAATATTGCCGTCTAACAGAGCAGCGCTAAATGTCAGTCTTATGTCTGCCTAGCTTTGTAACAGCAAACTTTCAAGGAAGCAGTCGATGCAAGTGAAGGTTACTACTTAGTTGATTCTATACCTTCAAAAACCTTCAAAAATATGAAAAACCTAAATGATTGATGGTACAAAAGTAAAATAATCAATATATCATGCAGATAACGTCAAGTATCTGCGTCAGCTTTATTATTAACCCACACATCTCTAGTGGTGCCAACATATTGAAATAAAATAACATGAGAATGACACGTGTTAAAGAAAGTTGTTATTGAATAACTAGTAAATACTTCACAATCACCTGTGAATAAGTAACTTTTTGTCTCGGAGTTGAGACTGTAGTTACTTATAATAAAGTTGTATGTTGCCATCTACTACCGTATAGATTTCATAAGATTTCACTCGATTAATGAGCATAATCTACCTTTTTATTGTTTTATAAAGCTTTAGCATTATTGCTATTATTGCTTAGTTTAGTAGAAAAGAAACATAGGGCTGATGTAAACCGGTCGCACAACACATTACGGACGGTTTTAGCGGTCATTCTCATTACAATGATTTTTGTTTTGGTAATACATGGAAATGGAAGAAGAGTTTTAAGATACCGTTCTATAAAACAAACTCTGAAAATAACAAGGTTTTTCTAAACAGAAATAATCAAATTAATTTATTATTATTAGCAAATGAGGTACTTTAAATTACGCAGGTACTTTTATGCAGAGCCTCTACTATAAACATGCACAAATTAAGAAGGAAATTCATTCCGAATTTTTCATGGCATTTTTTGAAAAAACCCGTAGTAGAATATATATTAATAGTTATAGGTGGTTAAAATTATGTCACAAATTAAGCTTTCGCAACAGGAAATTCCTATATTCCTTCCGAACCTTTAAATGAGGAGATGTCTAGTTGTCACCTGCTCTTTTACCACAATATTCCGCTTATTCTATTTCTGCCACAGCACCGGTCACTCCCTACTATTTCTAGAATAAACAGACTATTTTACACTTCTACTTGTAGGTGAACATTAATGTTGGATTTCAACAGCCGCTGGCGGAAAATAGTATAAACTACAATAATAGTCGAATCTATACATATTATACGTCAATTATCCTTGTAGAAACACAGTAACCAATAAACAAATATAACTGATCATGAAATCCTTGAATCATTTGTTTTTAGGAACATATTAAATAAATTATCAGCGACCGACGCAAAGAGGACGGAGACTTTTAATAATATACTAATTCTTGTTCCAGCACTCTCAGAAGCGCAAGAGGAGCTTCAGGCGCAGATCTTAACGCGTGGCGTGGAGGAGGGCCGCAGCCTGCTGGACGGAGTCAGCGGCCCTCTCGTGGGAACCAACTCGCTCGCGCATGAACTCTCACAGATGAGTGACGACGAAGTACGTACACAGTAATCATTTATTTTGGGTATAGCGTGCATATCCTTCATAGAAATCATTACTTTGTATTTTCTCGAGCAAGCTAAAGCGGTAAACATAGTTAAAGGACACCTTTATACATCAATTCAGAAATTGCATCATGTTATGTCACGTTAATGAAAATGGCTTTTCACAAGTACATTTTATGCACACAAAGCTGGATCGTAATGGTTAAGGCATCAGACTTAAAATTCAAAGTTAGACGATGTGAACCCATTATTAACACAAGCTTTTAGCTTAGCTAGACTGGATAACAAGAATACTATAATGTCTTACATTATTTATTATTTAAAAAATATGATATGTATGCATTATCAAATCTTACCTGCTTATAGAAGACAAAGTTTCTAACGCTTCTAGCTTTTAAGCTAACTAATCACTACATATTATAAAACAAAGTCCCCTGCCGCGTCTGTCAAACTAAATAAACTGAAAAACAGCATTGTACAGTCAGCAACTAAAGGCGTTGAACCGTTATAGATTTACAAAAGCCTAGAAATACATGAAACGTTGACCTATCAAATTCATCTAAACGATGGCGAATTTAAATTCTTATGATTATCATGAACAGTATCGTAAGCACACAACACAACAACAATAGTTGGTCACGTTCAAACTCATAGTACCTAGTAGGCCAGATACAGATATACCGCCATTTTTAGTCCTATCTTTCGACCCAAAAACTCTATACTAAGTCATAACCTAGCAGACACCACAAGACCCTCGGCACTTCCGTTACTGACTGTACCTATATAAATGCATTTATGTGTGACGTAGGAAATATTATGGCACACAGTTTATACATTTTAAAAATATCCCTATCATATCATTTCTTTTGAATTCCGTGATAATATAAATGTAAAATAAAATTAGTGAGGTTTGTTTGATAACCATTATCAAACAGTGACGAGTGTGACGACCTTTACACGTAAAGTAACAGACTCTACGTAAATTCAAATATTCGTAAATTGGGTTTTGATGATACCATGCAATTGTTTCACTCACTGATAACAGTTGGAGTGATGATTAAGGAATTAGGTACAATTTGAAAATGTACAAGCTTTGTCTTCTAAAATGCATATTACGAGATTCGTGTTTTACATAACAATGTTCATTATTTAATTGTGCTTGGCTTCATTTTTTAAATTAATTAATTACGAAATCGTCTTCAGTTTTCAATTACTTTAATACTACAAATATTGCTTCTGAGAGTATAAAATATGTTGAATAAAAATATCGCAAAATAGTTTTATGATATCTACGACTTATGTTCCTTTTAAGCATCCATTATTGAAATGTAGCGACTTCACCCTCGCGCTGTCAGCCGGTCTAAGGACAGCAACCAACAACTCAAATGGTTATCTTAAGCCGCATAGATATTATCTCGCCATTTGCTTTTCTCCACCATAGAACTGAACAGACTGTAGAAGCACGTCATATAAATATAATACGCATACGTGCGATATCTACACGTTTTATGCTCTGAGTATGCTCATATTGAACATTTTTTATACATTTGCGACGCTTTGCTTATATGAAACAAGTACTTACTCGATGCAGTTATTTGCGAAGCAATTTGCCTATATTGTCATGTATGCATTTTTGCAGCTCGATGGTAACGAAACACAATCAAATCTCAGCATAGAGATGGAAAAGGTACGATATTTTTACTAACTGTGCATGTATTCTATAGGATAAATCATAGCATATACTAGATGGGAAGAGTCTTAGCTGTATATTCGTGAATTGGTAACTTCACACACTCGAGAGGAAGAGATAAAAATATATTGCTTGATAAGACAAAGCAATATGTGTCGATATTCAACACAAGCTAACGCGTTTCATGGCTTTTCCCGTGTAGTATATATTAAATCTTTCGAACAAACGCTAACTATTGCATGCTTTTAATGTAATAACTTTGATTTGGGCCTAAAATGTACCTTTTTCATACTTTATAGGATTGCTTGCACTCATACTTACCAAAATAATACTACCTACTACATTATAGGTATATACGGTACCTACCTACTAGATAATAAGGCATGCACCACACCGCCCTCACAAAGTGCTTGGGTGTGATCCCTGGACGAAAATGTTTTCTATGTTTGACTCAGAGAATAAACAAAGAGGAGATATTGTACTACATTTTTCAATGAAAAGAAACTATACCATTCAAAAACGAAACTCGAATGTAAACACAGGGAAAACGTAAACAGTTTGAAGTAGTATATGCTTAATATCTGTTTTGTGTAAGTCTTAGTTCACACTAATATGACTTTTTCCTGATCTTAATAATCGTAGCTGTAATAACTAGTGAGAGAACTTCAATGTCCTACTTTTGAATAAAATTGCAATTAACGAACTTCAAGTGGAGTCACTATATATATATGCTCCTCTTTGTTTCTTACTCCATTAACCTACTACATAGAAAAATGTAAACATCGTTAGGTATTCTAATTTTAACCATATTACAGTTACAGAAAGCGCTAAAAGAACAACAGGATGTCAACGTTCAGCTAAGGAATTATATCGACGGAATCCTTCTATCAATTGTTGAAAACTACCCACAGTTACTTGAAGTGAAATATCAGAAACAACCAACAGACACCAGGTCATAACACATTACTAAATCTTCTATATCTTCTATTTCTTGTCAAATCAATTATCTCGTTATTGTTTTATTAGGTTTTCAATTTATTTGGACATGTTTTAACAATATATTTCTATTATTATCAACATATAAAGTTATATTTTTCGATGTTAAATGATATTATTACTGTGATAAGATAATCAATGAAATTATAGTGAATAGCTTTCTGATTGTAAAGCGATAAAGTCTTCTTGTATTTGGAAAAATGTATTAATCTTAGAAATTAATTGCAACCCATTTTATACATTTTACGAACTGAGCATACTGCAACTGAAATGAGTAGTAAGGATCTAACTAGAAAGAGATAGAGAGAAAGTTAACGATACGTAGCGGCAATGTGGTGCCATCTGTTAAACAGCACAGTAAACGTGCGTAGCGGAGTATGCTATAGGATAATATGTTATTAAAAAGAGATGTAGGCGTGCATAGAAGTAGTTTTGTTGTAAATATTGTGTATAGCGTATAACTCAAGCATTGTAAAGGCTTAGTAGTGAAGTATCTCCTTGTTATCATCTGAAAGACGTATGCTTCCTACAGTCAATTATTTCAGTTAATAATAACATAAATATAATTTATATGGGTTTATTTAGATCTGTTGAATAAGAGAATTTAATTGAAATTATACTATATCGACAAGGCCAGGCCGTCCATAAAAATATTATTTTGTATCTACTTATTATCTTATGAAAGACTGTGCGAACGATAAACTTGGGTACGTAGTTTATTTAAACATTTAGGATATTTAAGAATTATATGCAATATGTGATAAGTTTAACACTATTTGGAAATGACTTCCAATAACTCTTAGTTGTGGAAGGTGCTTGTGGGAAGATACAAAAGAATTCTTTGGAAGTCAAGTCCGAATAACCTTTATACTAAATTGGAGCCATTATTAAGAGAAGTGTATTCATAATTGTAAATTTACGCCTGTAACTGCATACCCTAGTACCTAAAACAATAATTACGATGTAAGAAAGATCATGTACCTATATTTTTACAATGAGATATTTATAAGTTAGCATGTAGCTATGTAGGCATTTGTGTACATTTTGATAACACTTCATAAATCTAATAACAAATGATGTTCTATTACAGTCATCAAACTAAATTAAACCAATTATTAAATATTCAGTCTTTTATTTTTTCTTAATTTATTTGTACTAAATTTGTTCGCTATTCTCCTCTAATAGCAAATCCGCATTTTCCTTCCTACTATGATTTAAGTTATTTAAAACTTTTTGTACATCCAAACGAAGCATCATAAATTTTGGATCCATATATTCCTAAAAAAATAAGCAGAGAACATTTCAGAACATACAAATAAAAACAATAAAATCTATCTATCTATCTATCTAAACAATTTAAACAAAACTGATAGTGGATAGTTCCACTGTCAGTCTTGTTTAAATTGTTTATTATTACGCATTTTTTATAGATTGTGACCATTTTGAATCCAATAACTTACTCTCTCTCGGACATTAGAATGTGATGATAAAAAAAAATTGTAAGTCAATCGTCATAATTAAATACAGATATGTTACAAGTCTACTTTTAATCTTATCAATGCAATGTGGCACTATTAAGTACAGTGATTTAAAAGGAAGTAACTATGTGACGCAATCAAAACTATTGCTACTAAAACTTACTTTAAAAGTCGAAGATTCAACCTGCGTCGCCTCCGCCTGCATTGGCACTTCTTGTCTATCCTCACGCTCAAGTCTAGTCCCATGAAGTGTCAAATCTCCGATTCCAGCACTATGTCTCAAACTCAGATTTCGTCCCATTAAGTGTGACATTTCCTGCTCTATAGCATTCATAGCTGTCGCCATATCAGAACTTTTATATTCCTTCGTAACTGACGCGTTAATATACGACTCTGGCAGTGTGTAAGAAGGCTCATAAAATGGAAGCATATGTTGGCTAGATTTACACAAAGAGCATTGCTGCCTAGCCTCAATTTGTTTCCTCTCATTATGCAAAGTCAATCTCTCTCTAGAAAGTGTGACTTTCTCTCTAGCGATCTGCTTTTCTCTGGCATTTAATGATACAACGTGTTCCTGTATCCTACGTATTCTTTCTTCGTATTTTCTTTGAATAAACTCTGCTTCCGAGTATTTCTTTTCTGCTTGTCCTTGTTTCTCAATGGCTGACTTAGCAAGTAGGTCCAAATCACGGCTTCTGTAATTTGTAATAATATGAATAAGACAGTTCTGTTCAAGGTACAGTTTCTATTTAAGGAACTAACCTTTAATTATCAAATACGTTATAAAAGTACTTAGCTGCACGTACTTAGCCAAAATTCTCTGTTCCTCCATGTGAAGCTGTTGTTTTTCCACATTTAGTTTTGACCTATCTTCCGTGACCTCTTCTAACTGGGCTTGAAGTTCTGCTTTCATTCTCTAAATAATTTTATTTTTTTAATTAATTCTCTTTTTGATAGATTTATCAAGTCAATGTGTTCTAATCTTACCTCAAGCTCTTGTTTCAAACTCTGCACTGAAGACCTCTCTCTCGCGAGTGCTGCACTTTCTTTTACAGTTTTCATATTCTGTTCATCAACCTTCGACATTTTTTCTTGGTATTCTTTCTGCATATCTTCTCTTAGCATCTAAGGATTTCATTTCAACACATGTTACATGACTGCTTAAGCACAGTTATTTCAAACTAAAAAAAAGAATCTCCCTTCACCATTTCCCTTCCCTTCTCTATTTACCTTTCGTTGAATTTCTGGATATCCAAGTTTCAGTTCGATCGAAACCAAAAAAGGTATTGTACCTTATAAATATTATTGCGATTAAGTCCCGATTTGCATATCTAACATAATCTTACCTTTATCTCTTCATCTTGTTTCTTAAGTACATTCTTAGCAAATTCGGTCTGTTTATTGAACGTTGCTTTTTCAAACTCAAATTCCATTCTTTTCTGTTTTAAGGCGCTTGATTCTTCTTCGACCACCTAAAGAAATTGAAAACCCATTATTAAAGGCATATTTTATTATAATTATTATCATTTCGCTTAATTACCGTCGTCATTTGTTTAAGTCTAGCTTCTAACATTTTGATAGTTTCTCTATTTTCAGATTTTTCAGTTTCAAAGTTATCACGTTCTTTCGTCAACTGCTGTATCAAATCTGAAATCAATAAATAATAATAATCCACAAATCGTTTTAAATAGTTCTGTTTTAGATCCCTCTTTACTTAATATACCTGCAGGTTCGAAATAATTTCTAGTAAAACAATTTATGAAACTTACCGTGTACTTGCGTTTCTCTCACTTGTATACTGTTATCACTCTTCCTCTCAGTGTTTTTTACAAGCGCATGAACCTTCTCCACAAGTTCTTGACAGTGATTTTTATTTTCCTTAACGTCTGACACCAACTGTGTTAGATCTGATGAGAAGCTGGCAGAATCTTGAATAAGTACTTGTTCGTGTTTAACGGCATTTCTACAAATATATAAATTAATTACCTACTCAAATAGTCTCAGCGGCTTGTTACTAATAACTTATCTATATTGCCCGACGACAACCAGACAACCTTGACAAGCTGGTGGTAGTAGGCAAGGTGGAAAGACAGAGATCACGTACACCAAGCCACTGGTGTGACCAAGTAGCCGCTCTAACTAGTCCCTGGGTAACAAATAGGTACCCTGAGAGAAGCCGAAAACACAATAAGGTGGGAGGAAATAACTTACAAAGCCTCGAAATACTTTCAAGGACATAAATAAATAAATAACCAAGAGACTCAAGTTCCAGAATTCTTGGCTAAACATGTAACGCAATGCGTCTTACGATTTCAGCGAAAGCAAGTAATACTACTTCATAAAATACAAAAGAATACGGGGTCATCGTTACAATCATACTAAATACATAGAGAAGAGAAGCCGTAAGCCTGCAACCTAAGTAATCATATTTATTTTGAAAATCTCGATTTGAATAACCAGATCAAAAACATTTGGTTCTTTTAATTTCGTAAGAGAAAGAAAGAAACAGTGGCGTAGCTACCGTAGGGCTAGACGGGGCAGCGCCCCGGGGCCCCCGAGCTCAGGGGGCCCCTCGGACTCTGACTTACAAACTATAAATACTGAAAATGAAAATTTCTCCAACATTCAGAATATAAGTAAACCAGTTTTTTTAGAACCAGAAGTTATCAGGTTTGTACTAGAGTTGTGACTAAACCACTATTTAAATTAAATTGCGTACATAAACGGTGGCCCTAGAGCGGTGCGAGCGGTGGGAGGCACCGGGCTCCGTCATGCGTGAGCCGCCTAAATCAACCGAAAAATTACCACCAGGGCCAGTCACCGAGTCGTTACTATAATCTTTATTAACCGACGATCGTTTGGGCATTGACGATAGGGGCAGGCTAATAATCTATGGTGAGTACTTACGTGGTCTTCTAAATACTTCTCCTCTATCACACTGGATTGTACTGACGTGACACTAATGAAGAAGTTGAAGTACGAGAAAAACAATATTTTGTTAAAGGGGATTGGCAGTTAACTACACACCAGGCTATTGAAACTTGGATAAACTACAAACGTACTAACTACAAAAAAAATGAAACATAATTTTTAAACCTACTTAAAATCGACTTCTACTAATGAGAATAACAATTTGACAGTTTTTCTGATCTTACATCTTAGTCCTTGACGACCCGCAATCTTCGATACTGTTGTCTCAGCAGTGCCGGCCTTATAATAGTACATGTGGTGCCCTTAGGCAAATTTTAGGGTACCATATATATATATATATATATATATATATAAATATAGGCATGCACGTGCATATTATAGGATAATTTAACATTTTTAGATGATTGTATTTTCTTTGATAACGAAGTATTCGTCATACAATTGAATACATTTTTATTAAGTTTGCTAAGAAATCATGAAAAATTAACTTTAATCTCTCGAATACAATTTGAAAAAAATATTTCTCACCTGGCGTCATAGCGCCCCTAGCAACTGGGCGCCCCTAAGCAGCGCTTGGTTTCCCTTCCCCCCACCCTAAGGCCGGCGCTGGGCGTCCGCAGCGGCGATGTCCGTCAGAGTCATAAAAGGATACTGTACGATATCCCACGAAGCAGCGAATCTATTACATAGTTCTGCATAATGGGACCTAGAGGTGTCATATATCAATGGCGTAAGGAGGCACTAGATCAAGAAATCGAGGCGCGTCGGTCCCGGCTTCGCCAGGGCCTAATGGCCGAATGAAAAGAACGAATACAACGACCGAGCGCAGGGCACGCCACAATTGTGGTGGTAAGAGGGGGGAGGATAGGCTGGAAAGTTGAGCGGTTGACGCAGGTACTTATCGGGCTCCGAAGGAGTACGCGAGGGGCGTGAGGCCATTCGCCGAGGCACGATGGCTCGTTGGTCAGCCCGACTGGAGGCTCCACGTGCTGGATTTGCCGCCGTGGAGGCGTTTCAGCCGGACATCGTCGAGTGGGCAAGTCGGCAGCACGGGACCCTTTCCTTCCAACTGACGCCGGTTCTTACCGGGCACGGCTGCTTCGGGAAGTACCTGCACTTGGTAGCTACTAGGGAATTGAGTCCCGCCTGTCACCACTGCGACTGCAGTGAGGACTCAGCTCAGCACACGCTGGTGGTTTGTTCCGCCGCAGCGTCGGGCCTTCACTGCAGTCATCGGAGGGGATCTCTCACTACCGGCCGTCATACGCTCCATGGCCAGTAGCTACAGGAATTTTACCGCAGTTGCAACTTTCTGTGAGGAAGTCATAGTCAGTCAGAAGGGGAGGCGGAACGGGTTCGGAAGAACGATCTCCACTTGGACCTAATTTGCCGCCGAAGAACCGGGCGGTGGAGGCGCGCTTACCAGCACCTCATGTCGCCTTGAGTGTGGCCGCGGGCAGACGTGACGTCCACGTGTGCCTGGTTGTCATCTAATTGAGATGTTTACCCAAAGGTGGTGCCCGCGCTTTTGTGGGCAGGTGCTAGGAGGAGTTCGGATGTCTTAATAAAAGCTGTTCCGGATTCTTCCTATTCTAGGCGTAGTACGGCACACCATGTGGTTTTTAGTCGGTTCGATTCCGACACACCGCCCCACAGAAAACCCCGGTGAAGGCCCGAGGGGGTTTCCACACGCAGAAGCGATACGACCTCGCGACGGCTATTGGTGTGGGAAGCCTTTTGCTAGAAACCCATTGGTTCTGTCCATCGTCCAAATTGAGAGTGCGTGGGATTCTACCATCTCCTCTTGCGTGGGGGTGATGTTGGCTAAAGAGGCGGTGAAACGGGAACGGGAGAGGACAAGCACTCTCCCACCGCACGGTTCCGATGAGGTGATGAGGAGTGGGGGTTTCCACACGATAAAAAAGTGTATACGTGGAATGATATCTTCGGCCATTGTGAAACGATTTCGATTATTCTATTTAATAGAATTGCTTAAACTCAAGGTTGGTCCCATTTAAATTTGAAGAAAATATTACACCTCTAAGGGTGGAAAATTTATCATAATTTAGGTGCATTGAAGTCGGTGACACATGGTTGTCACAGTTTGAATTTAGTGATAGCCGATGCAGCCAAAACTTCCGTGAATTTGCTCTCTTTATTTGGATTTCTTTAAAGACTTTGTTTCTCTTGATCAACAAAGCTATGGGAAGTGATATCTTTTTGAATTATCGATTAAAAAAAGGTTTATAAAACTTGGGAGTTTTTAGCCTTGGTGTTGTTCGCTTTAAATATACCTCACTACGTGATGTCCTTCTGAATCTTCATAAAGAAACAAATGACTCAGTTACAGCATCAGAGATTATACAGTAGGTACATAGAGCAATTTGATTTCATATTTACAATGTTTGCCTGGGCAAACATTTTTTTAACGCGGATGAGCAGAACAATTGCTATGTCACACCACGAAAGACTGCTTGCTGCTCAGATACACGTTAAATATTTATTTGTTAGATATATTTAAGACCATTTATAATCACTGCTGCATAGTTTAGGAACACTAAAGTTTTGAATTTATAGGGGCGAGACTTTGAGCTATCGAACCACCTAAAAATGTAGCTAGGGCCGCTACTGTTAACTTGAATATGGAGTACGACAAACCTGGATTACGACAAATCCGGAGTACGTTGAATTTCGAACACGATACACGACGAATACGAAACAAACGATTTTAAATAGTTGGGGCCCTAGTTTATTTTTTGCCCCAGGGCTTTTGGTTACCTAGCTACGCCACTGGAAAGAAATTCAACACCTACCACAATATTGAATATCTGAGCGTCGAATACTTATTAATTGAAATAGGACAAAACTGTATTATAATAATCCTTCACCACTGCTACACGCTAACCTTCACTTACTTAATATTTTCCATAAGTGCGGCGTGATGCTCTTGCAATACCTTGACATTATCTAAATGCTGCTGTCTAAGCATTTCACTTTGCGCTTTGTGCCTTTCCGTCAAACCAGTCAGATTGTCTTCAGATAACTTTTTATAGAGCAGATGATGTTCTTCCATCCAGTTGATTTTTTCCGTATAGAACCGTTCTAGCTTATCGGTTTCGTCTTTCATACGCACTTCGGATTGGGTAAGGGATATTTCTAGGAAGGCTAATTGTCGTCTGAAAATGCAAGTATTCGTAAATGTAGGTAGTGATATAAGTACGAAATTTAGAGCTTCGCATTGTTTGAATATAATAGAAAGTAATAAGAACCAAAACGTTAATTTTGGAGATTCTTCTCCAGCAGACTACGAAGACAAGATATATACCTACTCGTATGTCTATCTAACTTCAGTAATCGCAAAAGTGGTATTTAACAACATACTTTACCTATAAGATGTTTCCATGAGGTCTATTTCTTTATCATGGTTTTCTTGTAATGATTGCACTAGTTGCAATAGTTGCTTCTTTTCTCTTGAATGTGGGGTTTCCTTCCGATCTCCAGATTCTAAATCTTCGTTGGGATAATTTGGTTCTTCATTCTCAATGTTTTCTGTTCCTAATAATGCCTAAACAATAACGAGTATTGAAAGTTATATTATATTAATATCAGCGTCGGTAAATTTAAGAGCCTAATCTATTGAGAAAATTTGTATTTTACAAATTAGGTTTTAAGATAAAGAAACATTGAAAAATAAGGTTCTTTTTTAATCTGACAGTATTTTTTTCTATGCAATGAAAACGATCACAAATCATTTTATTGAAAATCGACAAGACATCTGTCGGGTCAGCCGATAAAAAATGTGTTACTAAAAAAGTGGGTAAGTTTGACAACCTTAATTCTCTGCGTGATTCTCTCTTGATGGGCGGCAATTATAGTCTGCATTTGTTGTCTGTTCTCAGCCTGACGACGTAACATCGTATCCAACTGCGCGTGTTGTGCTTGAGCGACCTCGCGCTGTACTCGCTGACTTTCCTTCTGACGCGCTATATACACCAGATCGTAATTATTACTAAATTCTAGTTAGTATTTAACCGTATGAACTAACCTACTAGTTGTTTTGGGTTATATAGAAACTTTCCAGTGGTGTAATTTTAAAATTGAAAAGGATATGCTGAGGTGGATTGGGCACGTTGAAAGAATGAGTGCAGAACGAAGGACAAAACAAGCATTAAGGCTTCAATTTAGAGGTTTAATGACAGTAAATGAAGCTCGTGATGTATGTACAGGCTATACGCAAGTAGCGGGCTGTTGTCCTGCCAACCATGAAGGAAGAAAAATATCAGCTTCGATTTTATGAAACCTTTTTTAAATAGTTTAATAAAGTTCAAATACGTAAATTTACTTTGTAGTGCTGCAAGTTTCTCTTCTTGAGCCTTCAACTGCAATGCCACCATTATCTGTGATTCTTGTTGTTGCATATATAACGCAGCTCCTTCAGCAGTGATATCTTCATTACTGCCATGCACAACATTAGGCGGTAATGGCTTTGTTAAATGTTCAAAACTAGGCATTGCTAAATCAGCTTTCACTTCCACAGTCGACCTTTCTTCTTTTTGCTCGTGCGTTTCAGTGATTTCTTTAGATTTCTCTTTAATCGGTTCTGGTTTGGGAACAGATTTCTTTTCTTCGGCCTTCTTTTTCTTCGTATCGACTCCGACCAACCATGATGGCATACCAGCATCGTCTTCAAAATCATTTTCCTCCTCTTTACCCTGAAATATACCCAACCAATCTTCATTACTTTTAGTTTTCCTTGGAGGAATCTCTTCCTTTTTTTCGTTTATCTCCTTAAGAGTTTGTTTTTGAGGTAGACTCTTATGCGAAACCGTAGTTTTAGAATCACCTTTTCCTAAAATAGAATCAATGTCGAATTCTTGGCTTTTAGCTGCAGTGGCTGGTCTCGACACTTGACTAGAACTGCCTGCTTTTGTAGTAGAACTTCCTAAAATATCATCAAGTAAGGATTGCGAGCTCTTCCCTTTTTCTATTGGTTTAATTGCGTCTTTTTTTGGTTCAATAAGATCACTTAATATATCTATTTTATCTGTACTCGCACTGAGTTTAGACTTTGCTGGTGATTTATTTAAGTCCAATTTATCAAACCCTGCCTTAGCTTTGGGTTCTACTTGAGAAAATTTTATAGATTCCCTTGATGAATCAATACGCTTAAATGGTGTTGGAGATTTTTTAGAATCGATATTGAATAACGCTTCCTTCTTATCTAAATTGCCAGCAACAGGTTTCGGTTTGTCGATATCACCACCTAAATCAAATAGCGCATTTTTCTTTTCCGCCGTAGGTGTACTTTTCTTTTTTGCAGGTTTCTTCTTACCCAATATATCATCATCAAAAAAACTATCGTCACTGCCATCACTTAAAATTCCAGCTAAAGGGTCATCGACGTTAAAACTCATTTTATGACACAAAAACCAACATACAATAATTTTAGGACATTTACCGCAATTACACTGTTTGTAAATTGGCCGCCATGGAAACGGAAAACGTCTGTCATAGACGTTCATTTTTTTTTAATAAAGGTACTAAAAAAATCGGATTGAATATTTCAAGAAAGTGCTGAAGAAAATCCGATTTCGTCTAATAACAAGAGATGAATATGAACAAGAATGTTGATCCTGGTTGGACTATAAAATGCACAGAAAACATAAAAAGAATTTTGTCTTCCGTGAGTTCATCAGTGATACAAACTATGTAAACCTAACAGACATACATAACACAGTACATAACATGAATTTTTAACCGACGAAAAAAAGGAGGTTCTCAATTCGACCGTATAGTTATTATTATTTTGTTTTTTTTATGTTGGTTCAGCCTTCACTCCGTTATTTATTAACCGATTTTGATTACTCTTTTTTTGTTAGATAGGGTATACCTCAAGAGTGGTTCCATGTCAAGGAAGTCAAGCTCTGATGATGGGATCCTGATGAAATTGAGAGAAACACCCGAAAATTATTGGAATGAATAGTGTTTCTGTTTACTTTTAACCGACGAAAAAAAAGGAGGTTCTCAATTCGACCGTATATTTTTTTTTTAATGTCTGTTCAGCCCTCACCAGTGGCGTAGCTACCGTAGGGCTAGACGGGGCAGAGCCCCGGGGCCCCCGAGCTCTGGGGGCCCCTCGGAAACTATAAATAGTGAAAATTTCTCCCACATCCGAAATATAAATAAACCAGATTTTTTAGAACCAGAAGTTATCAGGTTTGTACTAGAGTTGTAACCAAACCACTATTTATGTTAAATTGCGTACATGAACAGTGGCGGTCCTAGGGCGGTGCGAGCGGTGCGGCCGCACCGGGCGCCATCATACGGGGGGCGCCTAAAGCAACCGACAAATTATCACCAGGGGCAGTCACCGAATCGTTACTATAATCGTTATTAACCGACGATCGTTTGGGCATTGACGATAGGGGCAGGCTAATAATCTATGGTGAATACTTACGTGGTTTTCTAAATACTTTTCCTCAATCATACTGGATTGTACTGACGTGACACTAATGAAGAACTTGAATTACGAAAAAAACAATATTTTATTAAAGGGGATTGGTAGTTCACTACACACCAAGCTATTGAAACTTGGACAAACTACAAACCGACCCACTCAAAAGCGAGAAATAAAAATTTAAAAATGAAATATAATTTTTAAACCTACTTAAAATCGACTTCTACCAATGAGTATAACAATTTGACAGTTTTTTTGGGCTTACATGGCACCCCAATATGGTCGGAGGCCTTGACGACCCGTAATCTGCGATACTGTGGCATCAGCAGTGCCGGCCTTATATAGTACATACATGTGGCGCCCTTAGGCAAATTTTAGGGTACTATACAAATATACATAAATAAAGACATGCACGTGCATATTATAGGGTAATTTAAAATTTTTAGATGATTGTATTTTCTTTGATAACGAAGTATTCGTCATACAATTGAATACATTTTTATTAAGTTTGCTAATAAATCATAAAAAAATTACTTTAATCGCTCGAATACAATTTGAAAAAATATTTCTCCCCTGGCGTCATAGCGTGCAGCGAGCAGCGGCGATGTCCGTCAACGTCATAAGAGGATACTGTACGATATCCCACGAAACAGCAGGCCTATTAAATAGTTCTGCCCCATGGGACCTAAAGGTGTCATATGTCAATGGCGTAAGGAGGCACTAGATCCAGAAATCGGGGCGCGACGGTCCCGGCTTCGCCAGGGCCTAATGGCCGAATGGAAAGAACGACTACAACGACCGAGCGCCACAATTGTGGTGGTAAGAGACGGGAGGATAGGCTGGAAAGTTTAGCGGTTGACGCAGGGACTTATCGGGCCCCGAAGGGGTACGTGAGGGGCGTGAGGCCATTCGCCGAGCCACGATGGCTCGTTGGTTAGCCCGACTGGAGGCTCCACGTGCTGGATTTGCCGCCGTGGAGGCGTTTCAGCCGGATATCGTCGAGTGTCGAATCATACGCTCCATGGCCAGTAGCTACAGGAATTTTACCACAGTTGCAACTTTCTGTGAGGAAGTCATCTCGCAGAAGGGGAGGCGGAACGCGTGCGGGAGAACGATCTCCACTCGGACCTAATTCGCCGCCGGAGAACCGGGCGTCGGAGGCGCGCTTAGCAGCACCTCATGCCGCGAGGAGGCGACGTCCACGTGTGCCTGGATGTCACCTAATTGAGATGTTTACCCAAAAGTGGTTTTTAGTCGGTTCGATTCCGACACACCGCCCCACCGAAAACCCCGGTGGAGTAACGGCCCGAGGGGGTTTCCACCCGCAGCAGCGATACGACCCACCGCACGGTTCCGGTGAGGTGATGACCAGTAGGGGTTTCCACACGATAAAAAAGTGTATACGTGGAATGATATTTTCGGGCATTGTGAAATTGTTTTAATTATTCTATTTATTAGAATTGGTTTAACTCAAGGTTGGTCCCATTTAAATTTGAAGAAAATATTACACCTCTAAGGGTCGAAAATTTATCATAATTTAGGTGCATTAAAGTCGATGACACATGGTTGTCACAGTTTGAATTTAGTGATAGCCGATGCAGCCAACACTTCCGTGAATTTGGTCTCTTTATTTGGATTTCTCTAAAGACTTGTTTCTCTTGATCAACAAAGCTATGGGAAGTGATATCTTTTTAGATTATCGATCAAAAATGGATCAAAGAAACTCTACACTCCCAGGTTTTATACTTGGGAGTGTAGAGTTTCTAGCATTGCTGCGGTTCGCTTTAAATACACTTCACTTCGTGATGTCCTTCTAAATCTTCATAAAGAAACAAATGACTCAGTTACAGCATCAGAGAATATACAGTAGGAGCATAGAGCAATTTGTTTTCATATTTACAATGTTTGCCAATGTATTTACAATGTTTAAAAAATTGCTTGGAATTTGTGAAACAGAGACGAGCCTCTTCATTTGCATTAATAACAAATAAGCTAAGGAAATAGCATCTTAGGTTAAAATAGCTCTATTTTTTAAGTCAGTGCTCTGGCGTTACCGCACGCGATGGAGTGATACAAGCGGGGTGGACAAAATCGAACCACCTAAAAATGTAGCTAGGGCCGCCACTGTTAACTTGAATATGGAGTACGACGAACCTGGATTACGACAAATCTCGAGTACGTTGAATTTGGAACACGATACACAACGAATACGGAACAAACGATTTTAAATATTTTAGTTGGGGCCCTAGTTTTTTTTTTGCCCCAGGGCTTTTGGTTACCTAGCTACGCCACTGGCCCTCACTCCGTTATTTATGAAACGATTTTGATTATTCTTTATTTGTTAGATAGAGTATACCTCAAGGGACCACCCATGTCAAGGAAGTCAGGATCTGATTATGGGATTCTGATAAAATTGAGAGAAACCTTCGAAAATTGTAGGAACGAATAGTGTTTCTGTTTACTTTTCATTACTTGTGAAATCATCACATCATGTAGCTGAGCTGATGATGAAAAAAATCATAAAATAAAAATCTTTTTAACAAGAAATTAAAAAGACGAAAAAAACTAAAAAGCAAAAAATAAATAAACCTTAAGTCTTAAGTATTGAGCTTATTTACATAAACTATCAAATTTTATATAAACTTATTTTGAGTCGGCGCCAAATAATAAAATGATTAATTACCTACGTAGAGCCATGTCCATTTCTACGTAGGTACATATAAAATTCTGATAATTAATCAGTTTGTTGTTTGGCGCCGACTCAACTTACGGTTTATTTATTTTTTGCTTTTTAGTTCTTTTCGTCGGTTTAATTTTTTGTTAAAAATATTTTTATACATACTATGATATATACTTCAGGTCTCTTTAGTTTGTGGATTAGATAAGCTTCCTTACACAAAAAGTAATCGAAATAATTACGGAATCCAGTAAAACATGTGATTAGTGATTGTGCTTGATGTAGACTTTTTTTTGCAAGAGTGAAAAACCGGGAATATTTATATTTTAGCAAATATTGAAATCAAATGCAACAAATGGTTTACTTGTTTCCGAACGTAACGCAACAACTATTAGTTTTATCTGTGCAAAAAATTTGTT
Organism: Callimorpha dominula; assembly: GCA_949752705.1. NCBI lineage: Eukaryota > Metazoa > Arthropoda > Insecta > Lepidoptera > Erebidae > Callimorpha > Callimorpha dominula. The sequence goes on from OX457003.1 coordinate 15,790,787, forward strand.
GCTTCACGTCAGCCAGTCGGCTGCATTTTAATTATTTTTTCAAAACAACTACGGTACAATAGCGTTTTTGTTATTATAATAGTTCAAATTCACAATTAAATCAAAACTATGGAATATATTGGTAAGCTTTCATTTAAGTTAGTTAATTAACTTAATATTGACAGTCTTTGTTGACCAGCACAACGAGACCTTTTGTTCTAGAAATTTTGCTAACTCACGTTTTGATCATGTTCAGCTTCAGAGAAAGGAGATTCAACAGAAAATCGAGATCCTAATTCACTAGCCAACGGGACAACAAAAGCAGTTGTAGAAACCAAATCAAATTTAGATAATGAGAAGGCGCACATAGAAGCTCCCGCAGAGAGTGCGGCTTGTACATCAGACACCACAGAAGACACGGAGCTTTGTGAGATTCCGGAACAGATCGAATTTACTATAGTTTTCAATAAAGCAAAACATGACATTACGTTTGCCTATGATGCGACTGTACTAGACCTGAAATCGCACCTGGAGAGAATATGCGGAGTGCCACAATTGGCGCAAAAGTTAATAATTAAGGGCATGGCCCGCGACAACATGACACTCAGACAAGCTGGTGTTGTGAAAGGAGGAAAGGTGATGCTTGTTGGATCCAAAATGGATGACATTTTAGCTATGAAAAGTGGACCACAGGTTTGTAAAATTTTGTATCTAAAAATAGACTAAATCTACTAATATACATACATTATGTTATAATTTTTTATCAATATTGTAGGAAACATTAGAAGAAAAAGCTAGCAGCCAGTCAAGTAAGGAGCCTCTCTGCATGCAGAAGATTCATAGGAAAGTTCTGGATAAAGGCATCCCCCCTGATGTGATGCCAGGAATCAAAGGAGTAAAGGTAATGCTGGACCATTACACTATCATTAATTATAGGCAGGTCTTTGCTTAACATGCATATGGTTATTGATGCACATGCATGTTAATACACTTTCAGTGCCACCCCAATTCACACTATATCCTGTGTGCCAGTTGTGTCATCACTGAAAGTGTTAATTGCTGCATATTGATACCTTAATGGGCAAGTCTTAATTTCAGTATTTTTAAGGGGATATTTAAAACTTATTATTTTATTGTAGACAACTACTTATCAAGAGATCTAAATATCCATTGGCATTATTATTATTTCTCTTTATTAACATCTATAAAACATATAAATTACATTTTTAAATACATTATCATATAAAAAAAAAAATATATATTTAAAAATATAAAAAATAGTGTCCCACCAGTATCGGGATCAGGGACCAAGCTACCCGTGGTTAGGGTTCCAAAGACAGAAACCTCCTCACAATACGGGCCGTATCAAGAAAGACCGCCTTCTGCATCAGACCCTTAATCCAGCTGCCTAACGTGAGCCTCTGAAGGTGTTGGTCGAGGCTCTTCGCAATCAGCCCATGGGCTGATATGACTATCGGCACAATGATCGCCGAATCCACATCCCACATGTCGACAACCTAGTGGGCCAAATCCAAATACTTCATTTGTTTTTCCTTTTCAGCCCTTAAGAGATTGTCGTCATGTGGAATGGTGATATCAACAATCATTGCTCGGCGCTCTAATCGGTCTATTACCACGATATCAGGCTTATTGGCAACAATAGTCCTGTCAGTGATAATAGACCGATCCCAGTACAATGTTACACGACCATTTTCAAGAACTGGGTCTGGCACATACCTTTAGTACGATAATTCCATAGTCACAAGGTTATATTTAAGCAAGCTGCTGATGGACTATCCTGGCCACTTGACGAGAATAACCGGAAATGATATGCCTGAGGCTTTCTCTGGGACGATGACATGCCCGACAAATGTCAATCGTGCCGTCCTTCAGGATATGTTTCCGATAGTTGTTCGTCATAACAACTTCATCAGTAATTGCACAGATAAAACCTTCAGTTTCTCCAAAGAGATCACCGAAACGTAACCAGGACACTGACGATAATAGATCTACTTCGGGCTCATTTAAGGCCCGATAAAAACGTCCATGCAGCTCTTTGCTCTTTCATATTTCACAACATCCCTATGCATCTCCACGGAGAGGAAGTAATCTCTAAGATTGCATACCTCGCGGTTATGTAGTGTCTTGGCATTTAAAAAACCATGACCCCCACATTTCCGCGGGATATACAATCTCATTACCGATGACCGTGGATGGTGCATTCGGTACGCGGTTAGCAATCTACGGACTCTTCTATCCAGGGCATCAAGTTTCGTCTGAGTCCATCTAAGTATGCCAAAGGAGTAGGTTAGGACTGGTATGACCCAATCGTTATAGGCCCGCACCTTATTACCACCTGACAAAAGACTCTTTAATACTTTTTTCAGGCGGCCATAGAAGCGTTCCTGTAACGATTGCTTCATAGTCAATTCATTTAAACCTAACGCCTGTGACTGTGTGTTCGCGGAAAGACATCTAAGGTGTGTAGAATCTGAGAGTTCCATCCCTTCAGATTCCACAGTCCTGCCTCTTTTTACATGCATGACAGCACATTTATCCACACCAAATTCCATCCTGATACATTTACTAAAGTTTTCAGTTACCTCTAGTAATTTTATCAGTTGGAAGTTGCTGCAGGCAAAAAGTTTCAAATCATCCATGAAAAGGAGGTGGGATATAACCTGACCTCCTCTCCGCAAACGATAGCCTAGTCCTAAACCCTCCAACATAGTGCTGAGAGGATTTAAAGCTAGGCAGAACCACAAGGGACTCAAACTCACCCTGAAATATACCCCGCCTGATCTGTATATACTCGCCGTTACCCTGAGATTGTCGACATCCTGGATAGCAAAGAACCGTTCTCCATTGTTGCATACATGCCTCCAAGAAAGTGCAAAGAGTTATATCAATCTTATACAACTCCATGACCCTCAGGAGCCACGTATGCGGCACAGAGTCATAGGCTTTCTTCTAATCTATCCAACATGTCGCCAAGTCTTTTCGGTTACGGCGAACTTGTTGGTTAATGGTCGTGTCAATAATAAGGAGCTCTTTAGTGCCACGAGCCCCACTTCTACATCCACTCTGAGAGTAAGACATAACAGAGTTGTTGGTTACATGAGATGTTATCTTCACTCTCAGAATGGACGTGAGTAATTTATACAAGGTTGGTAAACATGTTATGGGTCTGTAGTTTTTGGGATCCGTGGCACCACCAGATTTATAGAGCAGATGAGTCACGCCTGTGGTCATAAAAGTTGGGAACCCGATTCTAAGCATGATTGAAATTGAGATGCCAAACGTACATGTGAGCTACGGAGCCATTTTAACCAAAAGTTATGCAGTCCGTCCGGTCCCGCTGATTTCCAATTCGGCAGCGAACGAACTGCATAAGCTATATCAATGTTTGATATTGATACTGGCTCCATTCTATTAATTGACTCACATGATCGTTCGACATCTCGCATCCATTCACCCTCAGTGTGAGCGACAGGCATCGACCAGATGTTACGCCAAAATGAATTCGTGATTTCAGCATGCGATTTGCCCATGCATAAACTTTCTGTTTCAGAAAGTCAATGCGCTCTGTGACTCGTGCTGTGTAATCACAGGAACTGATACCAGTTCCTGAAAAACCCCGATTCACAAAGCGCATTACTCTCGGGCGTGTGTTGCCCGATCTGAAACAGATAAACTTGCCAATGAGTACCCTCGACTCAGCGATACGACGCTCAATCCTGCATTGCCACGCCGGAACAACAAGCTTTGACCGAGTAGCGGTGTCATTTCGTGGGAATTTAACACCAGCTACTCGACATGCTGTAACAGCCGCACAATACAAAATTGAGTGGGTATCGCTGAGATCTATGCTTTCTTCTAAATAAATGGGTAACATCGAATCAAGGGTACACACTAGCGCTTTGTTTCGTTTATGCATTGGCAAACGCGGTAAACGTGGTCTGCTTTCAAAACTCATTTACCGATATTCTAGAATAGCGCCTTCCAAAGTATTCCTTATTATATCAGAGTACTGAGTACTTACAGATAAAGCATCATTTTCCTCCCCTCCTTCAGCAGGATAAGATTGCAACAACAAAGAATCTGCATTTGTTACAATTTGTGAAGGAGGAGAAGTAGTAAGGTTAACCTGCAAGTCCGAGCGTAGCCTTTCAAGTACGGAGTTATCCAGCAAATTACATCGCTGAATGGCCCGCACTTGATCCGATAATCTTTGCACCGAAACGTTAACAGCTCAAGTTCTTGAAACAGAGGCATCATACGATTACGATACGCAGTGAGGTTAGTTCCTCCCTCTGTAGCCACAAAATATGCTCGCATGACATTTTCGTTCATTGAAGTCGTCCATTTCATGCGACGCACATTACCATCGGTATCGGGGGCCCTATTCGAAGCCGATGGGCCTCGGGGTCCCAAGCAGGACGGTGGCCGGCCTCTCCCCTGCCGACGTACAGGTGTTGGCGAACGAGCGGCGGAGAGAAAAACTCATCACTGGATGTCGAGCTCGACGCCACTGCAGTGGCCGCACCTCTTGTTGCGATTTCCGGGGGCTGCAATGCGGAGCTAAGCGATGAGTCCGGGGATGGTAAATGCGCTCTGGTTCTGGATCTTGTTAGCATCGTCTGTATTACGGTTTTCGGTTCGACATGACATGACATTAAATGTCATGTCTTGGAAAATATATTTATGGCTATTTTAGATAGATAGATAGATAACACTTTATTTGTACATTAGCAATACAGTAGAAGATACATTTTCATAATTACAGTAAACAGATAATGTACAAAGGGCGGCCTTATTGCTAGATGCAATTTTTTCCAGGCAACCTTAGGATGGATCAAAATGATTAGGAGAAATAGTGGCAGTTGGTGTTATATTTAAAATTTTAATTATTAGTAATTTCTAATAAATATGAAAAATAAAAATATACAGATATTAAAAATACCAATAGGCACTTATAAATACATAAACCTAACTATAGTATATATATAAATACTATAGTTATATATATATATATATATATATATATATATATATATATATATATATATATATATATATACCTTACAATATATAATATACCTTAATACAGTATACCTTAAGATCAGTAGTAACTACATACATACATATTAATGAATCCTAAGGTGAAAGATAGTGTTCATGAACCATTTTTTTTAAAATGGTTACTGATTGTGCTCGCCTAATATTTAATCATAACGCATTCCATAAGCGTACAGCTTGAACAGCGAAAGATTGGTCAAAATATTTAGTGGAATGCTGTGGCATCTCCAGTCTCAAATCCTCAGACGACCTTACACATTTTTCATGTGTGTCATGAAGGAACTTCAAACCATTCTTTGAGGTAAAAAGGGGCTTTTAGTCAATCTTTCGGTGTTTTTATTTTAAATTTGATTTTGGTTTTCATGTTTCTGTACAGATTTATCAAAATATATTGTTTTAGTGTTTATTTATGATAACAAATATAAATATTAGTTGTAAGTTGGTAAAACAAGACTGCCTCTTAGTGTTGCCAGTTATTATTATTATTGTTTTAAGTGCCTAGTGCCACCTCGACCATTTCTGGTCTTTTGTGCAGCACTTCTACTTTACAGTTCACTGCACAGAGTTATGGCTTTGAGAAACATCCATTGGCATAACATTGTTAGCTATTATTTTTTATAATGGGCAATACTTTACAACTCGATATTATAATACTAACTGACCTCGCTTTTATTTCGCAGTTTATTTTTAGATAATTTTAATAGTTATTCTGCTATTCAGAGCGAAGACAAATCCACAGAAACAAAGATCATAAGAATGGATCCAGCCTTTCTTCCGACTAACTTTTTAAACTCGAAAGTTTGTGAGTTGTTTACTCTTTCACGTCAAAACCACTGAACGGATTTGGATTTTTGGCACACATATAGTTTGTAACCTAGATTAACATATAGGATACTTTTTATCCCTGTAATCCTACCAGAACGGGAACTATGTGGATATAGCTAACCCGTGCCCGCTTCAATGGGCGTCAAACATTTTACTTGTTTTAAAATTATCTTATGGTTCTTAGCACTGAGTGTTTAGAATAAATTTTATGTTAATTTTTTTCTTGTTGGTTGCTTTGTCTTGTATTGGGCGAGTATGTTAATTGTTTAAGACTTCTCTGTATAGGTACTATGTTTGATGTTGTGCTATTGTCTGGTAGCAAAATGTATTGGTTTTCTGGATATCCAGATAAGCCACCATTGCCCATGGGAAAACACTCCTTTCTCAAGTCAATGCCTACCATAGAGAATGTTTGACCCTGGGATTTATTAATTTATCGTGAGAGCAAATTAAACTTTGACTAGAAACTGCAGCCTTTTGAACGATAGTGGCGAATCCTTCGGAACCATGGGTATTCACGAAATAAAAGTAAGTTGTCTCGCTGCTGGCTCTGTGGTGCCACCATTGTATTGTCCTGAAACTCTTTTATCTTTGTTTGTTGGGAGGGCTCAAGTTTCTTAATAGCATGATGGCTAGAAGGGCTCAAAATAATTTTTGAGGATAGTGCACTGTCCGCAATATTACACACCGTGTCAGTTGACTGACTTACTTGACTGTAACACTTGACCGGAAATTTTCTGTAAAATCAATATATTTATTTCATTCACTGTATCGTTTCTGGGTGACAATATAGTAATTTCCAATAAATTTTCAATACCGGGATATATTACGTCTATAGATGTTCTATCGACTATGTGGCCCAATCTATCGTCAAGTTTAATTTCAACGCTACTACTGTACTACTACTAGTCGTTTCGGAAAAGTGTTGTCGTAGTTATCACTGGGGTTATGGGCTCTCATATTTGTTCGTAAATTGAAAGTTTTAACAAAACTTGGGACTCTTGAGTTGCAGGTGTCCATGGGCGACGGTAGTCACTTACCATCAGGTGACCCGTCTGCTCGTTTGCCTCCTATAATATAAAATATAATTTTTATCAAAGGCAGTGTTTGCCGGAATCCACCTGCAAACACAAAAGTACCCCGGATATCATTTAAGTTTCTGAGGTCTTGGAGCGTTCGGTTTACCGTTTCAACGAGCTCTTTGAGTCATGGTACATTTCATCCCATATTATGAATGATGTATTTTGTAAAAGTTTGTCAAGCAGTCCATTTTTTCGTATGGAACATACTGACTTTTGTTCCAAAATTGCTGATGAAGCCACGGCTAACGCATTTTTTGTTCCGATGCATGTTTTAGTTGACTAATTTCAACTAAAAACTTTTTTTCTATGCCTATGTCACTCGATGATAATGTAGCTTTCTTTAGGTAAAAGAATTAGGTAGAAGAAAGCCTAACCATTACAAACAAACAAAAAATAAAATCTTTCCTCTTTATAATATTGTGTAGTGTAGACTACAGTGGTTTTTGGATTAGCTCTTTGTCACAAAAACTGAAGTTGGCTGGTTCGCCTATTAAGGCAATATACTACTTTTAATTCTTAAGGTAAATTTAAAAGGCACTGGCATCTGCCTATACCTCCACATATTCACATGTATATATTGCCATAACTTCGCCTAGCGCGAGAGGTTATGAGATGGGGTGTCGATTTAAGGAGTACAATTGAAAGAAGGCTATGAAGCAATATTAATTATATTGATAACTGAACTATTCATAATAAGTACATTAATTTGTAATCGCTTTAAGGGTGTAGCCCAACTTGACACATGTCCACTCTGTCTGCTGGCTGCTGCGATAGTCCTTTGTTCTAACATTTTTACTTCAAATACTTTGAATAGAATTCAGTGCGGACTTCTCACACACCAGTACTAACGTATGTCACAGAGGTGTGACAATCTGTTCTCGAATACAGACTAATATCTTATGATAGGATTTGTGTTGTATTCAACTTTATACTATCACACATTTCACCTATTAAAACATTAATTGTCTATTCCATTATAACCATCTAAATCTTACATAACTGTGAATTTTCGTAGGAGCCATTACCACCAGTACCTCTCAGCGGGATGCTAAACAAACATGGTGGCAAGGTGCGGCTCACATTCAAACATGAGCAAGATCAACTCTGGATTGGTACCAAGGAGCGCACTGAGAAACTTGCCATGGCTTCCATTAAAAGTAAGTGAAGTTACTTAAGTTCATTGGGGATGCGACTTCTTATCTGTATACATAATGATAAGGCAGACAGATCCTATCCATTGATCTAATATTGTATAACCGCCGTGACAGACCCATACCATATTGAGACCCATATTCAGTACTGTCTGAGAAGAATAATATAATAAACAATAATAATAACTTCACACATCTCACACATGGCCGTCTGACCCCAAACTAAGCAGAGCCTGCACTATGGTAACTAGACTGCTGAAAAACACACTTATATATTTCTAAATACATATATATTATAGATAAATTACACCCAGACACAGCAAAAACCCGCTACGCCACTTATATTGTCATGGACAATAATTTTGTTCTCAGTTTACTGTCTTTTTTTCTTTAGATTCTCGTAATCTTTTTATTATGTCAGGGTAGTAGGAGCATCTTATGTTACGTTTAGACGGTTTTATAAACTTACTAGCTTTTGCCCGTGGCTTCGCTCGCGTGAAAGTTATTTTGCTCAAGAACAGTAGGTACTCATTTTGTAGATGATAGGTATCCTATGCTTTCTTCCGTATCCCTGACGACGTTTATGCAACATTTCATGATGATCGGTTGAGTAGTTTAGGCGTGAATGTGTAACAAACAAACTCACTTGCGTATTTATAATGTTAGTTCGGATAATTTTAAAGTATATCATAAATTTAAAAGTATAATTTTGCAAAGCAATTAACAAAAAATATACTTAATGTATTTAATTTTTTTCAGGTATCACATCAGAACCAATCAAAGAGCATGAAGAATATCATATCATGGTATGTACATAACAATTTAACTATATAATGTTAACCCAAAACATAAATTTAATGTTTGTCTAGAAAAAAAAAACAAAATTATGTGGCTATAAGTACTCTATGCAATTTATTTAATTTTAAATATCGTTGATATTCATACATTTATCATTTTTGTTAATTTACCACTGCATAAAGTATGGCGACCTAACTTGTTTGTGCCTTAACACTACTGAAGTACCAAAAACGTTTTAGCTACTAGTAACCGCAAGGCGTTTACACGCGTGCTTCTTATATCTGGGTGGTTTAAACAAAAGGTCTTGTATCATTTAATATTATGTGGCCCTGCAATTGAAAAAAGAACTTATAAAGTTGTACTTAACAGGGACTCCAGCTCGGCCCGACAGAAGCGTCCAGGTATTGGGTGTATTGGGTACCAGCACAGTACATCGAAGCTATCAAAGACGCAGTGCTCGGAGTTTGGCAACTATTTTAATGTATAATAATCCTCAATGTTCTCTGTCCATTACTGTGTCTACCTTCCTGTCAGACGAATGGGTAGTTGCAATATAAAATTATGTAAATGTGTCCATTTCAATCGGTACAATGTAATGGTACCATTTTTTTGTGATAAAAACAATATGCCATGTCAATTAAAATTGTCCATTCATAGTGGCATCTGTCTGGTCAAAACATGAGAAATTATTTATTGTTATTGTAAGTTTGCATTTTGTGCATTTGGGTTCAGTGAGCTGTAAATACAATACTGCTGTGGTAATTACACGGATGTGTAACTGCTTGCCGGTTAGTCGTCCCTCTTGAGCTTGTTGTCCTCCAAGTTTTAACCTGATCTCTATATGTGAACTTTACAGTGTAACTTGAGTGAAGGGTTGGACTGAATCTATTATGACTATCTCTTAAAATTTGCCTATCACTTTTAGTGTAATCATGAGTGTGGTTTATAATTATATGTATTTGTTTTTTTTTTTTGTATAATCAGTCGATATTCAGTACAATCTTTTATTCAAATAACTATGGATGATAGAATTAGACAAATAAAACGTTTTGAATATTTATCTCCTTGTATTTTTTAAAAACGTATTTTTGTTAATGATTCATTAAATAAGAAAACAATTGATGTTTTTAAGTGTTTATTAAATAGTTGTCAAATATAAAATGTTTGGTACGTAAGAGTAATCTTATCTTAATCATAATATTGCAAAAAAGTTAAAGCTAAATATATAGTTCCTCTACAAAATGGCACAAACATGCATTATATCAAAAGTATCCATAAATAGTTGTATAAATAATGTATAATTTGGCATCGCGATATGTATAAAGAACACATCTTTTGAACTAGTCTTTGCATAGCTGCTTTATTTTATCCATATTCAGACTGCACAGTGAGTGAGAACTGGCCTTTAGGTATCCTTGTTGCATGATACCAAATGCGGGTGTCCAATAAAACTGTAAAAAAGTTGTAATGAATAATATAAGGCCCACACAAATCCATTAGATAATTAGCGAATCAAACACACAAAGCCAAGTTTTAAAGTTTCAGTGTTTTCAACAGTATAATTAGTGTTGCTTCAATATCAGTGTCCATTATTCAAAAAGATGTACTATAATCTGTTATGTGCAGAAGATAAAATAAATTACAATAGAATATACCCACCAACATCTCCAGCCTCGACATAATACTCAAACTTGGAACACACATGGTCACACTCTGGTAACGGAGCCAACGACCAGGTCTTGCTACCTTGCACCTGCCCCTGCCACATCAGTCTTGATATATAATCCAACTGTACATATAATGGAACTTTTCAGTTGTCAACCTTTTTTAGATCAAGAGAGATTTGTATACAGCACTCTAACCCCATTCTTGAAGGGATTAGTACTGAAATATTTATTAAACACTTTATTTTAATGTTAACCCTAGGGCATTTAAGAAGTAAGGCCTCATTCCCAGTAACATGGTACGGACGGTACGGTACAGGACGTCAGTGTTCACATCTACACTGGCTACACCGTGCACCGATTCGTTATAATTAATTCATCAAGTTGACGGATCTGACTTCATAAACGACGGACGTCGAAATGATAGGGCTGTGTTGGTATGAATGAAAACATTGGTTACTCAGGCGCATTCAAAATCAAAATCATTTATTTCAACTAAACCTTTATGGGTATTTTTTAATTGTCAGGAGTAGTAGTCAGTCAGACTAAGTCAGTCGTGCAGCTAGTTGCCTGTTCCAATTCGTAGATCCTGTGGAGAAGAACAGGCAAGAAACTCCAAGGACACTCTTTTTCAACATGTTTTTTACATATCACTGGTTACATTGCTTATATGCGCAAGTTAAATGTGAGGACAATGTAACATATTGTTCTAAACTATAAACAGTGGCGCAAACTACTACTATATGTAAGTAATAGCAGTTCAGAAATGACCAGTCCCAACCAACGGCACTCGTTCACGAGCATGACGCACGCGCCAGCCATCGTCCACTTCAACCATATGATATTATTAATTGATTTCAAAGGGAGTCGAACGACCCGACACGCACGCCACCATCGGCATTTGAGGTGTGCGTTCGCGCAGCGGAATGTTGTTGAATTTAAAGATTTTAATTATGCAGATATTTAGTGTATGACGTCGTGTAATTGTGTACGGTAAAAAAAAAAATTGTGCATGCAGCCATTGTGGAGAAATTCGCTAAAAACTGATTCCGCTGGGCGAACGTTGTCCGGGCGGAACTTTTTTTATGTATGTATGAATAAAATTAGTGCATGCATAAACTTCGGGGACATTCAAGTTTCCGCTAGAACGTTTGGCCATTAGCTAGTTTTCATATAAAGCGCTTATATAGAAAGCTGTAGATTTTTACATACGCTGTTTTAAATTTGTTTATATTTGTTTAAAAAACAGATTTAGAAAAAATCGTAGGGTTTAAAAGATAAAAATATAAACGTAAAATACGCTTATTAGGTCTTAGTTCGTAAAGTATGCACTTTGGGGTCTAGATTTTCACGTTTATACAAACCTTGTAAGAGTGTGCAACATGTTGCCAAGTATCAATGATGTTCCGTTAGTAATTAAAGAGTTATAGGACAATTTACTATGAATAGACCACTGTTTACAAAGCAGTCAAATATCACGACGTTCTAAAGGAATTGCGTAGTAAAATGTATTCCAATAATTAGTGTATTAATTGCAATGCAAGCGACTCCTCGGCAAAAGCTGGGGCTTATCACCAAAAATCACCCTATGGCTGTACAAAACGGTCATACGGCCTATCATCACGTACGGTGCTATTGCCTGGTGGCAGAGAACAGAGCTCAGCACCGTCAGTAACAAGTTGCAGCAATTCCAGAGACTCGCATGTGCTGCCGCAACTGGATGCATGCGCACGACTCCCACAGCTGCCCTGGAAGTAGCTCTAGAGTAGCACCACTAGACCTATTTATACAGCAGGAAGCAGCTGTGGCAGCCATCAGACTCAAACACCTGGGTCTGTGGTACAACCGAGACGGTCCCCATTCCAAACTATGGAATGAATTAGTGGATTATCAACCACTGATAGCTGCCCCATGCGATAGGATCCCATAACAACACATCTTCGAAAGGAGATACCGAATACAGCTATATGAAAACGACCGAGATCAATCTGGCATAAATGAAGTCCGTATATACACGGACGGTTCTAAGATGGGGACAGGGACTGGAGCCGGAATTTTCTCACAAGACCTGAACATAACAATATCACTGGCGTTAGGGCAGCACAGTTCCATATTTCAATGCGAGTGCGTTGCGATAATCTACGCCGCTACTGCGGTCATGTCAAGATGTATAAAGGAGTATAACATCCGCATACTGTCAGACAGTATGGCCGTTCTAAAAGCCCTGGAGGGCAACACCATAAACTCCGGTCTTATATACATTCGTATATAAGACCGGAGTTTATGGTATTGCCCTCCAGGGCTTTTAGAACGGCCATACTGTCTACCTAACTATAAAAACAATATGCCATGTCAATTAAAATTGTCCATTCATAGTGGCATCTGTCTGGTCAAAACATGAGAAATTATTTATTGTTATTGTAAGTTTGCATTTTGTGCATTTGGGTTCAGTGAGCTGTAAATACAATACTGCTGTGGTAATTACACGGATGTGTAACTGCTTGCCGGTTAGTCGTCCCTCTTGAGCTTGTTGTCCTCCAAGTTTTAACCTGATCTCTATATGTGAACTTTACAGTGTAACTTGAGTGAAGGGTTGGACTGAATCTATTATGACTATCTCTTAAAATTTGCCTATCACTTTTAGTGTAATCATGAGTGTGGTTTATAATTATATGTATTTGTTTTTTTTTTTTATATAATCAGTCGATATTCAGTACAATCTTTTATTCAAATAACTATGGATGATAGAATTAGACAAATAAAACGTTTTGAATATTTATCTCCTTGTATTTTTTAAAAACGTATTTTTGTTAATGATTCATTAAATAAGAAAACAATTGATGTTTTTAAGTGTTTATTAAATAGTTGTCAAATATAAAATGTTTGGTACGTAAGAGTAATCTTATCTTAATCATAATATTGCAAAAAAGTTAAAGCTAAATATATAGTTCCTCTACAAAATGGCACAAACATGCATTATATCAAAAGTATCCATAAATAGTTGTATAAATAATGTATAATTTGGCATCGCGATATGTATAAAGAACACATCTTTTGAACTAGTCTTTGCATAGCTGCTTTATTTTATCCATATTCAGACTGCACAGTGAGTGAGAACTGGCCTTTAGGTATCCTTGTTGCATGATACCAAATGCGGGTGTCCAATAAAACTGTAAAAAAGTTGTAATGAATAATATAAGGCCCACACAAATCCATTAGATAATTAGCGAATCAAACACACAAAGCCAAGTTTTAAAGGTTCAGTGTTTTCAACAGCATAATTAGTGTTGCTTCAATATCAGTGTCCATTATTCAAAAAGATGTACTATAATCTGTTATGTGCAGAAGATAAAATAAATTACAATAGAATATACCCACCAACATCTCCAGCCTCGACATAGTACTCAAACTTGGAACACACATGGTCACACTCTGGTACCGGAGCCAACGACCAGGTCTTGCTACCTTGTACCTGCCCCTGCCACATCAGTCTTGATATATAATCCAACTGTACATATAATGGAACTTTTCAGTTGTCAACCTTTTTTAGATCAAGAGAGATTTGTATACAGCACTCTAACCCCATTCTTGAAGGGATTAGTAATGAAATATTTATTAAACACTTTATTTTAATGTTAACCCTAGGGCATTTAAGAAGTAAGGCCTCATTCCCAGTAACATGGTACGGACGGTACGGTACAGGACGTCCGTGTTCACATCTACACTGGCTACACCGTGCACCGATTCGTTATAATTAATTCATCAAGTTGACGGATCTGACTTCATAAACGACGGACGTCGAAATGATAGGGCTGTGTTGGTATGAATGAAAACATTGGTTACTCAGGCGCATTCAAAATCAAAATCATTTATTTCAACTAAACCATTATGGGTATTTTTTAATTGTCAGGAGTAGTAGTCAGTCAGACTAAGTCAGTCGTGCAGCTAGTTGCCTGTTCCAATTCGTAGATCCTGTGGAGAAGAACAGGCAAGAAACTCCAAGGACACTCTTTTTCAACATGTTTTTTACATATCACTGGTTACATTGCTTATATGCGCAAGTTAAATGTGAGGACATTACTACTGCCACCAGACACTGGAACGTCTAGCCTCCGACAACAGGCTAATCCTCCAATGGATCAAGGGGCATAGTGACTCACTCGGGAACGATGTCGCCGATGAGCTGGCAAGGAGGATCTGCAACGACAGTAGCAGGTCCAACTACATTGTTACTACTTTCCTTTAGTCAACTTCGCTCATGGGTAAGACAACGGACTCGGGAAACACACAACAACCGCTGGGCCGACACACCCGGCTGTAGACAATCCAAACTGGTGCTGACGAAGGTCTCACCTCGTTTGACTTGCAGATTGCTCAGTCTCAACCGACTTGACATCAGAATAGTGATAGGAACTATTACGGGCCATTTGGCCCTAAATCGACACCTATTCGCCATCAATGCGATAAACAGCCCTCTGTGCAGAGGCTGTCTCAACGCGGAGGAAACGGCCGCCCACGTTATCCTGGAGTGCGAGGGAGTGGCCACACAACAGGCAAGTGTCCTCGCGGGAGCGAGGTCGCTCCTAGAAGCCTGTGAATGCCCCAGGAGGCTTCTGCGCTTCTGGAAGGAGCTAGGCTGGCTCAACTAGTCAGCCCACCTGTACGCATAATGGACCGCTTATGAGTCTAAATGTGGAAACAGAGCCCTATACCAATACCAATACCAATAGTGTATTAATTCAACTACTCACATGCAAAAATTTCATCTCATTAAATTCAGTAATTAAAGAGAAACAATTAAAATACTGACAAAGCATCGAAAACCTACATAACCCGACCAAGTTCGGATGGCTACAAAAAAGCGGACGTGCAATATATTTAGGTAATATTCTAAAATTTACAGTATAATACCGGTATTGAATTGATACAGGTGATAACACAATTGTTGTTTCGATATAATTTATAGGTCATTTATTTTTCTACACCTGCTTTTTTAAATGTATTTGACTATGACAGTAAGTACTATTTACGTAGGTACTTTATTTAAGTATGCGCTTGAGACTTGCGTCAGTATATGATATTACCGTTGTACTGGTAGTGACTTATGTATGTATGCAATTTAAGTCTATTGCTGTCTCTAACCAATGACAGAGTATGTTTAGCAAGCGTTTGTTAACGTTAAGGTTTTATGAACAAGAGACTAGTCATGACAAGCGCCTCAGCTGCGCTCCCGATACGCTCAAAATACACGCGACTGTGCGCGCACATGAGTTGTATGCCAAGTTCTGCCGTTACTGCGGCGCGCGCCCCAGGGATTGTCATGACTAGTCCCTAAGAAGGTTAGAAATTTTGAGGTTAGTTTCTGTATTTTCATTCATTCATTCATTCATATGCTCACGGCTGTTGTCCCAGAAGGGCTAGGCAGAGGTGTGACATTTCTGTGACACCCACATTTCGCCAATTTTTGGGTTTCTACGTAACAGGTGGCTAGAAATAAATAATAAATACATATTTATTACATGTAATTAAATATATTTTTGTACACGGATGTTTAATTAGAGAAGTACTTGTTAATTGAAGATTTATTTTTATCGTAGATAGTGGCGTTATTATTAAAAAAATATTTTTCATTCAAGAAACAACAATTCGTATCATACTGAATTGTTGTTTCTTTAAGACATTATTATTTTATTGTTGACGTTTTATTATCATACGACATAACTTATATTTTGAATGACTAAATACTAATTATTGTTTCCCTAAAATATTCACACTTTTGACATCTTATTAATATTATAGTTTATTTAATTAATATGATAATTTTAATGTAAGTTTAATAAATTTCCTAATTAATTATTTTGTTATCGCTTTGCATGCCTAATGGTAGAATATGGTAAAAGTACAGAAAATTGTATTAGCTTTTAAGATCTGCAAATGTATACCCATATTCGCAAATTAATGAATGAATAAATGAAAAAAAAATAAAAGAAATACAATTGTTTTATTGTTTCTTAACGCTTGTGTACGCAACTGTACCATATTAATAAATACTCTATTGGAAGGTTAAGAACGTTACTTAGAGATATGGCACGGCCGATTTTTGTAGCCATCCGGACTTGGTCGGGTTATGTAGGTTTTCCATGCTTTGTCAGTATTTTAATTGTTTCTCTTTAATTACTGAATTTAATGAGATGAAATTTTGCATGTGAGTAGTTGAGTTAATACACTAATTATTGGAATACATTTTACTACGCAATGCCTTTAGAACGTCGTGATATTTGACTGCTTTGTAAACAGTGGTCTATTCATGGTAAATTGTCCTATAACTCTTTAATTACTAACGGAACATCATTGATACTTGGCAACATGTTGCACACTCTTACAAGGTTTGTATAAACGTGAAAATCTAGACCCCAAAGTGCATACTTTACGAACTAAGACCTAATAAGCGTATTTTACGTTTATATTATTATCTTTTAAACCCTACGACTTTTTCTAAATCTGTTTTTTAAACAAATAAATAACAAGTAAATCTACAGCTCTCTCTCTATATAAGCGCTTTATATGAAAACTAGCTAATGGCCAAACGTTCGCGTAGCCGAAACTTTAATTTCTCCGAAGTTTATGCATGCACTAATTTTATTCATACATACACAATTACACACAAATACACACTAATTTTTGGACACATTTTTTTTTCTTCTAAGTCCATGGATTAAAAAAAGTTCCGCCAGGACAACGTTCGCCCAGCGGAATCAGTTTTTAGCGAATTTCTCTATAATGGCAGCATGCACAATTTTTTTTTACCATACACAATTACACGACATACACTAAATATCTGCATAATTAAAATCTTTAAATTCAAGTTTCGGTCAGTCACTTCTAAATTAACTGGTGGGTCTTGACTCATAATCTTTTTTTTTGCATTGCAGTTGCATTGCATGCACTTAATTTCGAAACCTTTTAGCAACAGATCCAGGTCTTATTTCATCTTTCTTTTTTTCACCAATTTTTGCCATGCGGTTCGTAAGTTATTCCATTTATCCAAGAAAAATTTGCCTGGAAACGAATCAATAATAATAATTCTTTACCAATAACTTCACCCTCTATTTTTTACAGATATTTTACGTCTGGGTGTTGTTCAGGGAACTTTACTTACTCTTAGAGGGTGTTAGTTTCAATTATTTGAAGTTGCTGAAGAGATAATGCGAAGCCATAGCCAACGGATTTGATTTAAAGCTAACTTTCCTCACTGCCTTGGACTAATCACAAAATCTGGAAAACTACTTGACCTATGAAGATTTAATTTGGCAGGGAGGTAGTACATGAGTAGGAGATGTCAGCAAAGAACGGATTTTGTGACAACTTGGTGACAATGGGACCACCTGAGGAGCATACCCTTTTGGACAAAAAAGTTTTGTTGTAATTGGTCCATAGATGACAGCAATATCGGTGAACGTTCATGACAAAAAATACTTACGGCCGAACTTAGAACCTCCGCCTTTTATTGAAGTCGGTTAAAAACAAAAAAAAAAACACCAACTTTCTTTTCTCGAATTCATCTAAATGTACACAGTTTTTATATAAATTGTACTACTACTGACATACCCATCACTTCAGATGGGCTGGGAAAGTTCACTCAAGTTACAGATGGTCCGTCTTAGTGGGAACAAGGCCTAAGAAAAATATCACTGAAGGGACATACTAGTTTATGATAATCAGTTTTATTGTATCAAGTGCATTTTTTTTTCTATTAATAAATGCTGCTCAATTTTTCATTAAAATGGATATCACAGATACCTACATGCATTACAGCTCCAATCTCATACCCAAAAAATATATTTTCTGTTGCTGGATATTCTGCATCTTCAGGTAAAAAATGTGGTACTTGATAGTATTGTCTTACTTTTGCCAGTATATCTGGATGGCAATTACCCCTGCAAAAAGCCAACATTAAAACTACCGTTTATTAACAATATTTATTTATATCTTGTTATATTTATACAGGCATGACCCATTATATTTATTGGTCTTATCACTCATGGTGATTGCTTCCAGTCAACCTTTATACAAATATTTGCAAAATTAGTCCCGTTAGTCTGACAAAACCTATACAATTATTTAATACTAGATACCACTTATATAAATATATATATATAGATATATATACACTTAACACTACCTACTTAATCAAAAATTAAATAAAGTAAATCAGCATTAATGACAAGTAATAGTCTTTCACTTTCTTTTTAAATAAGTGCAAGGTTTTGGATTGTCTGATTGATAAATTACAATACTTACCATCCCACATACCAAGAGCTTTGACCCTGCTCATTCTTTGCTCTAGCCTCAGGCATATCAAACACTTCCTTCAAACTGAACATATCAGTCTTAAAATTAAGAAATTGACATCCCTCTTCAAAACTCTCATAACTACCAGCTGTTTGCTCATACAGCCTCTTAAACATATTAAAACTAAACTCTTTGGTCGCTCTCCAGTGTTGTACTGCATTTTTAACAATTATAGGCCTTGGTGTGTAAGCATAACTCTGAAAGAAAATTTATTAATTTACAAATCAATTGCAAAAAATAAAGTTTGTACTTATAAAAAACCTTACAGTGAATTCCTGTCTTGTTATGTTGTTCAATATAATTGGTTTCGTAACATTCCTACAGTAGCTGCAATCAGCAAGAGGCCGCGTTGCTTCCCACACTACGTAATTACTAGGTAACAGGCATCTAGCACCTAAAATATTGTTCACAAAATTGATGCTTATCACTAATAATAAAAAAGCCAACAAAAGTGATGCAAATAGCTTCCTGTTGGTCTTCTTAGTTTCAACTTCATTTAAGGAATCGCAAATATAATCATACTGCTTCAATAGCCCTTCCTTTAGGCCTCTTTCAATTGCTTTCCTTTGAATTGTTTTTAAACGTTTCCTGAGAACTCTACTTTCATTGTTAATTTTTCGCATTATAGATCAATAAAATAATGAAACATTGTCTAGGTTTATCTCAATGTAATTAAATAATAATAAATTGACAATATTGGCATATACGCTACAGTTTGGAAATGCAGGTGACAGATAATCAAAAGCGTGTGTTTCAATAATTTAATTGGAAGAAATTCATGATGTGACTTAAAATGAATTACTAAACTAACCTTCCACGCATTGTCTATGATTTGGTGTTTAGGTGCTAAGATTTTTTTGTCCCTATGGATTCATTAAAATATATTACAAAGCAAAGCTTCGAGTATCATAAAAGAATTATACAGAATATGAAATCAAATATGTGAATTACTACAAGTAATATATAGATACATGTATAGCAAAGCGACCAAGCGCAGACCACGCTATAGTTGTGGGGATAAGACCGTTATGGAGGATTGACTGGAAAGTTAACATAGGTGCTCAACAGACACTGCTGCTTCGGTAAGTATCTGTGTCGTATAGGTCGGGAGAACTGTGGAGGCTGTCGCGAGGGCACTGCACTAGTGAAATGCTCAGCGTGGACGGTTACGTCCCGCACTCTCCCGTCATAAACAAATACTACAAAAACTACTTTAATTTTAGCCTATATTCTTAAATAGAACATTGTCCTATATGAAGAGGAGGATATCTAGTAGTAATAAAAGTCGTATAGGCTTCAAAGTGGACAGCAGCACCCGTGCAGCACTCTCCCGTTACGGACCCGCAGAAGACGCACCAGAATTATTTCCAACCTCCACGAGTGCTGGCTTGGCTGTAGCGGGTTGGGCTGACCGTTACCCTTGCTAAAGTGGGCCTTAGACGGGGGCGTGACGTATTCCTGTGATCTGGAGTACCCGTACTCAATGGTGTGGGCGCCTGCTGATTAGGTGGCTAAAGTCTGCAGAGGTTTCCAGAGGCTTCTTTGTTATTGTATCCCTGATCCCCAGCAATAGACTTATTTGTTGGTTCGAGTTCTATATATCACTTCACCCTCGACTTCGGTGAGCTGATGACCCGTGGGGGTTTCCACATATAAATAAACCCTATAAATAAAGGTACATTACACTTCTAAAATATCCCAATCAAAATGAAACAAAACAATATTTTTGTCTAGGACAGCCTTACAGTTTTTGTTATTTCGTAATCCCCATAAATTATGTAATATTTACCTATTTCTTTCTTTGGAAAAAATATCTAATGTTTAAATCTTGCTGGTTGTTTTTTTTTTTTTTTAAAGAATACTAGCAACGTGGGTCACACATTACTAGTATTCTTGTTAACCCCTCCAGCTAAGCTAAATGCTTGTATTAGGAGTGAGTTCACGTCGGTAGTACACTGGGTTCGGTTCGAACCCGCTACTATTTGATCGCAAGTCCGACGCCTTAGCCTTTACGCTACCGCTGCTTGTTTTTCATAAAACTAATTGTTTGTTGTGTCATAGATTTATTCACTAAAAACTAGAGTTCTTTAAAATGGGTAAATCACACATTTTTTGACTATTTCTTAATTAAAGAAATAATAAAAAAAGCGTTTTTATATGGTAAGTGTGTATCAATACCCTCTGGTGATAATAGTTCATTATTTTAAAGGAAACTCTTAAAAATGGTAACCCTATAACCTGACGCTGTCATGTCAACGAACCGATGAACTTGGCGGTTTCGCTAATAGTTTAGATAAAAACCTTAAAAATGCCTCCCAAGAAGCGAGATAAAGACAGTGAAACTAACAAAAATTCCAAAATTGATCACTTGCAAGCTGATCATGAATTGTTTTTACAAGCATTTGAAAGTAAGCCATTATGTGGAAGCCGTGTAAGTAAGAGTTACATACGAATAATGTGTTTTAATTTAGAATCGAAACTACTTTTCAGAACCCACACAAATATACAGATTTCTACGGACCCGTAATATGCTTTCGGTATGTATGGTGCTATTAAAATATTGTCTTTATTTCACATAAACAAATACTATAAAAACTACTTTGATTTTAGCCAATATTCTTAAATAGAACATTGTCCTATATGAAGCGGAGGATGTCTAGAAGTAATAAAAGTCGTATAGGCTTCAAAGTGGACAGCTTGTTAGAGAAGATTACTCTAAAAAAGAGTACAGAACTTCAGCCAAATAGTTTAGGAGGTTACATGACTCTAACATTCCTGGGATTTTATGACAAAACCCTTGACGACTCGAGAGACTACCAAGTTAAAGTGGAAACACTTCTGCTCAAAATTTGTCATAAAAAGAGGAAAGAAAGCTCTTCAGCTATAGTAGAAGTTTCTGTGAGTATAAATAAACTAATATACTAATTCTCTCTGCCTATTAGTGACACATTATTTATTTTCTCATTTAGATAGATGTAATAAAAAATGTTGAACATATCAACATTAAGAGTATACATTTCAATAATATTGATACCAACATTATTAAACAATTGTAATATTTTTTCTATAATATTAAACTTTCTTTCTACTTATATTGTAGTTGTTAGGAGAGGGAGGAAAAAAATTTGCTATTTCTTCCCATATAATGTAGTTTATAGAAACCATTAGATTTTTTGGGACTATCACATGTACATACAGCCAAACATACATACACACAGAAACACACACACACACACACTACTTACGTAACTTTCTTGATTGTAAAATGTTTTGTAAAGAAAGGTTCTTTGATTCAATATATTATTATTTTGCCGAAAGAGTAATCTTTCTTAATTAAGGTCTTCAAGAATGCTTGATCTTAATTTACTCCTAAATATTTGTAGTGAACAAATTTTAACACATGATGGTTTAACACAGGTTGGCAGTTGTTCAGTACCACTGAACCCTTCAACATCTGAGCCTCCTGCCATGGCATCTGCAGTCAGCATCTCCAGTGACACATTCAGTCCCTCACAAGGGCCAAATGTAAAGTCCTATATGCTCATGCTGAGAGTAACTGTCACAAGAGTATCAAGTTCTGGGTCAAATGGTGCAAGTTCTAGTGAAATAACTAATGGTGATAGTGATGGTATGTTTTTCTTGTTATAATTCTATTTACTACAAAATTGATAGTAATGGAAAATAGAGAATAGTTCCAACAGATGAATTGTATAATTAAAAGTTCTATAGCTGGTTCTAACTCTATTTCACATATGAAAGAGATTTATTGTTGGGGCAAACAGCGGAACGGATGTAAAGACGATGCGGTGTGAACAGGTTGTAATGTACATTTTAACCGACTCAGAGGAATTCAGGGCAAAGTAAAATGAAGCATGAATGATGAATGAATGAATAGTTTACTAGCCACTTAGTTTTCCAACAAACCCAAATTAACCAAAATAGCAGAATATAAAAACTTTTTAACAAAAAATTAAACCAACAAACTGAAAAGAACGAACGAACTACGAAAATGAACGAAATAAACTTGTTATCCTAACTAATCTCTTACACTAATGTAAATACCTAAATTTTCAGTTCCTTTCTTCTTTCGTCAATTCAATTAATTTTTTGGTAAAAGGTTTTTATTTTTTTTTGTAGCTAAAATAATAAATATTAGATATTCAACAATAATTTATAAGGTTTAAAGTTCTCACTAATACAAATTAATAAGAACAAACACGAAATAGATGCTAGAAACCGTGGACGATTTCCCTCGACTGGTTTCGCATCCATTTTCAAATCAACTGCAGGTCTTCATCATGTTGGAGTATCATAAGAACAACATGACATATGCATGCTAAGTTTCAAAAAAATCGGTTCACAGGTGTAAAGTCAATGGGTCAATCATTCGTCCGCTATTTTCTACCCTTAGGGTTGACATTTTTATTTGAAATTTAAATGGGACCAACTTCGAAATATACCCTATCCAATAAAAAAAGAATGATCAAATTCGGACTACCCTGTAAAAAGTTGCGTGTGTGGTCATAAAAAGAGACCTCCGTTTTTTCATTGGTTAATAAAACATAAATAGCAGGAACTCAAACAAGCAAAATACTACAATCTTATAGTGTTCTATTGTCAATTAGGTTGTTATTTCCATGAAATAAAAAAGTGTATATATAGATGAGTTTACATGGTTATCATCAACTCCTGAGTGTGTTTTGAAGAACCGCAGTTGACAAGTGTAGCTCTTTAATGTGACACTGCAGGTCTCCTCGCACCATGGATAAGGGGACCTTAATAAAAGAGCCAAGCTCACATGAGTATTTGTTTTCCTACTTTCGAAGGAGCTTCAGTGTTGGCAATAATTTACTGAATTATCGATCGAATTTCGATTTCGAAAATTAAATTTGCCTATACAATGACGTACCAATAATATATTCAAATAAGGCGGTAGCGTAATGGCTAAGGCGTCGGACTTGCGATCAAGTGGTTGCGGGGTTGAACCCCACCCAGTGCACTACCGACGTGAATCCACTCCTAACCCAATAACAAGAACGTGTGTGTCCGATATAAATAGTATTAATTTAATTAAAAAAAAAAACAATAAATCTCACTAAACAATCATCAAGACCTTTCTGAAACCCTTATATCATAATATATGCTATGACATTACCTTAAACCAATACTAACTAATAATTGTATTTCAGAGCCGGTAACAAAACGCCTCAAATCATCATCAGACCTGAACTCGAGTGACACAAACAAGTGGACTAAATTGTATGGCAGTGAACTAATAGTGTACGACAAACATAATCGTTGTTTACTAACCAATGGAGAGTACGACCTGGTACTTCACGACGCGACGCCGGGCGGGAGGAGCGCTACTATAGCTAAGTCCCCTCACAAAGCTTTGATGGCTCAGTGGGAAACTATACCTAGCGTAAGTACTAAGATTTATACTATTTGTAATAACTACTAAGTTAGTTATCTTTAGGAATATTGAAGGTATGGCCTTTATTATTAAACATTGGGTCAATTTATCGAAAATAAAATTACATATATAACTACCCTAAAATATTTATATAAATCTAGCTTCTGCCGCGTGAAAGTAATTTTCCATCCCTGGCGTGAAAATAATTTTCCATCCCTCGCGTGACAGTAATTTTCCATCCCTCGCTTGAAAGTAATTTTCCATACCTCGCGTGAATGTAATTTTTCATCCCTCGCGTGAAGGTAATTTTTCATCCCTCGCGTGAAGGTAATTTTCCATACCTCGCGTGAAAGTAATTTTTCATCCCTCGCGTGAAGGTAATTTTCATCACTCGCATGAAGGTAATTTTCCATACCTCGTGTGAAAGTAATTTTTCATCCCTCGCGTGAAGGTAATTTTTCATCCCTCGCGTGAAAGTAATTTTCCATACCTCGCGTGAAAGTAATTTTTCATTCCTCGCGTGAAGGTAATTTTCATCCCTCGCGTGAAGGTAATTTTTCATTCTTCGCGAATAGTATTTTTTTCTGTATGAAAGGTATTCTATGTCCGTTTCTGTATCCCTGGTAACATGTATCCAAAATTTCATGATCAGCGTATAAAACTCGAACAACATACATTAATAACTTCACACATCTCACACATGGCCGTCTGATCCCAAACTTGGCAGAGCCTGTACTATGGTACCAGACAGCTGATAAACATACTTATATATTTCTAAATACATACATATTTTAGATAAATTACACCCAGACACAGAACAGTTGTCACCTCATCACCCAATAATTTGTCCTGGTTGTAACAAACATGAAAAATTTATATACAGAAAAAAAAAGTATTAAAATACATGAATAAATTAATAGAAAGTTGTGTAAAAATCTCAAAACCATTTGTAAGGAAGGAGATTTGCGATTTTGAATAAATGAAAATTTTAATTTTATATAAGTACCTACATACTTGAATAAAATTTAGGATAGGATAGGTTAAGCTCTTATTACACTTGACTGAATTCAGTCGTCTGTCAGTCAGTTACTTAGTTCATAAGCTAACTTGCTAAATGCGATTACACTTGACTAAAATTCAGTAACGACTGGATTCAGACGACTGAATTCAGCTAAGTGTAATAAGCGCTTCAAGAGTGCTGATGTGCATTTCATTACACAGTACTGTTGTTTTATGTGTGTGTTAATTGAAATAACCTCGTTAAATTATATTGCAGGAACATGAGATTCCAGGAGAGGCCAATCCTTTTGACATATTCAAAGTGCGACCTCTTCTGAAATTGAAGCTAAGTTGGAGTCAGGAGCCCACCAATGGTCTTGTGAACAGACCCAAGCTTTACCAACACACTAGTGAAAATGGACACAAGAAAGAATCAAGCAAAGACAGACAATCTACTTCCAAATGTAGTACTAATAATAGTGATCCCAAAAATGGTATAGTATCATTTACCATTCATTTATAAGAATCTGATGACCCCATTACCTTTCTTGCCTCATCTCTCACTTTCTCACTAAACATCCTTGATCTAAAACTAAAAGAGATTCTAGTAGTTTACAATTAATAGCGGGATATATAGTCGTCGTCGTAGAAAAACGACAAATTTGATGAATTTAAATTGAACTTTACTGGAGAGCACTTTAAAGTTTTCAAATGTTGTTTTACGTAATATTTTGAAAATGGCTGTTTCTGTTAATGAAATCTGAAAATGTTACAGTGTGTACAAGCTTTAAAAGAAGTTTCGTTTTATGATAAAGCATAATGTTTTCAGTAGGCTAATGTAAAAACAAAAACCGTAAAAAAATCAAATCCGCTGTTTTTAGACTGCGTACCGTATTTACGTAACGAACGTTGACTCTTGTCTACAATGCCTATTTAAGAAAAAAAAGTTAACTTTTGTAATGTATTTGTGGTCTCTCTACATTTCTTCCACTTTACCCGAGCACTCAAGACTAGAAGTCTATACCACTGAAGACGAGAGACTGAGGAGTAGCAGACAAAGAATAAGGTAAATTTAAGTAATCAGTATGCTCTACTTATCACATTCATACAATATTTCAGCAGACAAACAGAAATCAGAACAAACCGATGGTGAATCTAAACGTCAACAAATAATCTATCAGTTTCTGTACAACAACAATTCGCGGCAACAAACAGAGGCTTGCGATGACTTGCACTGTCCGTGGTGCTCCCTGGATTGTGGTACCTTATATTCTTTGCTCAAACACCTCAAGCTTTGTCACTCCAGATTCAATTTCACATATTTCGTAAGTACTTTTTGATAACATCAATGCCATGTACATTTTTTTATTACGTACGTATACGTTTTGACGTTTACTAAAGAGATACTGATTTGACCTAATAGTCATCTACCCTGTTATCACTATCATCCATTAACTATACAGGTTTTTTTTTTGTCCTCTGTTCCACCCATATTTCGATTTGAGCTATGCAGACATCTTCTCTTGGCTGAAATTGTAGTATTTACTACCTCTTACAGCCTATACCCGGCGGGGCACGTATCGACGTTTCTATAAACGAGCTGTACGACGGCTCGTACACTGGCTCACCCCACGACCTGATCGCTGCCCAAGGCCGGGGCTCCGGCGGGCCCACAGGCAGTTCCTCAGGGCCTCGCGCCGGACCCACGAGACGTACATCTCTCACACATGTGCTCGTTTGGAGAGCTCGACCTAGACGTCGTCCGCATAGACACAGCCTTGCAGAGTTTTTGGAACTTGATGATGCTGAGTTAATTGATGCACAAAGACCATACCTCACAGGACATAACAGGTTAGTGTTTTAGTTAATTTTATTTGTGACTAGCTGCACCCTGCGGTTTTACCCGCGTAAGTCTCGGTGCCGTGGGAATATCGGGATAAAAAGTAGCCTATGTATTAATCCAGGTTTCGAGCTATCAACATACCAAGTTTTATCGCAATCGATTCAGTAGTTTTTTGCGTGAAAGAGAAACAAACATCCCTACATCCTTACAAACTTTCATGTTTATAATATTAGTAGGATGATTTAATATTATTGTAATGAAAATTGGTTATGTTGAAATTCAAATTCATTCATTCTCGATATTATCATTTTATTTATTTAGTTTTAACAATAAAGGTTCTTTCAACATATTTATTGTTATTCATTAATTTATGAACATAGAGTCAAGCATTCAATCATATAAGGTTCATCTTAAAATAACGTGACAGTTCCCAGGTCACCTAGGAAATGCGTCATCAAAAAGGTCAAGGACGCAATTTCAAGATGTGTATTTCTAAATCTAAAGTAAAGTCTAGGTAAAGTGTATGTTTGTATATGTCCTATCACTCAATCTTTTGTTTTAGATTGTATCACCACACCATCACATGCCTACCTGTATACCCCAACGAGCTAGACATCGACTCCGAGAGCGAAACTGACCCTCTATGGCTGCAACAGAAAACTATGATGATGATCGACGAGTTCACGGATGTTAATGAGGGTGAAAAGGAACTCATGAAGATGTGGAACCTGCACGTCATGAAGTACAATTATGTCGGTGACTGCCAGATTCCTCTCGCCTGCCAAATGTTCCTTCAAATGCGCGGGAAGGAACTCCTCGAGAAGAATTTATACAGAAACTTCGTATTACACATGGCTTCACTCCACGATTTTGGACTACTCAGCCCCATCGCCTTATATCAGACTGTACAAATGCTCAACCAAATGCTGGCGGACAACGCCGAAGCCAAAGAAAAGATGCGTGATTCTCTCAGAGCTCAGCGCGAGCACTGGAACGCGGTGGGCAAGTACCAGCAGCCCGTCGTCATCGAGCAGAAGCCGCAGCCCTCCAGCGCCAAGCTCAACAGCGTGGAGGCCTCGCCCTCTGTGCGCCGGAAAACGTCCAACATGCACCCCAACAGGCTGGCCAACCGCAAGCGCTCCCGGTCTCGCTCCCGCAGCCGGAAGAGCTCCGTATAGCAAAAGTTTCAGTCTCTTGGTTCACAGACTTTCCACACTCGAGGTGTGTTTAAAATGTAAGCGTCACGCAAATCGTTGCGTGACTGGTTTTAGTAGATGCGAATTGTGGTAGAATAATTATTTGATCGTACGCGTGTTTGTTATGCATAATCTTTAACGTTGTCGCCATATCAAACGAGAATGTTTTAATGTCAAATTTTGTCTTGTGTGTGTAGGTGACTTTAACTTCGTTACGGCTCATTTACGATAATGTTTTAGTCGACAAGTATCCATAAAATGGACTACAATAGGTAACTAAATTATGACATATGATAAATTTCCTCTCGTTTTATTTGATCTCGGAAGGTAACGCTTTGTCTGTCGTGTTGAATGTTGAAATTCTTTTTGTAATGTTACTTGAGACACTATCTGGAAACAGTAGGGAAGTATGGGAACTGCGGTTCCTTTGACTGAAATACGCTATGAGAACCTTGCCACAGTATTTTAGTTCATATAACATTGTAATAAGTTATTTTGAATCTATTTTGTTCAATAATGTTGTGTTTGAGGAATTCGGGTTTCTTTAGGTCCGATTTTTTGTCAGATCTAATATATAAAGACCAAAAATATTTAAATTTTCACGTATGTCCCGAAAAAGTTATGAACATACTCTTGTTAGCTGTAGTTGGGGATTGTACAGCAAATACGAGCAATAACAGTGACAGTTTCTAATTAAGGGAGTGCCTTCCTCGTTGAAATAGACTAGATTAGGTACAATAGAAAAATGAAAAGGTTCGGCAATTGTGATTTTCAATTCCAAAACATCTCGCGAGTATATGTTACCTTTTCAAACTAGGCGACAAACAAAAGAAACAAAAATGTTGCTTAGGTTTCATATATTATCATATCTTAGTGTCGGTAATACCATTTTGGACCGATGCAAGCAAAATTAGACTTTAAGGGTGACGAACTTTATCATTCCGCCACCGTACGTACAACCTGATCACTTGCTTGTATAACAATAAAATAAATGAAAGCTGCTCTTAGCTAGATAGTGTTACGTGACTGATATTGACTACTAGAAATCACAACAAACTATTGAAAACCTAGCTTAATTATTTAAATAAGTAATATGGTCTTTAATCAAATCAATATAGTTAAAACAGTGTAGTGTGTGATGTTTGTTTCGGAATGAATTAATTACAAAAGACTGCAGGGTGTATCTATGCCTTACTTCATATTAATTTACTGGTCGTACGTGGGGCTAGCGCAAGACTAATATCGTCAAAGTGTTCACAACTATTTTTAAGTATAAGCAGTAATCAATATGGTGTTTTTTATCTTTGCATGATGTGAACAGTATATCTACAGATTAGGTGGTTCCACTTAGTAATGTAATTATAATATAGTTACAATAAACACTCAATATTTTTACATTGTAGTTATAAATATAAACATAATTCCATTTTGCAGCGCTGATTTAATTGACACTATTTTGTTATTTTTATATTGTTCCAGTTTGAGTATATGTTCAGTAAATTGTACTTATGATGAAATGAAATATAACATTATTTTCAATGTTTGTTTTTAATGCATCTCTCCCCACAACTGTTTACATCTGGAGTTTTTATATCTGTAGACGTAAAGACAGCGTTGACAGTTCATAGCTGTATACAACAATATAATCACTATTATAAAACAAAGTCCCTCCCGTGTCCCTCTGTCTGAACTAGAAGATTTCAGACGATACGAATGATTTAATTTAAAAACATTTAATTATTCGTAATAATAAACAAAAGAAAATTAGATTTTTATATACAAGGTATGACCGATAGGTATTTTAGGGTCGTTTAGTAAATCCATATTTTTTAATTATTACAATTATTCGACAAACATGGAAATTGATAATACGTTGTTTAGAAATGTGCACCTACACTACCAAAAGTATTTTTGAAAGGAAGTTCCTTATCGCACTTCGGCGGACGGGGCGCTAGTCGGAAAAAAGTGTTAGCGCAACGAAAAATGCTGACCGTGAGTTGATTTATTTATTTACGCCATCTGGATTCTGCGCGATATTACTGTAATTTGATGTTGGTTGTATACTATAATTATCCATAAGTATCAACTTTCACAGATAGCGCAATTTTAACAAAAGAAAACAGTTTTTAAAATATTTACTATTATTATACAGGATGTATTTAAAATAGAAACACTTACTTAAATCACTGAAACGACATGACTCTAGCATACAGTTACAATAAGAGTTTTTGAAAAAAAACTATCCGTTTACAAATTATGACCGTTTGAATTTCCAGATATTTTTGCCTCCGTTTTTATAAAAGTATTTTATAAAAGGGAATGTGTAAAGTTAAAGATTTTAAATGGTAGGTACAGTTTATTTTTTAGGATATTGTTTTTCTATAGGTACAAGAGTCCCGTAAGAAGTGGAATACTTCAAAAGGAGACTTGAACGCTGCGTCTATATTCTACAGAATTTTTGAATTTGATCCAAGAATGAAACCAATAACATAATAAAGTTGTAGTCTTCAACTTTGTTTTTCAGTCATCTAGGATTCACCTAATGCCGGGGCCAAAAAAAAACCAAACGCGATCTGTTCTGAAGAAGTGAGACGCGAAGTGTTCTGAAGAAGTGAGACGCGGAGTGTTCTGATCTAAGCGATGTCTTTACGGGTTCAGTACTCAAAGGGTGCCACCTTTTGAGTACTGAACTCTTACTAAGCCTTCGCTGTCTGTCTGTCATCGGACTGAATCTCGTATAGGACTATAGGACCGAATACCGTAATAAGTAGACAGTTGACATTTTCACAGAGTGTATAATTATGTAAGTATTTCCATTGCCACTATAAAAACAAAAAATAAAATTTAAAATAAAAGTGGACCCCCATCCAATAAACGTGATTTTTTTGACTCTTGGACCGTACCTAATAGGAAGACACATGAAATTGTTACAACAAATAATGAAAATAAAATAAACTTTAAAATTGAAGGAAATATTCCATGCAATAAATTTTTGTTTTTGCTCGATCTTAATCGTAATCTTAATACATAAGTACATGGGTATTACAATGTCCTATAGTCGCTATGACTAAAAATTATAAATATAAAGTAAGTTAACACCCCTCTTCCATCCTCCACATACACACACACACACACACAAAACTTGTTTTTTGGTCAATCTTAATAAAATCATTACAATAGACGCTTGAAATGTTAAAAGCTTGTACAAAAGCGCCTCTCTCGGTGCGTCCTGTGTTTAGGGTAAATGAGTGGTGGTCTTAAGAAATATGCATATTCACTTGTACACTAGTTTTTATCTGACATTTATTAATTTTAATCAATACTGTTGACATTGTTAACTTTGCAAAACATTGACATCATCTTATATTTTGATATAAATTTTTATGTTACATTTAGTAAATTTTGAATTGTAGATGTGAGAACTGTGTAGTCAATAACATATTAAGTTAATTTGCTATGTTGCCTGGCAGTTCTGAGCATGCCATGATCGTTTAGACGTCCTGCCGATGGATGGTGGCGTACGTGTCGGGTCGTTCGGCTCCCTTTGATATCAATTGGTATCATTTGATATCATATGGTTGAAGTGGACGACGGCTGGCGCGTGCGTCATGCTCGTGAACAAGAGCCGTTGGTTGGGGCTGGTCATTTCCGAACTGCTGTTACTTACTTAAAGTAGTAGTTAATAGTTTAGAACAATACGTTACATTGTCCTGACATTTAACTTGCGCATATAAGCAATGTAACCAGAGATTTGTAAAAACATGTTAAAAAAGAGTGTTCTTGGAGTTTTTTGCCTGTTCTTCTCCACTGGATCTACGAATTGGAACAGGCAACTAGCTTCACGACTGACTTAGTCTGACTGACTACTACTCCTGACAATTCAAAAATACCCATAGTGGTTTAATTGAAATAAATGATTTTGATTTGATTTGATTTGAGGGCCTTAGGGTTGGGGCCCCCCTCTAGGGCCGTGGGCCCGTGACGTTCTGCTACCCTATTGTTACGCCACTGGTTTCCGGTTGACAAAGGGTCAATTCCGATGTACAATAAAGATTATTAATTATAATACCTATAGGTAATTAAAAGGCGGCGGGTTGGTACCCCGACGCTTCCACGTCTAAAAAAAAACTAATCCATCCACTGTAAGACACCAATCTAGGGCTTTAGATTGATGTCTTACACATTGGTTTGGTAGCTACCTACTGATAAAAGAGCAGTTTCAAGCAAATGGTTCTATTGAATTTCAGGAAATTCTTTCGTGATACACCTCTACACTGCAGAATAAATACTTTCAAAGAAATTTTGAATTCCCTGGGTCGTATGCAAAAGTTATGTATGTTTACTGTGTTTAAGATAATTAAAGACAACTTGCCCAAAACTGTTTGAACTATAAATGCGTTCATATTCAAGAGAAAATAATATGTAGGTACCTACCTGATATTATTTTAGTCTATTAATAAGGTTCTATATCTAGAGAAAACTCAGATTAAAAAAATATATTAAAATTGGAACTGTCAAGGGCAAGTAAATGAAGAGAAAAATGGAAAGTCATTTGACAAAGTTCACAAACTGAAATTTGTTGTTTAAATATGTCACATTCGAAGAATGCACACAAATTATCTGATAAAAGTAGAACAGACATACATATAACCGACAGAAATGAGGATGAAGGTAACATCGATGACGTCAATTTTTATTTATTCATAATTTCGAAACATTTCAAATGAATGACACTGTTTATTTGTAGGAGAAGTAATAACTTGTAACGCCACCGAGAGCTGCACGTACGCTGGTGCGTATGTTTATTTCGTTGTCTATCGTAGTGATTTTCTCATATCATCATCATCGCTTTTATTTTTAGTGACTGTGTCCAAGAAAGCTTCAGCATCGAGCGAAGAAGGTGCCTTGTGTTCTGGACAAAAGTCGTTTATAAGTATACACTCGACTGATCACTTGTGTCAAGTGGCCGACAACAACCCATTGAATCTCGAGGAGTGCAACTTGGAAGTGCTCAGTCTTAACGAGGTTTTCCCTTCGACGTCAGAAGAGAGCTTATCAAATGAGGATGATCCGCCCCTTCAGCGGAAAAGAAACGTCAAGAAGAATAAGACAACAGTTCAAAAATCTCAATCGGAAAACGTAGAAAAATCGTCTTATATGCCTACTAATAGTAAGTCAACGACGGGTCCGCGGCAAAAGGAGTCCGTCGACGGACCACAACCTTCAGTATATTCTGACTTCGACATTCCAAAAAACACACTTTATGTCGTGGGTAGTAATCCGGGAGAGCCGAAAATGTCCTATCCGGATCCACCTAAAAAAATTTCAAAGACGGTAAGACGAGAAATAATCTATATTTACGCAGAAATTATAATCAGTATAAGAGATTATTCGTTTTTTTACCGCGGTAGTTAAAAATCACCTGCCTATTTAAAAAGTAAAGTGGTTACCTTTTCTATAAAGAATAATCTGTTTATTGTGTACATCATGACCATTAGAGAAGCTACGCACTTCGAATACAAATTATATTTGTTTGTGTCATAAAAATCGAGGGGATCCGCTAATAGGCAATGAAACTTAACCCTATAGCACTAGAGCCTAGTTTGTTTTTAGATGAAAAAGTTTCTGCGCAACATAGACAAGCACAAGAACGAACAGAATACTAAGAGTAATGAGAAAGCAATTAGTAAACTGACAACGATGCGCGGTATTTTAAAGGATGGACGCTGTGGACCGGAGTGTACAGGTGACTCCACCGTGCGAGGCGTTGAGGAATATAGTGCTGGTAAGACTTGTTACTTAGAAAAAATAAATTTACATAGCTTAGTGTACAGAACTACTACTCCATGGTCACTATTTCTGGTGGAGGTCAGGAAACTCTCTTCCCCATTAGAGAAGCGCGCACGAGGCACCAGCGCACTCCCATTTTCGGACCCGCCGAATGGTTTTACGGGTTATCTTTTCTGCCGCCCCGCCGCCGGTTTTGTAGGTTGGTGGTCTGAAAGGATCTTGGTACCTGGAGAATTTTTTTTAAAAGCTTTTCTTACTCGTAGCCTCATAGGCAGATCTTACTGTTCCGTTTTGTTACTAATCAGAGTTACATGTTGAACAGGCGAAGGTGTTTGTAAGATGGTTCCCACTACTTCAGAATGAATCTAGAGACAGCTTGCTCGGCCGCCGTTAAGAATATTTCTAAAAGATTTTCTTTCATGCCTACAGCCCTGAAGAACCTCAGTTTTCGTCCATAACCAGTCAGAATTATGTGTAAGGCTAAACAGAGGTCTGTGCCAGACCAACGCCCTCGCTCTTACAGTTTCTCCCTATATACTATACTCTCCCGTAATCAGTGAGACATCCTTATATCTACTTATAATAAGAAGGTATACGTCCCATAGGTACGGAACACAAGAAACTTGTCGACTTTTACATCTGGTGAAAAAAACTGGATTCCTAACAACCTAGCTCCTCTTTGTACGTCAACTGATCCTGCATCATAGTTCCCACTTCGATTACTGTATATACGACCACAAATAACAATAACACCTCAACCGTTAAGTGGCCCGTCAAATCTATTACCTATCCTGGTCGAGGGAATATCCGATTGTGTCTAAGGTACAGCAAACCCACGCCACCATAAACTTTAGCAAAGAGGTTAAGTATGTTTTTGGGTATGGTGCAAATCAGTGTTTTCAAAGATTGCATCAATAAATACATTCTTTATCAGTGGGTAGATCTTGTAGAGTAAATCACTACATATTAAAAAACATAATCGTCCACTGCGTCTGTCTGTTCACGATAAACTGAAAAACTACTGAACGGATTTTCATGCGGTCTTCACTAATAGACAGAGTGATTCATGAGGAAGGTTTAGGTGTATAATTTGTTAAGATTTTGAGTCAATTTATGGAAATATGTTGATGATTGTTGAAGATGCCTCTGGTACCCCTGCGAAGGCGAGCGGGTTGTTAGTATTACCTAGATGTAATATGGACAATTTTCCAAGAAACTAATTAGTTATTTTCATTGAAATCAAGCAAGCATGGCACTCTGTCGGTACCTCCCCAATTTTACTAAAATTATGAACGTTCAATCTTTTCTGTTGCAGATGATTTGACGTTTTCAATGGACTTTGGCCCGCACAGTAACTACAGCAAGCAGAATCCGGACAAAAATGTGACGTTCAACACGCAAGTGGTGATCATCCACTTCACGGGCGATCTGTGCGTAGGACAGAGCGTCGAAACCCTCAGCAAAGAGAAAGATCAACAGGCGAGAAATTCCGAACTAAGAAAAACTTTTCTAACTAAATATAACGAATTTTGGCCGACACAGAAATAATGTTAAGTTTAGATATTAAAGGTTTTGTCTTTAGTGAGATTATTGAACCGAACCGTTTGAAAGTTGAAACAAAAATGGCATAATTTATTCGAAATGTTTTTATTTATACACAATTCGTACGTTGTTTAAATTTATTTAGCGTTTGTCTGTCGTTTTTTTTATATTTTATCTTATCAATAGGTTGCTCTATACACAATAAGTAGCAATAAATGATGAGACCTTTGGGACACTAAATTGGAATAAAGATCATGCTAATTTTAAAGGTTGTTTAAATAAAAATCCAAGTCGTTAACATATAATTTAATTTACTTGTCTTTTAGCATTTAGTTGAAGATATTTTCCATAGTACCAGGTCTTTGACGCGGTCATATGTAAAGTATTTTGGAAAATCTAGAGGTAATTGTTGAATGGTCCACGTGGAATGTTGGTTCTCTGTTTTGACTTTGTCGAGCAGAGTGAGGAATGTTTCGTAGCAAGGCGCGACGGAATCCAAATGCTCTATCGTGAACACGTATCGCTTTTCTAACACGATGTACAGAGTTTTCGGTGGCTGGGTGTTCAATATCTTTTGTACGGTCGATATGAAGGCCGCCGTTACATCGTCGTCGTAAATAACTATAAACAAAAAATACAATGAAAACATTTAAATGCGAGGTGAAGATGGGTACTTATATCTCGCTGTGTTTTACGAATTACGTGTAGGAAGATTGCTCTCTCTCTTTTTATATATTAACGTCACTTCTGATGTTAAGGGTGACAAATTGAAAACGGCGATTATCCTTATTTTTTTATTACTTTAATAATAGTATTGTTAAAAACAAATATTGCGATGAAATGTTTCCACATATCCAGAGGTGGGCGTTAATAGTTGCAACTAGAGATGGGTAATCACCCGGGTTAAAACCCACGACTGGGTAAAAACCCGGGTGATTACCTATATCTAGAGATGGGTATTCACCCGGGTTAAAACCCACGACTGGGTAAAAATCCAGGTGATTACCCATCTCTAGTTGCAATACAGTTTTTACTACAGCAGCTATTACCGTAGGTACCATTGTTTTTTGTATCTTGTGATAATGCAGCTAATAAAAATTATTATTACTATTAGTTAAAACGGTAGGTATGGATATTTTTGTAGGGAGTGATATATTTGTTACTCAGTAATCTGTGATACTAGCAGCTAATACCTTATTTCCAATCATTCTTATTCTCCTGTTTTAAAGTTTCGTGTAGAAATTACAAAAATACACGTGTTAAAGTTTATACGTACCATCAGCGGCAATTATAATATCCGTAAGTTTTATTTCATCGAGCACTGGTGGCTTCCACATCGTATCAGTGAAATCTAAAGGCATCACTTTAAACATAGACTTAATTAACTTCCTGTTGTACTTTGCATTTAACTTGATAAGTTCTAAGATACCTCCTAGGTCAATATCTGAAACATACACGTTTATAAACTAAACCATTTTTATAACTGATTCCGGAAGTAGGTACCTACCTAAGTGGGGCGCATACGACTCTTAACGCAGCCTTTTAATACTGTAAGTAATCGACTTTACAACAGTAATTGTTTCGTCATAGACATACCGAAATACATACACCATCAGGGAAGTAGCTAGAATTGAATTTAAGGTAGGGCTATATTTATATTAACCGACTTTGTAAAAGAGGAGGTTCTCTGTTCGACTGAATTTTTTATTGTGTATGTTACGCCGAGTTACGCGATATCTTGGCCAACCGTAAACCGATTTTAATCATTCTGTTTTTAATTGAGTTGTTTACACTTCATATTGGTCCCATTTATCTTGAACAAAATATTCCAATTATAAGGGTGGAAAATTAAGATGATACGGGTGAATGCCTATAAGGCTTGAATTTACCATGATTAGGGCGCATTGAAGTTGGTTAAAAAGATAGTAATACAAATTTAGGGTATCTCATCATCATCATCTTTTCAGCCACGCGATCATCAGGTCATCTGTTCATCTTGTAGATGGACGTCCTACGTTGTGCTTTCCGATCCGTGGTCTCCACTTCAGAACCTTTCGGCCCTATCAGCCATACGTTTTAGGGTATACATACAAAAACTACATTTTTTTTTTTAAATAAGCTCCTATTAAAAAATATGTCAACTATAAAAATGTGACATACAACATTTCGATCTACACAATTGTGGCTGGAAAGGACCCTCTTTGACTTAATCAGATATAAAGATTGGCCGTCATGTAGCTTAATTTGCTTGTATATAATTTATGGTCTCTTTTAGAGAGTATGGCAAGCTCTAAACGCCATGATAATTTGCATCGATGTTTGGTCACAACGTTTAAAGAATTGTATTAAGGCCAATCGTGATAATTTGTTTGAGTTTCATGTTTTTAAAATGCTATTATATTAATGTATAAACTGACGAACATTGCAGTAATTAATGTTTGATCATTAATAAAAAAAAGGTGTTTTTTGTAACAATATTAATTTAGGGCAATATATAAGTATGTTCCATTAAGATGTCCCTCTTTTTCACTTATCTAGGGCAATCACTTCCTTGGGTATCTCTGCTCAAGTTCCAGTTATAGTAGGTACCTGAATATTTCATTGGCCCTGTACTTGAACTTTTAGTATGATTTTTAGCCTAATGTGAATTACTTATCACCTTTTACAAAATATAACTTTTCCCGATGCTGGGACGTTAATTGTTGGGGTGTCCTGGTAGTTAACCATACCCATTGCGACGAGCATAAATTGCTAAAGTAGTCGCATCGCAACCCGAAATATACTTACTATCGAGCAGTTTCGGTTTACTTTTACTACACCAAATGGTGCTTTTCGATAGCAAATGCACGAGTCACTATCAAATATACCCAAATCGCTACAGATATGTCTATAACATTTAAAGACTTCCCTCGATTTCTCCAGGATCACTAAGAAAGTATACATTTTCAAACAAAAACAATTTTATAAATCGGTAAACCCATCTTCGAGTTATTGGGTAACATACATAAAAAAAGATTTCGACGAACTGAGAACCTATTTTTATTAAGTTGGTTAAAACGTCCTTACTTTA
Organism: Callimorpha dominula; assembly: GCA_949752705.1. Lineage (NCBI taxonomy): Eukaryota > Metazoa > Arthropoda > Insecta > Lepidoptera > Erebidae > Callimorpha > Callimorpha dominula. The sequence continues at coordinate 15,829,570 of OX457003.1, forward strand.
AACTGCTGAATTCTTCGATTCGCTATGTTATTGAAAATTTGAAGGAAAATTAATTTCGTGAATGTAGATTTACTTAGCTGAGCTTTAAACAATAATTTAGTTATGGCCCAGTACACCATCTAGACAAATACAATCTCGATATAACTGTTATACCTGCCCTTGATTGTTTTTTAAAGAAAATAAATATTTTCCTTTTCAAAATGCGGTGTACGCTTAATTCCAATGATTTAAAAGTTAAATTCTATTATCGTGGGTACATTGTTAGGTGCATATGTACCTAATATTACAAAACTTCACACTTATAAGTGGAAACGAATATAAAACCTTCATGCATGTTGTTTCTATATTGTTGAATTTTCATCAATTATCTACTTACATGGGTGGTTACTACCTACCTGCTGAGGCAGCTAGCATAAGCAATAATAAAAACTCTGTGAGAAGTACTATAAGTAAAAACATCCTCAGTGTGGTTCACGTGCACGTTTCTCATACTTTCATTGCTCTTCGCCACCTGAGTGAGATTACCGGAGGCCCTAACCCTTCCCTCTCCTCTATTCCCGTCGTTCCCCCTCCTCCCCTCTAATCTCCCTCTTCCCGTCTTCCCGCTCTTCCCCCCTCTTCCCCTATTCCCATCTTAAAGACTTTAACAGTCGTGTCTTCGGCAGGATGATACACGGAAAAATAATAATTAATGCAAAGTAAAAAATAACAAAAAAGAAATCCTTTTTTTTCTCGTTCTCTCTCGTTCTTTAGTTTTTCTCTAGCGGGTCGGGCTGACCGTTCCGCGACCTGTTTCGCGCGCGCCTTTCTGATCTGGAGAAGGATAAGGCCCCGTACTCCATGGTGAGGTCTCCTGCTGTCAGGGGGCCAAGGTCTGCAGGGGTTCCGGGAGGCTTCCTTCTTAGTGTATACCCGGGTCCCCTGCAATAGACCCACTTGTGACGGAACATAGTGAGGTTTTAGTCGGTTCGATTTCGACATACCACCTCACCGTTAGCTCCGGTGAGGTGATGACCCGTGGGGGTTTCCAGACGATAAAATAAAAAAGCCTAAATTGCCCCAAGGCGACCAATTCTGACCTGAGGCCCCGGCCATAAGACTCGGTGACTGTTTGGTTTTAGTCGGTTCGAGTCCGATATAATACCACTTTAGCGTTTGGCCCCGGTCAGGTGACCCGTGGGGGTTCGAACTCGAAGTCCACTAGGTATGATATTATATGCAAAAGTGCAAGCTTAAAACTTACCAGTACAAACAACTTTCTTAGCGTACAAAGCTGCCACAAAACTAGTAAGGCCAGTTCCAGCGCCGAGTTCCAATATACATTTGTTCGTGAGCTCTCCCTTCAAACCGAGATGGATTAACCAGTCACCTAATAAGAACGCGCCCCGCCATACTTGGAGGCCGACTAGCGCGATTTTAGTCTTTGAACTATGCTCTGTTATAAAACAAAACGTTAAGTTAGAGTAGCTTCAAGTGTTGAAGATCATGCACATTGCTCAATAGCCACTACAAAAACGTAAAAAATTAAGAGCTCATGAAGTTAACAAAGTGGTTCCTCTATCGCCTCTATCTATTTCCAATAGTAGATATTTAAGAGAGCGTATGCCACTACGGTCCACGACTGTGGGCGTAAAAAAAATAGTTATTATTCGAACTGAATATAGAAGTGCGAGAAATTTTAACTGACTAAAGAAATTCGCTGTACAAAATAAAATATATTAATTTAATTAACTTAAAATAAAATATAAATAGGTATCCATAGGTACTCATTGGTAGATCATTCTGAAGCTTTAATTTCCCTAAATGTTGTTGCATTCTTAAATTTTAACATCAAATAGTAATAATAACTTCATACACACAGCTGCCTGATCTCAAAATTGGCAGAGCCTGTACTATGATAACCACACTGCTGATAAACATACTTATATATTTTTAAATACATACATATCACTACATATTATAAAACAAAGTTCTATGCGGTTTTCACTAATAGACAGTGATTCATGAGGAAGGTTTAGGTGTATAATTTGTTAAGATTTTGTGTAAATTGATTGAAATATGTTGATGATTATTGAAGATGTCTCTGCTACCCGTGCGAAGCCGGGGCGGGTTGCTAGTTATAGATAAATTTCTCCCAGACACAGAACAAATGATCATGCTCATCACACAATTATTTGTCTTGGGTGGGAATTGAACCCATGGCCACAACAATTAGAATCACTAACTACTAGACCCACAGGCCACTCATATAAATTTCGAAGTATGTTTGAAATCTACGGAATATCGTACCAATTTTGATTACTTCTTTGAGCGGTCTTTCTAGGTCCAAGTCATCGTCTTCATCAAAAGTAGCAGCGTCACCAGTTTTTGGCAATAAAAACGGAAATTCTGAAATAACATCTGAAAATAAAAAAAGTTTATTTTGAGATGTTATTTTCTTTACTAATTTCTGAAAAGTCATGGCGGAATAGCGGGAAGCGGGACAACAGCATACATTTTCTCAGTCAAACTTCAGTGACATACCCAGCCTTATGATAAACCAAACCTCTAGCCGAACAACTTAAAATGTGTGCATAGACTAGCCTTTGGACCCTTGCAAGGGTTCAATGTGTTTAAAACTTAAAATTGTATGAAAGAGTAGCTACTGTGGCAGTAAAAGGAACATAAATTGTTTGGCCTGCAATTGCAACATTTATTAAACACTAATATTGTTCTAAATAAATATAGTCTTTAGTAACATTTGAGTGACTTACTTCCTTCTGTAGTTGGTGCTATTTTAGTTCTGTAATCATGTTCCTCATATATTTCTGATGTCACAGTGAGTTCTGGCATCTGTAGTAAAAACAGGATTTTATTTAAAAAAAACAATCATAAATATCTAGTGGAAATGTTTATCTTACATGAATGTGACATTTCACGGTATGTTACTAACACTTTTATTACATGGTAATAATATATCCGTCACACTAATGCTTTGGAAGCAATTTGTAATGCATAGTTGCAGAAGGAAAATGATTAATGACAGCATTACCATTATGTTAAACATAGCATGTGATATAATTCTTTTTAAATTCATTTCATAAAAAAATATGAAAGATAAATATGTATTAGTTTAGATTAGTATGTAATTTAGAAGTTACATTAGTTTAAATAAGTACGTCTATATATGAATAAGATGGCAAGCAAGCATACAGCCTGTCTGATGGTAAACGGTCACCATAATAACTATGGATATGCAGTACACACTTTTAGATTGAATCCTTCTACACTTTTTTATGTAAAGCAGATTATATTATATTGCATAATTTCTATTCTAACTAAACTTAACTCTACCAACGGCTAACACTTTGTTTTTCACTATGCATTGTATGTTGTAATAATTTACAATATTACTTAATTACACACTGTAAAATTGTCCATCTATTTAAAATTCATAATACACTGTTATAAGTTACAATAAAACACAAAATGCTTCATGAATAAGGGAAAAAATAATCTGAAATGTTTGCGCTTAATACATGTATTACATAACTTTATAATTCAAGAATATCACATCGAGTCTAAATTATTTAAATTTTCAATTTATAATAATTATACTTTTGCAAACTTAACATACCTTACTGTCTGGTATTCCTACTAATTATCAAAATAATAAGATAACTATTGAACAGCAGTAATGAGGAAGGACAAAGTACAAAAATTGGAAACAGTCCAATATTAAAACTTCTAAAATAAATCTGTTATAGTGTGGTATGTATGCCAGCTTTTGTAATTTACTATGGTATAGCTCTCCTCGTTATTTATATCGATCACGTGGAACATAGAATATTGTTATAGTAGAGAATATGCTTGTGAACGGAGTTTGGGCATTTGGATGATTCTTAATTTTATGGATTGTAGGTGGATAAGCATTTGTTTGTGCATAAGCATTATTCAAGTCATGAATTAACAATAACAATTATATTAGATTATTATGAGGATATTTAGCAATGTATTATTTGATATATAGATAATTATTGTACTTTAAGAGTTCAATGTCAATTTCTTAAATTTAATAATTGAATATACTTAATTCCTGCTGACGTTCAATTATAATATTGACGTCACTGTAATCAAAATTTTAGTAATTTTAAATATTATAAATTCCACAAGTTTTAATACTATCTTTAATATTTTTCCTAAAATTATACTAACGGAATCGGAACGTGTGATATCCATAGATGGAAAGTATTGAGGTTTGTATATTAAATAAGAAAACAGTACCGTAATAGCTGTATCTTAAACAAAATTGCACGAGCAGATAATTATTTTTCATTATCAAATGTTAAATACGCGGTCAGCAATAGTAACATAAAAAGTATAAAAGTTTGTCAACAACTGTTTTGGCATTTGTTTACAATGGAATTTGACAGCTTTGACAGATCAGTTTTTTAATGACTTTGATACGTTTATTATTTTAAATGATTTAATGGTGCGTTTAAAAAGATGGTAAGAGGAGAGGGTGTAAAATCAAACCATCAAATATTTTTGCAGGCTTTGCTTACTTAATGGAGAATGAGTAGTAATACTAACGCCGAATTTGGCTAGTGTTTAATTCTTCAGTATTCTCATGCAAAAGCTGTCAGCGGTGAATTAACTTAAAAACAAGCATCCATCCTAAGACCATCCACGGTTGCAACTTTAAAATACATGCGCCGATTCACATGGATAGTGTAGTATCTTTAAACACATCTTCTTAGCCTACTGTTAGTGCATGTCATGCTCCGACGTGTATCAAACACCAAACCCATGAATCCGCTCCTTGGGCTAGTCGCCTAAGCCCTGATATACGACGTTCCACGATTCGCTGGTCGTATATTCATAATATGTTTTGTCTTCCGATAGCCAGAACAAAATAAAATTGAGAAATTAATCAGAAACAAGGTGGCTCTCAGACTACTTTGGAACTATCCAAAAAAGAATTCTGAAAATACGCCTTGGCTCGGGGTCATTCTAACAAACAATCAAACCGAAGCCCAAATGCAAATGACTCGAAACCTTCCATCCACAACCCACAACACAAGCCTACAAATTCCAGTGTAGGAGAGCTCTATGTGGTGTTTAAGCGGCTCACTTGACCGCTTATAGAATTGTTGACAATGTAAGAGGTGATTAATAGCTTTTAACTCTTCAAGTTGGGATCATTAGAAAGTTGAGTAGAAAGGCTTTGAGGTCGTGAACAGAGCTGGCATTCTAGGGATCGGTTTTTACTGTTGCACAGCGATAACAGTTTTAGATTTCATTACTTTCATTAGAAGTATATTATATATAATCAAAGAGTTTTAGGCGTGCGAAAGTCCGTAACTAAGTACTAATAGATTGCACAGTTTGCACACGCTGTCTATCGAGGTTATTATGTTTGCCTACATAATTTAAAAATTGTTAACATGGTATGTTTAGTTTTATAGTTATAGTGTAAGATTTATATTTATATAAAAATATTACATAGAGTACAAATAAAGTTTAAAATAATTATTTTAACCTTATTATACCACACCTATTAACTTTAGAATTCTTGTATACTATTCATTTTTTATTTTAAATTCTGAACAATATTATTGTTCGTTATTTTGATAAAAATCCTTTCAGTATTTTGATCTTAGTCAATCTTTGTTTAAAAAAGTAGCTAACCAACCAATCACAGCATAACACACGATCGACGCTGCCACGTCAAGTGAGACGGGAGTGAATGAAGTGGCAGTATTTCGGCATTTTGTAAGAGTTTTGTCTTCGGAGCAGGCTTGTGCAGTGCTGACTATTTCAAGATGAAAGTAATTATTTTTACGGCGATAGCCCTTTTGGGTGCCGCTTTGGCCGATGAAGTACCCACAGAAGAAAATGTACTCGTACTAAGTAAATCCAATTTCGATAATGTTGTTGCGGCAAACAACTTCATCCTAGTTGAATTCTGTAAGTTTTTATTGTTATCTCAATGTCATGTATTACTTCTTTTTTACTTTGTGCAGTACTAACATTTAATTTATTTATTGTTTTGTTAACATGTTTACAACAAATCTATCGGCGTGCAATCCGTAAGCGCGCGTGCCGGCACGTATCGTCCATGCCTTTTGTGAGATAATACTTATTTACAGATGCACCATGGTGCGGACACTGCAAGTCTCTTGCTCCGGAATACGCAAAAGCCGCTACCAAACTAGCTGAGGAAGAATCGCCTATCAAGCTAGCTAAAGTCGATGCCACGCAGGAACAGGAACTCGCCGAAAGCTATGGTGTCAGAGGATACCCAACTCTTAAATTCTTTAGACACGGCAGCCCTATTGATTACTCCGGTAGGCGAAACTAATTTAATTTTATTGATATACTTTTGCATTATCACTTGTTAACATTCAACAATCTTTACATGGTCTATTAATAAGACTTGAAATGTTGATAAAACTGTATTTGTCACACCTAATAAAAGTTCTTGATTATTTAAACTTCAGTACTAATGCTAATTACAAATTTTTATGGTGTGTTTAATTTAAAAATGTATTTGTAACTCATGCAACACAGTCATAAAATATTAATACTTGGTAATGATGATAGAGAAAGTATGTAATGGTTATTGTTTGCTAGGTGGTCGTCAGGCTGATGACATCATCACTTGGTTGAAGAAGAAGACTGGTCCTCCTGCTATTGAAGTCACTTCAGCCGAACAGGCCAAGGAACTGATCGGGGCCAACAATGTTATTGTATATGGTTTCTTCTCTGACCAGACCACTGAAAAAGCTAAGTCATTCTTGGCTGTTGCCAGTGCTGTAGATGACCAAGTCTTCGCCATTGTGTCAGATGAGAAACTGATTGCTGAACTAGATGCTGAAGATGAAGATGTTGTCCTCTTCAAGAACGTAAGTATATGTAATTATAAGTGACTGTTATGAATTTTTATGTTTATGAAATATTTTACATTTAAAGCCTTAGTTAGTACTTAGATCTCTTAGCATTAATTTTAATTGCATAACAATATCAAGATGTTACAGTATAACTCTACTATTAACCTAACTTGTGGGAGACAGGCAATAAGTGTTATAAAAGATTTTCTCACTCAAAGTGAATGTCATTGATTTTTGACGTGACAACATCTTATAATTCAATGGAGCCGGCTGCATGCACGAAAAAACATGACTCATTCGGTGTTACCTCGCTTTGAGGCGTTCCTGTGACACTGTCACGTTCAACTATCGTCAGTAAACCAACTTTACAGACAACCAATTTTTTTCAATATATTGAAGAAAACTCCAATTATGTTTTTTTTAAATATTAATAACTATTTCTTTGGTGATTCTTCTAATACACAAATGTAGTTTATAATCATTATTCAAGTGACAAGAAAGATATAAAAAGTCATTGCCCTTTCATCCTATCAGATAAATGTTTTTTTAAACTTCATAAAAGTTTCCGGAGTATACATTTATAATGGTTAATAATATTCACCACTGATAACATGATTGTGTGAAAATGTAATATCTTATCAACTTAGGGTCTAATATTCTTTTGATTTTTATTGCGATGACTAAGCAGTGATACAGATAATTATTAAATAATTGTATCTAAGATATAATTAATACATTATTGATCGGAGACAGTTTTGAAACATTTGTAAACTTAAATTGTTTAGTCGAGGTATATATATACTACAGAATAGATGGGTCATAGATTTTTATTTAAAAAAATCTCATAAAATAAAATCATTATTATTATTGTCTATATATATTTCAATTGTCATACAGTTTGAGGAGCCCCGTGTCAAGTTCACTGGTGAGAAGTTCAATGAGGAGGTGTTCAAGACCTGGGTGTTTGTGAATAGCATGCCCACCATTGTTGAATTTTCTCATGAGACAGCCTCCAAGATCTTTGGTGGACAGATCAAATACCACCTTCTCTTGTTCCTATCCAAGGTATGTGTTATAATTATATTAAAGTCCAACCATTTTGGCCTTTAGATATTGTTAATTGTTTGTAATTAGATATATTAGTGGAAATAATTATCTGGTTAAAATAACTTTTGTGTGCTAGTATATTTTTTCTTTAATTCCATGAAGGTCATCTGATTAGGGGTCATGTAGTAGGCATCTTCTACCACATAATTGCGTTATTTAGACTCCCAATATTTGAACACATTGCACTATAGCAGATAACACAGCCTCAACTTATCTTTGTGGTGATTTCTTTTTAATTTTTTTTTTTTTTAAAAAGACAACTCCCGCATTAGGGATTACTCCTGTGTCGCGGGGGACTTTACAAACATACAAACAACGGACACAAAGAACACCCAGACTCAAGTGGGAATCGAACCCACGACCTGTAGCATAGCAGTCAGGGTAACTAACCACTAGGCCAACAAGCCAGTCACTTACTTTGATGTTTGCTTGTTCTAGAATGTAAAACAGGATGTAACATATGATAAATGTGGAACATTATTTTTTGGTACAGACAGTAATAAAAATAGTGAATTTTGGTTACTGTTAAAACATTTTTTTTTTATTATTAGGTACATCTTTAACATCTGTTTTTTTTTCCGAATATTCATTCTTAATGATGTTTTGAAGTAACATGAAATGTATAATTCTAGAGTATTTTGAATGTTCCAAATACAAATTAGTTTTAAAATACGATACGCTAGGTACGTATCTATTAGTACACAGTAAAACCTGTTTTGTAACACGTTTCTTGAGGAAGATGTACCTACCATTCAAAGCAACTAATGGTGAAGGACAGTCATGGACAATTAATGCAATGTAATTCGATGAGTTTGATATGTCTTTCGACGATGCAAGTGTTTCAATCTGGAAAGTGGTTTGACAAGATGTACTTTCACGCATATGACAGGCGAGAAACTTATGTCCATGACTAGCACACATTCGAATGTATGGAAGAGATGACCCACCGACGTGCACTTTCACCGTTATTTTGCTATCGACCATGCTCGCTATCGATCATGCGCGAAATTCAAGATTATAATTACTATAGGATATAATAAAATAATTTAACACGGATATATTTCCGGATATTTGAAGCTTTTAGAAGGGACATTGCTGCAATATGTCCTTAGTCAGTTAGAAATTCGATCAGTTTTTATTATAATATCAATAATGTTTGTTTCCTTAACCTGCTTTAGTAATTCACACACCTAGAGAACACGACTTTTGGTCGTAGACAAAAAACAAAGTTCGTTGATCTCTTGGGCAATGAACCTTACAAAGGGAATCCTATTCAAATAACTTAGTATACAATGTTAATATTGTTCGTAGAAAAATGGCGACTTTGAGAAATACATTGAGGAGCTCAAACCTGTTGCTAAGACCTACCGTGACAGAATCATGTCTGTTGCTATTGACGCTGATGAGGATGAACACCAGAGGTAAATAAATATTCTCTTCACACTCTTATACATTTTAATATTGACCTGTGATTTCCTAATATGCTCGTTTTCGTTTTACCTCGTTGGCTTTTTTATTTTCTCTCTAAAAGTTTCCGATTTTGAAATTTAATAATACCATTTGTTAACATGAAAGTTTCGATGTTGAAATCTCGATGAAACGCTTGGTTGCGATTATTTTAGCAGGTTCGTTACGTAAGAAGTAATAAGTTATAAGTACCTATTTACTTTCGACGAAATCGCTTTATGTGAAAGGTCACCCATGGTACTTACTGCTTTCGTAGACTCTTTATTGTATTTTTATTAGGGTCAAAATAACGTAAATGAAAAATAAAGTCTTGACATTTATATCATAAACGTGCAGTCGAATTAAATAAACATTACCCCACTACATAGTCTCATACAAATTAGCGCTAGGTTTATAGTTCAAGTGCCGCCACACTACCTAAAATGCGGTTGGTTAATGTATTAGAACAGTAGATATTTACAAATTTTCCTTGTGGTCCAGAATCCTTGAGTTCTTCGGTATGAAGAAGGATGAGGTTCCATCTGCCCGCCTTATTGCTCTGGAACAAGATATGGCCAAATACAAGCCTGCCAGCGACGAACTCTCCGCAAACGCTATTGAGGTAAGTTTATTTTTGTGATATAATCTGCTGTCTGTTTCTGTAAAGAATTTCACTGAAGGTCAATATCATAAGTATGCTTCTCAATATCTATACTGTATTAAATATTTAACAAATAAAATCAATCTCTAAACCAACTTTTCTCTCATTCACAAATTAGTAAATAACTGAATAAATTCATGCACTCATATAATTTGCGTGTTTTTAATCTCATTTCAAAAGCATTTAAATGGTAACTAAAAAGAAAGTTTCAGACATGCTTTTAAATAAATATTTAGAATATTAACAAAGGAAATAAGCAGAAGTGCTACCCAATAAATTATTTAACAAGACCTCATTACAGTCATGTGAATAAGATCATATTGCCACCTAGTAATCATACTTCTACTCATAAATTACACTAGTATTATGACGTGTTATTTCCACTCGACCTCTTTTCTGACTGTCCATATTCATCATTTACCTCCTGCAGTTTTAAGACCAACATTTATGTTATGTATTTACTCCAAAAGGTATAACCGAAAGTGTTGTAATAGAGTTGGGATAAAACAATAGTGATCGATTTCTTTTGTAATAGTTTTCTTTCTACAAAAGAACTTTATATGTTCCTGTACAAAATTAAAAAAAAAAAGTCATTTCTACCATACCAAACCACTAATTGTAACGTGGGTCACACATTACTTTTAACCCCTCCATGTTAGTCTTCTTAATGCTGCTTAAGCTAAATGCTAGTGGGCTCGAATCGGTGGGGTTCGAACCCGCAACCACTTGATTGCAAGTCCGACTCCTTACGTGTTAACGTTCTTATGCACTTTTATTCCTAAACCATTTTAACGGTTTGTAATAAAGAAAAGTAGAGATCGCCTGGTGATCAAATTTCAATAATAATTCATAATATTTTAGCTGTTTTGTTTTAAATCATTGACCAGTAGGTATACCTTCATTTGTCATGGATAGACTTTCAATACAATGACAGGTCAACATGTATTCTGGACGCATGTAGCTTCTTTTAGCCGTTTTCGCATAATCTTTAAACTTTTTAAATTATATTGTATTATATTAACTAGAAATTTTAGCTTTCTGCACTTCCCTTACGTACAAACTTTATCTACCCAAATTTTCCATTTCTATATTTCATTTTCATTTTCCATTTCATTTCACTTCTTATAAATGCGTACAAAGAAATCTCTTGACGTATTAACAGGCTAAGTTATGAGATGTATGTAAAATGTAAAGTTTTAACAATATACTATGTGAAAGGAAATTTACAGCTTATTTCTGACTTGCGTGCATTTCAGAGCTAAGAATCTCCTAGACAACGCTGATTTATAACCTTGGAATAGCAATTTACTACAACGGGCGAAGCGGCTACTTTATCGGAATATTACTTATTCGTATCGTGAATCGTCACATAATGAATTTTGCATCCTTGATTCAGTGGTACTGTTGTCGCTATCAGCATGTAACGTTCTACGTCTAATTTAGTAAAATATAATTCAGACTCGCAATTTCACTCTTAGTAATATTTTTTTGGCTCAACTTTAATACGATACAACGCTATTTGTCACGATCCTTACAGCTCGCGCCTCTTCGACATTCATCAGATCTTTCATACACTTTCTTCATTTACGGGTGGTTTTAACTTAGCCCTTCTTCCGTGTTATGTGACCGTTGTCAAGCTGTTTTTTATATTTGTCAGGCGTTCTATATCACTATTCTTAAAATAATGTATATTATTATTATAAAAACGTAGCTGTGCGGATAGCAACTATTCGATACACTCATTAAAGTGCCTTGCTTGATAATGCTTCTTTTACGCAAATTTGGCGATCACTTGTGGTTAACCAAGGCGTAAGAATATAAACTGGTAAGAGAATATAGTATATAATAAATAATAATAACTCCACACATTTCACACACGGCCGTCTGATCCCAAACTTGACAGAGCCTGTACTATGTTAACTAGACTGCTGATAAACATACTTATATATTTCTAGATACTTACATATTATAGATAAACTACACCCAGACAGAACAAATTATCGTGCTCATCACACAATTATTTGTCCTGTGTGGGAATCGAACCCACGACCTCTGCTTAGCAGCCAGGGTCACTAACCACTAGACCAACAGTTCAGTCAGTATGGTCGCGCTTAATCTTTCTAACAGATATTTACCTTCATTAGATACCACCAACTAAAGCGCTTGAATCTCGTTCTTCATTCCTTCTGTTTTTCTCTTAAAAGAAGTAATACTTATCAAATGGAAAAATATTTCAATAATTGTCTTCGTAAAATTCCTTTATGTGTCGATATTATTTCGATAGTCTTACATAAATTATAGAGAATAAATTCCTCATAGATATGTGTTTTATTATGTGGCCGATCAACGCCTGAGCGAATCATTATCAGTAGTAAAACCGTGATTAATGCTGGAGTCACGCTTCTCATGAACACTCGTCACGTATATAAGAAAGATTGGGTCTTTTTGCGTTTGTATATTGTGTACTTAGCCAAAGGTATACGTATTATAGAGGTTAAAGTATGTACCCGTGACGAAGTGGCGACCGCGCATGTCAAGTAATCAGCATGGTACCTGTTATACTAACTTTTAAACTTTCGCGTTCCATGATATAATATTATCTACGTATTAACGGGAATTAACGCGATCACGAAAAGGTATTACATACCTCTGAATTGCCTGACGTTTCGACCAGGTTGCACTGGCCGTGGTCACAGGCTGACTGGCTCAGCGGTGCACGCCCTCCGTCGTCGACATCGTGAGGTAGAAGGTTCTTCATCCACCTCCACTTTTTTAATATTTTTGATATTTTCGTTTCGCCATGTACCGTCACATACTATACTAACAGTGTCCCTATTCTGTAAGCAAACCGATGTGGCCCTATTCTGGTGTTCACCCGACTGCGCATAAAAGCGGGGTGGCATGTTTTTTATCACTGGATTCCACGCTGTAGATAATTTGAAACCATCTTCCCGATTGAAAGTTTTGTGTTTTTTAATTTCAATCGCTTCACGTACAACTCTTGAGTAAAAGTGACGTTCCGTGGAGAGGACTTGCGTACGGTGAAATTCAATCCAGTGATTGGTGCCCGCTTCGAGTGCATGTTCTGCAATCGCTGATTTGCTAATCTGTCGGTTCTTCACAGCAGCGATGTGTTTTTTGACCCTTTCAGCAATAGTCCGCTTTGTTTGGCCTATGTAGTAACTACCACAGCTGCAGTTTATTTTGTAGACACCTGGAGTTTGTAACGGCAAGACGTCCTTCGGTGTACCCACGATGTTTTGAACCTTTATGCCTGGTGTGTATACTGTCGGAATGGAGTATTTCTTTAATACGGAGCCGATCTTATCCGTTACTCCTTTCACATATGGCATGTAGGCTGGTTGTCTCGTTTCACCTCCGGATGCTTGCGTCTCATTGTCGGTTGCTTCCGTGTTCCATTCACCTGATATCCGTTACTTTTAAGTATCTCCTGAACATGATCCAGCTCTCGCTCCAAATGTTCAGGGTCACAAAGATCGTATGCTCTGTTCTTGAGTGAAGTCATAACAGACTGCAGGTGTCGGGGATGATGATGAGACGTGGCGTGTAGGTACCTATCCGTATGAGTAGGCTTGCGGTACACACAGTGCGACAAGGACCCATCTGACCTCGCGGTTACTTTGACATCTAAAAATGACAATGACCTATCCGCCTCCACCTCATATGTGAACCTTATCTTGGGGTGAATGGAGTTGAGGTGTTGTAAATATTGATCTACTTCCTGTTTATTTCCCTTGACGATACTATGGTACCTGTTCTAAATGGGTAGCTATATTCAAAGCCTCAAAGTCGCGTGTTTCATGTCCTTTGTCATAGACTATTACCCTATTATCCCAATCAACTACGTAAGTCAAATGACTGTCGCCACCATGATAATCATAGGCTGATATCATAGTGGTCATCTGATTATGCTATAAAACGAGCCCAAAGTACTTCGGAATAATAGCAATCAGAACAAAAAATCACAAGATGTTTAAAGGACATTATTAAAATAATTTTACCCAGTTGTACGTTTGATAGTTTTTTTGTAGAAATGTGTGTTTTACAATTTATTACTCGTGAAAGCAAATCGTCACATAATCTACAATCTTTGGAATTTAAAGAGACACTGAATTTTGAATACATTCCACGTAGAGGTATGCTAATTAATTACATACTATAAGCATATATTCTAGGAAAAGTTATTAATTAATCTGTTCCTCCTCAGGAATTCATCCAAGCCTTCTTCGCGGGTACCCTGAAACAGCACTTGCTTAGCGAAGCGTTGCCCGCCGATTGGGCCGCGAAGCCCGTTAAGGTGCTTGTCGCCTCAAACTTCGATGAAGTCGTCTTTGATGAAACCAAGAAAGTCCTTGTTGAATTCTACGCTCCATGGTAAGTGTTTCATTTATCCTATTTTTTGGCTGCGATAGAGTTTAATCCGTGTTGGGGTTGGGGTCAGGGTTCATGTTACCTCGAACAGCAATTGTCAGCACCGCTACTACTGTTGGAATTCCTGATACTGAAGATTTCTAGATATCTGTCCCACATCAAGTAATTTTTTTTTTTAATAAAGAATACTAGCAACGTGGGTCACACATTACTAGTATTCTTGTTAACCCCTCCAGCTAAGCTAAAATGCTTGTGTTAGGAGTGGGTTCACGTCGGTAGTGCACTGGGTGGGGTTCGAACCCGCAACCACTTGATCGCAAGTCCGACGCCTTAGCCATTACGCTACCGCCGCTTCTGCAATGCATGTACCTACCACGTTTATTTCTTTTTATCAACATTCAAAGCAATAATTTGTAAGTGATAAATTGCCTAGTAACAGTCGATACTTAAACAATGATGAACCTAAAAATTCGCGTTTGCAAGGGTTTTACAAACGTACGTTTTATCAAAAATAAAGTAAGTAGAATATAAACTCCTTGGTAAGATAGTGGAACATCAAATATTTGTCCAATGTAGGGATTTAAAGTCACAATCAATTTATTAGTGATGAGTATACAATCATTATTAAAGAAATTAGAACAGACATCATCTAGGTGCCTTATCCCCATTGTTTCGGGTCGGTACAATATGTCGTATTCGCCTACACACAAAAATAAATAAATAAAATCTAGACAAATTACGCATTCCAAATTTAACGATAGCTGTTTATTTTTAACCGACTTCAAAAAGGAAGAGGTTCTCCATATGCCTATTTTATTTATTTGTTTGTTACGTGACGTCTGCGCCATTTGTGAGCCGATCAGTCATTGTTTTTTTAATATAATTGGTTGTTCTACTATTTCACCTCTAAGGGTGGAAAATTAAGGGATGAAGAGTATAATAGTATATTAATCAGATAAGCCACTGTAGACAAATATGTCAATGCGTAAGTCATGTTTCAAATTCAATAACTAGTACCGAGGTTGGTTTACCCCCAACAAACTATTGTTGGGGGTAAACCAACCTCGGTACAATCAACATACTAATGTTGATTGATTGATAAGTAAATGTTATTATATTTGACTGAAATGCTATTGAGCGATGAATAATTAGTGACTAAGAAAGTTTTTTATGGATGATTCATCAATGAACCAAATGTATTGTCCGAGTTGCACTCCGATCTAGGCGAATGTAATTTATTTACATTTTACCCAATTGTTTCTCGACTTGTTTTTGTTAAGAACGCTTTAAACACGTGTTCTAAGGGGTTTTGTAAATGATATACCTAAAAGTCTTGGGACACTTAAATACATCAAATATAATTAAAATGCACTTGGTTACTCTTAAAATCAGACTAGGTATCACGCTTTGTACTTCATTCTCAATCATATTTAATTGTACTGTATTTACAATTAACCCTATTGTGTTGGTCTTTGTCTGTTTAACCTATTCATCATTTATTAATTATCATACTTTGTTTTAAAACGCTGAACACCTGTGCCAAGGGCTTTTTTTTCTGCAAGTCTGCAAATTGTTATACAAAGTACTTAGTCTGATATTATTTTCTGGAGATTAGAGGCTTTCTAATTACTATTAACATATTGTTTTAATGGTTGTTAATACGTTGAAGCTGGAATATTAATATTGTACTGTCGTCAACAATGCTACGTGCTCTCCTCATTCTACACTTTTTATTTTAACAAGTGCGCCCCACGCTGTGCTATACAAACATCATTACTCCTGACAACAAAACGTCATTAAAGACGCTTGTTTCAGTTTCTAGGTCGAGTTCAAGAACAGACAAACAAATAAGGCAGGGGCCACATCATGTAATTTAAAATAATGTACTACTGTAAGGTATTTACAAATTGTACAAATATTTACACAATGGAAAATAATTTTTAGGTTTTAAGCAAGTAAATGTGTAATGAGAAGTAACGGAGTTATAAGATTGCGTCATGATATGTTGGAAATCTGATTCAAAAGTGGTCATACATTTTTCCACTTTTTACCCGACTGCCGAGGAAGCCTAACGTTTTGCTAGCACATTATTTTTGTATGTCCTACAAAGGGATGGCTAAATAGAGTACGGCACAGCATCTAATCAATACAGGGTGGATGAAGTGGCAGGTAACAGGAACAATATGTGGTCCCAGGTTCCCTATTAAACTGAACGGATAAATTTATAAGATGATGGTCAGCCCTGCCATCCTGCATGGATCCAAATGTTTAGTCGAGTGCAATTACTAGTTATTAACGAAAAATGAACCCAACTATAGTGAAGGAATTTTAATGATTCTTTTTGTTCATTATGTGCTCATTTTGGTAATACATAATTTCGGCCAAAATATATGAATTAAATTATATTATACTAGCAGCGCCACGCGGTTTCACCCGCGGAAGTCCCGATCCCGTGGGAATATCGGGATAAAAAGTAGCCTATGTGTTATTCCAGGTCTCCAGCTTTCTACATACCAAGTTTGGTCGCAATCAGTTCAGTAGTTTTTGCGTGAAAGAGTAACAAACATCCATACATCCACACATCCATACATCCATACATCTTCACAAACTTTCACGTTTATAATATTAGTATTCATAATATTAGTAGGATATAAAATATTCAAAACAATGTTCTACGGTTACACAAACTCGATGCTAAACTGTTTTTGAAGCGGATAAACTGCTGACACCCATGATATCTACTATAGCTGTCTCCCCTCCATATTCCCCTAAATTAAATTTATTTGCAATACTTACTTAACAAACGTAAACTTTTTAGTATAATAGTTCAAAGTCATTAAAATCCATTCACAATAGGGTTCCGACGGATAAACTGAATTGCACTGAACTAGTTAGCCAATAAAGAGAACGGGTGAGAGACGCCTGCATTTAGCTGAAATGCGAATGTTGAGATGGATGTGTGGTGTGACTAGAATGGACAAGGTGAGGAATTAATATATTAGAGGGAGCTTGAAAGTAGCGCCACTGGATGAAAGGTTGAGATTGTGGTGGTATGGATGTATTGGACATGTGATGCGGAGGAATGAGCAAAATGTGGTGAAGAGAGAGATCATACAAGAGTAGAGGATGACCGAAGAAAATATGGATGGGCTGCGTGATAGAGGATATGGCTAGAAAGGATGTAAACTATGAACTGACGAATGATAGAGGAGAATGGAAAAAGAAAACACTGCGCCGACCCCAAATACATTTGGGAAAAGGGCAGGAACATGATGATGATGATGATGATGATTAATGTATGTCTGTCTACCTCTTTGGAACACTACAGCCTAAACTGTTGGACGGATTTTCATAAATGATGTGCATTAGATTCGTCTCAATTGTCGGAGTGACAGAGGGTATACTATTTGGCTTTTCAGTTAGCATTTTTAAAGCAGTCGGGTCTAATGTTTCATTAAATAGTTATCTTGGAGTAACCGGTTATATTAAGACGTTTTATACATATATCACTACTTATTACAAAACAAAGTCGCCCGCCGCGTCTGTTTGTCTGTATGTTCGCGATAAACTAACTACCGAACGGATGTTCATGCGGTTTTCACCAATAGACGGAGTGATTCATGAGGCAGATTTAGGTGTATAATTTTTTTTTTATTGTTTTTTTTTTATATTTTTACAATTAATTAAGGTTTTGTGTAAAATGGCTGAAAAAATATGACGATGATTGTTGAAAATGTCGGAAAAAAAATCAATATTGGCTTTGCTACCCGTGCGAAGCCGGGTCAGGTTCCTAGTAATAAATATAATGTAGCAATATATTTGACGTGAAAAAAGAACGACCCGTAGTGCTTAAATTGATGGTATAATTTACACAAGTGTAATAAATAATAGCTGAGAACCTCGTTAGCTCTTATTCACTGAGCTGCTATTAATTCGTTTACGCGTCGACCTGGAAGTTGATCATTTGTGTCATTATGTAAATACATTGCGACATATTTTCAGATCATTACTGAATAAATTGCTTATGTAATCGGGTTTGCTTTTTGCACAGAATTTTTAGTTTGCACTATGAATTGGGTATTTAAAGTTTGTGTTTATCCAGATTTCAAGTAAAGATTGCCGTGAATTATATTGAAATATGTGATATATTCAAAATTGTTCTATCAAAGGGAATGTTTTATTCCTATATATTGCATTTGTTTTATTCAATGGTTTTCGCTGAGGTCCTAGTCTTTGTAGCCTCGCTGAATATTAGTTTCTCACCGTAAGTGTCGGCCGTGCTGTAAATGAAAACAAGTCCATATCTTCTTATAACTGAAAACTATAATAAAGATTATTATACGGTTATATTACTTGGTTATGGCGCACATTGGGAGAAGCCCATGTCCAGTAGTAAACTAGAATAGGCATATTCAAACAGTATTACTTGCCTAGGCCTTTATTAGAACACTATTATTAACTATACGTGCTCCCCGATGTGCAGAGATTGTACTCCCATCGAATTAACTTGTCGCGGTAAAGTTACTTAACCTCTATGCTGCTGTTCACTCGTTATCTTGTCAACCAATTAAGCATTCATGTGCTAGTAGTTATGCTGCTGCTAATCGAATTATGAATCAACTCATAAAATGTTTTATATCTAAACAGGTGCGGACACTGCAAACAGTTGGTTCCCATCTACGACAAGCTTGGTGAACATTTCGAGAACGACGATGATGTTGTCATCGCTAAGATAGACGCCACTGTCAATGAGCTCGAGCACACCAAGATCACCTCCTTCCCCACTATCAAATACTACACCAAGGATAACCAGGTCTGTCAAGTTTGTATATTTAAAAAAAATAAATTAAAACACTGAGTTGATTCTGGGAGTCTTTGATTAAATACAATTTATTTCTTAAAAGATGCTGCAATATGAGTAGCGCGACCCCTCACAAGTAAGCTAAACGATTGCCTTTTGTATGGGTTCACATCGTCACTTATATTGACCTTCGCTTGTGCCTTCTTTCTTAGACGCATTAATAAGTTGATGCACCATTTGTGCAAGGTGGTAGGTAGTACGAAAAGGCAAAAGCAATTTTGCTTCTTCTGAATCCTGAAGAAAATTTGTTGAAAGTATGATAGTCAGAATTACGGAGATAATAATACTCAAATACACCAACATAAGTTTAAACGGAATTTTTATTTTATTATTAAAATTTAGAATAATACCCTGCTTCGACTCTTATATTATGTAATCCATAGTTACTAATATTAGGTAATTCGTGCTGAAATAAATCGACAACAATTATAAAATGTTCTTTAGTGTCGTTCTCTCCTCATAATTAATTCATTAGACGTAAAAGAGGAGACTTAACTACGACCTATAATTCTGCCGCGGTAATCGAGATAGTAGTAAGCCAAAAGATGCCTCTTCTTGGCTTACTGCTATCTGGAATTCGACGTTTGCATTTGCGTCACGATTAAAATAATAATTCTTTAGACAGGCAAGCTGATTGGAATCGTATTATATATGGATCATAATTGACAGAATTTTATTATTATAAGTGTAAGATAAACTATATTTATCTGTTACAATTTAGTTTAAAGGAAATATTAATTGTTTAGGTGCGTGACTACAACGGTGAGAGGACGCTCGCCGCGATGACCAAGTTTGTCGAGACTGACGGTGAAGCAGCTGAACCCGTACCTAGTGTGGTAAGTTATGATAATTGCACCACCATATTTTTACTTAGTGTATGTTATAGCGAATAAAAACATTGATATCCTTTGATGGGAAAATTAATAAGGAACCTCCCGGACTGTTGAGATCTCTTTTGCCAGAAAAATCTTTAAATATGTTCCTGTGTTGTGTAGGGTCTCCAGAGCTAGAGGAAATCATGGTCTTTTTCTTGTCCTACCTCTTTTATGTTTAAGATCCATAGGCCGTATGCGTACTATGAATGGGTATAAAAGGTTTAAAAAATAGTTTCAGTTTCCTCTAAGTTTTCTCTAAGTTATATGCTATATGGTAATTCTTAATTTTACAACAGAGCTTAACAGATTTGACTAAATGTTATTCAATAAAATCTCTATTGCAAAGCGATTTTATGTCCCATAAAACTTGTAAATTACATTACACCAATGAAAACCACATTAAAATTACTAGATAACAATTCAAATTATAGACAGCATTATAAACGTATTCAAGTAAACATGTGCCACGTTGTTTGAAAAGAAAAGGCAAAAACAATGACAAAAGCATGTAATGAGTTAACCGGTATCAATCACCATTATACGTGTACCACTTATACGTAGCCACACTCACTCTCCTATCAAAAATAGTATCTATTTCGTAACCAAGTCCACGTCATTTAGAAATTAAATCACGGCATCTATTATGTTGACTTGTAAGATAAAATATGACCCGATATGGTTTTATAAACAAATGTAATCTTACTTACCTATACAAAACGTTAAAAATGTTTCAATAGTATATTTTTGCTACCAAACAAATAGGCTGACTGACAGACTTTTGAAGTATGTCAACTTTCTCGGTTGTTGGTTCAAAAAGTAAATATTGAGCTGAACCTTATTACATTAGATAAATCAACACGTAATCTTCTATGATATTAATAATTTTATAATAATAATCTTCAATCAAGATACGGCTTACACATACAGCTTCTAAAATTTGACATAGTTATAGATTATCGTTTACTCGGTTTTTGAGATTTTTGTTTTAAACTTGGCAGCGACTAGTAGTATGAATCAAGCCGGATTGTGAGAACTGTTCCGATGACTAAGAGAGAGTTCTCCGGTGTTTTGCAGCCGTATATTTTTGGCAGGCTTTGCTAGGCCTTGTGAGCTCTCTTAAGGAATGACTCGTGTTCCACCAGATTGTCTAGTCCGGGATCAAATACTCACGGAAATTTTGACACGGGAAACACACTTCGCACTAATGTAACTTCTGACTTCACTTTGTAATCTAAAAGATAACGAAATTATTTATAATTTCAAAGTTGGAAAGGCATTTTGCCTGAATTCTGTTTGACTCAAAGTATAATGTGCGTTATTGTCCATTTCAGAGCGAAGACGAGGACGAGGACGAGTTGCCGGCCAGAGACGAATTATAAGCACTCGTCGGCGAGTACACTCCTATGAGACTTCCATAGAATAACTGTATAGATTATAATTATTTACTTTTATACTTAAACTAACACGTTTGCATTTCGTTTGCTAGACTGTTGACTGTTCTCTAAATTGTGTTAAGGGTTGTACTTGATTATGTTTAGTGCGCATTGTATGATATTGATGCAATACTCCGTTTAAGTGAGGCGCTCCACGCATGTATCGTGACTGTGAGTGAGGCGGTCGGATCTCGTACAAGTGCCCATTTACCAATTATTTATTTTCTAAATGCATAATTTATTTTGCATAAACAGCAGCATAACTTAGTTTATGTATAATATAAAGGTATTTATAATTTCTGTATCATAATGGTGTTATGTTTTTCACATTCCTTAGTACAAGTTTAGTTACATCGAACAAGAGTTTGTTAGTGAGGCATTGGCGTTATTTTTATATTCTACCCTTGTACATTTTTATTCATCACAAGATAAGACGGATCTATTACGGTTCTATTGTATTTTTGTAGCGGTTTTTTATTTAAAATTATTAAGTTGGATTAAGTACAACTAAGTACGGCGTTCTCACTTAATGAGTACTATTTTCATAAATTGAAATAATTCTTGGAAAATGTAATTTTCTACGTATATTTGGTCATTCTGTCTATATTAATGTAAATATTCAATTGTATCTGCCAAATCTGCAATTTTGTATCTATTGTGGATACAGAAATTGATAAATAAACTAAATTAAAACTTATTTCTCTTTTTATTGAATACCTCTTAAATCCAAAAATGAACAGTATCCGGGAATTCTGAAGTGGCGGCCTAGACAGTTTGGCGTGTCTAAGCGCCGGGGACGCAGGCCTTTTCTCAAGGAGTCCGGCAAAGCTGACGCCATACTGGTGTACCACAGGCGCATGACCACCAAAATTTGTTGCTGTTTTATAAAGAATTAATTTAAGTAGGTAAGGCGATATACTCGGCCCGACTTTGTTCCTGGTCTATCGATATCAATAACCTGTGTCAACTCCATAAAGGCAAAATTTTCACCTTTGCTGTTGAGCCTGTCAAGACCCTTCTGTTTAATGGTGAGAACTGGGATGAAGTTTCCCGCAACGCCCAGATTGGTCTTAACAGGGTCACCTCCTGGCTGAAAAGTAATGCTAACCCTAAATGTTGCCAAATCATAATATTTGGCCTACGCCTCCAAAAAAACCTACTGCCACCGGGGTCATTTACTATCACGGCTCAACAGTGCAAAACTTAGCAGTCTCCCTGCGCCTGCCCTACCTTACAGAAATCAGACACAGTAAATTACCTGGGTATTTTAGTTGATCGGACTCACCTACAAACCACAAACAGAGGTCTTGGTAACACAATTACTTAAATTATTTTACATTTTTAAAAAGCTGAGAGACAACTAACCAAGACTAGTGTATTATGTCAATCGTTGATTGAATATTTCATCATATCCTGTGGTGAATTTGCCAAAACCTGTCTGATCACGGCAGAGTGAGCACAGCTCACAATCCTAAAGGCCTTAAGGCGTTGAGCGCTGAGCCAGAACCTTCAGCCAGAAGTTTCCCCACAACAGATTCAGCGGATGGTACATTTTAACAACTTCCTTTGTTTTGCTGGTCCAAAGGTACCTTTATAATAAATTAAATAAGATAATTGCGGTAATTAAAACGTCAGGCGCCTGAACACCTTGATTATAAGGCAACTAAACGAATTGTGAGTCCACTCACATAACTTTTTATTTAGTTGTCTGATAAATTAAACAAATTGTGACTTACCTCTCTCCACAGCCGAGTTAAATTTACCTTGCCTTGCTGTCAGATATCGCACACGGTACACTTACCCGCATCAAACAAGAGCAATGCACACACGTCACTAGCACGTTCATGCGTTCCTGCCACGTATACATGCACGCTTTCTCAAGACTTCTGGTATCCAATTTTTTTTTTTTTTTTTTTCTTTAAAAAGACAACTCCCGCATTAGGAATAATCCTGTGTCGCGGGGGGCTTCACAAACATTCAAACAACGGACACAAAGAACACCCAGACTCGGGACAACTATTTGTGGATCACACGAATTTTTGTCCCGTGTAGGATTCGAACCCACAACACTCGGCGCGGCGTAGTGGCGAGGTGACCCCTTAAACCATTGCGCCATCCGTGCAGTCTTTGATTTACTATAGGTCTTTTTATTATTGTCTGTTAATAGCTTTTTTAGTTGTATTTAGGTTAACTGCGGAAAACCCCTGGTGACCTGTAATACAGGTTGTGTAATTGCACAAATCTATATCAGGCTCCAGTCTCTCACAAAGGTAAATCCTATGAATTTTGTCTACTATAAGATAAAAAAGATAGACTGGTCTAGTGGTTAGTGACCCTGACTGCTTAGGTCGTGGGTTCGTTTCCCACCCGAGTCTGGGTGTTCTTTGTGCCCGTTGTTTGTATGTTTGTAAAGTCCCCCGCGACACAGAAGTAATTCCTAATGCGGGAGTTGTCTTTTTAAAAAAAAAAAATAAAAAAAAATACTAAAGGCATGGTGGAAAATCTGGGTTAGCGGATCGTCTTGTTAAACCGATACAGTCAATAAAACAAAAAAGACTGTGGTAATTATTTTATTATCTTAAATACAACGATTACAACATAAAATAACTCTTTTAAATTATTAATATTAAGCTTGTTCTTTTAAATTATCACATAAATACCAAAAGAACATTTAATTGAGACAATGTGGAATGGCTTATTTAGTTAGTGAATGGATAACACTTTGGTACATGGGATTAAGTTTAGGGTAACTTTTGTTCTTTATAATAAGACTATACATACGTATTATAGATCAGAACAAAAATTATTGATGGTATTCCACGACCGTTCAAGAAGGACTTGACAAGGCGACTAATCGAATACTGCACATTCCGTCAGAACCACGTCTCATCTCGTCTTTGAATTCAGTGAAGAGTTTGTACGATCGTGTACCACCATAAAAAAAATATTAAAAAATAATATCTGTGCCTTCGAGACTACGGTGCCCTGAGATCTGATGCGAACATATTATATGATTGATTCAGTGAGTTCATAGTGATTTTATACAAACGTGACTGTCATTTACACGGCAAAACATTAAACAGTAACAAAATGGTTACCGATTTTATTCTGGTGTGCGGGTTTATATTGTATAATTATATTCCTCGAAAATAAAATTGTTTCTCTTCAAACTCTTTTCCCCTCTTTCTTTCATAATATTAGTCAACAAAAACAAAATGCGGTGTAAGATATTAAATTAATATACAAATACATTATCTTGATTTACTCTTAGTAAACACTAAATCTAGTAAATAAAAGTACCACGATATACATATCTATATAAAACAATATATATCACAATCTTGACCCTTAGATCTCTTCAATACAGTACGTGCAGGTGACTTTTCATTCGTTCTATGAACTAATTGTTTAATTATACATACTTTATTGAACAAGACTGCTCAGTAAATTTGTTCATTTCTTTTGTGTATTTTTTTCATATTTTTGATGTTCCATAGACGGCAATTTAAACATTATTCAAAGAACAATAATTTTTAATACGTTTTAACTAAACGCCTGCAAAGTCACCTGTAGTAGTAAGCAATCGTATAACACGCCAGTGGTCTTGTATTAAATGCTCCCGTGGTGTAGTGAATTCTACAAAGTCATATATTAAAGAAATTTTCCTTATTTATAACCCTATCCTAATGTAATACATTTTCCAATTACGCGGCCGTAATATGTACTTTATTGCATACCGCGCTGTTACAAAAACATTTACATTGAAGTATTTTAAGTTGAAGAAAAGTCGAATATTACTATAACATCTAGAATTTATAGAAGATAATAATCTCGATTCGAACAATAACACTTTAGAAATTATTTATTATTAATATTTGTAAGTAGATGAAGTTTATTGTTCAGCTTAAAATATTTCAATTGCTATAAAAAGCCAGGCACCAAACGGCATATTTAGTACATGTGTGTATCACGATAATATTTCAAAATCGACGCGGTATATATACGGTTCGATGCAAACATAAGTGAACGTCTAACAGCTACATGATGCAGGCGACTGTTGCAGCGGGACCTTGCCTGGGCCGAGGAGTTGGCCAATATGTTTAGCAGATATACATATAGTCCGATATATATCCCGACTAACTGTTTTCCTTCATTACAGTTGCTTTGACTTGAAAATACATTAATTATAATTAATTTTAAAGTACAATATTAGACCCGAGTAAGAGAATAATACACCCGTACGCAAGTTTAGAGGTTAATTTCCAAAATACATTAGAAAGTTTAAAGGGTTTGCTTGGTCCCCTGTGAGACGAATAGACAAGTAAGGGTTGCCATACGAAGAAATAAAGTTAAATCACACACAATAGTTTAGTTCACATACAAACTTTTTATATCTTACCAAAAGGCTTGGTAATGTGTACAATGTTATTATATTAAGACTGTATTTCTTATCATTCATTGTATTGCTCGTTATATTATATAGCCTATTGATTGTACTTTAAAATCAGTCATAATATGTAAAAGTGTGGTAAATAAAAGATAGGCAGATTATATTCATTCGAGACTTAAAGTTAGTAATTCGGTTGAACTACATTTTTTTTAGGTCATAAAGTCATAAATCAGAAATCAATTAAGTAATTGTTTATAATAAATACAGTGTTATAATATTTGAAAAGATACATGCTAAATGTATCAAATATATTAGAACAACATTCGTAGTTGGGTCAAAAACTCTTATTTGACGAATGTCGAATACACGTCGTCGTCGAACCTATACTTGAGTCAAATTCGATATGGAATCTTTGTAAACAAACTATACGTCATCCTGTTTAGGGTTGTCATGATTAGAATGCTGCAAGGTTATAATTTTATCTCTATTATCCAGTTATACATTCCGATTTTACTGTCATTGCGTTTGCTATAACTCACTTTAACCACATAATACATAATACTTAAAAAATACCTTAAAACAAGAATTAAAAAATTTGAAATTACAACTATACGTTTAACAACCCTTATAACTCTTCAAATTTCGCAGATCAACAACAATTTGGTTATTTAAATACTTAGTCGTCAAAGTAAAGAAGCTATGCATATAACAGTAAAAATCATTGTCACTTTGGTTTAGAGTAAAAATAATAAAAACTGAATTTTCAGGTATTATTTGTTTTGTAAAACGAAATTTATCAACATAATTTTGTTTCATTACTTATTGGTAAGAACTTTGATAATGAAGAGTTAATTTTATTTTATCTACAAAATAGGCAAAGACAAAACAATTAAGATCCATTTGCTCCTTAGCTTGTCACAATCTGCCGACGTACTGGATAGCAAGGAACCGTTCTTCACATACATGGCTTTAAGAAAATACATAGAGTTGTATTAATCTTATACAACTTCATCACAATCAAGAAGCTTTATGCTTTTTTATTATCTATCCAACATGTCGTCGGATCCTTTCGGTTACGAGGAACTTGTTGGTTATTAGTCGTGTCATATCCTTATGACACGACTAATAACCAACTGGAGCACTAAAGAGCTCCTGCTCTTTAGTGCTCCACTTCTTTCTACATACATTCTGAGAGTAAGCCAGTGTTGTTGGTTAATAATAAAAATTTATAGTGTTGGAAGACACGTTATTGGTCTGTAAATCTTGGGATGCCTACACGTATTATTATTTTTATCATCTTTTGAACACAAATTCATTTTCATTTTATTATATCATTTTAATTAAAAAATAATATGTATGTATTTAAAAATACATAGGTATCTTAATATTTTTATCGAGTACAAGTTCTTCTTAGTTTGGGTCTACCTAGCGTTGTGTTATATGTCCCAGAATATGATACCACTCACGTAGGTATGGAAGAGTGCGAACAATGGTTTGTTGAAAAACTGAAAAAGGTTGGCGAAAACTGAAAAGTGGAAAGCTCTAACCAACCTAGTTAATGCTTAAAATAGTTTAATTGATTTATGCCGCGTTCCAATAAACAAAAAACGATTCGTTTTGCTTACGGACGGTAAAATTTTCCTTGAAAATTCAACGAAATTTTACCGTTCGTAAGCAAAACGAATCGTTTCTTGTTTATTGGAACGCGGCATTAGTGAAACCTGTAATACATATCGCACTTCCGGTAAAATAGTGTAACAACTCAAGAAGTTAAATTGTTCAGAATAAACAAAAATGTTCTCGTTATTTTTTTGTGTTTGGGAATTCATGCACTTTTGGCAGTTAGCCATCTATTGAGGAATTAGTGAAGTTATAGTTATTACTCTTTTTAGGAGTGTAAAATGAGAAATATATATAGATATAGCCCTATTTTTTATTAAGAAAACGGATAACTGGAATTTATTACTGTATTTGATCGGAGGTATACATTAATATAAATCTTACTCTCTGACTCATTTAATTTCAAATACATAAGTAATATTAACGACTACAAATAATCAAAAATATATATTATTTTAAAACACGTTATTAACACCTGTCCGTCATTGGTTGCTAAGAAACGGTTTGTTAGTAAAGATTCCATATCGAATTCAGCTGAAGTATAATTCATTATTTTTCTACACGGTCCTTTAAAACACACAAGAAACATTGAGTTTTTAGGGACGAATGGAAATGGGTCAAATTATTGTATTAGGCAATCCTATCACGCTCCTTGCTTATAATATATGTTGTAGAACGATATAAACTGCTAGCCAATTTCGAACTTAACAGCTAGCCAACGTTACCTCGGCCCAACATTCTGATCGCTGCCTTAGCGGCGGGTGTTTAGTAAAACCTCGAAGCTAATCAGAGCGCGAACATAGTGTCCTGCTCGTCCTTGTTGATCTGTCGATGTCTGGGAGTTTGTTGGGGGGTGCGGTCGGCAGGGGCCGGAGTGGGGACAAGGGGGGCGATGGGGGCGGTGGTGGCAGGGGGCAGGGTGTCGGCGACTGCAGCTCGCTCGGCGAGGAATTTGTCGAAGTCACTGCTGGTCACGCTCTCTTGGGCTCCGTTAGCTTCAGACGCGGCCTGAGGACATGGTACAGTTACTTTCACTGAGTGGCAAAATGCTAGGCGTGTGTGTGGTGTGAGGGCTACTTTGTTAAAACTCTTTGAAAATGTGCGTAGGATTTAGTCAACATTCCCAAAGAATTATAAAAGTTGGAAACAGAATTTGTGAAAGTCAAATAAGCGACTGTAAGGTTGGGCCCTTTGTTCTCACATAAAGGATTGAGGGCCCACCTGTACCGCATAAACTATGGACACTACGTGTTTACACCAAAATCTAAGCTATAATATATTTTTGTCTTCCTTTATTACAATGGGGGACTAATAAATACTAATATAAAATAAATAATAAACTAATATAAAATGGGGGACTGAGAGCGTGAATTTTAACAAGATCATAGCGTTCGAACAACAAGAAGTGGCGACCTGTTCTTGATTTCATAAATTTTCACAATGTATAGTAGCATGTAGAAATTCAAATAGCAGCTAAGTTAATGGTTTCATTTTATTTGCGTAATAAATTTTACGTGTGTGAGAATTGAGGGCCCATTTTGAACGAAGATATACAAAGTACGATAGCGTTTTGCGATAATATCTTGTTTTCGGAAATTTTGTTTGACTTTAGCTTATATTTTGGCGTAAACACTTTTTCTGTAGTGTCATTAGTTTATGCGGTGCATGTGGGCCCTCAATCCTCTATGTGAGAACTGAGGGAGCAACTTTACAGTCCATAACTCGCATATTTGACTTTCACAAATTCTGATTCCAACTTTCACAATTCTTTGGGAATGTTCACTAAATCTTAAGCACATTTTCAAAGAGTTTTAACAAAGTGGCCCTCACACCACACACACACAATGCTCGACCATTTTTAAAATGTGAATAAAATATTAACCTTTTCCTATTTAAATAGAGCTGAAAATTGTACGCCTCTGGACTAGATTATTGCATACGATTTTTAATTTATATTACGATACATTTATACTAGCTGCACACATTTTTAAAGTGCTCGCGTATTTTGTCGCTCAATTTATCAAGGTTAAAATATTATCGGTACCAATAGTAAGAGATTAAATTTTACATCTATTAAGAGTATTGTGATTTTCTCCATAGATTTACTAATAGCTACTGGCGAATACGCCAGTTAACTAAAATGATGCATACAAAGGTTAGACAGTACTCATCAGTGATCGGAATAGGTACAGCTAATTTTCTTAAGCTTCAAGGAACAGAGATAATAAGTGGAGACTGCCTTATGACAACATTTGTTTAGGACAATTGTTCCGTGTTTTTGGATATCAACGAAGTACGTAAATATAACATTATTATATAGACATAGAGTAAAACTATTAAACACATTTCCGGTTTTTGTTCTCTAAAAGGAAAAAAAAAAATTATAATAAATAATTATTTGAAAATAATAAAAACCTGTTTACTATTTTTCGTGTTTTAAAAGAATTTAATCGTTTTATTGTATTAATAACATTTATTTGAAACATACTTTAGTGAGATATATATAAATCTGGGACAATTTTATTATCAAAACAATATGTTGTCCTAAGGCAGTCTCCACTTTTTGTCCTTGTTCTCGAAGAGTAGGTAAAAGGTAAATCCTATAAATTATGTTATCCGTTGTTACTTTGTAATACTGGGTAAAATGGTAAAATTATTTTTTATGGAAAGGTGACTAAGTAAAAAACACGACTGCACTGCCAGTTTCGTATTTGACATTTGAAAATGGTGCCATAAAACCGCCATTTTTTTTTCAAAAATGTACAGGCAGTGTCCCTCGGAATTATGTTAGGATTCTGATGACACTCCATACATCAAATCTATTCAGGCACTTCGAAGATATGGTGGAATAAAGAAACTTTCGTTTCGCTCTCTCCGGACGCAATCGTAACTAGGTTTTGTAACCAGTCACCAGCCACTGGTTGCGATAGAAGAACTTTGCTTCTTTATCCGAAGCTAAACACCATGGTAATTAAGTTTTACAAACCAGTAGCGACAGAAGAGTTTATTTTCTTTGCACGCAACTTTCTTCATTATGAGTTTGCATACAAACTATTTGAAGCGCATAATTTAATAATCTCTATCGAAAATGCTATCATTTTCACTGTCGTGTTTCATATGACTGCATGGTTGTTATCGAATTTCAATAATTTTCATGAACTCATCCTTTAGTGGTAGTCATTTTGAGGGGTGGAAAAATTGTGTGGAAAGACTTTCCCCGAAAAATCGAGGTTAAGCATATCAAAATCAGAAGATATAAATATTATCTTCTCATTTTGATTGCCATAAAGACTTCTAGAACCGAACCTGAAGACCCCATAATGGAATTGTGCAGCAGACTAGACTGGACGCGATTTGGTTAAACACAAAAATGGTAATGAAATAATGACACATATTGTCAAGCGCAAATATGTACAATGTATATAATATTGTTATATAAATGAACAAATAATGTAATGAAAGCATAACTAAATAAAATAATAAAAGGAAAATAATAAATAAATATAAACACACCTTCTCCTGAGCTAACCAAGCAGCTATCTCATCGATCTCCCTCTGATCCATGCCCGTTGGCTGTCAAAAGTAACATTAGAGTAAAAACTACGTAAAATAATATATTTACTACCTAAAAAGTTATAGAAAAATAAAATAAAAATAAATCTGTGACTGCAAGTTCGGGTAACATTGCCTGTTTGCGTAACTTTGGCATGAGGTAGGAGTGCGTTTTTTTATGGGATAGTGGGTAAACGAGCAGACGGGTCACCTGATAGTAAGTGACTACCGTCACCCATGGACACCTGCAATTTAAGGTGGCAGTAGGGGAAGGAGAAAAAGGGGAATGGTGGGAGTAAAGGAAGAAGGGTGGGGGAGTTTTAGGGCGTCCGATAAGCTAACCCGCTCGGCGAAACACAACGTAAGTTGCTTCCCGCCGGTTTTCTATGAGGCCGTGGTAGCACTCTGGTCGTATACGTGCCGAAGGATGGCTCTCCCATAAAGATTTTATTACTTCACATTGCTTTTTATATCAGTTTATTCTACATTTATATTGTATTTTTATATGTCTA
Source organism: Callimorpha dominula (assembly GCA_949752705.1). Lineage (NCBI taxonomy): Eukaryota > Metazoa > Arthropoda > Insecta > Lepidoptera > Erebidae > Callimorpha > Callimorpha dominula. The sequence goes on from OX457003.1 coordinate 15,861,291, forward strand.
TCCTAAATAGATAAAAAGACTGAAGTGCTTAGCGGTGACATCAGAATATCGTGAAGGCGTGACAAGCGATAGTCGAAGCAACAGCACCCTGCAGCGCATACCCAGGTAGGACTATTGTAACATCGGTGGTCTAAAGGGTGTATGGTGCTCTATTGACAGCGATGGCTAGTAAACACATTTGAAGGTGTAATACATTTGTATTGATTGCATGTGTTTGGAGCAGAAAAAACCACGACCGAGTCGAGTCGTAGCTGTTGCGGGTTTTTGGTAGTATATAGCATAGTGCAGATGCGGTTAACCATTGTCAAAATTGAGTCATATTTAAAACAACTAGGATTATAACACGCAATCTATTAGGTGTCTTACCTCTAAGAACAGATGAGGTTGTGAATCGACAAATACAACTATATGCATACTATATTGTCGATCTTGATGATATCCGCGGTTCAACGCTTGATATTTATTGGTTTATTTTGGGATAACAAACAGATATAAAAAGACAAACAGTTCATTGAAGTTATTTGCTCATGAAATAATGTTGTAGCCTATAAAATCATCCACAGATAAATCATAAAACAAAATAAGTAATTATAAATATAAATTAGTTTCCAAAACAAAATTATTATGAAATGAAATTAAAAATACACATTACATTAACAACACAAATGCAACAGTTAGCATTCAAATATGTTTAATGACAAAGTTATAAGATATCATACCAAAGGCACCTGCGCTTGAGTGGGGCGTTGGTTAGCTGCAGCGGACAGGCTCGAGGTCTGCTCCTCCATATTGTCTGCGTAACTGCTACTACTAGATATTTTTAACAGCAATCATTATTTTTGTTGTGGGACAGGTAGGCTAGAGCATTCCCACACCTTAACTTGCAGCACATTAATTAGTGTAGCGATGGACTTCTCCTAGATCGACTGCTGCTTATCAGATCAACACGCTGGCTATGACTAGCTCGACTTCTTTCAGTGGAATTGTCAACATTAACAACCAATGTATAAGTTTCAACGACGATTCAGGTTTCAAAAGAAAGCCTATTTAGTTTTAAGCCATTTTAGTTTAATAAAACCTAAAAAAAACAGGCTTGAATAGGGAACCGAAGTGAGAGTTCCACTATCCACTTCCTGGCTGATGTAATCATCTTAATAACTCAGCGGAACTCTTTTACGACCATTTATACCACACCCAATCTCTTGGACTTGTCAAAAGGAAGCACATGCGCCCAAATTTGAGGGATTTCTTAATAGCCACTGAAGAGTTCCACTAACCACCTCCTAGCCCATCATCAGATCAGCTAAAAGATGCCAAATTATATTATGCATTGTTATCCGAAGTAATAAACATATAAAAAATAAAAATATGTAGAGAAAAGCTTAAATAATGCTACAATAATGTATGAAACTTTTTCTCAAAGTTTAATATTTTAGCACTTACCCATTTTTGGAATTTTCATAAGTAACGTTTCGCGACTGTGCGAACATGTCAAACTCATCTTTGGAGCTGCTCGGGGACTTGTCGGGGTGCGCGTCTGTCACACCTGGAATATTTACACCACACATCTCACGACTATGATAGTATCACTGTATTTCGAGAATTGCCCTTATGTTTGTATAATTGGCAGAATACTCTAATCCTGTACATAACAATGAGATCTTCATTTATTTCTGTTAAATTTAAACTTAAATAGGAAAATACACATTCAATTCCTTGAGTTTTATTGAAATAATTTATTTTAATGATAGGAGTATCGGATGCGTTTGTCGATCGATACGCGATAATATCGTATCGTAGCCATATCTCATGCATGCGCTTCAATCGATATGCGATATAACGAGTTTATGTCCTTAGTAACTACTATCCTGCTCGAATAAAGTGGAAATGTTTATTTGTAATGGATAAAATCAATAAATTTTATAATAAATAATATAAAACCCGCAAATGTAGAGCAGGTGGGATCAAGCTAATATGCAGTCCTGAGTATGTCTAAATACTGCCTACACCTGCCATACATGTTTCAACATTTTTGTTTTTATCCATTTCTATTTTTAATCCCCGACGCAAAAAGTGTTATAAGTTTATCGTGTTTATCTGTGGCATCATGATAAAACTTTGACACATTTGACAGAAACTCACTTTGACAGTAAAAACTAAATTTGTTAAATCTGGACTTAACTATGTTTCACGATAAAATTTAAACACTAAATTGCACCCGTGTGAAGCCGGATTACTAGTATTATACGGATGTTCCAGAAAGTTGTGGTTAAAATTATACGAGCGTTATGTGTAGCCGTTAAATAACTGATTTGGCTAACAAAATTAATGAAAAAAAAAAATTATCTTTGGAAATTATACAATTCACTACAATGTTCTGTATTGTACTTATACCTTTAAATATACTTATACCTTACAAAAAACTTGATAACATATATACAGTCATACATAATAATATTCCTAGTTTAGGTGCATTTGTTTAGTGTGAATTTTCGTGTAAATTTCAATGATTTATTTTTTATGCAAATATTTTCAAAACATATGGACATTTCTTCAATATCCTATACCATGCATGTCATCCCTCTTTCATATGAAATATTAGCTTAATCGGTCAATTTTCAATTTGTCAGTTTGAAAATTACATTTCTGTATTAAAAATCACGAATTTTCCTAAAATTGTTATCGATTTACTTACTTTATTCACGGGGTCTACTATACGACCCTAAAATATGACTACTCCTTTCTATAACACCCTGTATAGACCAAAAACTGTATTTCTATTATTCGGGTAACAGTACATCAAAATATTCGTATACACTTTAAAATATTATTCTTACTCAGTTTGGCAATGTCGGGCACATCATCGCTAAGATCAATCAAAGCATCGTCGTCATTCTTCTGGGCTGCAATGTTAGATACATAAAGTATATAAATTATTTTCACAATATTTAATTATATCAAAGAAACAAAAAAATATATTTGTGCAAAGCAAAATCTTAATATTCATTCCCATGTGTCGATATTTTTCATATTTCGGTACTATTGTGGGCTGCCTCTAACAGATGTTCCAATATTTACAACACTTTAATGGCTGATTATGAATTCAATTCGCGAATACGTTTCAGTATTTTTTATATAAAAACGTTACAAAGTTACGGGAACTTACATAGGCTTATGACGGAGACGGTACAAACAATACTAACGTGAGACAGTCGCGTTGGTCCCGGGCACTCCCATAGCAGCTCCCAAAATGGCAGACGGAGTCGCCCCTCCAGTCGCAGCGTTCCTGCACACACAGAAGAATAACAAAAATAAGAAAGATTAAATTTTAAAAGAAAAAAAAAATACAATCACAGACACATTCCTCCGTAACAGAATAAAAAAATGTTAAAATAAAAAAAACAACGTAAAGATATCACAGTGAACTTGTAAACTTAGAAGCGACGAACTATCCTGCCTCTTAAGTATTATAAGCACTTACATACTGACTGTGAATCAGTATTTAAAGACGATCTTTTACCCACGACTACGCTTGCGTTAAAATTATATTTATCACGAAACGAAAGTATTTAAAGCGTGAAAACGCAAAGCGGACCATTGAAGATCATGCGGCATGACATGCGTAACGTGCTGTCACGCATGCATGACCGTTTAATTGTATTGATTGATGCGAATGATATGCAAACTACGTGCTGGCAGTTGATTGACAATTCCATTTATTTTTCATCCTGCAAGCTATGACTGACCTGCACGCATGATCGTTTTCAGATCGGCATGTCATACAACAGCTCAGTTTGTTTCGAAACTGCATCAACGACGGACATGGACTGTATAATGGACATCGGATCGCCGATTCCCAAAGATGACATTATGAATGACAAGTTAAATATAAACAATAATGTTACAAGACCTCTTTACTGTACTCTCTATTGACTGAATAAAATTATTATACCAAGCATATATTTATACACACACATATATATATATATATACATTTACAATTTAGTGAATTGTCATGCTGCACGATAGACTCCCATACAATAATTCAGCATGTCATGCTGCATGATCGTCTAGGGTTCGCTTAACAAAACAAACAAAGGGTTTTTAATGATTGTACCTATTGTTGACAAATCGGCTGTGCCTGAGCAGCAGGTTGTTGAGGCGGTCGTTGGCGTGCAGCAGCTCGGCCGTGAGTGCGGCGCCGCCCGCCACGCGCGCCGTCAGCTCCGCCACGCGGCTCTGCATGGCGCGCAGCGTGTCCGCCAGCTCCTGTTCCTCACATTCAAACCCAATGTTTACATATGTATTAATAGCGTGACGGTCACGAGTTCAGTGTTTTTTTGCCATATAGCAAAAGTGCACAAACGTGCCTTTAGAAGTTTTCACCTCAAAAATCGCATTTTAGGAAACATTACTTTTTTTTTATCTAGAGAATACTATTAATATCGGTCACACATTACTAGTATTTGTTTTAACCCCTCCAGTTAAGATTAACGCTTATATCAGGTGTGAATTTACGTCGGTAGTGCACTGGATGGGGTTCGAACCCGCAACGATTTGATCGCAAGTCCGACGCCTTAACCATTACGCTATCGCCGCTTGTTTAAAGTCGAATGTACTGTAGTAAGAATAATTAGATTCAGTTGTATGGATAAGTCAATTTTCAATATTTTATAGACATTGCTTGCAACCGTTAAAGTCATATAGTAAGAGAAAAGTATTAATGTACATTTAACATTTTTTAGTGAAATCAACAAAACTTTGTACAATCATAAAAAAGCAATGAATATTTAATTCCCCTATCTAACAATTCCTGCTAAATACTCACACTACTGAACTTATTTATTACTGAACATTTGATACAAAAAATTGTAATCTACATTCCGAAAAAAGTTGAAATAATTAAAAAAAAACTTACATTAAGTAGTTCAATATCGCTATCGTGATGTGCGCTATGCGGCTGAGTAGTGAGCTCGTTGAGCATGTCATTCATAACAGTCATATTGCCATCCACCACAGACAAGTCTGCACGGAGCTTGTTCGTTTGACTTTCAGACAGTGTTACCTGACAAAAAAGCGAAGTGTAGAAGATTAACTCTGAAACTCGGGAATTATCGCGATCACGAAAATAGTATAGTATGTATAGTACATTGCGAAACCAAAATATCAAAAATATCGAAAATGTGCTGGTGGATGAAGAACCTTCTACCTCACTATCTCGACGACGCGACGGAGGGCGTGCACCGCTGAGCTAGTCAGCCTGTAACCACGGCCAGTGCAACCTGGTCGAAACGTCAGGCAATTCAGAGGTATGTAATACCTTTTCGTGGTCGCGTTAATTCCCGTTTAAATACATAATTATGTACAAGATTAGTTTATCCGTAGTATTATAAAATTACATAGAATCTGCGTCTGTACCTTAAAGATATAGCAAGCTTAGATTATTCTAAAACAAATCTTGGGAACACCTTCGATTACTTACATTATCGCGAAGTCATTGTTGACATTCTCTTGAATGTTTAGATTATTTCAAAATATCTCCCGATAAGATAAAAATTGTTTCAAACAATTTTAAGAAGTTTGTTTTTGTATTTTTTTGTTACTGACTTAATAAAAAAAAAAAACAATAAATTAAGGCTTTTTATTATAAAACTACAATACATTTTGCTTTTGGTTGACAACAGGAAAAAAATCACGTGCAATTAACTTTAAAGTTGTTCTTTGAGGCGGTCTACTTACCGTTGTTGATATTTGTTCCAAAGGAGGACGACTGGGCGAGTTTTGCGGCATAGCGGTAGGTTGCGGGGAGCCCACAATGGGTTCACCTCCGTCCGGCACACTCTGTAACACATTTTCAGCTCAGTGATTAAAGTTGAAGTCAATGGCTATAAGACGTCTTCAGTAGACATAATACTTGAACTCTACAAGAGAAACCGCAACAATCGTTATTACCAAACTTATGAATAACATAAATATATAACCAAAATGGACTTATAAACATATAATTGTTATATTTTATGACTGATAAAGAATACTACAGTACACATATTACCGGATTGTCTACTCATTTAACAGTATATACCATATAGTCATGCAATTTGAATTAGGTACTCTCAAGTTCTTCTATCTATCAATTTGTTGCGCTGGACTTCAATTGCTAATGATTTCAATAGTAGCATTCAGCATTCATTGCAGATCTAACCGATTTGGCTTTCCTCTGTCAATTTTTACCGACTGATATTGTATTTAGTAGTAACAAAACTACACGCATCTCTCTTAAGGGTTACAATGACAACATTTCTGATTACGATCGGCGAAATGAAGACAACCTTCTCTCAAGCCTCGTCTGTTTCGGGGTTTAATTAACTAAATAAGCAAAAAAGGATATGGTAAGTATGTAATAAATCTGATATATACCTACAGGGTGTCCGTACCGAATCCTGAAATAGTGTATTCAGACCATCATTCTGAGTGGAAAATATCCGAAATTTCTGACGGTGAACATAATATTTTACCAAAAAAAATCAGTAAATACCCCATACGGCCAAAAACTGCAATGTAAAACATTTATGCAATCAGCTGCTTCTACGGCGCCGTGCGTTGAAGGTCGATTACCGTACCGCACAGTACGCGTGGTGCGTTACATTGCGTAGTTCAAAATCAAAGTATTGACTGTAAATCCTTAATCTCGTATATTTTTTTTTGTTTTTGCATTGTGATAAGTGCGACGGTAATACTTACACGCTGTATGTAATTATGTATTCGGGAATTGATGCAATCACGTAATAGGTATTACATACCTTCTAATAAGTTATTGCGATAAGGCAGACCAATGTACATATTGTTTTTGCGATTTCCTTGTTATTTATGTGAAATTGTTTACAATAAAGTTTATTTCTATTCTATTCATTGTTATGTTACCCACGTTTAATATATACATGAATTATTAATATTACAAAGGACTCACGTGACGAATCTAATGTGTATCATCATTTATTTGATCATTAGTCAAGTTTAAACCTGAATTTGAATAATTTTGAAGTTTCTAATTGCAAATATAACTTAATAAAACTATTTATACTACTAGATGAAAGGCTTTTTATACTGATTTAGAAATAGTTAATATCGATTTTTAAATATGCAGTAGAAACATTTGTTTACATCACTACCTATAAAATAATGCCTACCTATAATAAATGCCTACAGATGGTTATATTATTCTAACAGCGAGTTTTCAAGGTTTAATTTTAAAACTCTGGCACAGTTACGTTTCAAGCAACTGTCAAAATGAAAATAAACCAACGGACGAGTAAAAAGAACAATAAATAGTAGATATACATTTTATCTACTTACCCTTTGTGGTGTAAATATGGGTGCCATAGCGTCTAAATCAGTCATCGGAAACTCAACGCCTTTGGTTTTTAGTTCATTGTACACTTGCACCACTCCCTAAAACATAAAAATGTAAAATTAAAAAAAAGTCTGTCAAAATTCGATATTTAAGGTTTTATGTAATCAAAATAAATTCGTTTTGTTATAGATTAAATTAATATTTACTATATGATCATGTATGTAAGATGATCACTATGTAAGATATTTACTTTTCATCTTGAGATCTATTAAAATTACAGATTTAGAAATCAGAAATAATTTAGTTCATCAAATAAACTATTATAAAACATCTTGTTTATTATACTACAAAAACCTTGACATCCTATACCAACTGTTTATAGTTCACTAAACAACTAAAGACTAGAGAAGGCTTCTTGAAAACTGCCAAGACCTTGAGATTGTTTATATTTTTTGTGATGATATTGTAGATATTTTTCTGTCTGGCTCTTTTAATATAATTTAAATTATGAATTATTTTCACTTAATTACGAACTCTCTTTTGTAGCCATACACACTTTCTATCTGACTAATTAAATATCAATGACGCAACTATTTGTGCTAGAAAAATAAAATTCAGAGCAAGAGGGTTCCGTTTTACAAACGACACCGCATGAGAAACGTTACATACATATACCTAGGTTAAGCGTTTTCGACTTTAAAAAAAATGCACTTATTTATAAGGGCGAAGAACATTAACGTTCGACCCATGAAAATGAGTTACTATTTATTATACGTAAAGAGAATTCTTTGTACCTATTATTCTGAATTTTTAAAGCAAATTTCGGATACGGAGCAATGTAAAGTTTGGAATACTTACAGTTTATATATAGAAAAAGTGCCGATGGCTAAATCTTAATAAAAATATGTGTTATAACTTAAAACTTATGTCAAAATGGCTACATCAAGATATCGACGAGTCCATTAGGGGCCGTTCATTAATCACGTGATGGTTAAAAAACAATTCTGTACCTGCTATTTACACCTTCCGATATTTGATATGGCAAACGCCTCGTTTAATCACATTAAGTCACTCATTGTCATTACACACCATCAACTTCAACAGATTAAAACGTAATCCAATTAATGGTAGCCCTCATGCTTAATAGTAAAACTCAGATGGCACTAATCTCAGAAAGTATCAGATCGATTTAAAAAAAACAGTAGATATTTAAAAAAAAGCCGGATAAGTGCGAGTCTGACTCGCGCACCGTAAGTAAACGAATTTGTATGTAGATAGTACGTCCATCTCGGGAATCGATTCTGGAATATTTTGGCGATATTTCTGAAAAACGAACTTAAAGTTTGCAGTTCTAAAAATACTCTCCCGTGCATTACATACGATATGGTCAACTTTCTAACCACAAAACATAAGTCTGTAACCCTTAAAAGTATTTATTACGAGGGTTGCACTTAAAAGTATCGGGAATGGAATATTTCCACTGTTTCTGTCATATTAAAATCTTTTTTATTGAAAACTCCTTGGTTTTAAAAATCGAATACCATTTATTTATTTAAAAAAAGATTCTCGGTCTTGTCACAAGGTTTTGTCAAACTTGTTTAGTCGTTGAGAAAATGGAATTGACTTGAAAAAATTTCAAGAGCGATGATTTATTATGACTTTCGAAATGGTTTAACGCAAAAACAGTGTGTTGACCGGATGATTTCTGCATTTGGTGATGAAGCCCCATCGAAAACCACAATTTATCGCTGGTTTGCTGAATTTCAACCTGGACGTATCAAGCTCAGTGATGATTCCCGTCAAGGTCGTCCAAAAACTGCAGTCACCCAAGAAAACGTTGATGCTGTGCGTAAGCTGATTGAGGAAGATTGACATGTGACATACCGCGAAATTCAGGCAACTTTAGACATTGGCATGAGTCAAATACAAATAATCTTGCATGAACAATTAGGTGTAAAAAAGTTGTTTTCCCGATGAATACCGCATTCGCTCTGTGAAGAGCAAAAAGCGGCTCGCGTTACTTGGTGCGTCAGAACTCTCGAAAGATTCTACGCAGGATCCTCAAATGCTGTTTACAACATCGTATCAGGTGAACATCGAATCCTGGATATACGCGTACGAACCCGAAACAAAAAACCAGTCACGAGTTTGGGTGTTCGAAAATGAGTTAAAGCCAACAAAAATTGTTCGTTCACGGAGTGTTGCAAAAAAAAATGGTGGCTAAAAAGTGGTGGTTTGTCTCCAAAACCGGCCATGTTGCGACTATTTCTCTTGAGGGACAAAGAACGGTTAATGCAGAATGGTATGCTAGCATTTGTTTGCCACATGTCGTTTCGAACTCCGTAAAGAGAACTGCAACCGCCGCATCATCCTCCATCACGACAATGCGAGTTCTCACACCGCGCACAGAGCAAAAGAGTTTTTAAAGCAAGAAAACATAGAATTATTAGACCATCCGCCGTACAGCCCCGACCTAAGCCCTAATGATTTCTATACTTTCCCTAAAATAAAGAATAAATTGCGTGGTCAGAGATTTTCATCACCTGAAGAAGCTGTGGACGCCTACAAAACGGCCATTTTGGAGACCCCAACTTCCGAATGGAATGGTTGCTTCAATGATTGGTTCCATCGTATGGAAAAATGTGTCAAATTTCGCGGAGAATACTTCGAAAAGCAATAAATACATTTTTAACCTTTATTGCCCGTTACACTACTGCTTGGCACTACTAATAGTGTCATGGGATTTTTTTTTTACCCATGACACTACTCCTCTAATTGGTTCATTGGACGCATACAACTAAATTACCCGTGATACACTTAATTACCCGTGGCACTACCAACTAGTGGAGTTTGATTTAAATTCTGGTTTGTGAATTAAAAAATAAGGAAACAAAAGTGACTTATCTTCTATTTAGTACTAAGCTTATTTAAATAAACAATTTCATATTGATACGTATTTGACTGCTGAAAGCATCTATTTCAATTTTTCCAACGTGTTACCAACCGATAATTGATGAACTGAAGAAGTATGTTCATTTTATAATCGTCATTATCTTTGGCAATTTTGGACCGTTTTGACCCCTTGACGATCAAGGGATTCTTGTCGTTTCAGCTTCGTGTTCTGCACCTCCTTTATTAGCCTTACCAATCGTGGTAACGTGATGGAATCTTTGGTCACCCTTTTATTTATTTTGGAGTGCCCACCCTCCATAGCATTATTTGTTACACTCAATATTTTTCAGAATTTTTTGTTGAGCCAGAATCGTTCTATGTAATTTATAAATTTTTGCATGCCTAAGTCTTCACTTTCGGCTTTTACGTATTCCTAACCATGCGCAATTTCATTGTCCGGCAACAATGGTAGGGCTGCTGTTAGTCTAATAACACGTTTGTGACCTTTCTTTTTATTAAAGCCCATTGTCTTGGATTTTTTTCATATGGCTCTTGACCAATGGTAAAAGCAGCCTTTGAGTTCAATATCGGGGAAAACTTCTGTCAACGCGTTGATCGCTGCCAACTCAAAATCGCAGTAGAATATGTCAGGGGACCAATTGCGTAATACCGATTTTAGTTGTATAAGGTCACGTATGTTTTTTGTGTCTTATTACGTAATAAAGCAAAAATTAACGGGATTACGTTTGTAGTTACTACTGAGCTACCAATGTCGGCATGAATACTATGTAGTTCTGCAAATGGTGGTGGGCAGCTTTTAAACGTATCATCGCCAAAAAATTTATTACGTAATAAAGCAAAAATTAACGGGATTACGTTTGTAGTTACTACTGAGCTACCAATGTCGGCATGAATACTATGTAGTTCTGCAAATGGTGGTGGGCAGCTTTTAAACGTATCATCGCCAAAAAATTCATGGGTTTCACCAATTGGTTGACGGCATTTCGGAGACCAAATATTAAAATTCGAATCCCTTCGTGGTAATAGTCTGCTAAAATAAAATAACAGAAAGCTACTGGAATTTGCACTTCTTCAAAATCTCGGTAAACTGTTTTTAGAACGCCCAGCGATTTGTTCCTCCGTACAAACAATGGTGGTAGTGAGGATACAAAATTCAAACCTTTATTTTCAAACGAATTACAGGCATCGTCACATAATTGAGGGACTGGCTTGTCACATTTTCTTACTTTAGTCTTCAATCTTTCTATTTCTTTAGCAACAGTAGATCTACCGACAGAACGTTCACACGTGTGAACCTTTTCTGATGATTTAATAAATTTGTTGCCCTAAAAATAAACCATAAAATTATAGGAGTAGAAATTTTAGAAAATTAGGATTAAAAATTTTTGAATGATCAGTAATGGGTAACCTAAGACTTTCTTTGATTGTAATTATTCCTGGACATTTTTATTTCTTATAGGCCGAACATCGCCATACACTTGAACCATTTTTATAAATGTAATCACAATGTATAAAAACCGTGCCGCCTTTATGTTGTCTGAAGAAGAGTTCACTAGTGTCGACCTGCATTTTAAGAAATATTAGGTAGTTTATTTTTGCACTTTTAATTATGTCTATAAGTATTAATTAGCTTATTACCACTTATTTGGTTTGAATTTAATGCATAACATTGATATAACATTGACATTGTCTACTTAACTTTATCATCTAGCATCTCAAGTGCCAGTAAATATGAATTAGAATAAACCCTAAGTAGTTCGTTGCATTGCAGTAACGATATGGGTATCAAGGTAATACTCCGCGTGCCAAAACAAGTAATTTTCCCGTGACACTACTAGGGTCACTGTAGTGCCACGGGAAATTCTGTTTTACCCGTGGCACTACCGGTAGTGTCATGGGTAAAAAAAAAATCCCATGACACTATTAGTAGTGCCAAGCAGTAGTGTAACGGGCAATAAATGATTTTTAAATAGTAATGTTGTGTCACTTCCTTGATACCCGAAATTTTCAGTGCCGCCCTCGTATGTGACAAATTACTGACTTTCCACTTGTAGGGCTGTATACTAATGGTGCATTTAATATGCATATAAAATTTTCAGGCATTTTCTTCTAAAGTAAATTTTCGACAGGGCATTGACTCTTCGAGATAATTAAATTCAGTTTATTTGTTACTCAGATGAACTACACTTGAGCTAAAGCCAACGCAGACTAGTTAGACTAGACTAAAACAAGTTATGTTTACCAAGGTTGTTAATAAAATAATTTCATTATTCTATCATGCCTACCCATTCGGCGTCAAATCCAATTTACATGGAAATGCTATCACACAATCGGAATCACTTACTGTAATACCTCTCAAAGGTCACTTAGGCTAAGCGTATCCTAGGATTCTAGTCTAGTATAACTAGTACAAGCCTGTTCTTTCATACTTATTATTACAAAAACCATTTAAAACGCAAATTTAATGTAAAGAATGTTTATGGGCCAGGTGATTAAACATTTATGGTTAGCACTATTTATGGTGCCCAATGGAAATATGAATTATGTGTAGCCGCGAAATAGTTGATTTAGCTTGGAAAAAAAGTGGATTTTGAAAATAATTAGTTTTTTTTTCGAAAAATGCTTTTCCTAGTGTAACACATTTCTAAACAACACATTATGAACTTTCATGTCCTAACTAAAAGTCCCCAACCAACTTTACCACTTGTCAATACGCCATCATGTTTACAGTTCTGTGAAAACAAATTGACGGTACATAATAGAGTAGATGGATGCAATTACCTGTAAGTCGGCCTGATTTTGGAATGCATCAGCCCAACACTGGATAAGACTGAGAACTTTTTCTTGCACGATTGTTGGAGGATCATTCTTAGGCCCAATAAGTTTTACCTGAAAAAAAAAGAAATAATTTTGCAATACTAGATAGAACCACTGCGAACAGATAGTAGATAGAAACCCTCGGCACCGACCCAGGGTAACATACATAATTATAGTCACACCTATATCCCATACGCATATAAGAATAAGAATAAGAAACACCGTACCGAATTCTGAAATAGTGTTTTCAGACCATCATTGCATCATTCTAAGCCGGAAATCATTGGAATTTCTGGCATAATTTTTTTTTTAATTTTAAATATTTTTGTTTCAAAATGATATCACAATGAGTAAACAGAACATTTTACCGAAAAAACTTAATAAATACCGCATACGGCAAAAACTGCAATTAAACAACATTTTACGCAATCAGCTGGTATTAACGGCGTCGAACGTTTAAGGTCATTCACCATACCGCACAAAAAGAATACCTACGATTCTATGGTGTACGTTGCGTAGCGCCCAATGAAACATAACTATAAATCCTTAATCTCGCATTTTTACGATGAACTGACTTTTGTGATAAGTACCTATAAACGGATTTTGTAAGTTTATCGCGTAGCTCAAACTTACACCCTGTATATTAGGGGTAGCTTAAGTGTATTAAACACCTACATTTTGCCAAATAGGTATCATTTGGTCCCACTCAGACAATAAGGGGCAAGTCTATTGCCTTCAACGAGGTACTTTGGGAGTTAAAGGTGGAAAAATTGGGAGTATATTGAAAGGGAAAGGTAGTTAAGAAGGGAAGGCAATGGAAGGAGGAGGATTTTGCTTGTACGGATGGTTTGGAGAGTGAAGCAAGCTCGAGCAGATGAGGGTCGCATACTTGTAACTGGAGCTGCCTATTGCCGGGAAATTCGTGCCCTGTAACGCAAGTGCAGTGCACTGCACTGCAACGTACCCATACTACGTGACCCGTTCTGGGGTGGAAAGGGGTCTTCAAAATACCACGCTTGGTCACAGGGGCGGAGGGGGGGGGGGGGGGTTTAAGGTTTTCAAATACGGCGCGTTTAGCGCTTTTTAACTTTCTGTCGGCAAAAAATGATCTAAAACCATATTTATAAATTACTACGTGAAAATTAGAGGGGGAGAGGGGTCTTGGCATATACTACGGGTGGTCACCGAGGGGGGGAGGGGTATAAAAAATTGTAAAAAGTGGGTCACGTAGTATGGGTACGTTCCCTTAACAAAAGTTGGAATTATCGATTAACGGCGGTAGGCGTCGGACTTGCTATCAAGTGGTTGCAGGTTCGAATACCACCCAGTACTCTACCGTCGTGATCCCATTACTTTTTCTTTTTGTGCGTGTGGAAACCCCCTCGAATGGGGTGACCCACCGGGATTTCGGTGGGGCGGTGTGTCGGAATCGAACCGACTTAAAACCACACGGTGTGCCGTACAGCGCCTCAAATAGGAGGGATACGGGAACAGCTTTTATTAAGTCATCCGGTCGTGAACCAACTCCTAATACAAGCATTTGGCTTAGCTGGAGGGGTTAACAAGAATACTAGTAATGTGTGACTCAGTGTGGACCACCTAGCTAGTACTCTTTAAAAACAAAATATATAATCTTAAGTAAGTAAAAAATATAATCGTAATACTTTCACAACAAAACCAGAAACTATGAATGGGTTAAGAATACTAAAACTAGACGGATTTATTTTTCTAGTTTTTCGAATATGAAAATTAATTAATAATAATAATAACTCGACACATGTCACACACGGCCGTCTGATCCCAAACTAGGCAGAGCCTGCATTATGGTAATCATACGCTGATAAACATACTTATATATGTCTAAATACATACATATTATAGATAAATTACACCCAGACACAGTACAAATTATCATATATGCTCATCACACAATTATTTGTCCTGGGTGGGAATCGAACCCACGACCTCAGCCTCAGCAGTCAGGGTCACTAAGCGCTAGACCAACAAGCCCGTTATTATATTTGTAATTTTGTTATATTGGCCAAGACTTAGATAATGCTTAATTGTATTTATTTAAGCAAAATAAACATGTTTATTCTACAACACGAAAAAAGGAAAACAGTTCTAAGGTTAAGGTTTTAATTTCGAAATTACGCATACGATCCGTCACCTATAATTACAAAGTAGTTTTTTTTTTTAAATAAGGATGGGGTATCATGATAAGCAGCTATGTGCCACAACATTTTTACTAGTGTGAAAAGTCTCCCTATTTCCTATTAAAGACTAATTGATATAATTATGTAAATGTATGTTACTAGTGTACTAATAAAGAGTTATCTATTTATATATTAAAACTATTGTGTTGCCGTCTGTACCATCATACCTCTTACTTAACAGTCGAATGGAACGCAATAAGTTAATATCGTGATCTTTTAAAACATAACAGTCATAATTGTATGTAGTCATAAGCGTAAAATGTAAAGGTTATAGGTATCTTCTGTTAGGTGATAATAGCAGTCGTGTCACATCAATTGTAGTGCAGGCGTGAATTATACATAAGGCGTGGTAGCAAATATGTATTAAACCGCCTCACTTAACACGCGTGGTCGGCACTTAACTTACATATACTCGTTTTAGTTTCGTGGCTCCATACAAGTTATCTAGTATCGTCATGAATTCTCTTAC
This sequence comes from Callimorpha dominula, assembly GCA_949752705.1. NCBI lineage: Eukaryota > Metazoa > Arthropoda > Insecta > Lepidoptera > Erebidae > Callimorpha > Callimorpha dominula. The sequence goes on from OX457003.1 coordinate 15,877,057, forward strand.
ACTTGTGTGTATGTATATTATTACTTATTACATACTAGCAGTTCTCGCAAGGATTCGCTCGCGTGTACATATTTATATTTTTTGCGCGGAACCCTATTTCTTTTCCAAAATAAAAGTAGCCTAAGTTACTCCTTATAACACCAGGTACCTGCCAGTGAAAGTCCCGTGGACAAACAGACACTTCAAATTTATTTATTTGTACTAGCAGCGCTCCGCGGTTTCACCGTAAGTCCCGATCCCGTGGGAATATCGGGATAAAAGTAGCCTTTATGTTAATCCAAGTCTCCAGCTATCTACATACTAAATTTCATCGCAATCGGTTCAGTAGTTTTGCCGTAAAAGAGTAACAAACATCCATACATCCTCACAAACTTTCACGTTTATAATATTAGTAGGATATATTAGCATAAGAATGAATGAAAGTAGATGTTATAACTTCATAACTATAACATCTACTTTCTTTCATTCTTATGTATATAGATGATTTACATCTAAAACCTAACCTAACCTAACGCTGGTGAGCATCTGTTTTTGGAAGTCGAGCTTTTTCATACCAAACTACTACTTGGCGTGTATTAGTCTCCTTCTTCAAGAATCAACTTTTTTCCCTCTTTTGAAAACCTATTAGAACGTCTTTCTCCCGCTTACAGTCACTGTATCGTCATGGGAGATTTTAACACCTGTTTATTAAAAAACGACTTCCGATCCTCCACTTTCTCCAGTACCATTGAATCCTGTAACATGTCTATCCTACCTCTAAATGCTACTCATAATTTTCCTAATTCTGTCCCATCTCTTCTAGACCTTATACTCGTTTCCTCCCCCAATCTAGTTGCTAAGCACGGACAGTGTGCAGCCAATGAATTCACACACCATGACTTGATCTTTCTATCTTACCAACTTCGTCCTCCTAAACCTAAACCCAAAATTCTTCTGCAGCGCAATTTTCTTGATATGAATCTCAATCAACTTCGTGAGGATGTGTGTAATATGGACTGGAGTTCACTTATCGCAGCGGAATCCGTAGATGATAAAGTCAACATCCTAAATAATAAACTTACTGACCTGTACAATATACATGCCCCGATCCGAGCAGTAAAGATCAGGCACTTGCCTACACCCTGGCTTACAGCCATATTAGAGCCCTAATATCAAAAAAAGGCTCTGCTAAGGGCAAGTTCAAATCTAGGCCTACACCGGGTAATACATTGCCATTAGAAATCTCTGCAGTAAGGTGTGTAGAAAAGCACAACGCCAATATATTCATAGCTCGGTCGAGAACGGAGACCCAGGAAAAATCTGGAAATTTCTCAAAACACTGGGGTTTGGCAAGTCACATTTACATACTATCCCAAAAAAGTTGACATCAATCTGCTAAATCAACATTTCTCTTCTTCGTCTAAATATGATCAGACCATTAAAGCTAGTACTCTACAATATCTTTCATCACTTCCAACACCAGGGTATCAACCGTTCTTTTTTAATCAATTATTTGCTTGTGATGTTAAAGAGTGCATAACGTCGATAAATTCAAACGCTGTTGGCAACGACTGCATCAGTCGTAACATGATTCAACCAATTCTAAATGATATTCTTCCAATTTTATGTCATATACTACATTATTCTCTCTCATGCAGCATATTCCCAGAGACTTGGAAAGAGACTTTTTTATCGAACGTTCTGGAACGCCTCGTACATAAACAATTAAATACATTCCTTACCAAAAACATCCTCCTAAATCCTCTGTAGTCAGGATTTCCTTACTAGATTTCAGCAATACAATACTGTAGATTTCCATATCTTGTTAGGTATCTTGCGCTCTATTAACATATCTCCAACAGTTGTTGATTGGTTTCAAAGTTACCTGTTTGGTCGCCGACAGCGTGTGCGCTTTGAAGAATCTTTTTCTTCCTGGTGTAATACATCTGTAGGTGTACCGCAGGGTGGCTTTCTATCTCCTTTACTTTTCACAATTTTTTATAAATTCCATCTCTAAATCATTACTTTCATCTCATCACCTTTATGCAGATGATCTTCAGATCTATACGCAAGCACCATTGCATAACTTGTCGGAAGCTTTTACCACAATTAACACTGATCTGGCGCAAGTGTGCGAGTGGAGCAGGCAATATGGACTAGAAGTAAATCCCTCTAAAACACAGGTCATAGTTGTAGGAAGCCCCAGGATGATATCTCGAATCGACTGGTCACAATTACCGAACATTGTGTTTAATGGTACTGTGTTGCCAATGAGCACTACTGTTAAGGATCTAGGCATTTTAATTGATAACACTTTATCCTGGGGCCCCCAATTGCGGGAGGTCAGCCGCAAACTATTCGCATCAGCGGGGTCTTTGCGAAGACTACGCAATTTCCTGCCGACAGTCACTAAAATTGCGCTTGCACAATCCCTTCTTTTCCCTATACTCGACTATGGCGATGTCAGCTATCTCGATATCACTGAGGAGCAACTTGATAAACTTGAACGCCTCAAAATTTTTTTTATTAGATTTATATTTGGTTTACGCAAATATGATCACGTATCAGAATTTCGCATCTTGCTCAAGTGGCTCCCAATTCGCTTTCGACGGAATACTCATATTCTCCCTACACTTTATAATATTATGTTTAATCCCTGTACTCCAACTTATCTAAAGGAACGTTTTACGTTCCTCAATGACACTCACACCTGAGATCGTCAGAATCACTGGAACTGGCAGTACCTAATCATTCTACCAGGTTTTATGACAAATCTTTTAGTGTACAGACTGTCCGGTTATGGAATGCATTGCCTTTACCTATTAGACGTGCCCAATCACTGGCCATATTCAAAAAAATGGTCAAAGAATATTACTTGGCTTCTTAATTTTTCTTTTTTGTCATTTGCTGCATTTATCGGATATAATCTTATTAATCTAGAAATACATATGTATTATTTATTAAATATGTTTATGTGTGTATATGAATATATTAAATGTTACAAAGTGATTACACTTGTTTTCCTGCATTACCTATCTAATTTTATTGTTTATTTTTATAGTTATCATTTACTAGTTTTAAGCCTAACACGTTTTGATTCCCACACCATAACTGCCATTAAATTATTTTATTACTGGTCATTATTTTTCCATCCCAAGGTTGCCTGGAAGAAATTGCTTTTAGCGATAAGGCCGCCCTTTGTACATATCAAAATTGTAAAGTAACCTTAAGCAATATGTACTGGTGTACAATAAAGATTATTCTATTCTATTCTAAAACGCATCTGAGATATTTTAAATATCTTATAGGTACACATTGCAGCAAACATGTTAATTTTTTTTTTTATTTAAATAGAGAATATACGAACAGTGACAAAAACATATTGCGTAATAGTAGGATATGTTACAACATCAGTGCATGTCATTATGTCCAACATCTATATAATGTTACAAATAAATATATTTAATATGCAGACTCATTTACATGACGGGGTGATCACACTGATCACACACCTTTAAGTCTTATGGAATGCCATATTAAGTCAGTTGATAAAAGTGGTTATAATTATTTGAGGCGCCAAATTCTTGGTATAAGTTTGAGCTTGTTTATCTGAGCATAAAGCCTGACTGAGCCTTCAAAAATCCGCATCCGCATTCGCAATTGCGGAGCTTTCGCATCGATTTGGACATCTGCATCTGCATCCGCGGATGTCAACAATTCTGCATCCGCAACAGCACTAGTAATTATCCCAATTTTCCTATCTTTGATTCCCAAACTGACGGCAATAGATTTACCCCCTATTTTACATGAGTGGGACCAAATTACAGTTGCGTAAAGTGGGTTTTTAGTACATCCCTTCGGGTGGGTATATGTATTTTGTATGTAGACACACACATTATTTCTCATATCCGAATGCATTTAGCTTTCGCATTTATGTAATTTTTATTACGAATAAGTGTTTGTATTCGAATTTAAATTTAAAGCAAACACATGCGAGTTATTGCATAAAATGCCAATCTATTTAAACGCAGCTAATTGCAACTGATCAGCTGCGAGTGCAATGATACAAGGTGATGTAATTTATTAGCTTCCAGAATGGTCCATTTCGTACACAATTGACAACTGCAGTGATATGATATAAACTAGCACTTGTTAGTTCATTAGCGGATTATAGCATACAATTCAACAAATCATGCGATAGTCACCTTTTGCAGTACATGACTCTAGGCGTATTCCTAGTGTCACCAAAACTGTCTAGCTATATGCAAATTGATGCTGATAACTATACTTTGAAGATATTTTCTTCCTTTTGTTACCGGTTCTCGTCTGTTACCAGTTATGGTTATGAGTTGACCATAGACAAGTTCATGGTAAACGGTCCACTGCCTCAAAACAAAGACAGAGATTGACTATTTGTAATAAACTGATACTGGTAATTTTGCTCATCACATGTCCATGAAGTTAATTGCACAGTTGTACCAATTAACAGTTATTTCAATATTAATTATGCAAGTGCCCCACATGATTCCATAAATAATTTTAAGTTTCAATATTTACACAGATACTAATTTTAAATGCAAGGCCTCTTTCAAATTTTATTACTAGGGTTAGATTTAGATTCTTTTAAGCAAGAGAGTCATGAGGTTTAAGCAAGGGTATGTTGTGTGTATGTATGCAGTTTTACGAGAGTGGTTTGATAAATGGGATTAAGCCCACAAAGATCTCGATTGTTCATAACCTTCAGAACTTGAAGAAGAAATTGTAGATGATAAAAATATCATATTCAAAACCAGGACAATTTTAGTACTATAACTAGGAGAAATATTGTCTGCAAATATTTAATTGTCAATAAAATTAAAGGCAAAATCCTACTAATATTATAAACATGAAAGTTTGTGAGGATGTAGGGAGGTATGTATGTATGGACGTTTGTTACTCTTTCATGCCAAAACTACTGAACCGATTGCGATGAAACTTGGTATGTAGATAGCTAGAGACCTGGATTAACACATAGGCTTTTTATCCCGATATTCCCACGAGATCGGGACTTACGCGGGTGAAACAGAAACAGAGGGGCGCTGCTAGTACATAATATATTAACTACTGGTATCAATAATTTTTCTACTGAAATCAGTAAATTAGTGAGAATCAAGAATGAGAATTATGAAATAATTGATTATGACAAAAATATGATTAATATTGTTGATATGACAAGCTCTATAGAAAAAAACTATGATTTATCTATGATGTTAATTACAGACATTGATTAATAAGTATGTGTATTAGAATATTAAAAATGGTTTAGAGGAATCATGAGAACAAAGTAAAATTAATATTTATATAGACATAGATTATTTTATTGTAGTATATTGTATTCAAAATAATCATGTTTTATGACAGAATCAATTAATACATTATTTTTATTTAAATCAACAAAAATTTGCAACATATATCGTCGGTCGAAAACAGTACCGGAACATTTCCAAATGGGATGTTTTGAGAAAAAGCAGTTTAAAGATTTTCGGCACATTGAAATGGAAATGTTGTTAGCTAAATTTTTGTTCTAAATGGGGTTTGAGATGCCTGCTTGTCATAAATATATCAATATTTAACATGGTTTTGTTTCTAATTAGGCATTGTTTACGGTTTTTGAGCTGGAACATTTCGAAATGTACTACCATTGACTGGGCCTGTAATTGTAAAATGTATTATTTCTAAACCGGTACAATTGTCGTTTATGTCAGTTGTATAGTGATTAGGACTTATGCCATTACTGATTCGGAAAGAGCGTTAGATTTTCAATCATACTGCATACTTAACTCAAAACACGTATTTTTGGATATGTTCCAATACAGTTTTGGACCGACGATATATAAAACTCTTGCAAATTATAGTACAAAAAAATATTATCAGACATAAAATACTATTGTATTGTTCAAAGTTCACTGACATCAACAGATTATATGATAAGGCAAGATCTTATACACTTCCATTGTTTAATCTTTGATAGTGTTCATATAAATGTGACATTCAAATCGGTATTAATAGAAAAAAGAAGTCACGCACATCTACTATGTTAAATGAAATATAATAGCCAAAACTTAAAAAAAAATTAATGGGTTTAACCATTACCAAGTATATTATAATATTGTATTTAGGCATAATAGGATTCCATTGCCTTATATGAGATTATCTCAATAAAATATCTTTTAATTTAATAATTTGGTAAATTAACTCTTACACATTTGTAGGTAGTAGTAGTTTCAGATGTTGTCTGAAAGGCAACACTTATTAGAGTTGAATAAAGTGGTTGTGAGACATATCTGTAATCTGGATATACATTCAACACCATATGTCAAGTGAATGAAATTAAATCCACAACACTGATTTAATGCATTTCAATGATAATTTGAAAAAATCAAGATTATCAATACCTATGCGTAAATGGAAGCAAGAATATCAAAAGATAGTAAAGTAACTTACCAATTCTGATATGAACTCCTTGTTACAAGCCAGAACATGAAAAGATTTTCCACAATTTTTAACACCGGTCTCCAATACAGTGAGTGTGTACATCACTACTGTGTAGTTCTTGCCAGCGCTCTGTGTCAACCTTTTTCTGATCGCTTTTATAGCATCTTTTGGTCCATCTGTGCTACTGTTTACAATATCACATATTTCCATATTAAGAGCCCAGTTTTCCGACGGTAGAGACCCATCTGTAGCTTGTTCTGGAATAATAATTAATTACGTATATCACATAATTTAAGGGTCAAAGTAATTAACAACAATTCACAACGAAGTTATAATGTAAAATCTGCAGTGAAATATTCCGTACTCGCAAAAAGAATTGCCTAAGTTTAAGTAACGATGACAAAACTACAAAGGAAAATTTTATAGAAATACTATAGGACAGTGAACAGGCTCCACATCACTCTTAAAACGAATAAAGCCAATAAATTAATTATATCCTATTCTTACCTATTTTTTGGCCTACCGGCGTAGAAAAGGGATTTCCTACACCAAAGAAAGACATCTTACGAAAATAATCAAGTATTTATCAAAATGATTTCACCGATTTCTCTTGTCACCAAAAACTAATTCAACACAGATAAAAACAAGCTCAGCTGTCAAATAAAGTCATTCAAATGTTAAACGTTCAGAAATTAGATTATTTTAATACTGTTAAAGCGGGCTACTAAAACTTATATTTATATTCATTTTAATTTCTTAACTTTAATGGAATGTTCGAAACTTATAGGGTGAAACAAGGACGAAGCATCTACTTGTGGCAATTGATAGATAAATCGAGACCTTAAATCCATGGGATATATTATTAAATGTACTGTAGTTTCAGAATATATTAATTAAGTAGAATATTTACAAAGTATATTTCCTTTCTTACATATTATTTAATACGACCAACATACATTTTGGTTTCCCTATGCATCACCCTATGGTAGACGGGCAGAAAATGTCACTAAGTTAAATTCATAATCTCAATAAGTCATTAAGTTCCTCTTAATACCAAGATTGTCATCCTTGATGTGTACCCTGGTCAACAGAAGTAAAAGAGCGTCTAGCTTATGTACTGATATTGCTCCAAGTGAATTAGCACAGGGTTTTACCGTATGGTTTTAGTCGGTTCGACGGCTTGAAAAAAAAAATGTTTTTGAAATATTAGGTAAATGATCAGTGGCGTAGCTAGGTAACCAAAGGCCCTGGGGCAAAAAAATAAAACGGGGGCCCCAACTTAACTATTTAAAATCATTTGTTCCGTATTCGTTGTATATCGTGTTCCAAATTCAACGTACTCCAGATTTGTCGTAATCCAGGTTCGTCGTACTCCATATTCAATTTAACAGTGGCGGCCCTAGCTACTTTTTTAGGTGGTGCGAGACCTCAAAGTGTATAAATTCAAAACCTTAGTATTCCTACACTATGCAGCAGTCATTATAAATGGTGTTAGATATATCTAACAAATAAATATTTAAGGTGTATTTGAGCAGCAAGTAGTCTGTCGTGGTTGACATAGCAATTGTTCGGCTCATCCGCGTTAAAAAATGCTGTCCATCCCGCTTGTATCACTCCGTCGCGTCCGGTAACGCCTGAGCACTGACTTAAAAAATAGAGCTATTATTAACCTAAGATGCTATTTCCTTAGCTTATTTGTTATTAATGCAAATGAAGAGGCTCGTCTCTGTTTCACAAATTCCAAGCAATTTTTTAGCTATTGTAAAGCGTTTGGCCAGGCAAACATTGTAAATATGAAAACAAATTGCTCTATGCACCTACAGCAGTATAATCTCTGATGCATGAGTCATATGTTTCTTTATGAAGATTTAGAAGGACTTCGTTATCAAAGAAAATCCTATAATATGCACGTGCATGCCTTTATTTATCTATATTTGTATAGTACCCTAAAATTTGCCTAAGGGCGCCATATGTACCATATAAGGCCGGCACTGCTGATCCCACAGTATGGCAGGTTACGGGTCGTCAAGGCCTCCGACCATATTGGGGTGCCATGTAAGCCCAAAAAAACTGTAAAATTTTTAATTTCATTGGTAGAAGTCGATTTAAGTAGGTTTAAAATTATATTTCATTTTTAAATTTTTATTTCTCGCTTTTGAGTGGGTCAGTTTGTAGTTTGTCCAAGTTTCAATAGCCGAGTGTGTAGTGAACTGCTAATCCTCTTTAACAAAATATTGTTTTTCTCGTACTTCAACTTCTTCATTAGTGTCACGTCAGTACAATCCAGTATGATAGAGGAGAAGTATTTAAAAGACCACGTAAGTATTCACCATAGATTATTAGCCTGCCCCTATCGTCAATGCCCACACGATCGTCTGTTAATAACGATTATAGTAACGACTGGGTGACTGCCCCTGGTAGTAACTTTTCACCGCTCGCACCGCCCTAGGGCCGCCCTTGTTCATGTACGCAATTTAATATAAATAGTGGTTTAGTCACAACTCTAGTACAAACCTGATAACTTCTGGTTCTAAAAAATCTGGTTTATTTATATGCCGGATGTGGGAGAAATTTCCACTAGTCCAATTTATAGTTTGTAAGTCAGAGTCCGAGGGGCCCCCTGAGCTTGGGGGCCCCGGGGCACTGCCCCATTTAGCCCTACGGTAGCTACGCCACTGTAAATGATCAGATAAATTTTAAAGCAAATTATTGAAATAATAGCTTTAAAATATCTGCCAGATTTTTATTATATAAGTGAGTATAATACTAAAATTTTAACTTGATGAACAGCTGATGCGCAGTTTTTTAATAAACACATGTAACCTAACCACTTACCTCCTACCTACCTAACGCAGTGTTTATATCATAAACTTGTGTACTACCGTAAGTGTATGGTTTGTATACTCTTTGCCCACTGACCTCTATTGTACAATAATAGAGTGTCTTTGCCTAATGTAACTATGGAAACGGCTTATTGATGTGATTGCGATATTCGACCAGTAGGGTCTTGAAATCTAAGTTTTACCTCAAAGTAAACATTAAAATTGTTACCATTGTTGTAAAGTGTTTTTTTTTTCAATAAAACAGATAATGGAGGAGAAAAAAACAGAGAAGAAGTCACTGAATAGCCTTATAATTCATCCGGATATAGAGCCAGGCGTAATAGATAATGCTATGCTTATACGTTGTATTCTGGACTATGGTAACTATATCTCTAACCAAGTAGGTACCTAAATACAGTAGAAGGATTTGCATACTCAGTCCTACGTCTGTGCAGTATAACCCATGCAGGGATAGGTCATGAATATAAATAACAATGTTTATATATTTGCCGGTGTTGCTATGTTTTGGACTTCATTTCGCTACCACTGTCACATAATAGCAGCAAACTTTTATGGAGTAGGTACGCAAAAAATCTTGAATCTTCTTTCCACTTAAAACGCATGAACATTTTCCCCTAAAAATTCCCGACTCACACTGCAAAAATTTCAGGAAAATTCGATTATTTATCTTAACAATTTAAAAAGGAAGAAAAGTATATATATATATATCGTATAGTATCTTAACAACTTCGGCTACTATTTTTTGCGTTAAGCACATTCGTTTCTGGGGGAGAGCTTTAAGTACTAACGCAGCGAATTAAATAGGTTCCGTACCCAAAGGGTGCCAACGGAAACCTATTTAAGTTACCGCTGTCTGTCTGTCTGTCTGTCAGCGGGCCGTATTTCATCTACCACACCATAACACATAGACCGTTGACATTTTTACAGTGTATGTATGTCTATTGTCGCTTATAAAAATAATCCTCTATACAAGAAACGTAATTTTTTTGGGTAGTATTCAAACCTTGTACGGGTGGTACGGAACCATTCGTATACTAGTCCAACTCGCACATGGCAGGTTTTAAAAAATAAATTGTATTTATCTTTATATTCAGGTCCTACTGAAGAAGCTGGGAGATTATTTGCCGAGGAAGGTGTACATTTAGACGAGGCAACGATAGTACGTCTCGAGTTTCAGAATATCCTCCGAATTGACCATCTCTGGATGCTGACTTCACTAACTAAACTAACTTTGGCTCACAACCTTATTGAGAAAATTGAGAAATTGGAACTACTAACCGGTCTGAATGAGTTGGATTTGTCTTTTAACAAAATTGAAAAGATAGAGAATTTGGAAACTTTAGTTAACTTGGAAATTTTAACTTTGTTCCATAACAAAATAAGAAAGTTGGAAAATTTGGAGACTTTAGAGAACTTGCTCGTGTTCAGTATTGGGGACAATTTAATAGAAGATTTTAAGGAGGTCTGGATTCTTCTGATGTCTTTTATGCCTTTTCAGGGAGGGTATACCCTTAAACCCCTCCTAGAGAGAAAATATATTATTATGTTTTAGGCCTCAATTGATTAAAATGAATGGCGAAGACGATAACATAGTTATGTTTATTTCAGCAACTCAATTTTGTCCCGTAAATGTACATTTTAGCCTTTATAAGCAACATCTTGTGACGGCCATGGTAGTGTATTTCTACTAGATTTTTTTTTTATTTTAAATGGTCTTAAATATTTTTTGTTGAAGTTTTAAAGTTTTTTCATTTGATTTAAAAAGTAAATAAGTATGATAATATAACTTGCTTCACGTTCGTTTATAACTAGATGGCGTATCTACGTAGATTCCGAAAAATGCGTTCGGTCAGCTTTAAAGGCAATCCTTGCTGCGATGACCCGATGGCGTATCAGTTTCTCTATGCAGGTCTACCTCGGGTCACGTACCTCGACTACAAGATTATCACTGACCAACAGAGGGAAGATGGAAGAGCACTATTTAGGTAACAATCAAATCAATCAATTAGCCTATTCTAGTCCACTGCTTAAGGCTTCTCCCAATGTCCGCTATAGCACCGTTTTCCTCATCCATTTAGGTACCTAACGTTATTGTTAAACTAGATTCATCACGGCACCGAGGAATATCTGGCTCAAGTATGCCTGGGAAAATTCTAAAACCAGAAGATTGCAGCCGCACGCAACAATCTTTAGACTGGCCTGTTGCTCTAGTGGTTAGCGACCCTGACTGCTAAGCCAGAGGTCGTGGGTTTGATTCCCACCCAGGACAAATAACTGTGTGGTGAGCACGATAATTTGTTCTGTGTCTGGGTGTAATTTATCAATAATATGTACGTATTTAGAACTATATAAGTATGTTTATCACGGCACCGAGGAACATCTGGCTCAAGTATGCCTGGGAAAATTCTAAAACCAGAAGATTGCAGCCGCACGCAACAATATTTAGACTGGCCTGTTGCTCTAGTGGTTAGCGACCCTGACTGCTAAGCCAGAGGTCGTGGGTTTGATTCCCACCCAAGACAAATAACTGTGTGGTGAGCACGATAATTTGTTCTGTGTCTGGGTGTAATTTATCAATAATATGTATGTATTTAGAACTATATAAGTATGTTTATCAGCAGTCTGGTTACCATAGTACAGGCTCGTGTGTGAGATGTGTGAAGTTATTATTTGTCTACATTTCTGCATGTATACTCAGAGTTTCATAAGGAATTGCTATGCAATACAGGGATTAACCCCTTGTATTGATTAGTAGACAAAACCACTTGGTTTTATTGAGCATTTTATTATCCTTGAATTGCGAAGGGGCGTTAATGATTGGGAATACCTGATATTATTCAAATATTTGGTTTGGGTTTGGTTTCAACCATGCCTCAAATACATTACCACTTCTTACTTTCGCGTAGGTATTCGTATAACCGCAGATATGATAATAGTTACTTCGTAAGTATAACTTGGGACCTCTCGGAGTAGGCAGCCTGTTAGTATAGTTGCCAACCACCAATATTGCACCATATTGTTCATCGGGATCAGCGGCGGAATTACACATTTACCGCCAGTAGGCTATTAAAATTTTGCCGCCCCTACCGGACGGTCTATATAATTGGATACGGACAAGACATAAAAATAATGTAGGCCCCAAATTTGCCGCCCTAGGCTCCAGCCTACTCAGCCTGCTGGTAAATCCGCCACTGATCGGGATCTAGACCCAAACTTACGTAGTAACTACTTAGTAATCTGTGCCCAAACTATACATAACGTAAACTATGGGTTCTAGAATACATACTAAACACATTTGGATATATTTGTATTTGTAAGAACCTAGATATTATACAGAAGCACATAGAAAAATTTGAAAAAATGTGTAATATAATAAGTACAAGTATACTTATGCTAAGTAAATAATATATCATATTTCGCGAATATTTCCATAATGTTAGTTACAATAACACTTATAAATATAATTATGATAAGTAGAAATAAGGTAGGCGCATTATTGTTATCAATGTTATGCATGAACACAAGTAGGTAAATATAGATTAGAATCACAGGTTTCGTTTACATATACAAATAACGTTGAGCGTGTGCTATAGTTTTAATCTAGTTGCATCACTTGCATTGCATCATGTATGTAACGAGAGAAACGAGTACTAACCTAATTTAGACTATATGTGTAAAATTAAACAAATGTTATTAAGTATGAGTTTTCTTTTCCATTTCCTAGGGGTCTGCTCCGAAAGCTGGATGAAGCTGATGAAATATCCGAAAAACAAAGGCTTGCAAAGGAAGAATACGATGAACAAGTCAAGTTTTATGCTATGTCCTTTGTCGAATACCTCAGCGGACCCGAACTGTTAGTGAAAATGTTTGAGAAAGATGCTGATGGTACCATATTGATGTCCTTCGGAGGCGAACTAATACCCTTTTATGAACAGTAAGTTATGTATAAAATATAAACGCAAATCAAAACAATGCATTTGATTTTCAAAAAATCATGTATTGCCACATAACTAAAAATACCTACCTAATAGAGAAATGTTTTACCTATTATCGGCAAACTTTTTACTATCGGCTAATTACCAAAACTATCCTTTATCAGATTACTTTAGGGGCATAAAATATGCAACATCAGCATAACCTAGCATTAAATTTGAGTAAATATAACAAATAATTATTAACCTCGGCAATTAAAATAAAATTATATATTCTTTAACAGTGGGAGAGCCATGCTTCGGCACGTATGGGCCGGGTCTACCGGAGTGATACCACGGCCTCACAGAAAACCGGCAGTGAAGCAATCCTTACTTTGCTTTTCGTCGAGTGAGTGAGGTTACCGGAGGCCCTAACCCTTCCCTCTTCCTTTCTCCCTTCCTCGCCCCTTATTCTTCCCTTCTCCTATACACCACCATCTTAAAGGCCGGCAACGCACTTGTGACTTTTGAGTTGCAGGTGCTCATGGGCGGCGGTAGTCATTTACCATCAGGTGACCCGTCTGCTCGTTTGCCCCCTATACCATAAAAAAAAGGCTCGTGGCTAAGTGGTAAGCCGTCGCGTTGGTATCGGTTGCCATACGAACATCTGTGGCATTCGTTACGGGTAGTTGGACTTGGAGCCCCAAAAAAAAAGTCTGAAAACCTGGTCTAACTAAAGAACTTCGATATCGCCTAGTACTTGGGTTGTGGAGGTCTGATGGTAGTCGCTTCACCTACAATATCGACGGCCGTCTCGTCGTTAGACTGACAGCCGATCCATACTTAGTTGGAAAAAAGCTCGGAGGACAAAAAGATACTCTACTTTAATATTAGCATACAAACATTTTAACGGTTTTATTCTCTCATATCATGTTCTACTACCAATAAAAATACGATAAGATTACAGATTAACATTCCATTTAATCTTATTTTTGGCATCCTCCTATATTCGAAATTGTTTCACGGAAACCCCCGAAAAGGCAACAAATCTGTTTCAATGTTTACGGACAGAACATGAACCAAGGGAATAGGAAACATAATACATTATTATTTGCGTAGTATGATTACAGGTACAGTCATAGGTGAGTGAGAGGTGATTTTTTATTTATTTCGGGAATGCCCGACTAGCTTCGGGCCCGACAGGAGCCCGTAATTAAAGCGTGAAGAGACCTGCGCTTTTCATAAAATACGCCTGTGCCAAAAAAAAAATTAAGTTTATTATACATATAAATGAGAAGATAGACCATCTCGAGCAAAAACTTGAAACAGATGATAGAACAAATGATCCGTTATGAAGTATATAGTCTCCTTTCTTGAAAACTAAATACTTGAGCCAACAAATGACTAACGAACCACTGCGCTACAACAATAACAATTATTATCTTTCAGATACCAAGACCTATACGTGGAAGTCATGGCCGGTTTAGTAGAGTTTGCAGAGCAGGCTACCACAGACAGACAGGAAGAAATTAAACTTTTTAAAGAACTTGTCGTCAACGCTTTGAATGCCAGTGTGGAAAAGAGTAAAGAGTAACTATGATTTAGCTGGTATTTTATAAAGTTCTAACAGTTTAAAGAGTGACAACAGGAAAATTCTTCAGTTGATGGAATAAATTTTGCTAATACTATTCAAGGAACAAACCCTGACCCACCTGCGAATGATTGAAGCGATCACCGGTGTGGTGCCAGTAAACGCTTGCAAATCTAAATTTTCTGCACACGAGTCTCTAGCATTTCGCCCTTAGGTCTTTCAATAATACACAACAGGAAAAACAAAATTATAAATAGTTGATCCCATCAACTAAATACTAAGTAACTTTTCTTATATTGTGTAAACCATCGGGTAAAGAATAAATGTAGTAATTTTATTAACTATCGATAAACTCTTCAATCAATTGAACAGTTTTTAGAACATAATATAATATTCTAGGAATATCTGAATGTCCCAGCTGGTTTACTCAATGTACTGTAAAACATGCCTGTACAAGAACAAGATATAGGTGATGTAGAATTATCATGCCTTTCATTAGTCTATTTTTCCACACCCATGCAGGCACAAATGAATGAATTTTCCTGCAAGCACATGAACACGTACGTACCTATATTTGGCTTTGAGATTCCATCATTACTTTGATTTGGCAAACCGACACTTATTTTCTTTGATTTTTGTATGAGCTCTTATAACATCAAGGCTAGCACAAAGCTACATAAGCGTGTTCATTAAAAGCATATAACTTTATTTGATATTAATAAACAAAAAAATTTCAGTGTGGTACTTGATTACGAGGTCAAAAAAAAACCTTTTATTGACAAAATGAATGAGCATATGGTGAAGTACAAAGCGAAGCAGATCACCATGGAACAGTTAGAGCCAATTATAGTAGACCTTGGTGAACGATACAATGACCTATTGTATGATCTATGGAAAAAACTTATGACAATTGAGATGCAGTTATTTGAACAGTGCGAGGTATGTTGGGCAATTTGGTAGTAAAGTCTCTACTATTATACTGTAGTCCCGTTAGTCCCAACTAGGGAAGAAAATTAACGTACTTAGCACTTTTGTAATATTGCCCAAACACTTGAAAAACATGGGTGATTGTCAAACGATTTTCTTGTTGATGTTTGTTATGACTATATAATTAGTATTCAGCCAATTTGAAATATGTACTAAAATGTACTAAAATTTAAGATAGTTTTGGGCAGTTTTCGGGGTTCGCTGTCTCCGGATTATGTCAGAACTCCCTCCTCCTTTGGGCTCAAATCGTAAACTTTACTGACAATGGACGAGAGCAATAACTCCTCGGGGCTATGATGAAGAACATTTTATGGAGCGGCCCGACTACTAGTCTGGACTCTGGTCTAGTCCACCCTAAGTAATAGCTATCGGACGATGCGCGAGCGACTATCGAACTAACGTGATCGCCCGGCCCGCGGCAACCCACATGAGTCCGACTCGTCGAGGCCGCCACGTAGTTGTAGCTTCATCATACACACAGTGCGGACTGAGCATGGCCTAATTTTCTAAAGAAATGCATCGTTCCGGGATGTCTTGGTGTGGAATTTGCTTGCGAATGTGAAGGTTGCTTACGTGGGTTCTTGTTGGGTTAAATTATATGCGGACTTCTTGATATAGAATATATAATAATTATATTTCAAACACATACTAATACCTCTTAAAAATATATTTAAATTATGACACGACCTAACCCACACCTTGCGGGGAGACGACTGCTTGGGGAAATGTAATGGCGACCGTTATATCAAAAATCTTAACAAAGTCGCTACTCACATTATAATACTTAAGTGCCACTACAGTGCCGCTTCCCTTGGCACATATTTCATGATCAGAGATTGCACAGAGAAAATTATTATAAAATCATACTTATGAAATTCCTTGTTCAGGTTAGGTAACCATTACCAACTAACAAACGTAGGTACTTTTGTGACAGGAGTCCCGCGTGCAATTCGCAGTGAACATGACAGACAAGATAACGAAGCTACTAGAAGTCTCTCGAAACGCTTTCGGTGCATGGCGTGAACACGACGGTATTTGGTCGATGAGGCAGTTTGAAACATTGTCCAAACATTTGGGAAATAAGAATTTGCTTATTGACGCATCGCCTGAATTGTACGAGGTGAATAGTATTTTGTTTATCATAGCTTCTGTTTGTTTTAAGAAGATTTCTAGTCAGATAGAGGTCTAAGTTCGTAAATGAGAATATTAGCATTTCAACGCCTGACATTTCATACTGACGCAACGTGTGCGTTAATTAAGTACTTATCAAAAGCTTTAAATGATCTCATGTTTATACTAATGCGAAAGTGAGTTTGTTTGTCACGCTTATATGCCTTAACTACTCAACCGATCATCATGAAATCTTGCATACACCTTGCCAGGGGTACAGAAAAGAACAAAGTAACTTTTGTCAAGAAAAAAAAGTACTATTTTCGCTCTCGATATACCTGATAAAATCTTGATACGGCAAAAGCTAGTTTACAATATACAGCGTGTAAGTTTGAGCTACGCGAACAACTTGCAAAAACCTCTTTCTATTTATACTTATCACAAGATAAAAGTCAGTTCATCATAAAAATGCGAGATTAAGAGTTTATAGTCATTAGTTTCATTTGGCGCTACGCAATGTACGCGGTATTCTTTTTGTGCTTTACGGTGAATGACCTTTAAACGTTGCGCGCCGTCGAAGCAGCTGATTGCATAAATGTTGTTTAATTAATTACATTGCAGTTTTGGCCGTATGGGGTATTTTTTTTTTCCGTAAAATGTTTTGTTTACCCATTTGTGATATGACTTTTAACCATAAAAAATATTAAATTATAAAAAAAAAGATTCGACTTTCCGGCAGAAAATTCCAATGATTTACGACTCAGAATGATGGTCTGGGTATATGTACAATTTCAGTATTCGGTACGGTGTTTCTTACACCCTGTATAACTTATAACAGTGTGAAGAAAGTGGAAAATAACAGTCACTGAGCTAACAAATTGTTAAGTGTTTTCCAAGTACCGACCCTACCTTGAGCATCGACACGATCCGTTGAGCCAAGATAATACAAATTGGTCAACTTATAATACGCTTCTTTATACTCGGGTCTATTGTGTCCTTGTGTCCAAATTCTTTGATCTACAGCTTTGTCATTCAGAATACCTATTTAATTCCGTTGTAAATTTAGCTTTTTTTATTTATTTGTTTACATTCAAAAAGGTGCCATATTTTCTAAGCATTACTTTTTTTGATAGGCTTGATGAAATCGATTAAGTTACAGCAACGAAGAGCTATTTTTACGTAATACCTTGATTTTAAGTAGGTACAGGCAGGCATAGACTTGGGCTGATAATCAAGGATAGCTCTATATATATATTTGTAGCTAATGAATGTTTTTACTGGCATTTAAAACGATTGATGCTTTTGCTAGAGAGTTTGTATCATATATTTACATTACAGTGTCCATATTTAGGAATTTTTATGTCGGTTTTTATAGGCAATGATGGACCGTGACCATATGATGAACTTGGTGGCGCAATCATCAGATAACCACATGAGATTTATTGATGAGCGTGAAGATCTACTGATGACGAGGGCGAACCATTGGCGAGATGTGCTGGTGCAGGGGACTACCGAGTAAAGAACCATTTATTCAATTATTTTTATACAGATACTTTAAAATGCTCAAAAGAACCTTCTTATGCGGAAGGGTTCGAATAGTGTGATTCTTGCCGGGTTCCTATTCTGGTCTATTGGCTAACGGTGCTTAGTTTATTTATTTAGGTAGGGTGGGGTGTTCATCAATGAACATCATTCACCATCAGGTGACCCGTCTGCTCGTTTGCCCTCTATACAATAAAAAAAAAATCTGCTACCTCAACAAATAGGTACAAGTCAACCATTACAAACTTTATCATTACAAACTTTTTTGCAGTAACGAGGTTAAGCGCAATAGGGATAGGATACTAGAGATTAACTACTACATAGACAATCAGCGCGAGGAGTGGACTGATTTGCAGATGGCACTGAACGAATCTGTTGATCCGGAAACCGCAGCTTTGTTGGGCGACGATTTTTGAATAGAGATTGGAATATTGGATTTTTGAAATTGGAACATTGGATTTTTTAATAGAGATTGGAACACAGATTGGAAGATGATGCAATATTTATACAATCAAGACCTTCTCCTTGAGGATTTAAAAGTGTACCTTAAGTACCTTTACCTGTATCTCTGAAAATAAATTTGAAACGGCTATTACTGTTTTTATTACATT
The DNA here is from genome assembly GCA_949752705.1 of Callimorpha dominula. NCBI lineage: Eukaryota > Metazoa > Arthropoda > Insecta > Lepidoptera > Erebidae > Callimorpha > Callimorpha dominula. Next base: position 15,896,105 of record OX457003.1, read on the forward strand.
AATTCAATTCATTTTAACAGCTTATACTTTGCAGACTCAATCATGACCGACCTGATATCTTAGTAGGAATCTTGCTTAAAATGGGTGTGGTGAGGTGAAGTAGTCTTCAATATTATCAACATACCTGCAGGTCACCCAGCCTATAAATAATTTCCCCTATTAGTGATCCAAATATTAAAATATTCCTGATTCAACTTCTAATACTGACTATTTGTAAACAGCATTAGCGATTATAGTTAATTATGGTCTTCCTTCACTTTCATTTAATTATATATACCTACGGAATGTTACAGAAACGTGTGGTCTAATTTAAAAAAAATTATGGTTCTCTAATTTACGACCAAAAGCAATTAACGAGTCGGGAATCAATATCAACACCAATAAATAAAATTAATTATGCGACCGAACGCAAACTTACTCGGGTGGCAAGATATAGTAGCTACGGTACTAATATATAGCTACGGTAAGAAAAAAACAATTTTAATTTTTAGGTAGGTAAGTTTTGTAAAATGAATCAACGCTCATTATGTACAACATATTTATTAGACTCTGGCGCCTGCGATTATATACATAATTATATTTATAACAACATAATAGACTTGAAAAAAAAATAAAAAAAAGGCACTACAATATATGTGCAAACTTTGATTAGATTTAATTAGCTGCCTTGTTTTTCAGGAACTGAATATACATTTCTAGTGCCTGCTGAACTTTAGGATTTTTGAGGAAACCTAAGAATTCTTGTGTATCTTGTGTGCGGTTTTTCTGCATCCATACTAGGGGTGCTTCCCTAATCTTCTGTTTGGTAATGGCTCGGGCTAGAGGTGGGATTCTGTCGAACTTCTCAATGAAGTCCTTGCACTTCGCAATTGAATCTGCCTTGTCTGTTGCTGATTCGTCGATAAGGCCCACCTGTGAGGTTTAATAATAACATATTTAATTTGTAACAAACAGAATATACAAGAAAATACTTTTAATATCAACTTAAAAATAATACAAACAATCGATTGTCCTCGAAGCGAGTGATACATTTTGTTTTAGAAGAACTTGTCACTGAGAGTACCTATAGAAATTGCTAAATGTATGTAAAATTCGAAAGAAAAATATTAATGTAAGAAACTCTCTATTGTACAGTGTTTCGTAATTAAATATGTATGAAAAAAATATCGACTAGCATTCTTAGGTAACAAATCTTGGAGGAAAAAAAACCTAATATTAGTTTTCTACGTTACCTATCACGTGAAAACGACACGTTACTCATATTATAGAACCAGGTACTCTTTACATAATAAAAAAAGTACATTACCTTCAGAGCTTCATCAACACTGAACATTCTCGCAGTGGTTAGAGCGAATTCAGCTTCTCTCTTGGAGATTGTGTTAGTCATAGTGTCCATGAACCATTTTGGCGCGACGATGCCCAAAGCTGTCTCATTAAGCCCAATTTTAAACTTGCCGCCGACCATTACTCGATACTCACAGGACATAGCCAATAGACAGCCTCCAGCAGGAGCATGACCCTGGGGATGAACGTAGTTTTATTTGGTTAGGTTAGATAACTTTGGCGGAGTCTAATGTAATATTTTTTAATATATTTTGGAATTACATAGTTGTTAACAAGTAATTTTATGCATATAAAACATTTGAAGCATAATTTGTGTAATATGAAGCCGAGTAGTTTAACCATTTTGCTTCCCACATAGACATTTCGAATTCGAACCTCAGTTAGAGGTCGCCCACGGCGACATTTTGCAGCGATACAGTAGCGCGTTTCGAGCGCGTTTGCATCGCTACTTTTGGTCGTTCGTCGCATTGGCAAACATGCGACATTATTGATTTAGCATCGCTACTAACGCGCGACTGTCTATTGAGAGAAATCAATGTTCCTTTTTCCTGACAAAATCAACAACAAAGACAACGTGACCAATGTTGTCTCGACGGAGTCCATTTTGCAACACACACATGTTCACGTTGATTCCAGTATAAAAATTGCGATGCGACAACAGCGTGTTGGCACGCGCTTGTATCGCTACTAAAGCCCGACAACATCGCGATTGCAGTGATACAGAATCTTGGATGTGGGCGAAGGTGCACTTGTCAGCGACAGCGTCGCAAATGTATCGTGGCAGTTTGCTACTGCATCGCTGCAAAAATACAACGTGGGCAGGTCGCCTTTAAAGTTAATGTTTAAAAAAAATTATACCTATATACTAGCTTGCCCGCGGCTTCGCTTAAAGTTGACGATCGGTTAACTGGGTAAGGCGTGAAAGTGTACCTAACATACTCTCTTTCGCAACAACTCACTTTCGCATTGCTAATATTAAGTTCGGATCTTCGCTGTTGAGATCTTAAGTGACCTCCAATCCTTGAGGCGATCTCAAAGATAAGATTAAGCTGGCATATATGTTTGCTAAAAAGGTCGAAACAGTACCTTACTGTTCAAAAGTGACTCATAGAGTTTGGATTTCGCTGTCATTATCTACAAAATCCAATAACAATTTGCCCTACTTGGAAGTCTAACCTTTTACATGATCGCACTTAAACACAAGCGCTTACCATCATGGAACGATAGGTTGGCTCCATGGCCATAAGTTTTGTATAATAGGCTGTATTAAAGTTAGGTTTAGAATAGTTCTCCACTCACCTATTTCACATCCTAATATCAGCATGAAACATAATCACAAATTGATATACTTACTATTAACTATATCAAGTCCTGCAATAAAATACAATAAAACCCGTTTAAGACGATTTCAAATTTCTTAAGTGAGAAAGCGTATTATGCTGGATGGGATAGCGAAAATAGAACGTAGGTAGGTACTTATTATGTAGGTACTATTTTTGTGTTGATATTGAATACATACCTATTTATAATGCCAAGGCGTTCAAATCGGCGTTGACTCCTCTCAATCTTACTTAGGACCGCTTAATGGAAGAATATCCAGGCTTTTCCTTCTGTCAACACGACGTCAAATACGGCGAGAGAAACACTCGTGCAGATTGCGTACTATACCGGATGACGAATCGTGTTAAGCGTAAGAAAATGTATGAAAAAATGCTTTAAATTGCAGGGACTGACGTAAAATAGCGCATTATGCAGGAAATCGTATTAAACGGGTTTTACATGCATAGTATATATTTTTATCGTCTTTGTCGCATGTCATGTTCAGGAAAGTCGGCTTTGTTTCTTTATGAGAACTAGATAGTAGTATACACTTATACTTTAGTTAGTCAGTACATAGTAACTTTTAATTAGGTAGAAAGTCAACCCTGAACTCATAAGTAAACTTAGTTTGGTACAATTGACAAGTCGCGCCTACATTGCTTTTTACTGGGTTGAGTCACATAAGAGAACCCTCAAGAATCCTCAAGGCCCATATTTGTACAAAGGCGGGCTTAAGCTAGTTAATAGAAATAAAGTACTTCTATGAGGACATACATTGATTGCAGCAGCTGTGATGAAGTTGGAGCCAAAGAGCTTGATCCAAACTTCTTGTAGAGTTGTCCAGAATGCTTCGGCTCTCTTTACGTCTGGTTTATACATCTCCATTATATCTAGACCCGCAGAAAACACTGTAGGGGAGGACTGTAATTAATAAATTTACATGTTAAGTGCTATCCCCATGGCAAAGTTTAGTAGAAATTCTAGAAAAAATGGGATCAGGGCTTAGGTCTAAATGTTAAAAATCAACATAAAAAATGTCAAGATACATAAATTTGATATCCATATCATATAAGCTCAAGAGTTTGTTTGTGTATTTAAATGCACTAATCTCAGTGATATATACAATAATTTTATGCTACTCCCCCTCCCATCCGCAGAAAATAAAGAACATGTTTATTTTAAACATAAATTACGGCTCACATTTTAACTGCCATAGGAAGTGAAAGCCTCCAAGCAAATTGGCAAGACTCACTGTGACTAAATACACCCCCGAAAATAATTCAGACAAAGCATATTTATTAAACGGTAGTGTTATTACTTTAAACGAGCAATCGTTTAAAGTAATAACATTTAAATAATACCTAAAAATATTTTGACATATTTATTGCATCATGGCAATCTGTTTTGACTAAACGATAAGCCGCAAGACAAGAATCTTTAACAGCTCTAATGATTTTGATGAAATTTTGTATAAAGATACAGTTTTGCATTTTAGTTCAACTGCAACTGCACTAAAAACGCAATTTTACAGAATAAAAAATATATAAATGACAACTTCACAAAAAGCTACTGAGCCAAGCTCGGTCTCCCATGTACGGTAAGGCAAATACACTAATAATTTATTTTTGGTATACAACTATGATGGCCAACAAGCATGCCATATAATAATAATAATAAGTTTATTATCACCAAACTTTAACTGGTAAATGATATCCACTGCTATTACGAGACTGTATGAACTCAAAATAGGGTAAATTTGAGATAATTCATTTTTCATACGTAAATATCAATTCCCTACGCGTCAATAAATATAAAATAATAACAATAAATTGTAATAAGCCATATTTTTCAACGAAACTAAAAATAATTCATATTTTTTTTTTATTTGTTCAGATATTAGAGTATTAACTCAAAAATTGGAGATAATTTTATAACCTGCAATCATTTAAATAATTCATTAATACAGAAATCCCTTCATTTTATCAATAATCTATATACAGTGTTCACTTTTTATAATCTTTAACAGGAAGCAACTAATCAGTTTTCTGTCGTTTCTGAAAAAAGCTACATTTTGAGTTGATACACTCTTGTAATAGCAGTGCGAATATATGCTTGATGATAAGTAGTTACAGTTGCTACTTGTATGTGAAAAACCGCTTCTATGCACTAACAGAAACTAATAACCAGTACAACTAACAAGCTAAGTGGGCTTTAGTATGCTGGAGGTTTGGTCTTCCCAATTCGATTATAAATCTGCTGGGACTACTATCCATAAAAATAATATGAATTTGTATAAGAAAATCTTTGATGAACTGTGAGGGTAAACTAAATATTTAGTTGTTTGTATGATATGATATCAAATCAGCTTACATACTGGGCTTGGCTGAGAGGTTTGTTTGGGATAGGGGTGATAGTTTATGAGGATTTCAAATGAGGGAGGCTGTAAATCTAATGAATTATATGGGAGACTGAACTAACTACTTTTACAGTAATATACTACAAAGATTTCTTGATGAGATCTGGTGCAGCAACTTGATAGCAGTTCACTCTGACTGCTCGGCTCACTCCCTTCATCTGTTCCTACTTCTATTACCACAATTAAATAATCAAAAAAATATATATTGTAACTAGCTATTCAAATATTATATTACCAGCCAGCTTCTACCAATATTCAAAAGAGGTTTGAATATTACAATACACTTACGTCTCAGCTTACATACCAATATACCATACATGCCTGTTTATTATTATTGCGGGAAGTTTCCACTTAATACATAATTATGAAGTAGAGTTTTCATATAGGTACTTACTGATGTTAAAACGAGAGCTTTGCATTTGTTTTTTGATACTTCATCAAATGCTTTGTTTAAATCTTGTAACAGATCTAGATTAAGGCTATTTACTGGCGGTCTCTGCATAGTAACAGTTGCTATGCCCTCATCATCTACTTCCACTCCAGCAAGTGGCCCAGAGCTTGACATAGGTCTAAAACCAGGCACTACTCTTCGGACACATGACATGAATTGCCTTAAAGGAAACATCCTGCAAAAGAAAGGAATCATATTATTATCCTCTTCTATATAACTCAATGTTTGTTTGTTTGTCCTCTAAGCGTTCCGAAACCATTGTTCAGATTGTGATGAAACTTTCGTAGGGTGTTCTGGGGAAGTCCGCGAGGGGTCCTGGCACAAAAAATCGATATAAAAAAAATATGGCATTGCCATGCATGCCGGGTACAGTTAATATATAAATAAAACGAAAAGTAGAAGAGAAATAAATTTTATGATTTTAATAGAAACATTCTGAAATCGGGTGTTATATTTTCTTTATTTTCCTTTAGATATAAAACTAAAACTACAAGACACTTACTTTTAATATTAAATTAATTCGGTCGTTGGTCGTTGTGAATGAACCTTGGACTTTGCGACTTTAACAACGACAAGACACTGGTTGCTGGACTTGCTGGTTAGACACAATGCTAATTGCGATATAGGAATAGGAACGTCAATGACCTTAATCTGTCAACTGTCACTTGGAAAGTAAGGTTTGCACAGAAAACTAATTTTGTGTAACATTAATTTTTTTGCCACAAAGCCAATTAATTAACCAAAGGTTGAAATTTTGTTTTCTTTACCTTTTTAGGTCTAGTATTTAATGAATCTATTGAATTTAATGTTTTAAAAATAAAAAGAGATCGCCTGGTGGTCGATATTTAACCATAATTTATTAAGTTTTATTTATTATGTTTTGGTTTATTTCATTGACCAGTATAACTTGAACAGTCATTGTATAGACTTTCCGTAGAGGACAGGTCAACATATAGACTGGACACCTTAAGTTTTTTGTAGTCGTTTTCTCAAAATTTAAATTAATTGACTGTTTAAAAAATATCTGTTTTGCTCATCCTACCTGGTTATTGACAGCAATGGCATCACAGTCTGGCGCAAAGTCATTCTGATTTGAATTGCAGAGTATGTAATGTATTGGTTAATTTATTGGTTTGCTAAAAGTGGCACCCGACTCCCTATACACTATTTCAGTATTTCTTACACTCTGTGTACAAACAGTCTGAAGAAAGTGGAAAATAACAGTCACTGAGCTAACAAATTGATAAGTGTTTTTCAAGTACCGACCCTGCCTTGAGCATTGACTCGATCTGTTGAGCTAAGATAATACAAATTGGTCAACTTATTTTATGCTCGTTATCTTTTTACTCGGTTCTATTGTGTCCAAATTATTTGATCTGCAGCTTTGTCATTAGCATTAGGTTAAATTTCGCTTTTTTGATTTGTTTGTTTACATTAAAAAAGGTGGCATATTTTTTAAGCATTACTTTTTTGATAGGCTTGATGAAATCGATAAGTTACAGCAACGAAGAGCCATTTTTACGTAATACCTTGATTTTAAGTAGGTACTTACCTTCCTACTGAATGTATGTTCCTTTTGATATCGGTTTTTATACGCAATGATGGACCGTGACCATATATGATGAACTAGGTGGCGCAATCATCAGATAACCACATGAGATTTATTGATGAGTGTTAAGATCTATTGAGGACGAGGGCAAACCATTGGCGAGAAGACTTGGTGCAGGGGACTACCGAGTAACGAACCATTTATTCAATCATTTTTATACGGAAACTTTAAAGTGCGCAAAAGAACCTTCTTATGCGGAAGGGTTCGAATAACATGATTCTTGCCGGCTTCCTATTCTGGTCTATTGGCTAACGGTGTTCAGATAATGTATTTAGGTAGGGTGGCTCTTACGTATGTATCATGGACTTTCACTTAGAAATATTTTTTAACGCTTTGAAAGCACGTGTTAACTGTAGGTAGATAACCTTTTGAAATGGCAGTGGTTCACAATGACACAAAATTTAATGGTTTACAATAAATTACCTACTGGTTCAATGTTGAATACCTATAATTTTTTGTTGAAAAATAATTTATATACCTAAGTGAGTATGGTAGGTAGGTACTAACTTTCTTTGAAATGCCAAAACAGTTATTATACTTTCTTAGGTAAAATATTTGATTCGACAAATTAATAAACGACTATCAATCAAATTTTCCAATCTTAAATACCTTTGAAATAATTGGATTTTATAAAAAAAAAACTGTCTTCTCTTGATATGAAAGCTGTATTTACCAGCAATATTTTGTTTTCAGGGTGGAACGTAAAAAAACTCGACACCGAGAACAAAACAAAAGGTTAACATATTACTGCACCAGTATCAAGACAGCAGCAAAGCAATGTAATATAGCATACCCAACATTAAGGCGATAATTTATTTCATTTTATTTCAAAACTTTATGCACAATGTGTACAGAGGCGGACTTAATGCCACAGGCATTCTCTGCCAGTCTACCTTAGGGGTGATGTAGAAATGAATGAAGTAGGTGCATTACAAGGTGAGATAAGAATGAGTGAAAAAGGACAAAAAAGAGGCAAATAAATTAATATATACTTAGATACATACATACAAGAATATTTAAATATAAGTATAATTATTATAAATACAAAATTACCTTTATATTTCTACTGTTCTGATGACTCCTCCAATTTACGGAAGAGGAGAGCACGAACCTTTGCTTTAAATGATAGGCGACTAGGTGCCATCCTGATTTCTTGCGGCAAGGCGTTCCAGAGAAGGACAGACTGAATTATGAAAGAAGAACTGACACATGTTGAAGAATGACTGGGACATAATAGGAGAAGATTATTTGAAGAGCGGAGATTTCAGCTATGATTGGAGCAGAGATACTGGAGAATGGAAGTAAGATATGTAGGAGAAGTAGGTGAATTGAGAATTGAATACAGAGTAGTGAGAGCGCGCAGATGACGGCGCTGACGAATCGGAAGCCAGTTTAATTCAGAGCGAAAAGAGGAAACATGATCATACTTGCGAAGATTAAAAATGATTCGACTGCAGTTATTGAGAAGACGGTCGTATTTGTTGAGAAGGTCTGCATTCAGGTCGTAGTAGCATACATCACAATAATCCATTATATGGATAATCAAAGTCTGAACCAACATAGATTTTGTTTTAGATGGGAGAAAGATTTTAAGGCGGTATAACGCCCGCAGTGTTCCTGTAATTCTTTGGCTGACACTAGTAATCTGCGTTTGCCAGCTAAGGTTGGTATCAATAAGCAGGCCTAGATCTTTGACAGATGGACTAAAAGGTATAATAGATAATATATATTTTAAAATATAAAAATGAAATTCTTAAAATAATAAGTTACAATATGTAGCTAAGTTTATTAGGTTTAAAGTTCTTGGAAGGGTTGTGTTGTTGATTACCTAATTTTTTATTATTATTTCACAATATTTATAAGGAAAGCTGTTTTATGTTGAGTTTATTGAAATGTAAATAAATATTATGATTCGACACTAAAACATTTGTTTTCATTCCTTTAATAGTTGACTCATTGTAAATTACCTGGTTCATTTGCCCACCATACCTATGGCTCATTGTTGATAGGATGTTCACAATAAACCAATTCTCATTTTAATTAGTATTTTTTTTTATAAACTGAATTAGAAAGTTCATTAAATTATCTACAATTAAGTAAAAAAGATCGTCGGAGGGCCTACCTTATACTGACAAGGTGAGTTTTTATGTTAAAAATGATAGGTATAAAATATTTCTGTTCATAAAAAAATTACGTAGGTACATACGTGAAAAGTTTGTTCATAAATTCCTTACAGTACAGATGTACAGAAAGGTGTGGTCTAATTCTAGGGGCCTGTATAAGTCCCTTTGAATACAATTTATGGTTCTTTAATTTACGATCAATAGCAATTAACGAGTCGGGAATCAATTTCAAGATTCAAGACCAATAAATAAAATGAATTATGCGACCGAACGCAAACTTTCTCCCGTGGCAAGTTAGTAAGTAGGGCAGGCTACGGTAAGAAAAAAAAAACAATTTTTAGGTAGGTAGGTAGGTTTTGTAAAATAAATTAAACGCTTAGTTCATGTATAACATGTTTATTGGATTCTGGCACCTGCGATTATATTCTGAAACTTAACATAATAGACTTAAAAAAAAAATAGGCACTTCAATATATTATGTGCAAACATTGATTCATTTAATTAGCTGCCTTGTTTTTCAGGAACCGAATATACATTTCTAGTGCCTGCTGAACTTTAGGATTTTTGAGTAAACCTAAGAATTCTTGTGTATCTTGTGTGCGGTTTTTCTGCATCCATACTAGGGGTGCTTCCCTCATCTTCTGTTTGGTAATGGCTCGGGCTAGAGGTGGGATTCTGTCGAACTTCTCAATGAAGTCCTTGCACTTCGCAATGGAATCTGCCTTGTCTGTTGCTGATTCATCGATAAGGCCCACCTGTGAGGTTTAATAAGTACATATTTAATTTATAACTAACGAAATAAACACGAAAATACTTTTAATATCCACTTAAAAATAATACAATATGGATCTTTGTATATCTTTTAACACAAGTCTATGTGGATCTCGTCGATTTCGACAGCTTATATCATTTGCAGACATAAAATATTCACTGTGCTTACGTACAAACATACAAATTTCTTAAATGTAAAGCGATGGTAGAGGTAACAAACAACATGCTTTAAATATTGGTCTACAAGATTATTCTTGTTGCATACCATACATAGCCCTAATACTGTTTGAATTGCCCCACATAATGAGCTCATAGCGAAGTACAGATTCTACACATCGCCACCCGGCAAATGGATATGCCCTCTGCTCTCTACAACTAGGTATTTATTATTTATACTGTCCCCACACCACCCAATGCAATCGTTAAATGAGTAGGAGCAGGGTCAGTATACCTGCATCAAGTTCCCCAAACTAAGGTCCCGAGACGCAGGGAAATTTATACGGCAGGTCTTACCTCCAACGCCATGGCGCCGGCAGTAACTAAGGCTAGTTACCCGTAATGGATAATATGTCGATGTCGTCAGCAAATAAGATGCATTTATGTTTTTTTTGTGTCTGTTATATCTATCTATACTTATAATAAATCTGTAGCGGGATGAATTCTGTACATTGAATATATTTAAAAAAAACGACTGAGGGGTATTAAGATATCGATACTGATGCCGAATATGCGATTCAAACAATTTTTGTCTGTCTGTCTGTCTGTCTCTCTTTCTGTCTGTCTGTTTGTATGTTCACGATAAACTCAGAAGTTACTGAAGGGGTATGCTTGAAACTTAGTATAATAGCTTGAACGCCTGCGCAGGTTATAGTGAATGTATATTTTCAATCGTAGGATATCATCGTGCTTTTCTGTGGTGATTGCTGAAGCAGCAGGAATTTTTTTTTTCTTTGTTTGGTGATCCCAGAGTAATCGATAGCTGGTTCTTGACTATGCCAACGAGCTATTTTGCCACTCGCAGCCATTAAATTCATAAATATGTTTCAGAGTATTAATAATAGTAACAACTTCACACACCTCATACACGGCCGTCTGATCCTAAACTAGGCAGAGCCTGTACTATGGTAACCAGAATGCAGATAAATATACTTATATATTTCTAAATACATACATATTATAAATAAATTACACCTAGACAGAGAATAATTTGTCCTGGGTGGAAATCGAACACACGACCTCTGGCTCAGCAGTCAGGGTCACTAACCACTAGACATCAGGCCAGTCCAGTAAATATACATATATTTATAAATAGAGTTATAGAAAAAGAAGATCCAAACTTTTAAACTTTTGCGTTCCATAATAATATAATTATGTTGACGGGAATTTACGCGATCACGTATTTAAAAAGTATTACAGTACCTACAGGCCTGTGATCACGACCACGGCAAAGCAAAGGTTTTAAATACGTGATCTCGTTGATTCCCGTCAACATGATTATATTAGAATAGAATATAATTTTTATTTAAAGCATATAATATATGACTTACAAAAAAAAAGTTGTTAGTTTAACTTAACACTTTGTTAGTATTACAGTATTTTATTATATTAAATGCATGGCAGACACTATCGCCAGAAATTTTTTTTACACTTTCAGACCATTTATTTTTCGTTCGGTTACAGTAGTGTGAAATCTTATGTTACACCGTGACTAAACAAAGCTCAGAAGCAAACACTGACTACAGCAAGAGTCTCCCAATTGGTCGGACGAATCGAGATGTTAGGTCGTCACAGTTGTTTCATGACGATTTTCTGCGAGGAGAACATCTCGCGCAAGGAGGAGGTGACGGTGTGGATCGGTAGAAAAACTTCCAGGTGGAACCTTTTCACTCGCGCTCTCGTGCGTACGCTAAGAGTGGCCGTGGGTGTATGAGACGAGTTTTATGTTCTTCACCCGAAGCAGAGTCTCCCGTGAAGAGGTGTCTGGACATCGCCCAGGTGTCCGCTAGCCAGCGCTGGGTGGATCATTGGAGGCAAAACGTCGCCGTACCGACGGTCAATTCATAAACGGTGCTGTGAGGCACACCGTGTGGTTTTAGTTGGTTTAAGCCTGATATACGGCCTCATCAATAGCCCGGTGAGGTGAGCTTCCACACGAAAAACAAATGAGTAATGTTACCACGGCCAAATTATGTCGTTATTTTACGTGTAAGCAACCAAAACAACCTTTTTTGTACGCTCCAGGTTGTTTCACCGCCAATACAGTATAAAACATCCTGCCTGGAGAAAGAGGTACTATGCAATAAGCGACAAATTGCTGTTTTCCGAAAAAAACGCGAATGAAGTCGCGGGCACAGCTAGTCATTAATATATAGCAGGTTTTCCGTGGTCACAGCACGGCCAGTGCAACCTGGTCAAAACATCGGGCAATTCAGAGGTATGTAATACCTATTTCGTGATCGCGTTAATTCCCGTATAAATACTTAGTTAAGTATATAATGGGTATATATGGTGGTAATGTTGTCGTCTTGTTCTCCTTTTTTGAAGTGAGGTTTTACGATTGACAATTTTAGTGTTTCTGAGAATGTTCCTGCAGAGAATGATAGATTTATTAGATATGTCAATACTTGAACTATTTCATTAGAACATTCTTTCAAAATTGTAGTATTCAGGTCATCATATCCATCGGAGCTTGTATTAGTTAGTGAATTTATTTCTTGTCTAACTTCAAATCAAACTCAAAATTAGTAGTATAAAAGTAACATAAAATTTGATAGTTTATGTAAATAAGCTCAATACTTAAGACTTAAGGTTTACTTATTCTCTGCTTTTTAGTTCTTTTCGTCGGTTTAATTTTTTTTTAAAAAGATTTTGTGTAACTCCTCCGACCAGATTGATATAGTAGTTATTAAAAGCAGAGGCAATATCTGAAGGTTCGTAACAATATTATTATTAATTTTTATATTTTCTATGAAGTTCAATGGATTATGAGTTATGACTACTATGTATTTAATTTTTAATCACTGTCATATGTATCATTTACTTAATATTTGCGTTTCTTTTAGAGTTAAATTTGCATTTGTTTAATAGTTTAGAGTACGTAGTACCTATACCTAGCTTTATTAAATGAATTTTTATTATTATAATATTTATACCGTAGCGTTCCCTTCTTATCCAGCTCTGTTTTAATTTATTATTAATATGTATTATAATTCTTTTTTTGCAAAGCGAAGGTTGTAGAATAGGTATATAGGCTCGTGAAAGTTATTGAATGCTACATTCGCATCGCTTTCAATATATATATCAGACCACGATAAGTTTTGAAGGCATTTTCTAAATTTGTTAATATTTTCCAAGTTATAGTCTCTTTTGTAAATGTAATGTATTGCGTCTTTTTGACGTGACGTCTTATAATTCGATGGAGCCAGCTGCACGCACGAAAAAACATGACTCATGCGGCGTTACCTCGCTCTGAGGCGTTCCTATGACGTTGTCACGTTCAACTATCGTCAGTAAACCGACTTTACAGACAACCGATTTTTTTTTTGTAATTTACACTACAAAGGAAAGCACTTGTGCTGTGTCGAGGTCTGAGAGATAAAGTGGTAGTTCTGTCGCGTTGGCATTTGGAATATTACAATATGTGATCAATACACGACGTTCTACAGGTAGGCGAATTAATATGAATTTTTAAGTTATAATAATTGTGAGTTAAATCTTATAGTTCCTACTTTGATAATATACTGGCGATATTTTGGTGCATTACTTTAAAATGGTAAATGGGAAATATTCGCTTTAGACTCGAAAAAATGTGTCGGTTTTGTTGGTTTTTGGAAAATAATACGGTATGCTTTACAAAGCCTAGGGCAAACCTGCGACCAATTAATGGTAAAGGTCAACTTATAACATTTAAAACAAATTTGTATGCTTCGATCGTTTTTATGTTTTCTGCTCTACTACGGGCCTACATTTTAAACTGAAAAAACAAAACGATGTCATGACTGTGAACGTACGATCTCTACGATCTACCCCCTGGTGATACGTGGTGAGGTTTCAGACTAACAAAATTAAGTACTTTTTTTTGTAATAGGTACAAGGTATCTTAAATTGTTTTAAATCTAAAATCTTTACGTAAATATATCTAATATTGGAAAATTATGCACCGCGATAAAAATGTCCAGACAGGGGCATTACACGTCAACTCGGACGGTTTAAAAATGTTTTTTTTTTTGAATTTCTTAGACTCCCCCTTGTGATATTCCGTGATTTTTTTCCGAACCCGTCTTTCGAGCCTCACGTGATTAATGAACGACCCCTAATATGTATGGAAAAAATTTCGCCTAGCATTCTTAGGTGGCAAATCTTGGTAAAAAAAAACATATATTTAGTATTTCACATTACCTATCGTAAAAACGACACGTTACTCATACTATAGAACCAGGTACCTACTTAAAACATAATAATTTATAATAAACACTACATTACCTTCAGAGCTTCATCAACACTGAACATTCTCGCAGTTGTTAGAGCTAATTCAGCTTCTCTCTTGGGGATTGTGTTAGTCATAGTGTCCATGGACCATTTTGGCGCGACGACACCTAAGGCTGTCTCATTAAGGCCAATGGTAAACTTGCCACTGACCATTACTCGATACTCACAGGATATAGCCAATAGACAGCCTCCGGCAGGAGCATGACCCTGGGGATGAACGTAGTATTTTTTGGTTAGTTTAGACAACTATCGGCGGAGGCTAATATAAGATTTGTTAATATTTTTATGCATATAAAACATTTAAAGCATAATTTATGTAATACTAGCAACCCGCCTCGGCTTCGCGCGGGTAGCAGAGACATCTTCAATAATCAATATATTTCAATCAATTTACATAAAATCTTAACAAATTATACTCCTAAACCTTCCTCATGAATCACTCAGTCTATTAGTGAAAACCGCAATAAAATCCGTTCAGTAGTTTTTCAGTTATGTTAGAAAGTAAATAGGTATAATGTTACCTATGTACTTACCTATGTACTTTGGAATTACGTTACATCATAGTGTATTATTATTTATCATTACATTACTTAGAGTAATTATTTTGGTTTGACAAAGCGGTTTGTAATTATAGGACTTTCAATATAACTTGAATTTTGCAGTGCATCTTCGCTTTCACCAAAGAAGATACAAAACGCCTTAAGTCATAAACTGCTGAATCTGCTGATTGACAAAATTGGAGTTGACTCCTCTCAATCTTACTAAGGACCGCTTTTTATGTGTTATTCACATCTCCAATAAGATCTTCGATTGAACGCATTTCGTAGGCTACAACATTGTCATCAATGGACGAATATCCAGGGTTCTCCTTCTGCCAACACGACATCACCCTGGATACGGCAAGAGAAACACTCGTGCAGATTGCGTATTAAACTGGATGACGAATCGAATTGAAAGAAAATATATGAAAAAATGCTTCAAATTGCAGGGACTGACGTAACAGCGCATTATGTAGGAAATCGTATTGAACGGGTTTTACATACACAGTATAATTATATTTTCATCGTATTTGTCGCATGTTATGTTCAGGAAAGTCTGCTTTGTTTCTTTATGAGAACTAGATAGTAGTATACACTTATACTTTGGTTAGTCAGTATATAGTAACTTTTAATTAGGCTGAAAGTCAAGCCTGAACTCATAACTAAACTTAGTTTAGTACAATTGACAAGTATCGCCTTCATTGCTTATTACTGGGCTGAAATCACATAAGAGAATCAGAAGAATCTTCCAGGCCCATATTTGTATAAAGGCGAGCTAAAGCTAGTTAATATAAATAAATTACTTCTATGAGGTCATACATTGATTGCAGCAGCTGTAACAAAGTTGGAGCCAAAAAGCTTGATCCAAACTTCTTGTATAGTTGTCCAGAATGCTTCGGCTCTTTTTATGTCTGGTTTATACATCTCCATTATATCTAGACCCGCAGAAAACACTGTAGGGGCGGACTGTAATTAATAAATTTACATGTTAATGTTAAGTGCTATCCCCATGACAAAGTAGAGCATTAAAATACAAACAATAGAAATTCTAGAAAACAAAAAGGATCAGGGTTTATTTATTTATTTAATACTTCCTGCATTTTAAATTGCATAGGGCGGACTTAATGCCTAGATGCATTATCTACCAGTCAACCTTTGGGTGGTGCAGAGAAGGACGTGGCAGGTGCATATTGTAACGCGTGGAGTACTTCTTCTAAAACAACTGCGGCGTACTCCACCACGTATAAAGCTTGGGGCTTTATGGTATCCGGGTTCGATAGGTTCTAGCTAGAGGAGGAAAATTAAAAGAGCAGGCAAACGCACTATGCGATATAATCAGGATCAGATTATTCATGTAACAATTATAACTTTACACAAATTAATTATAAATAATACTTCTTGAATTATTCTGTGCACATTGCCCGTAAGTCGTCAAGACAGGCTTCTGTCCTCCCCGCGACTCACTTGTCTTCAACATTTATTCTTCATAAAATATTTCGAACGTGTTCTAAATTCGAGTTTGGGGCCACTATGCCTCTCGCGTAGTAAAGAGTTATTCTTCCAATCGAAGGAGTATGCAAGCTGTGCGAGAGGTCTCGTCACTACAATGTATAGAGAGAGAAGTGACAAATTGAATATCTTACACATAAATAAGTACCTATATACATACATACACACACAAATACATATATGTCATATGCTATAATACATAACTATACTACTACTATATAGACACATGCAAATAAATACGATAATATAATAAACAACCCAAAATATGCCTTACAGACAGTTTAGGTCTAATTGTTAAAAATTAACAAAAAACATGTCAAGATACATAAATTTGATATCCATATTATAAAAGCTCAAGAGTTTGTGTATTTAAATGCACTAATCTCAGTGATATACACAATAATTATATGCTATATAAATCCCCTCCGATCATCAGAAAATAAAGAACATGTTTATTTTAAACATAAATTACGGCGCACTTCTTAACTGCCACAGGAAGTGAAAGCCTCAAAGGAAATCGGCAAGGCTCATTGTGACTAAATACACCCCCGAAAATGATTCAGACAAAGCATATTTATTAAACTGTAACAAACTGTCGCAAGGCTCATCGTTTAGTCTAAACAGATTGCCATGATGCAGAACAAACATTTTTTTAATAAATATATATGGTATGAATAATATATGATAATAATCATTTTTAATAACTTGACACACATCCACTTACCTATATACTACCTATTTGCCCAACTTCAGGTATCTAGTACAAAAACTCATGACAACTCAAGAGACATTGCCAGGGCGAAGTCGGAGCATATCGGCTGAATTGGTGAGAGACTGGTGGGTCTTCAGGGGAAAGCTATCCAGGGGAATTTCTGTAGACCACCCCTTCCACCTGTACAAATGGGAGATAATTCGTTTTGGACAAACTCTTTGCGTCCAACTCGACTTTGGATGACTGGGAAAACGTACGGCCGACTATACCGCGGTGCGACAGCTGTATGCCGGAAGTCTGCTTCTTCCAAAGCTTGGTGCGTAAAGCACTTCTTTCCCTCGATATTCATAAGTCGAGTGGGCCAGATGGAATCTCTCCCATCGCCCTGAAGACGTGTGCTCCAGAGTTGGCACCGGTTTTAACGCGCCTTTATCGGCTCTCCTACTCCCTCGGCGTCGTCCTGAACTCATGGAAGACAGCTTTAATGCACCCGATCCCTAAAAAAGGTGACCGCTCGGATCCGTCCAACTATAGACCTATAGTCATAACCACCTTGTTCTCCAAGACAATGGAATCCATTGTCAACCGCCAGCTCCTTCGGTACTTAGAAGACCACCAGCTACTCAGTAACCGACAATACGGTTTCCGTCGGGGTCGTTCAGCTAGTGATCTTCTCGTATACCTGACTCACCGTTGGGCACAGGCGATCGAGAGCAAGGGGGAGGCGTTGTCAGTCAGTTTGTACATAGCGAAGGCCTTCGATCGGGTCTGGCACAAAGCGCTTCTCTCGAAGCTTCCTTCCTATTGGCTTCACGAGGAATTATGCAACTGGATCACCAGTTTTCTCGCAGACAGAAGCATCAAGGTCGTTATCGACTTAATCTAATCCAATTTTACTTAACGAAGACACAGGTTTGGGCGTTCACCGCCAAAAAGATACAGTTTGTCGTATCACCTCGCTTTGAGAGCACTTCCCTGACTGCCACAGCCAGCATCGGAATCCTTGGCGTCGATATAACGAGCGAAGTCCAGTTCCGCGGTAACTTGGAGAGTAAGGCCAAATAAGCCTCGAAGAAGCTTGGTATGCTCAACAGATCGAGACAGTATTTCACCCCAGCCCACCGCCTACAACTTTATAAGGCGCAGTTTCGGCCGCATATGGAATACTGTTCTCATATCTATGCAGGAGCACCCCAGTACCAGCTTCTCTCTCTTGACCGCATTCAACGGAGAGCGACTCGAATCATCGATTGTCAGGATATTTCAGATCGGCTTGACCCCTTGGCGTTGCGTAGAGATGTAGCTTCACTCTGCATTCTTTATCGCATGTATCATGGGGAGTGCTCCGAGGAATTGTTCGGACTTATACCGGCAGCAACGTTTCGCTATCGTTCAACGCGACAAAACTTTCATCCTCATCACCTGGATAATTGGAAACCCACCACTGTGCGGTTCTCCAGAATTTTTTTGCCTCGCACAACCAATCTTTGGAACAAGTTGTCGCCTGCGGTATTTCCGGGCCGATACGACTTTCAAACCTTTAACAAAAGAGCGTACTCTTATCTCAAAGGCCGGCAACGCACTTGCGACTCTTGTCCATGGGCGACGGTAGTCACTTACCATCAGGTGACGCGTCTGCTCGCTTGCCCCC
This sequence comes from Callimorpha dominula, assembly GCA_949752705.1. Taxonomy (NCBI): domain Eukaryota; kingdom Metazoa; phylum Arthropoda; class Insecta; order Lepidoptera; family Erebidae; genus Callimorpha; species Callimorpha dominula. The sequence goes on from OX457003.1 coordinate 15,915,038, forward strand.
TTATAATATAATATAAAAAAAAACTTTCATATAAACTTGCTAGAGCCCTTAGAACTTCTTAATCCAGCCCTGTTGCAAATTAGCTAATTTCTCCTACCTATGTAAAGAGTGACCCAATAAGAGTGCACGATTAAATTTAAAAATAAAACGCATGTTTTTTTGAGCGAGTGATGATATTTTTATTGCATTGTAAAGTAGACATGTTCCGATTATGTATGGAATGAAATATCCGGCATATGGCCCCCTCGGCTCTGAACACAGGCTCTTGCTCTTTTCATGAAAATTTAGATGAGATTTTGACAAAGATGTGGCTGGATGAATCTCACTGATGACGCGTTGGATCTCGGCTTTGAGCTCAGGAATTGTTCATGGTTTATTCACATAGACCTGAGAGTTCAAAAAACCCAAAGAAAGAAATCGCACGGTGTTAAATCGCATGATTTTGGCGGCCAATTGGCATCGGAATTTCGAGAGATGATTCGGTCTGGAAATTGTTGCTTCGATAAATCGATTGTTCCGTGCGTGGTGTGGCAGGTGGCGCCATCCTGCTGAAACCACATGTCGTTCAGATCTATACCAACCAGTTGAGGCACAAGAACTCCGTTAGCATGTTCCTGTAACGAACGCCATTCAGTCACTGCATGTTTGTAATGATCAGAGTAATGTAAGAATCGGAACAATCGTTGATGCCAGCTGTCGAATATTAGAGCAGCAATCTCCAATGAAAAAAATGGCGTCAATTTTTTAATAGTGCACTCTTATTGAGGCACCCTTTATAATCTACCAAAGGGTTTTTGTATTTACATTGTTTCATATTGACAATATAATTGACTGGCCTGTTGGTCTATTGGTTAGTGATCCTGACTGCTAAGCCAGAGGTCGTGGGTTCGACTCCCGCCCAGGACCAACAATTGTGTGATGAGCACGATAATTTGTTCTGTGTCTGGGTGTAATTTATCTATAATATGTTTGTATTTAGAAATATATCAGTATGTTTATCAGCAGTCTGGTTACCATTATACAGGCTCTGCCTAGTTTGGGATCAGACGGTCATGTGTGAGATGTGTGGAGTTATAGTCTCAATTTTAGCGAAGTCGTTGTCGTTGGGTAGGAAAGTGTGTTCTGATTCTAGGTAACGGAAGCTGATTGTCTCTAGCGATTGTGTTTATTCAATAAAGCCTTCAAAATCAAAACGATTTTTATATTCCTGTTTTGACCTCCGCAACAGTCACTCCACAATACCAATTTTTACTATTGCGGGTAAACTGAGTAACATGAAATTGATGAAAGAAAAGTAAACTGAGTACATTGAGTAGTATAATGTAGTACATATGTGTGGTTCTAATTTCAAAATAAAAACATGTGACGATGCTGAACCAAAATTTGACGTTAATAATGGAGCTGTGTTAGGAACTATTTTCACAAGTATAGTACTGTTAAATCTCAAGGAACTTAGTGCTTCATTGGATTTGCCATCTATGCCATTTTTAGCACTAAATATGATGATCTTGGCGAAATATGGCGAATAACTGCCGAAGAGTTGCAAGATGCCAGAATGAGACCAAGAATGTCACCCCCCCTCCTCTCCTTCTCTTACTGTAGGTGCCGTAAGAGTCGGCTAGGGGACAAAAAACCAGAAGATGTGCAGCAGCGTCTACCTAAACCACAAAACCCCAAACCTCAACACTGCGCGCGCTAGCCCGCCTGCTAAGCGTGGCGACTATTGGTAAGAAGCCCCTAATGAAAGCAAACAGAATGACCACGCCTCGAGTCTCAGGCAGCCCTGCTAGGGGTGCTAAGAATCCCCGGCAAACGTCCGGTTAACAACCCCTTCAACGACAACTGGCCCTGGTAACACACAACATTCGCACAGTGAGGATTGGTGAAAATATTGACGATGATGAACTAGAAAATTGTAAAAAAAACATGTTGAAAGAGAGTGTCTTTGGAGTTTCTTGCCTGTTCTTCTCCATAGGATCTACGTATTGGAACAGGCAACTAGTTTAAGGACTGACTTATTCTGACTGACTCATAATCGGGACAATTCGAAAATACCTATACTCGATTGGTATAATTGAAATATTCATATAGTTTTTATTAATTTAAACCATATTTGTATTATGCAAATAATTTTATTTAAAATACCTACCAACTTAATGTTTTAAAAAAAAAGAAACTACATACTGTCATAATCTACACGAGCAAAGCCGCATTCGCATAGCTAGTGGCAGGAGTATTACGCATTATTAACAATATTTTAAGAAAGAAAGTAAAACAAATAATTTAATAGTAGAAAAAGGATCATGATTGCTTAGTCACTGCGGGACAGTGACAAGTAGTGACAACACAGTGTCGGGAACTCGCGAGTCCGACCGAGTCGTCGCCGTGCGTAAACTAAGTTTATGGTAAATACCTAATTTTGTAAAACGCAATTACCTATGTGAATATTTCGTATTTATATATTTAAATAGATTCATGTGGTCTGAATCAGTATAGTTCTGTAGTGGAATGATATTTGGAATTGAGTTAAAATGATTCAAGGTTATTAGACCATTTAAGCAGAATAATTTTTGTAAATTTTCCATATTGTATAGAAAGCAAAACCGTTCCAAGAAGTTTGAATCATTATAGCAAAAAAAAAAAAATGGGTACATGTCAGGGCAACCAAGAAAATGCAAAAATGCTTCTAATAGCATGAAACACCAAAAAAAATGCAAAAATGATTCTAATAGCATGAAACGATTATGCATTTAAAAAATGGTCTTCGACCTGACTTCTGTGAGTTGGATCATTCCTCTATTGTTAACATAGAGTTGTGAGTCTTTGATATGTTAAAATATGCCTTATTCGGAGTACATAAGTCACAAAAACTCAAAATTTTCGAGGTTGTGGATTGGATCATTTTTGCTTAAATCGGTCTTATTATTTAATCCAAAAATATAAATATATTGTAATTAAGTAACTAGCGATTCAAATATTATATTACCAGCTAGCTTCTACCAATAATCAAAAGAGGTTTGAATATTACAATACACTTACGTCTGAGCTTACATACCATACATGCCTGTTTATTATTATTGCGGGAAGTTTCCACTTAATACATAATTATGAAGTAGAGTTTTCATATAGGTACTTACTGATGTTAAAACGAGAGCTTTGCATTTGTTTTTTGATACTTCATCAAATGCTTTCTTTAAATCTTGTAACAGATCTAGATTAAGGCTATTTACAGGCGGTCTCTGCATAGTAACAGTTGCTATGCCCTCATCATCTACTTCAACTCCAGCAAGTGGCCCAGAGCTTGACATAGCTCTTAAACCAGGCACTACTCTTCGGACACCTGACACGAATTGCGTTAAAGGAAACATCCTGCAAAAGAAAGGAATCATATTATTATCCTCTTCTTTTATATAAATAAAATTCAATGTTTGTTTGTTTGTCCTCTATGCGTTCCGAAACCATTGTTCAGATTGTGATGAAACTTTCGTAGGGTGTTCTGGGAAAGTCGGCGAGGGTTCCTGGCACAAAAAACCGATATAAAAAAATATATGGCATTGCAACGCATGCCGGGTGCAGCTAGTATAATATAAATAAAACGTTGAGTCTGATTAAGTAGAAGAGAAATAAATTTTATGATTTTAATAGGAAAAATCAGAAATCGGGTGTTATATTTTCTTTATTTTTCTTTAGATATAAAACTAAAACTACAAGACAAACTTACTTTTAATATTTAATTAATTTGGTCGTTGTGAATGAACCTTGGACTTTGCGACTTTAACGACGACAAGAAACTGGTTACTGGTTAAGCGCTTATTACACTTGGCTGAATTCAGTCGTCTGAATTCAGTAACTACTGAATTCAGTACTAAAGTAACTACTGAAGTTAGAAGCTTCTGATCACACTGTCCTAAATTCAGTTTCTGAATCAATTACTAACTATAGCGCGACGAAGTTGCACGTGTGGTGCGTGTACGATGATGGCTCCATTATTATAAAACACCAAAAAATTTGTAGCGTTGGCCGCTGGTTCAATTAAAATAAGTAATAATTTTTTTTAAGATAAAGTTTTTATTGAAAATAAGGATAATAATGATGTACTAAAAGCTAATAAATAATATGTCTGTTGTTTGAATGTCTGTGAAGCCCCCGTGACACAGGAGTATTAAATTTATAATGCGAGAGTTGTCTTAAAAAAAGAAAGAAAATAGTAGTGCAAAAGAAAGATTAGTCGTAACATTAAGATTTATTGCAACGGGAAACTCATATCAAGACTTTAAATTCAGTTATTTAATATTCGGGCATATTGTTCTTTAATATTCGTCACTTTTTTATTCGGGAATTCACGTCCTTACGCACGGAGACCCCCGCACCGACGGAAATGATATAGTCAGTCAGAAACCATCCTGGCTTCTGAATTTAGGATGCTAACTTGATAAATGCGATTACACTTGACTAAATTCAGTAACGACTGAGATCAGACGACTGAATTCAGCCAAGTGTAATAAGCGCTATAGACACAATGCGAATTGCGATATAGGAATAGGAACGTCTATGACCTCAATCTGTCAACTGTCACTTGGAAAGTACGGTTTGCACAGAAAACTAATTTTGTGTAACATAATTTTTTTTTGCAACAAAGCGAATTACTTAATCAAAAGTTGAAGTTGAACATTTTCTTCTACGCCTTTTTAGCTCTAGTATTTAACGAATCTATTGAATTCAAAGTTTTAAAAATAAAAAGAGATCGCCTGGTGGTCGATATTTGACCATAATTTATTTATTATGTTTGGTTTATTTCATTGACCAATATAACTTGAACAGTCATTGCATAGACTTTCCGTGCGTAGATGACAGGTCAACATATATACTGGATGCCTTAAGCTTTTTGTAGTCATTTTCTCAAAATTGAAATTAATTGATTGTTTAAAAAATATCTGTTTTGCTCATCCTACCTGGTTATTGACAGCAATGACATTACAATATGGCGCAAAGTCATTCCTATTCTTACTTGAATTTCTTAATGTATTGGTCAATTGGTTTGCTAAAAGTGGCCCCCTTAGACCAGGTTGTTAATTTTCCTGGTTAGGCTATACTGCAAAAATTATTCTGCTTCCAACTTCAAAAATTACACATGATGACATGACAGCCAGTGTGTTGTTTATACCCATTTGCAATTGTAGTGGCAGCCCTGATCTCAGATGTGAAAATTGTGAAAAAAAAAAACCTCCTTCTTTAGTCTATTGCAACTATAATTTATTTCGTAGTTCTTCAAATATTTTGTCCAAAATAACCAATGAATCAATTCAATATGTAGGTTGACAATAAATCAAGATTCATGTTTATCATTCGTTCTCGTGAAAATAAAATGTCGTTGGAACAAACTGCTTGTGATGGTTGGTGTACACTGAAACTGAAGCATTTTAATATATCATTTTGTTCAGCCGTTTTGAACCTTTTTGAAATTTACGTTGTTGTAGCTGTAAAATACTTTGCCTGTTTTGCGATTCCATGCACTGTTTGTATGATTGCTTGTTTAATATTCCAGATCTAAAGGCTTTCGAGCGTCGTCTGACTGAAGTAATAGGATGTTTACAACCAGCTACTATGAGATGGAGAAGTATGTAATTGTAATTTAGTTACCTATTTTTTCTATAATCATTTCCAATTTTTTTACTTTGATTGGGCACAGAACATTTCTATGAGGACTTTGGAAATTTTAATTCAATTGTAAAACCTATGCATGCAGTATAACACTCTGGTCATAAATACATAAACTCATATTATATGGTTAATTTCACATTTCAGTTGTATTGACAGTAGTGTCAGTATGCACAGCTATTGCTGCATATCACTGGCTAATGGATCCACTCACTCCGGTAGTCTCATTGACGCAGTCTCTATGGAATCATCCCTTCTTTGCTTTCATTTCTACTTTTCTAGGTAAGTGTTTTGTTAATTTGAAGACAATCTTTTGTAAGTATCAACAAATTGGCATTTTAATAAATACAGTTAATAAAGATATATTACGGACCCAATCAACTCTATGATAATAGAATATCTTTGCACTGATAATGATAAATTAAAAATTAAGACAATATAGGAGCTTGAAAAATAAATACAAACATGCAATAATAAAACTTACCTAAATAAAAATTAAAAGCTGTGACCATGAGTGAGTACTTCTTAAAGTGATTGCTATATCACAATATATTTATTACAATCTGTAATTAACGTAACAATGTACCTATTTGCTTAATAAGGGATAAAAGAAGAGCTAATTTTATGCTTGTCTACAATCCGGGTCTTCCAAGATGAGCCAAAGCCGACTAAAGTTGTTGACTCTCGAAACATTTCAAAGCTGGTGGCCACATTTGTTGCAAAAAATGGTCATGTTGCGACAATTGCACTTGAAGATCGTAGAATGGTTAATGGAGAATTGTATACCACAGTTTGTTTACCACAAGTCATGAGAGAAATCTACACCATGACAAGCAAGCAAGCTCACACAGTGCTCTTTTTCCACACAATTCAATATTTGAAGCAGCAAAACCTAAAAATTCCTCCGTACAGTCCTGACCTAAGCCCTAAGGATTTCTTTACATTTCCTAAAATGAAGAAAAAATTTCAGTCCGGTGAAGAAGCAGTTGATGCTTTCAAGTCAGTCATATTGAACACACCTACTTTAGAGTGGAATAAATGTTTTAATAACTGGTTCGAGCATGGAAAAGTGTATTAAAGTACATGGTGAATACTTTGAAAAACATTAAAAAGGTTCTAGTTCGAGATAACCAAGTAGGTTAGAGTAATACTAGCCAGGTCAGTCTTGGATCGGTGACTATTCTTAACACATTGAGACCCCTCTGTGCCTCGGGGAGCACGTTAAACCGTCGGCCCCGGGTGCCATACAAACATCTGTGGCCTTCGTTACGGGTAGTAGTTAGAGCCCTAAAAAGTCCGACAACCTGGTCTAACTACAGAACTTTGCTATCGCCTAGTACTTGGGTTGTGGAGGTCTGATGGCAGTAGCTTCACGTAAAACATGAAAGTTCAACCGTATCGTAGTTAGACTGAAAGCCGACCCCAACTTAGTTGGGAAAAGGCGTGGAGGATGATGAAAAAAGGTTCTAGTTCTGTTTTTTCCTCAAATGACAAAACTCAAAAGACATGCCTCATATATTCAAAATCGCCTAGTAGTTTTGAAATCAATCTTGGACAGACTGACACAAAATACTAAAGAATTATATTTGATACTAGCAGCGCCTCGCGGTTTCACTCGCGTAAGCCCCGATCCCGTGAATGTAGAGATAAAAGTAGCCTATGCGTTAATCCAGGTCTCCAACTATCTACATACCAAGTTTCATCACAATCGGACCAGTAGTTTTTGTGTGAAAACATTACAAACATACATACAAAAACACATGTTTCCTCTTTATAATATTAGTTTAGATTGCTTTTACCTCTATTTTACTTCTACTTAAATCCATAATCATCTGGTCATTGCTGATCTTGCTGCTAGTAGCTACTTGTTGACAACTTACCAGATTTGTTGATATTTATAGTTCATTCTCCTCAAAGTGTTTAACAATAAACTATGTAATGGAAAAATATTTTTTTAAATATGACAGAGGTGATCCTGATATTAGCAAACATTAAACTTTTCAATATTGTATGCGCTAATGAATATTGGTATTACAAATATATAGAAATCTGTCACTTGTTCAGGTTTTATCATTTCAATATCCTTTTTTCTTAGTAGGTATATATTTATTTACCGGGAGTTATTATTTTTAGTGTTACTGTTCATGATGGGAGTACACAGAAAGGTGGTAGCGCCCAGTATCATCACGGCGCGGACGCGCTCCGTGCTGAACGATTTCAACATGTCGTGTGACGATACAGGCAAGCTGATCCTCAAGCCACGACCTGCCAACACCTAGAACCTGATGTACATATTTTTTATTTTTAAGTTAAGAATAAATTTGTTTGATTGTTCAATAACCTTTTATTTAATAAAACTACAGGTTACAAGAATCTATCCAAGTTTATTTATTACTTATAACTTTGGTGTGTTTATTATATACAATAAATAAATGATAACTAAAAAAAATAGGTCTATCATACAAAACCACCTTAAACAATAACAATAGGGTTGCATTTAAAATAATTACATACAACGATTTTCATAAATATTACACTTATTTATTAGTTTTTACTAGAAGAATTAACTAAAGAATTGACTAAATTGCAACGAAATTACCAGTGCTGTAATAAATGTTGAATCTATAACAAGTAAATAAAGTGTTCATATAGTACGGCTTCCACTTATAGACATATATTCAATGGCTCTATAGATGCCCTTACTATCAATTTATCTTCTACGATCATAAGCAATCAATACCTTTGTATCGCCCAACTAGATACTACTAACTGCTAGAGATACGCTTAGACTCAACATGGAGTGATTGGAATTACAGTGAGTAAATTAGTAATCTTAAAAACTTAAATTTATAAAAAAATATTGTATCAAATTTATTTAATTTGGGCAGTGTCGATTAGGGTACGATATTTATAATTCAAACATTCAATTCCTCACAATAAATGCAATTCATAGTGTGCGCACTGAGACGAACCTCGCAAGCAACAGTCGCAATTACAAGACAAATCTCAACAACAATACTATATTATAATATATCAACTATAACAAATTGTTGTGCTGACTGTGCATGTAATGTAACTAATTATCCTAATTGTAATAAGATTATTTATAATACTAAGATACTATACACAAAAGACAAGTGTTTGTGCATGAGTGAATTTATGACAGCTATTTTATAGATATATATTTAGTGAAAGGGTTGTAACAAAACTATTTATCGTGTAACAAAATAAATTTATTTAATCGTAAGTCGGTTTACTCGATTAAAGTCAGATGCTAGATATGTTAAATCTTAAACCGCCCGAATATACAAATGTCAAGGTCTAGTAGTAGTTGCAGTATCATAAATACTCATGCGCGCTGGTAGACGACTCAAACTATTCGCTGCGAGTGTAAATCACTTTAGAGAAAACCACAATAATAAATGTTTATAACAACTTTTTAGTTCTTATCGCTACTAAAAGAATATGACATTTATATAGCATTTACAGAATCTGGCTTTCGTCGACTATAAATACAATACTACGATTATAAGCGATATATTGTAGGTACCTTAAATTATGAATCAATATCAACCTGTTGGTATTAAAGTGAGCATTTCTTTATAATATTGTGCTACTGTAGACATGCGCGGGAGCAGACTTCGTGTGTGCTCGAAGGTTCTGGCACCCAGCACCAGCGATAAAAAATCATCCAGCACCCAGGACTACATACATCAAAACTGATCAGTTTGACTTACCTAAGGAGAGGGGAATCTATTGAAACACTAATTTCAATCCCATCAAATAGGTTGAGATTTTATAGGTGTGTATGTAACGAAGTGGAATAAATGTAACACTGGCTTTCAAATATAATCATAAAATACAGCATTTCATATTTCTGAACCTTTGCACTTACAAATACAAAGTTGGGTACTGGGAGCAATCGGCTTGTATATTCTTATAAAGTTGTAAATAAACCATACATCCTTAACCATTATACTTACATTTGAGTTTATACATACACAATAGTGAAACATATCATACTTACAAATTCAGTTTAAAATTATTATGTTAGTCAACATCAAGGCAGTGGGTACACGAATAAATTCAACATTGTTAACACGACATACTTAACGATTTATAATAATTTTAGAAAAGGCATTGCAATTACACAATAATTTGCTCTAGGTACGCCTTTTCTTATTCAGTAAGGCATTAGATTTCTTAACTAGGATTCTGGAACTGTGTGAACAAATAATGCTATTAAATATTTGTGTGTGTCGTTAACTCAGTCTTAAAAAGTCAAACAAATAATGTACTTACGTGGAATACTAATTAATGTTTTTTTAAATCTTTGGAACCAAATACATTTACCAAACCCCGGTGAGAGGGGTGAGCGGACTAATAAAATTTGTTCTATAATATAAAATTTCTAATAACTATTCATAGCATCCAACACTGGCTTTATTTGATGAGTAGTCAACATAATTATACCCTCCACCTGCAGTATTTTAGATGCAAAATCGCACTAAAGTATTAACTTCAAGTAATAGAAAGGGCGAGTCATTGTCTATAAATAACTTTCAATGTTACTAGGTCGTTGCAAAGGATATAACATTTCATACTCATCAAAACAATAACAATTCGTACTCTTGAATAAATTGCACAATAAATTATGTGGTAACCAATAATATGATCCAAGGCAGTTTTATATAGATAGTAGAAATACAATGTAAATAATACTTTTTTTTTGAGTTACGTTACACATTAGAGGTGTCTAAGCTTTCTTAACATAGTTGTAAAAGCTATCGATACGATTGCGACTGACAGCTAATTTTTTTTGTGTCGAAAGGATCTAATGAAACCTTGCACGATCGTGGGATTGTAGGGATATTTGCTGTTTATTAATTATATATATTTTGCTTTTCAAGCTTGCACATTAACTTAAAAGAATTAGAAATAATACATTTATTTTCTCTTACATAATATTTATCCAATTTCATGAATTCGTAAAATAATGCCTAAAAATAGTTTTTATTAAAAATGTTTGCTTTTTCTTTTTTTTTTTGGAATTAATATGTAATTGAGACATTCATAGGCAACAGTTCATATTCTCTCATATAAACGACGCATAAGGGCACATGTCATAAAATTGATATTTGTTGTATATTTAGCAATAGATCGTACCTAATTTTAATTTATTCTATGTTTAGTGCATTCGTTAGTTATGGTCTATGAAAATTCGATATTCGAAATAAGGGGTTGATGAGAGATTGGTGCTGTGTTACATGAGTTAGGTATAGCTATGGAGCAAATTAAAGGCATTTACGAGATATCCCCACAGGTAATTATTGTCGCATCATTCCCCACAGCAACATGCAAGGCTTGAGTGCTGTCCTCACGCCGCCAACAATGTCCTGATATTCTTTGGTGTCGACTGATGGTTTAAATGCTTCGTCGTATACCTGAGCGCGTTGAGGAGAGGTTCTGCCTTTGTTGGCGGTTGTTGTTGCAAAAACTTTACGCATCCTTTGACGTCAACAGACGAAGAGCGGCAGAAGGCACCTGAAGGATGGACCCAGTCGTAAAGTATGATCAATCCGACCATTACACGCAGGACTAGAAGGGACGTCTCCTCGCGACTGAATTGTGCAACGAGTTTCCTGAAAAAGGACAATTATGTATTTTAAATTTGCCGGGTAGTTAACATCCTGTCATTTAGACATCAAACTCAAAACCCGGATTTGGTTTAGCGATTATGGTGTCCTAATTTTGCAGTTACAAAATGTTGTGTAGCGCTTATATACAGGTGTTACAGAACGCTGTGGTCATTTTAGGAGCGTTATGTGTAGTAGCCAAAAAGTGTTTGATGATTGAACTTGATTTTTTTTCTTTGGTAATGATTTTCCTGTTGTAGCTGCACATTTCTTTTTTTTTATGTTATAGGGGGAAAACGAGCAGTCCTGATGATAAATGACTACCGCCGCCCATGGGCAACTGCCATTTAATATTCACAAGTGTGTTGCCAGCCTTTAAGGGGGAAGAGGGGAGAGGGTGAGAGAGAAGGGTGAGGACCTCCGGTAACCTCACTCACTCGGCGAAAAGCAATACAATCATTGCTTCACGGCCGAGGCCGTGGTATCACTCCAGTCGACCCAAACGCAAACTTCTAAACAACATGTTATTTATTTTCATGTCAATTTCAATGATTTTGTTTTTTTATATAGATATTTTTTTTTAAATCCGGACATTCCATCAATATCGTTAGTTATAAATATCCATAGTGTCATTCATGTTAGCCCTCTCACAAAATGTTAGCATTATCGGTCAAGTTTCAAGTTCAGTTTGTCAATTTCAAAATACGGTTTCTAGATTAAAAATTATTTTTTTTCCTAAAATTGTTACTGCTTCAAGTCATTCACGGGATCCGCTATACGGCTCTTAAATATGACCACACCTTTTTATAACACTCTATACAGTGTAACATGTTATGTACATGTTTTATAATAAATAAGTAAAGTTTGTTTTGGGTCACATGTGTTATGTTTATAGAATTTACGACGTAATAAATCTATGTGGGATTGCTTACACCGCGCGGGATTCGGGTCGCGCTCACTACGCCCACGCCTTGCCTCTGTTCCGTATGAAGTACAGTTCATGCACCCAAGTGTGTGGACTAAACTGTACTTTAATGAATGCTTCACAAAGTAAACGTAAAGTTTTCTTTATTTGTCCATTGGAATGAGGTGGCTCTTTAAAAAACAGTTAAAGTGAATAGGAAAATCGTCGTCGTAACCAGCCAGCGTTCACATCACTAAATCACTTTGAAGGTGGGTAACTATATATATTTATATATATATATATATATATATATAATCTATGTATAGATAATTTGAGCAATATACACGTAGGTAAGTAAATAACGCCACAGCAACATTTCCTCTTCTTTCACTATTTTTTTACAGATCTTTATTTAGAATTTAGTATTTGTTGTTATTTCAAAATTAGTTGGTTAGCTTAACCCCTTTTCTATTGCTTTTGTATATTTTTGCATAGAACCTTATCTACAATCGAGTATTTATTGTTAATACCAAATATGATTAATATCACTCAGTAAATAACGCAGCAGCATAACTTCCCTGCTTGGGGAATCAATTCCACAGCAAATCATTTTACCCGAACACAAGTGACGTCAGGAAAAGGTAAAAGTAAAAGTAAAAACTTTAGAGGAGTATAAACATATACATAAAGATAACGGATAAACCAGAAATGGAGTTAACAAGTTTTATCAAGAAATTTTGAAAATTAACAGTTTTACAGAAGTGCACACATACAGTGGTGTTGGTTCGCTCCCTCCGCTCAATAACAAAACATTTACTGAATTTATATTTTGATCAATAATCCGCCCCTATATAATCTTACCAACGAGAGAGAAAATAAGATGATATATTACTAGACATTTTGACAAAATCCAATCTGTTTATTAATTGCAATTTATATAAAGGCTTAGAAATTTAATTCAACCATTCATAAGGCAGTTGAAAATATTAACACATTAATCAACAAATATCTCGTTTAATACTGCGATATTACAGTAATTAAATGTGTCAGAAGAAATAAATCATACGTTTTATTAAAGACTTGACTTTATTTATTAAACAAGTGTTGGATTTACGGCAAATACCTAAGTTTCCCTCGGAAGAGGATTTGTAAGAATTTGTCTTTCCTTTCCTTAATACCTATATAGTATACGCTTGAAAATGTAGATAGTACTTGTTTAGTATTTTGCAAAAATATATTCAGTGCAATATTATTATTAGTACTGGACTACTAATAGACGATTGGTAAGGCCAAGTCGAACCTCTATGGCACGGAAACAGTCACTTGGCAGTTCAATGAGGCGAGGTAGACGAAATCATGCGCGTTTGTTTGGCTTATATCACTAACATTATTAAATTTATTGATAAGGAAATTCAGGGAGGAAATTGTTATCTTATGAAAAATTAAAGTTGTTTGTTTAGTGGATAGCTGACGTTTAAAAACGTTGTTGTTATTGTGTAAATAAAATTTTCATAATCAGAAGTAAACCCAGAGATAAAATTGACGAAACAAGTGCTGCAATCTATTTGAAGGGTTATACTGTTTTCACATTTCCATTTTGTTAGTGTCCGTAGGTGGAAAACACTACAAAGGACAATAAAAAAGCGTACGAGCTTGTTATGGCAACACGTTACCGACAAGCTTTGGAATTGAGTAACACCATGACACATTAATCCTTCTCATCTATCTATATTGAGGATTACGATGATTACGGAATGATACAATAGCCATGTGCAATGAATGAAATGATTTCATCGTGATAAACAAAACAGATGTTCTATTATCAAAAGACATGTGGTGGAAATATAATGACAAGAGATTTATTGTCCGAGCTATTTCAATGCAGTTCCGATATTGGAATGTGAATTCTCGGAAGCAATTTGCCGAGTTGCTTCCTGTTTGGCAGTTAATATTGCATTTCCTATTTTCACCCTAAACAGACAAGGGGAAGGAAGCTTTTTTTCATGATAAAATCTGTTAATTACCATGTCGGGATGACAAACGATACGGTCAATGTAGTATTTATTGTACTTACTGCTGCATAAACTATAGAATGAGACTTTTAGTATTGTACTCCGATAATTTAATACAAAAATTATATATGTTATTATTATTGTTACCAAAGGCATGTTGCTAATATAAAAAATATAGTGCATAGCACATAAGTCATAAACTCATAACACACACACACATAACTGAACTTGAACCAGGATGGCCTTAAGTATCTGTAAACGCTAGGCAACCTAGCTTCTGCATTCTAGCCACAGTTAAGTATAGGACACCTCTCAGAAAAGGGCTCAACTGGTCTGGGGCCTGTTTAAGTCTTCTTCTAACCAGCAGGGCAACTCTAGGGCCGGGATCCACTCATATATAAGTCTGTTGTTTATTCCCTTCAAACAGAATCAAGATAACTTTAGAGCACAAGTTTCCACTAATTACACAATACTGTATTCAAGGTAAAAAAATACTGTAAACATATCGGTAAATGCGTTGAAATGATTGCTGAACATTGGTGCGACTTGTCCTTATCCTTCAAGAGGCACGTGTCTGTACAAGTGACTGTTGATTTATCTCTATTATTTGAGATCTCGAGTGCGACGGTGACATACGATCCTTGTAATGGATACGCTCTCATTGTTACAAGGATAGGGAGTGGACTAACCGCGGATATATGTATGTGTACACTGGTTTAGATTTCCTACACGTTAAGGGCTTCTGTTCAATTAAAGATTTAAACAAGTGAAGATTACAGCTTTAAGATAAATGGACAGGTGACGCTAAGCAGAATAACTATGTAAGACTGGTGTACAAATAAAGTGTTATCTATCTATCTAAAACTAAGGGGAATTTAGTTTATACAAACATTTATTTATCAGATTACAGATTGGTTTTCAGTTTTGCTTATACGCTTGTGTTGAGTTCTACGTTGGTCGAGAAAAAAAGACTGTGGACTGTATATAGGCGCGCTGGTGTATTTGAAAGCAGGAACAAGGATACAATGTTGAGCGGTGGACCGGTGCGTAGATGAGTGCCGGCGGTGGTCCTGCTGTTGCAGATGTATTCCTGCGCCCCCCTCCCACGTACAGCAGTAGGGCTGCGACGCGACTTTAGTAGATTTGAGCTGGCGGCCGATGTCGAGAGTTTAATCGATTCTCGACAGCTTGTTAAATTAGAGTTTTCAGTTTAAGTTCACAAAGCTTTTAGGCTTGTTGCTGTACAAACTCTAAAGCCTGAGGGACGTCAGGGAACTTTCAAGTTAACCTTTGTTCAACTTTGATTTACTAAACCTATTCGAATGTAGTCTGTTACACGAAGCAGGAGCGAAAATAGAATTTTGATGTTTGAACTGATTTTCCAGGTACACAGGTATATTTGTAACACGCGGAGTTACAACGTTAGTACGTGTAATTTCAGATTGGTGTGTTGCGTTGCGATGGTCTAGTTTCAGAACTAGTGCACATTGTGGCCGCTTTTGATCACGGCACCGTTCATATTGTGCTGAAACTGACGAGTTGTGAACGCTAGGAATAAAACAGCATAGGAAATTGTGTCAATAACTCCCAAAATTTACTTTTCCTACCAGCGTATTTGCTTTGGAAGTAAAGTTTTTTTTATTATTTAGGGCTGCGTTTAAATCGAAATCTTCAGTTCAGCAACATTTGGATAAATATGGCACATTTACTTAAAGCAAGACAAGTGCAAGACTAAGATGGAAGGACCTGGATACATTTATTACCGAACTTCTAATATATAGATATTTATTTTGAAAGTACAACACTTTGTAGTGGTAGTATTTAAATTTGTTGAAGTTGGAAAGCGTTTTTTGAAAAGGTAATTAATTATTTTGGAATTAAATGTTGCCAAATATGCATGACTTTTTTTCATGGAGTTACCATTTGTCGTAACTGACTGTTCCAGAACTAGATTATAGACATAATAGAGAATTTTGTAGCAGTTTCATTTGTATATACAAAAAAAATAACTATTTGTTGTTTTTTTTAATAAGACTGTAGTTGAGTAGTTCATAAAACAATGTTTTACTTACGGGTTTTCCAACATCCGAAGACAAACTTTGGCCATCGTGCTTAGTGTTTCCGTCGTATTTTCCAAGTCTTGTTGATTGTCACTCACAAACTGGCTTGTGGCTTCAGACAATACTTTGAGCATGGGGGTGGCTTGTGCGTAGAACAGCGACATTCTGTTAGCAACCTCAGCTGTTATGTGGGGGTCTTCACCCGGAGGCAGTTCAGCGTTGATCAGTCCACCTCTGGATACGCTTCGTCTGTAGTAACTAAAGTCGTTCTGTATCGCCGGTGTTTTCATCTGTATGGGTAAGACACGTGTTCATTTTTAATTAAAGTAATCAAATTATTCTAAGAAAACCTGATTACGAAATCTCGAATCTTTCCTGGTTTGCTATACTGTAAAAAATATTTTTTTTACAGTTATTTATTAGCAGTTTTCATGCTGCATCATGTTAGTACAGCTAAATGCAACGATACGAAAAAAAAAATATTTTTCATCGGGCTCCATTTTTTTTCTGATCCATCATCAAAGGTACCATTCGTACTATCGTCTGTCTTCGCTTTCGGGAGCTTTTCACTAACATCCTGTATGTATGTACATAATAATATAGTACCTGGGAGACCGACCGATGTACAAGAATTGTTCGTTTAAAAGTATTAGATAGATATATGTAAGCAGAATAATAAAACAAAAAGTAAATAAAAAATCGTAAGGGGCAAAGACCTTATTCCAACCAACAACTTGACGGGAATTCGGGTGATATAAATAATATTTTTTTTTGTATTTGCTTGCTTAGTTAAATTAATTATTGAATAGTTATAATAATTTTAGTCTAACTTGATACTTTCAGAGAATTTGTTCACCAGAACCTTCTAAACAGAATTCGATTTATGATTTTATTAGGCACTGGTTTTATCAATAAATATTATAGTTTAGAAAGAATAGGTATAAAAAAAAAGCTATAATTGCGAACCGAATTAATAAGTAAAAAGAGTTTTAATCATGTTTTGGGGCAGAAAAAATGGATTTTTGTAGTTATTTTCCTATTGCTTAAGAATGTATGCATATTTGTTTTAATTTTTTAAGTTGAGCCCGTGTTGGTGAATTTAGCGTCTCGCGTCGAGTGTTGGTGATATTTTTAAATCTGTTTTATTGGTCAGTAGTAGGTAATAACTTCACCGTGCAAAATTTTTTTTTAGTAGGCACGTCAAAATCAACCAGAACTAAAAACTAGAAAATATTTTTTTATTGTAAAAAAGCATGGGGCGACTATATTTTTATTCTAGACTAACCGTCCCCGTAGTTTTACCTGCGTTTATGGATACTGCTCCGCTCCTATCGGTCGTAGCGTTATATTACATAGCCTAATAACCTTCCTCGATAAATGGGCCATTCAACACTAAAATAATTTATCAATTTGAACCAGTAGTTCCTGAGATTAGCGCGTTCAACCAAACAAACACTCTTCAATTTTCTAATATTACTTAGTATAGATAACTCTACTTTTATAAATAGCTACCAACGAAATATTTGTACCATTTGATGTTAAGCACCCCACGCTATTTTATTACAAAAATTATGTTGTACTTTTTGGTACGGTTTGCTGTTAATGTATGTTCTTTTTAGTTTTTTAAGTTATTATTTTTTGTCTTGCATTGTCATCGGTACTTGATACGTGTGCAAATTTTAAAGTTAATAGGACGTCTTGGAGTTTGTGAAGTTATGGTGAAAGATTCCGTTACCTAGATAGTCATGTCGAGCTAATATAAACCTTGGACTGTAATCTTAAAAACAAAGATCGGTATTTTAACACAACAACTAAAAAATAATAAAATAAACAAAACGAAAGCAATGCCTATTAATGAAATGATTCAACATGCTTACAACACAGCACATCTCTTTTCAAATCTAGTTTATCTGTCTGGCAAAAATAATATGCATGTTCATTAATGGGTTATGTTTAGTACGTTTTCAGCGTCTATTTCTATCAATTCAGTTGTTAACAAGGAATATTATACTAACTTTTAAACTTTCGTGTTCCATGATACAATATTATCTACGTATTAACGGGAATTAACGCGATCACGAAAAGGATCAAAAAAGTGGAGGTGGATGAAGAACCTTCTACCTCACGATGTCGACGACGGAGGGCGTGCACCGCTGAGCCAGTCAGCCTGTGACCACGGCCAGTGCAACCTGGTCGAAACGTCAGGCAATTCAGAGGTATGTAGTACCTTTTCGTGATCGCGTTAATGCCCGTTAATACGTAGATAATAAAGGAATATTATGTAAAATTATCCTACTAATATTATAAACGTGAAAGTTTGTGAGGATGTATAGATGTAGGGATGTTTGTTACTCTTTCACGCAAAAACTACTGAGCCGATTGCAATTCATTGTTTTCAATTGCATTCAAAATTGGTATGTAGGTAGCTGGAGATCTGGATAAGCATATAGGCTACTTTTTATCCCGATATTCCCACTCGATCGGGACTTACGCGGGTGAAACCGCGAGGCGCAGCTAGTACAGAATAATTTTAACACATAAAGATATTGTAATCTATGTACAAAACACCGGTTTACTCTAAAAGTTAAGTTTTGCTAATGTAACGACAATAGCAAAAAACTTTACTTTTTAACCGACAAAAAAAAAGGAGGTTCTTAATTCGACCGTATTAATTTTTTTTTTTTTTTTTTTTTGTCTGTTCAGCTGTCACTCCATTATTTATGAACCGATTTTGATTATTATTTTTTTGTTAGATAGGGTATACCTCAAGGGTGGTCACATGGCAAGGAAGTCAGGATCTGATGAAGGGATCCTGAAAAAATTGAGAGAAACCCTCGAAAATTGTAGGAACGAATAGTGTTTCTGTTTACTTTTCATTACTTTATCAGGTATTTGTGTTTAGAAATCATCACATCATGTAGCTGAGGTGATGATGAAAAAAACCATAAAATAAAAATCTTTTTAACAAAAAACTAAACTAAAAGAACTAAAAAGCAAAAAATTAATAAACCTTAAGTCTTTAGCTTATTTACATAAACTATCAAATTTTATATAAACTTATTTTGAGTCGGCGCCAAATAATAAAATGCTTAAATACTTACATGTAGGTAGATATAAATTTTTTATAATTAATCAGTTTGTTGTTTGGCGCCGACTCAAAATAAGTTTATATACAATTTGATCTTATCGCTTCTTTGAAGCAAGTATATGGCGCATCCGAATTGATATAATTATTAAGAGACTTCAGAAAAGGAGGAGGTTCTCAATTCGTCGGAATCTTTTTTTTATGTATGTTCACCGATCGAAGACGCCTGAACCATTTGGAAAATTATTTTTTTGTTTGAAAGGGTACTTACTATAACTTCCCAGGTTTTAAATGTTATGGAAATCAGTCGAAATGTGTATACATTGATGATATTTTCGTTTACTCCGAAACCTCGCTGTCTCATTGGAGAAGTGCATTTAGTTGACCTCCCCATATTATATTTAAACAAAATACATCGACTTTCCACTAAAAAGCACATTGAAGTCGGTGATACTTTTGTTAAAAGGTAATTTTCTATTTTGGTAATGTTACAAGGCTACCACGTTAATCCAATTAGGTACTTAAATAGCAGTCAAGATTATCCTCACTAGTCAATATTATTTTTTTTGAAAATTCTTGATATTACGAAAGTGTTGTTTATAAGATTGGGAAATCTCAAATTCTCAACCATGTTTTTATAACTTTGCGATGTACTGGTACCTAGGTAGATACACCAGTACGTCGCAAAGTTAAACATATACCCTGGCTAAGTAACTAGGGTATCTGTACAAAGAAAACCTGAATGAAGCATAAACATAATAACTTCATTGTATTATTTTCCTTTATACAAAGTTTATTTATTTTGGGAATAGGTAATAACCGTTTACGTTGATATTTTTAAATATTAATCGGCTTGTGTTACCAGGTTAAAAATTGTAATAATACACCAAGCAGTTGCATCACTTTGTAGATATTTGTAAAATAATGTGACAAAGTAAGGTTTTTATTGGTGTAAGTATCATTAAAACTTAAACTCGTCATCTAATGCGATTTAATGCCTATGAGAAATCGGTGAATCGCGCTTGATTTTGTACGGAAGTCCTGTTTGTATGTAGACATGTCAAAACATCCGACTGTATGAAACCCTCAACATATGAAGTTAACCTTAAACAAAGACAAAAAACACAATATTCATTTTCCATATACAGCTACTATTCGAAACACGAAGCGGTAAGTTTATCTTAGTTTTTTTAAAGATTACCGAATTGAATCTGAATCCAATTACAATTAATGCAAATAAAAACGATGTAATGCACGACCGTGACTCAATGTGGTCGAGGTCAAGCCAAGCCTCGCTTTCTACAACAATGCCTTCAAAACGCCCCGAGTCTCATAGTTGACGACTGATGACTAATGATCAGATAGCTTCGCGTTCGATTGGCTGCTATCACTACATATTATAAAACAAAGTCACCCGCCACGTTTGTCTGTTCGCGATAAACTAAAAACTACTAAACGGATGATTTTCATGCGGTTTTCACCAATAGATAGAACGGTTCATGAGGAAGGTCTAGTTTATAATTTGTTAACATTTTGTGTAAATTGGTTGAAATATGATGATGATTGTTGAAGATGTCTCTGCTACCCGTGCGAAGCCAGGGCGGGTTGCTAGTTATTGCAAAAAGTACGTCTAACTATTAGCTCAAAAATATAGCGAAAATGACATCCACGAATTCCTGTGTATTTATTTACAGATACCCATATGACTCTGAAAATTTATAAGGGTATACAATTAATCATAATTCAGTTGTACTAACTTTGAAATTTTCGCGTTCCATGATATAATTTATGTATTTATACGGGAATTAACGCGATCACGACGATCAACCTGGTCGAAACGTCAGGCAATTAATCCGTATAAATACATAATTATAATTCAGTTGAATGTGATAGTGGATATCGCTGTATGGGAAAGCGGCGGTGACGAATCTGCGATTAAGTGGTTGTGGGGTTGAATCCCACCCGGTAAAATACCGACATGAAGCCACTCCTTAAACTAGTAATGTGTTATCCATGTTACTAGTATTCTTTCTAGGATTCTGGAATGAGGCGAAGCTTATGTTTACGCGTTTGACAAAATAAATTCATTGTAATTTTGTTTTTAAAACCAACTTTTATACAAACTAAGTTTTATTTTAGTGTAGATTTGATGTTTAAAAAAGTTCTCCTCAAGACGAATCGATCGAGCCCAAACTCGATTGGTTTATCTTGTTTAGTTAAGAGGTTCCTATGGCCGTCTTACGGCTCCATCATCAGACCATCTCCTCAGGTGTACACCAAATTTGAGCCCAATCGGACATCGTTAAATGGTTCTAATTTAGCTTCCAAGATTCGTGCCGAACGCACATACAAACATTGCAAGTTAAATAAAAGCTTGAAAAAAAAAATTGCCGCTAATCAAAAGGACTTGTATATATTTTTGTATTCTGTGTATATTATGTAGTGACAGGGTTAAAAACGGCTTAGTAGATAAATGGCCACACCGCGTATAATATATTCATGTCTTTAGATATTCATTACGTAGTAATCCACTCCTGTGTCACGGAATTAATGATTCTAAAAATTAAATGTCCCTCTCTCACCCACTACTGCTTTAACTATTCTTAGTCACATCAACTACACATATGTTTTAGTCTCTCTTAATTCATATTAATTTGGTAGATTATACTTGTTTAAATTGTGAATCTCTTAGGAAATATTTAATCAGATAAATAGAAAAAATCATTATTTTGATCTATTTATATTTGTCGCTATTGACGTGTAGGTGCTAGGTGTGTCTGCTTTGAAGTCCAGAGCCAAGTCAGTCAAGTTCGTGTTTTAATAATGAGAATTTGGGGGTAGAAAATACAAACATCTTCTTATTTAGTTTGTAGGTAGTATCACCAGACACGACGTGTCCAATTATTTTGTATATCACTTTTATGTACCTACTCCAAAAATAATTACCAAGTGACAAGTGTGATAACTGCTAATGACCTCTAACACCGACGTGACCGGTTATTAGAAATGGACTATCGTATGCTTTAACACTAAAAATGCATTGAGAGGAATCCTGCATACTTGAGAGTTCCCGACAAGGTTTTCGAATGTGTCTGAAGTCTGCAGACCCACACACGGCTAGGGTTGGACTGTGGTATCTTAATAAGAGGAAGCCCGTGACAAGTTGTGGGACAGACGTAATGACGACATATTAAGATGTACTTGGTTCTTCAAACATATGATGTAATTGGTTATTGAGATTCAAAATAAGACAGGAAAACAATAGATTATGAAAGGAATTCCATAGCCAAGTTTACAATAATATTACGTAGTCAGCTCCTGACTTGTCTAGGGTCCAGACTGGCTTGTGTTTCACAAGACATATAGACAACGAACGAACGACATCACAAAGTTTCGTACTTAAGTGCCCCGATTTTGAGTGCAAAATGAGATGGATTATGTTATAAATTTCTGCAATAAATTTCGCCAAGCTGTCTAGACAAGTCCTGACCTGCTGAGTATCGAGATGAGCTTGTGTTTCATGAGACTGATAGCAGTCGATGAACTAAGAGCAACGACATCGCAAGGTTGGGGTCAAAAGGGCTCCAATTGAATTACATTACACTTTAACGTTAAGCTCTTTTAAATATGCTCTAACGTGTAACTGATTGTTTGTTATTGAACAATGAAAGAGCATTGTTTAAATATTATATTATGAGGTGTTCAATGTAATGTAAAGGTTTTATTTATTTGTAAAACCAACAAAGGTTAACAAGGTTAAAAGTAAACATTTTTCTTTCTTTCTATTTAGTAATTCGAATTTCAAAGAACTTTGACTCGAAACCATATAATTTGGGTCATAAATCTCCACTTTTATTTATGATTGTTTATATTTCTAAACCTTTAAAAATAATAATCGAGCAATCGGCCTCTTTGATGGTAGGCATCAGTATGGAATAGGTAACACTATTTTAAAAAATCTGCATGAATTCCACAAGCGATCTGAAAACTGGCATAACTTAAATTACAATTATGCAATAATTGATGTGATCACTGGAGGTGAAGAGAAGAGTTATCCATTATAGTTGATCCAAGCAAAAATGTTATGCCATTCGTTCATTTACGAACCAAATTAATTGCAGCTTTGAGTTTCTTAGTCATTAAAAGTAAGACTGTTTTGTTAGTGACAAGTCAAAACTGTCGTGATATTATAATTTAATCCTAAATTTAAACTATACATTAACTGTTACAATTGGAAAAGGGTTTAACAAGTAATTTAGAGGTAAAGTCATCATCATCATCAGTTTAAATTTACCAGTTTTTTTGATTAATTATTGATTGATTGAATGATTATTACATACGGTATTATTAAATCGATTTCGACAATTTCAACATGATTGATCTCCTACTTACATTGTTAACACAGTCACACATTACTAAAATTCTTGTTAACCTATCCTATATTCGGTGGGAGTAGAATATGCTACAAAGAGGGCATAGAAGTTGTGACATCACTGGTGGTGGAAACGTTTCCAGCTTACGGTAACTTATTACCGCGCGTTTGCCACCTTAAGAGTATAAAAAATACTCGAATACAACATTCCGCTCGGCATTAATGAAGTTAGGATATTTCATGTAAGGTATGACCATAGTTTGCCTTTTTGAGGGATTGTTGAGGATTTTGCGATCTATACTTTCGTATTCATAGAATTGCGTAAACTCTAGGATGCTCTTTACGAACGAAAATGTGTACTCACATAGAATATGTAATTATATAAATATACCTATGTTGGTCTGGTGGTTAGTGATCCTGAGTGCTGAGCCAAAGGTCGTGGGTTCGATTCCCACCCAGGACAAATAATTGTGTGATGAGCATGATCATTTGTTCTGTGTCTGGGTGTAATTTATCTATAATATGTATGTATTTAGTAATATATAAGTATGTTTATCAGCAGTCTGGTTACCATAGCACAGGCTCTGCCTAGTTTGGGATCAGACGGCCGTGTGTGAGATGTGTAAGGTTATTATTATTATTACCTATACATAATTTACCTAGCTTATTAACGAATTGAGGTGATTTTGCTCTAAATTAAAGGTCGTTCGGAGTTCTTTCAATACATGTTTATAAAGTAATAAAAATCCGGTGTGTTCTATAGAAGTTATTCACGTTTATAAAAAAATTTAACCACCAACTAAATAACCAAGGCTCTTCTAACGGATTTTGGTTTTGTGAAATGAGTATAAAAATTTGGACAGTCTAGCAATTTTCAAGTCCTTAGATGACAAAGATTATTCTCGGCATTGATTTGAAAATTACCTATTTTGTTTTATTTTTGTTGCAGAAAAAACTACTAGTCTAATCTTTATGAAATTTGGTGGGTATATTTATCATATGAAATCTTTTGATAAGTATGGAAGTTAAGTAAACATTCAAATTACAAATAAACATTGGAATAGATCTCGCGACGATTAGATGGCAGATTATCCGAAAATAGCAATGTTGAGTAACTTTAATGGCGTAGTACCTAAGCGAGTAATGTCAAAAATATTAAATTGTATTAACAGAAATACTACGCAAATCAAGTTTGGCAGAATTAAGAGGTGAGGGGATTACGAGGAATACCGCATGCAACTGCTACTGAATAATAGAGGTGAAGTAAATTGGGGTCGATATAATTACCACACGGAACGATAGGAAGGCAAGGAAGCTCCTAGGGTGAGAAATGCTAAAGTTATACAAGTCAGCCAATTTATAAACGAGTTAAGCCTTAGAATGGTATTCAGTTTTAAAAGGTATACTGGCTGAGTAGGGTTAACGAACGAAAACATTTTGCGGCTAGTGTTTTTTCAAACTTTCAGATAATTAGTACTTTTTTGGAGAGAGTCAGTAAACGGTTTTCTTATATTACACTAGCTGCGATGCCGTAAGAATATCGGAATAAAAAGTAACCTAAGTGTTATCCAGGTGTCCAGGCATATACCAACTTTCAACGCAATCGGTTCAGTAGTTTTTGCGTGATAGAGCAACCAACATCCATAGAACATCCTCACAAACTTTCACGTTTATAATATTAGTAGGATTTGTGGGCAGTTGTTATTTGCATGAATACACTACTACATACATTAAGGTTAACTTATGAACTGTAACTGTATGGAGGCGGAAGTGCTCGCCGAAGTATATCGGCGAACGGCTGAGTTCCGGGCGGGAAGCGGCAGTCAGACCCCGCCCGAAGAGGTACGCGAATGGCGTGAGGCCGCTCGCCGAGCCGCCATGGCTCGTTGGTCGTCCCGGCTGAAGGCTCCACGTGCTGGCTTTGCCGCCGTTGAGGCGCTCCAGCCGGTCATCGTCGACTGGGCAGGGCGGCAGCACGGGACCCTTTCCTTCCGACTGATGCAGGTTCTTTCCGCGCACGGCTGCTCGGGAAGTACCTGCACTCGGTCGCTAGGAGGGAATTGAGTCCCGCCTGTCACCACTGCGACTGCAGTGAGGACTCGGCTCAGCATACGCTGGCGGTTTGCCCCAGTTGGGCGGCGCAGCGTCGGGCCCTCACTGCAGTCGGAGTGGATCTGTCGCTGCCGGCTGTCATACGCTCCATGGCCGGTAGCGACAGGAATTTTACCGCGTTCGCAACCTTTTGTGAGGAAGTCATCTCGCAGAAGCAGGCGGCGGAAAGGGTCCGGGAGGACGACCTTCACTCGGACTTAATTCGCCGCCGGCGAACTTCGGGCGGCGGAGGCGCGCTTACCAGCGCCTCATGCCGCCCTGAGTGTGGCCGCGGGTGGACGGGACGGGTTTTCCCCTTCACCCACTGTAGTGGCCCCCCGCGAGGAGGCGGCGTCCGCGTGTGCCTGGACGTCGCCTAATTGAGAGGTTTTTACCCGAAGGTGGTGCCCGCTAGGAGGGTTTCGGATGTCTTAAGAAAAGCTGTTCCCGGATCCCTCCTACTTAAGGCGCAGTACGGCACACCGTGTGGTTTTAGTCGGTTCGATTCCGACACACCGCTCCACCGAAAACCCCGGTGAGGTGACGGCCCGAGGGGGTTTCCACACGCACAAAAAAAAAAAATGTACTGTAACTGTATACTTACTTTGTATTCGTCAAATTTGAGAACGAACTCTAGTATTTCTGCGAACTGTTTGACCAGGGCTTGTTGTTGTTCGAGGTGTTGCGTGGGACTCATGGTGCCGCCTACTAGTGACCCCAACAGTCGTGGCACCACCTATGGCAATAGAAACAAATCTAAGTTAATTAGAACGAAAAACAGAACAGATTTATTCATAGTGTGCGTTTCAAGTTGGTATATAAAAATATTCTAATAGGTATTTACTAAAACTGCTTAAAACAACTAAAGTGTGTGGTGGAACGGGTGCGTAGTCCCTTTAACAAAGAAGGACAAAGGGCATCCTTCAACTAGGCTAGATAATTACTCCTGGAAGCCGCGATCCGCCAGTTGAGTTTTGAACTTGTACACATGTATGTACTAACCGAGAGAACTGTCATTGCGTGTTTAGGATCAGTAAATAGTTTATTTTATCTTCGCTAGATGACGCTGAGTTATATTTTGCTGTGATTTCACGTCTGTATACAGGCAGTAGAAAACACTTCAGTAAATAGCAACTCTAACAACTTTGTAATTTGAAGTATTGTGTGAATGCCAATGCAAAACATATCTCGTTATCTCGTCAAAGCTTCTTTTGTTTTGATTGCAGCCTGTATTCTTGAATGCCGTCTTCGTAGAGGTATACACAAGGAAGTGCGACACTTGGATTGTAGGCAATTAGAAATAGTTTCTAGCTATACATACAGTTTTATGTCCCATAGATCCAAA
Source organism: Callimorpha dominula (assembly GCA_949752705.1). Lineage (NCBI taxonomy): Eukaryota > Metazoa > Arthropoda > Insecta > Lepidoptera > Erebidae > Callimorpha > Callimorpha dominula. The sequence goes on from OX457003.1 coordinate 15,942,201, forward strand.
CTAACCAACAAACAATAACTAAGAGAACAATAACACATTAAGTCAGTTTTGATGACCAAATCCAAGTGTTTTGAAAGATTGAATTATCATCAAGGTTACAAAGCCTATTTTAAACATCGGACTAATAAGAGATCGGAATACATGTGTGGTTTTATATTCAAAACTTGACCAAACATAACTAAGATTGAACACTATACTCGGTTAATATATTGTATAGCCTGACCAGCTTCTGACCCTTTTTTTTTTTTTTTTGTTGACGAGGTGGAAGATCCTACATAGATGTCCTCCGCCTTGGAGAGGCGAAGGGGTCTGTCGGACTCTTACCGACTAAAAACCACCCCGGTGTTCCACTACTTGCCTATGATCAGGGGAGCGAGAATCACTATTGCATTCTTCCGCAACCCCCGACAGGCATTGACCCGTCTCAACCTAGACGGGTCCCGTCACCCAGTGCGACCATCACCCATCGGCCGCACTCCTCTGAGACCGCGCACGGAACACTGCGTGCTGCCTCTCGGGCCTGTATCTGTTTATCTGCCTGAGACAGAGTTTATGTTATGTCAAATTAACCGAATGTAAATAACATTGCATTATATATAATATTATGGATGTAAGTTATGAAATGAGCATCGTTAGGAGGTAATTATTATATATAACCTCTGTTTATATATGTTAGCAGCGTTTCCAGCTTTAGAATTTGCTTTACTAGCGTGGCGAGGGTGAAATGTTAACTTTTGAGCTTTAACGGACTTTTCCATAGTTCTGATAGGTATTTTTATTGATAAATTGGAATAAGCGTTTGTCCTCCATCTCATCTGATGAAGAACGACGATGAGAAAACGAAGAAGGGAGAAGATAGGACACGCCTATCCAAGAGAAACCTATTTACTCTACTCTTGAACGTCTGGAAACATAGATGCAGGCAGTTTATTCCAAACTTTAGCTCCTCGAACCAAAAAGGAGCAGTCAAAGTGTTTAGTTCGACTTTTTAGTGTGCCGACAATAAAGGATGGAACTTCTGTCCATTTTTAGTAGTCCGATGAAGGAATGGTAAGGGTTCAATTAATTCGAAGAGAGCTTTCGCACACTCACCAAAGTGAATCCTATAAAAACCGATAAGCAGGCAACTTTACGACGATGCTCAAGGGTATGTAATTTCCTATTCGTGAGCATGCCGTCGTTTATAAGCGGTCGGTCAACAGAATCTAAAGATTCATGTTGGTATTTAGTTGATTGAATATTTGCAGTAATGGCACTGGCGGATAAAATATTTGCTAAAAATTATGATTTTCGATATTGTCTTATCTCTCACTGAAGTTTTGAGCTTATTAGTTATAGTTTCCCTTCCAATAACAATGATATCACAGCAAGAACACTCATTGTATTTGTAATAAAAACATAAACTTTTATACAATACAATATGTACATTTTAAATATGTATTATTTTTGAGCTTAGAACTATACTATAAAATAACGAAATAACAATAATCATATGATCTAATTTGAAGTTACCACAAGAAAATATATGTAAGTAGCCTTTTTTATATCTCACGCTCTATTGAATCGATTAATTAGGTCATGTAATGCTATCACCCAGTTTAATTAATTATCGAATGGTAGAGAATGTAACAATTGATATATACATAAATAACAATTACTATTGTTCGCACTGCTACTGTTTAGTTTAGTTTAGTTTAGTTTATTGTAATAATTGAATAGTGCGAAATCTTTGAAGTTCAAGCATATTACATGCTTGATGCTAGGACAAGGAGTAGAAAAATACAATTAATATTACAATTAGAAAGGTTTTGTGGTTAAAGATTATTAAAAAATATATATATAAATATTAACATTGGTTCAAAATCTTTAAATGAAACGTCAGTCAAATTGAGAAAGTCATTTTAGAGCACTTTCTTTAAAAGCAGACAACATTTAAGTCCATTGACCACCTAGATTTTTGGAGATATAGATCAAAAGATAAACGTATTGGTAACTTTATCTTTTGGTCACTAAACTCAGATACGATAATAAATCAGATTGAGGTATAAGTACGTCACATCTGCACCGTTTTTCCATTTTAATCCAATTCATATACTATTCATATATTATCTTCATATAACGTTATGTGTACGGTTTACTGAAAAAACTTTGTCAATGTGCATTAGACGTTCAAACAAATCTGGCCATAATAATATTACTGCATATATTATCTTATTACTTTAAACGAGCAATTCTTGTATGAATGTATTTATTTATGTATGTATTTATATTTCATGTACTTATCGCGAAAACGGCTCTAACGATTTTGATCAAATTTTGTATACAGTTACAGTTTAGCATTTTAGGTTCAACTGCATAGTTGTATTTATTGTAAAAACGCAAATAAAAAAAAACATTCAAATTACGATTTTACAGAAAGCTACCGACCGATGCTCGGTCTCCTAGGTACTACTAACATAGAGCATACATATGAAATGTTAAGTAAATCTGGATATAAATTACCTATTTTATTTCATAAATATGTAGGCATTAGGTACCTTTTTATTCAAAGTTTTAAACCTTTTTTCTTATTAGGTTTTTTGATTCAAGACATCTGTCCTCAGCGGATCCTTTCACGCAGTCAAGGAACAAGTTTTTTCGATTACAAATCTCTTGAGTACCGGTTGAGGATGTGCCTATCTGTCGCCCAGTCAAAACACAACTTTACAGGTATAGATTATGTTATTTATTAATATCCGCTGCAAATGGGGATTTGATTTGATGTAACACAACTTGTTTAGTGAAACCGGAGGCCGCTAGGAACGTTTTAAAACAATGTCAGGAAGTGATCATATTTAACTGATTAGACTACATCGAACGTTTATTGGGTACGGGAGCGGCAAACAGTGTCCCGATTATTTTATCACTTGCTCTCGGTTCCCGTTTCCTAAGCGACCCCACTCTCATTGCCTTATCTGAATTTCACTTTCATACTCTGGTAGTTTTACTCTATGCATGTACGGTACATGTTTAACAGTTGTTTGTATACGTTTATAATAATAAGGATAATAATGATTCTGACTCATATGTCTCTCATATGTTATGTCCTTTAGATTAATTGAATACATGACTATGTTACATTATTTACGAAGTTTGATTGTGATAAAAAATGTGGTCTGGTAGGCTATTAGTTACTTGTAGTATGTTTGTGAATCAAAATCAAAACATTATTTTCAACATACTGAAACTTAAACTATTAGTACTAGAATAACTTTTAGGTAGGTACAGTTTTTATTCCTGTTTCGTTCCTTTTGTAAATTTTAATTTCAATAATGTATGTCTACTGTAATTACGTACACAACGTTTAACACATTATATTAAGTGTCAAGAATAATCAACACGTCGCAGACAAAGTAATACCTTTAAGGGTAATTAAAGTAGAAATAGCCCCATAGCACACTATGAAATACAAATCCTCTTTAAGTTATTAAAAATCTAGTGTTCCGTTAAGTGACGCCTAAACATGCCAATGGTAACTTGGTATTTTATAGACGTGTATTTTGAGTCAAGGGAGTGAGAATAGAATAGCATAGAAATAAACTTCATTGTACACCAATTACTTAAAATTAAATAACACGGAAATTACAGAAACAATATGTACAATGGGCAGCCTTATCGCTATAAGCAATTTCTTACGGGCGGCAACCTTAGGATGGACAAAGACAACAGTAAATATCAGAAATAATGGGTAGTTTTAAGAGTAAAGAGGTGCAGCACATTTTTTTTAACGAACGATAAATTTAGTCATATGTTTTCAGAATACTAAACGTCATCTGGCAGGATTAAACTAAATTTTAGTTAAGAGAGTTTTGTAACAACAGAATTGACACCAATAATCAAAAAGCACCAGGTGCTACATATATATCTGTGTTTATCGTTAGATTTTTAATTATGGGTAAATAAAATTTGTATAGAGACTAACATAAAAACAAGACCCACAATCTACCACCTAAAACTTCGATTCTTATACATATATTTTGTAGATGGCGCAATTATATTACTATGAAATGCAACGCGGTACAATATTAGAGTTCAGAAGCTCCGACAACAAAAAGTAGCCCGTCTGTATTATCCGTTAAGTAGGGAGACGTGAATAATGAAAATGAGAGGCGGGTGAACTTTCAGCCTTCAGTCACGCGACGAAACCATAACTCCTGGATTTATATCAAAGATAAACTCATACGAGCGTTATTCAGATTAACACAAGAACAGTAAAATGACCACGCTATTTCTTTATATTCTTTCTCGCCTACTAAAAAGGATACGAAGACTGTTTATCAGTTGTAGCGAATTTAGTATTAATAAAAGAAAAAATCAACTGAAAATGAATTACTTCTCAACATACACTAATTTTATTGTGTGATTCACACAAATTAAAATGTGGTGACACATAGTTTGAGTGGATGTTGAGTTTTTTTCTGCAGGCAGGATAATTTTGGGATTCGTGGAAGGTGATGTAATGCCCTAAATGGATATTTAAGGCTGGACTCCACCTCGCCTCTGCGAATATGTTCTTATTTTTCAACTCTCTTTATCAAGTTGTGGAGTTTATTGAGTCTAGTTCAATTACAGCATTAGATCATAATCAGTAAATGAGTTATTACTCTTATACAATTTATGCGAAAATATGCTCTACAAAAAAACCATTTAATTATTTAAGCATAAACATTCTTTTTATATAAGGTTTGCAAATGGTTGCGCACACGAATGACAGAACCCATTATCATTCTCTATCATAGCATTAACCGCCCATCATAAGCATTTGCGGAGGTTGGATGCCTATTTCACGCTAAGAGAATACTTTGAAAGAAGAAATTATATAATGTATTTTTACAATAGAAGACAACGTTGATAGCAGTGAATATGTAATAAAAATGACATGTCAGCGAAATCCTACCGTAAATGGAGTATAATAACTATCTGTCTACAAAAGTTCGTCTTGTATTCCTATCGGTTTTGCCTTCAGATTTACGGATATTTAAGTATACCGTAGGCTATATGTTGTACCAGTAGAATACGTTATTATTATATAACGATCACGGCTGAACATAAACCTCTCCCAAAGAATTCTAAAATAAGACATTTAGTGATGAAATTCTGTTTAAAAATAAAAAATGTGTGCGTCTTGGGACGTCCGACAGAAGTGATAACTTAAACGCCAGACAGACTGGTGCCGTAACGCGTTACGTAATGAAGAAATTTACCCTCCCGTAAGAAGTTGTGATAACTTCTACTTCTTCAAAAATCTTAGTTAAAAATGTAAAAAAAGACATGTGTAATAGATCAATAATTCCGAGAAGGGTTTTGAAACGAATCTTCCTTATGTCTGCGATAGTCATAAAGTTATACGTAAAGAAATACATAAACGTGTTATAAAACATTCTAAATACCTCACACTTTAAATTGTTCTAGATTAAAAAAAAATAACTTTAGATGTCATTTAAATAGTCATTGAATCAAAAATACCCTCTTTAGTAAGTAAAAAGCTAAGTTTGATTTTGTTATAGTTATCTCCTGCAGTGGTGTGCTACAAACCTAAAATATAGGTAGATACCAAATACCGCAAGGAGGTCGATCAAATACGAAACAGCCACGGACTCATAAAATACACAAGTGATCCTTTATTCTTTTCTTTTATACCCGCCAAGGTTAGTATATTGTTATTGCAACTGACTAATATATTATTGGTTATTGGACACAGATAGGCTGATAAGAGATAAGATTACTCTTTAGGTTGGGGACAGGACTGTCATTAATGAAAATACAATAGTATTTACTTCAACAAATAAGCATAATAAATAGACTTCTAGTAGTGTTAGCAAAAAGTATACCTAAGATTTACGTTTAGATAACATCTTCAGTAAATAAAAGGACAGTGAAAGAGAAATACCTCTTTATCGTTGCGTTTCTTTAAGTAAATTGGATCGTCAGAGCTCCTTAGGGTATGAGAGTGTTACGACGGGAGGGTAATACGGTATTCTGGTATCATGATTGTTAAGCATTATAGGCAACTGTTACTACCTATAGCCACTCCACTCGAAGCACTATTCTACAGAAGACGGCGGTAAACCAGCGCTGTAAGTATAGAGTTGTATATCTGTTTGTGAATAGAGTCGGTACAGCTCCATGCCTTCTTGACTTACTAACGTATTAGTAAAGTATCCTACAAACCTTACTTAGTAGTAACCAAGTACCTAGGATATCAATTAACAAGAAATTAAGCTAATGCCCCTGTTTGAAATGCACCTCATGCCTAATGTACAGTAATAGCGCTAAGTAAATCGTCTAATGTATAAATTAACAGTACTTGTATAAGTCATAAAAACGTGCTGCAATTAAGATCACACGCATGATCAACAGTTGAGGGCGTAATTAAATTAACACGAGTTACCGACCAATTGCGAGATTTGAGCATTAAATTCAGTCATCCCATTCAAGCTCATGTGTATTTTAGCTGCACGCTTGAGCGCGGGTGTCATTTCTCCTATTTATAGAATCACTTACTTATATAAATGTAAGTTTTATGAATGCGCAACTTCTTTATTAGAAACCAAATCACATACTAGCATTTATAGAGTTCAAATTTAAAAACTATAAATATTTTCGTTTTTTTAATGCAGGATAAAATTACATAATATGTCTTTTTTGTTTTTTGGAATTGAATAAGATAATAATAATATCTTTAGTTTTGATTGTTATTTTTGCTAAAATATGAATCCGGAATTTGAGTGATTTTCAATTATTTCAGATTTTATTAAGAACAGTTAGTTATATTAGTCACTATTAGTCCCGGTACCGTGGGAATATCGGGATAAAAGTAGCCTATGTGTTATTCTAGGTCTCTAACTATCTACACAAGAAGTTTCATCGCAATCGGATCAGTAGTTTTTGCGTGAAAGAGTAACAAACATCCATACATCCACACAAACTTTCACGTTTATAATATTAGCAGGATATTGATACACGCGCAATAAACAGAAAGTATGAATTCTAGCATCCGAGTGCAACGTACTCCATGCACCATTTACTTTGGTTCCACATCACGACCATCTATCTGTCTTATAGACAGTTCCTACAGACGACTACGTTTTGCCTATGAATTTGCATTAATTAATTTTATTAGGTCATCTTCGCATGCATCAACACACACCTACAACTACTGCGATGGAATTCGTTTTACTTCGCCCACTTCAATTATTTCAACATAAAATGGGGATGTGTGATTACTGTGTAATCCCTAAGAGGTATTAACGTAATAACTATAAAGGCATCGGCCTACACAAATCTTGAAAACATTTTGTAACCCACGTAGAGGCATATAAAGGCATTGAACCCACAAGAGTTTATATTACAATCTAACAATACAAACATAACGCCGTAATGTAGCCATACCAAAGCTTATACGTTTGCTTACAGTAGTGCTTTTGGTGCGAAACGTTTGTGTTGAGGGCGAAAACTTGCTCATGTTTCCACTGTATTGCATAAATTATGGTGGAAAGTTACACTTTAAACTCATTTTAATAACATATCCGATGAAATGTGAACAATTTTTACATGGCATAATTTTCAGTGTAAGTTCATCGTCGGTGAAGTTCGTTTATTATAATTTATGCGATATCATGACTACCCACACCAGTTTTAATACACTGTTGTTGACTTCAGCTATATTCTGAAGCTTTCAGAATAATTAGGAAAGTTTAACCGTACAGAATCTTGATGATATGCTTATGTACTACATAATTCAAGAGACAAGATAAGACGAGAGAAGGCATCTTGTAGAAGTCATTCCAAGCAAATTTTCTTTATCATCTTTTAATTATATTCATTCATTTATAATACTTGAATTTTCAATTTATTTTTTTACGAATCAATTAAGGCAAAAAAAGGTTTACATTATGTTTGTAACCGTTTTGTATTACTTAATACTTTGGTTTGATTTTGTCTAGACTTGTTATTGTAATTATTACCAGGAGAAGTAACCAACAAATAACGGCTGTTGTCAACTTAAACTATTTCTTTGGTTCTCTTAGATTAGAATGCACTTATTTATTTACACATGTTAACGGTTATTTATACATATACGTAGATAAATAGGGTATTATATATATATATATATAACAGGTATTGTATATTTCCATTAAATTCCAACCATCTTATTCACTTACGTACGAATGACTGAGGATAATTGCACAAGATTCCAGTGCGAAGTTCTTTATATGTAGGTATAGTGTACGCCTTCATGAAACTTTATTTATAAGTAATTAGGAACGTACACCTTTAGTAAAAGAACTAACTAGTCATAGCCTTGTTTTGTTGCACCTGCCGATTTTTTACAAGTTTCAAAATAAGTGGGTACCACAGTAGGTACTGTGTAGTACGTGAGGTTCATGAGAGCAGCTGGCGACCGGCGGCGCCGCGGCGTCGTCGTAAAAATGTTGGTACCCGTAAATATTTTAACTTAAAACCCACCGCCTATTACTTATTAAACATGCACAAAGAAGGGAAATCCTTGTAAGGTTTTGCTTGTTTTTTTTTTGTTATTTCTGAATTTATTTGCACAGTGTTGTGGTATTGCGTATTCTTGTTACATTCTTGCTTGGCAAAGTAACTCCAAACTTTTTATTCAAATGAGGAGAAGGCATGCTAGATAACAAAGAAGTTCCCTATCGCAACTATTTAACTCTTTCTTTAATATTAACAGGAGAACGTTTATACATTACTTCATTAACGTCAGTTTCGTTGGGTTAAAATAAAATTGAGAAATTTGTTTGGATCCTGCTGTGTGAGGCTGTTCGATTTCCAATAAACTTAAAAGACACAGCTATAATCGTTAAATTAGGCAGTATTATTGACCACAGTAACAAGAATAGTACAGGTGTTTCACAGCACACCCACGGGAAATAAAAAGATAAAGCGAGAGAAAATAAAGTGGGTAACTAACTTCTACAAAGACGACTGTGTTATATCTCAGGGGTTTATAAAATAGGTATAAATTTAAAGCTGTTATCAGTTAACTGAGGCCTTCAGGCATCAGGTGCATCATCACTCATATTATGTAGAACTTATTAGAACGTACAAAAGTTGGAGGAGTTTCTATAAAATGACAGTGCATCTGTCCAACTTGATAGCTCAGTTAAGAGACTACTCGGAGCAAGGAAGCAAGGAACACAACATCAGATTTATAAACTCCCAGCTTGAGTTGGCGAGGTGAACCCTGAAATTTTGGTGCAATATATGTACAGTTTAGGTTATACGTTAGCTTAGAACTCGCTCGAGTGGATCTCAGTTATCGCGTTCCCGTGCGTTCTCGGAGCCCATATTGTAATCCAAGATTTGTATGACATTTCATAAAAATCCGTTCAGCGGTAGTGTATATCAAACAACGTCGCAACATTTTAAAATTTACAATATTAATAAGATTGAACATTTATTATGATGATAATCTCTCGCTTCCGCCATAGAATACGAAAGCAGAGATATTACATCATGTCGATTATTGATTTTATTTAAGGAAATACTCTATTATTCAGCAATAGAATTAGAAACAACAACATTGCTGTCTACACAAACATACGATGATAATAATAAATAGCAACTATTATAATTAAAATATTGATTAACTCGGTACTCTGCCATTAATTGTTTCATAAATTAACAGTGAGCTGCTGCACTGCTGCAATTATCAAGTTTTAGTTTGATAAAACAGGCTTTGGTTCCAGAATATTTATGTTCTGTGCGAGATATCACGTTGCAAACTACCGCAGGGTGCTCGTTGTTGCCGCACCACGCCTTATAAGGATCCATATTCAACAATATAACACCGTCATGAAACTAATACAGTGTTCTCTCTTTCCATTACCATCATGTAGATAGAGATAAAAGCTGTGCATCCAAAACTTGATAGTAACTCAGTTATTACTCATATATCCTTGACGTTTGTTGTCATTGTTCCGACTAAAATGGACCGTTCGTTGTGGTTAGGAATGGCAATCTGGAGAATTACATGTTGCAATAACTATCAGGCATGCTTAGATGTTTCGAGGAACCAATAGCTGGAAGGAACGATTTTCTTTGTGTATAAATGCGTGTAGGAATATTATAATTAAGGATTGCGTGGGTTTAAACTCTTCAAATAATGTTTAGGCTTCTACATAATAATTTTTTGGCCGCTGAAAAAGTATTTATAAACATTGGCCAAGGTTCTTTTTGTACCACTGTAATAATTTACCTAAAAAGTCTCTATTATTTTTTTATCATTTATTAGATAGACTGACGACCTCAGGAAGGTAGCTGGCGGAAGGCGGAGGACCAGTTGCTGTGGCGCGCATTGGGAGAGGCCTATGTTCACCAATGGACTACGGATAGGCCGATTGATTGATTGAAATGTTTTTTTTATTGCGATATATGCGCTTAAATGTCTGTTTTCATAACAATATTGAAATCGGGACTAATGAGTTTCCTGATATTGATACGAGTGTGTTTTAAGAGTTCCGTAGGCAAAATGTAATAAAAAATTAAGTTTAAAAAACTGTAACCCGACTATGGAAAAATAAAAGTGATCAAAAAGTACAAAATAAGAAAATATTTTAGACGGGTACAAAAATGTTCAAGGTAAAGCCGTGATCGCATGTCATTATAATTTTGTAGGTGTACCTGACACCCACATGGTATGAAACCATGCGAGTCATGCGACGGTGATGATGCGACGATTTTTATTTTATACTTTTCTGTTTTAACGCTTTTTTGGTATTATTTTAATCATGCTTTTTATTGTATAATATGTTTTAATTGTATAGACGCGCCGTACGTTGCGAGTACGTTTTTTCTCGAGGTCAGACATTTACGTGTTACGTCCATATTACATTTATTGAAAATGTATATAGCCTTTAAATGTCACCCGGATCATTATTACTAATCTATTGATACATTAGTTTCAATATAACATTTAGTTTAGGTGCTATGGTGGAACACACGTAAATACAAACATACTTACATACCTACGTACCTAATCTGCTTAAATTATAAACATAATCCTTCCTTTTAATATTATAGTATAATAGTCGGGTAAAAAAAGGGAACCTTTATAATTTCGCCCACTTTTGCAAGCTTGCTTTCAAGATAACATTATAATAAATTGAATAATAACATCAATCTTTTAAAAGGGGTTAGGTTATCAGTTGACTTGAGTTAATTAAATATACCTAAACGGAATAGTTGTATATGTCATGACTGTGTTAAAACAAACATGATAAAACTTGGTTTTATCCTAAGGAAAACTGTTAATCATTGGTCCAAGTCCAAGTGAATATTTTTATTTTGCCCTGGCAGAATGTGGGAAGGAGAACGATAAAAGCTGTGCTGTTACCCCACTAATATTATAAATGTGAAAGTTTGGATGGATGGATGTTTGTTACTCTTCAACGCCAAAGCTACTGAACCGATTGCAATGAAACTTGGTATGTAGATAGCTGGAGACCTGGATTAACATATAGGCTACTTTTTATTCCGATATTCCCACGGGATCGGAATCTACGCGGGTGAAACCGCGGGGCGCTGTTAGTTACTTAATAAATTCAAAACAATGTCTACTTGTATACAGTACATTAGTATGTATAATATACATACTATATGTACTGTATACAAATAGACACTGTTACGAATGTTTATAAGCACTGGTAACCACTTGCCATCGGAAGGCAATTTGTACAGTACCTACGTACATCTTTCACTGTAACTCGTAGCGACTTCATTACTTTGAACTATGACATTCAAACTAAAAATAACCTTGCTCCGGACACAGTATTGTTGTTATTAATTTATGTTTTATAAATCACATCATGTAATAAGCGAATAAATTGATGGTTCCATTGCCCTCGGAGGATGCAGCATGCGTTATCGTAGCATTCTCACGCGTCGAGAGTTGTGATCGCTCTGATTGGATGATTGTCACATGTGATGAACGTGGGGTGAGGTATTCCAATATTAAAAAATTCAAATGTTTTGTATAAGATTCAAATGTTCTATTATTTTAATATTTCGGAGAAATTATCAAATAATGTCGTAAATTGGATCGTATTAGTGCCTAAATTATTAAAATCTCTAGATGGCGTATCACATGTCAAAACAAATTGCAATAAAAGTAAGTCATTTTCTTAAATTCAGTGTTTGCATCAACAATCCATTAGCTTATCGCAGGCCATTGTTGGAGGACCATGAGGATATAGGTCTTTCCCAATGTGCGCCTTACCACCAGGTCTTCCGCCTTCGGCATCCAATCCATCCCGCTACCTTTCTCTGGCTGGGCGATTGACAATCAACGCAATGATGGTTATTAGCTTTAAATAGGTTGATTTTTATTTACTTTATTCTGTGGTGTTTCTAACTTTATATAGGTAAATGAATAACAACGAATCATTTAAAAATTTTGTTTTATAATATACATTGCATTTACACGTGGGAGAGCCAAGCTTCGGCACGTATGGGCCGGCTCGACACCACGGCCTCACAGAAAACTGACAGTGAATCAATGCTTGCATTGCTTTTCGCCGCGTGAGTGAGGTTACCCGGAGGCCCTAACCCTTCCCTCTCTCCTATTCCCGTCCCCAATCTCCTCCCCTCTAATCCACCTCTCCCGTGTTCCTGCTCTTCCCCCCTCTTCTCCTATTCCCACCTTAAAGGGCGCAACGCACTTGTAACTTTTTTAATTACAGGTGCCCATGGGCGGCGATAGTCATTTACCATCAGGTGACCCGTCTGCCCCCTATACCATAAAAAAAAAAAACAACTAAGGCATAAGGACAAATATATTATGAGACTTTTTTACTACAATTGGCTAGTCAATAATCGAGCGGGTTTTGATCAGGTAAATCTACCGTTATGCTTATGATGTCTAGACATTAGAGCATTGACGGTACAGTATCTTGACTTTTAAAAAGTACCTATCAAAGAGTACCAAACACTAGCCTACCTATGTTAACTGGTATTTTTTTTTTTTATATCACTAAGGATGTTTTAAACTATAAGGCCTGCCTAATGGTTATAGGTCACCTTATGCTTGTTATAAGTTCTAATACAGCTTTACAGTATATTGTTAGTACTTTAACCTTTGGATAGGTTGACATTTCGAAATGCGTCGGCCTTAGCCATTATAAAATAACGTAGGAAAGCTACTAACATTATAATTATACATTTATTATCAGATGCATGTCACATAAACGGATGCTTACCCCCCCCCCCCCCCCCCCTTAGCTTATTAGCCTTACATTTGCTTCTGTCCATACATATTTTATGAGTTTCCTCAACCGTACTTTTCATACCGGCTCGATAGTTTTGAGTTCCTTCTTCGTCATTTTTCTAGATAACTTTAATTTGTTAAAATACTGTTAGAGTCTATGTGGAAAGAGAACCGTCCTAGGATTTTACCTTTTTTGTTATGTTGACAACACTGTTCCGTCATTATAGTTCGACAGTAAACAATACTGTACAATACAGTAAACAATAATGACGTAACAGTGTAAAAAGGTAAAATCATCAAATCCTACGATGGTTCTCTTTCCGCACCGACTCTATGTACATCGAATATGCACAATTTTAGATGTCAGCGTATTTTCGAAAGATTAATAAGGAGAATACTTACTGCGAAAAGGCATGAGGCTAAAATAGGAACTACGGCTGGCATGTTGTAAAAGACAGCATGGCCAGACTTACACTTTTTACTCCACTCGTTTGTTAGTGACTACGTTTTCAAGTTCAGCTAGTATGTAAGTAATATGGATAAAGATAGGAAGATTTTTTTTTTTTAATTTTCTTACCTTTCCATGAAGATTACCTTTACTAAAGATCAATTCACAATTAAACCACTTTCTATATGAGAGTAAGGAGATTTTATTCGTTGAATCATAAAATGACACTTGGGCTCCCTGTTGACAGGGTGTGCAAGTGTTGCGTGGCTCGTCATCGATGTACCAAAATATCCTTGTCGTACTTACAGCAGCTCGTCACATATGAGTCCAAAATACAGAGATAAAACTGGTCATCGACATCGGTCTTTAAATAAATGTTAACACACAGACAATATAGACAAAGAAATTACACCAGTTCTTAGCTCTGTTAACATGCGGTTAGTTATTTACGTGGCTTATGTCATTATGTCATATCACTAGAAAAAGATACGAAATTTTATTTGCAATATTTGGAGTTTACTCCTTAGGAATCGATTTTCATATAAGGCACCCGGTATAAAAAAAATAAGAGTAAAATTAAGTGATCGAAGGGCAGCGTAATGCGTTAACACTTTGTTGCTTTAGTGGAGTTGACTTGTGTACTGTACAGAGTCTAGAAATGACGAATATATAATATATAGCAAAGAGAGGGGGGGGGGAGAGAAATCCAGTAAATTGTAAACTCCAGTCGTGCGTCGGATCTGACACACCTTTTTTTGGTTATTTGGCCATAAACAGTAGTTCTTACATGCCAATAACATAAAAAAGGTAGAAATAACTATATGACAGGTATAATAATATGCACGTAATTTTCAAAGATGGAGTATTAATTCCTAAATTATTTATTGTTATTGCAGCATTATACTATGTGTTTGCAGTTAGAATACAGCATAGAAAGTGGAATGGAGCGATTACCACGATTACGTAAATTGAGTGATGAACAACTAGGGCACTTCCTTCATTTTATTGCAAAAAGAGGATCGACTTTCATCGTTCTTTATGAGGGTCGAATAATTGCAAAAAGCGCAAGTATTATAGCAGAATTGTGTTATTAACAAACTCAAAAACAAATGACCTTGATTAAGTGTTATGATATGATAGTTAATATGTTAACGTTTGTTGGAATTGGGATCAACAAAATTAAATTTCAAGTTCGTGAAGTCGGTGGCTAAGTACGCGGCGAACTTGATGTTTATATAGAGCACTTATCGGTTTCTAATAGACATTTAAAAATATATATATATATATAAACGAAATAATATACACAGAAAAAAGTGTTTTACTGAATTTTTTTTTTCTAGCTCGAAGTAAAACCTCTGTCTACTAACTACTACTATCTATGCTAATACTAAACTATACTAATATCATAAAATTGAACAATTTGTTTGTTTGGTTGGTTGAACGCGCTAATCTCAGGAATTACTGGTTCGAATTGAAAAATTATTTTAGTATTAAATAGCCCATTTATCTAGGAAGGCTATAGGCTATATAACATCACGCTACTACCAATAGGAGCGGAGCAGTGACCATAAACGCAGGTGAAACTGCGGGGACGGCTAGTTGTTTTATAAACCTGCAATACAAACAAAACTCGATTTGTTGTGATAAACTACTGAATAGAAATATTCAATAAAATGCAGATCTCAATTTTTGAGGTCCAAAGACACTGTGCGCTGTTTTCTAATACTTAATCCTGTCGTGGCCAGATATTAGAATTCGTCACTTCATGATGTGTCCGACCATTTCATAAAATGGTTTTATTTCATGATATGGAAAATATCCGCAGCAAACATCATGATATGAACTAACTGAACAGCTAAACGCTACTTCTGCTACTTCATGTTATCGTCAAAACATTAGTGATCATATCGTAAAGTAGTTACATTATCCATAGTTAGAGGCGCTGATATAGTTTTCTCTTAGATGCATCATGGCGGCGACAATTATTCTGTTTAAAAAGCGAATAATAATGTGCAAATAGAAGATAAATATGGCCATGACATTATCCATTATTTAGCTACTAATCTAACTACTCTTACTCCTATGCCATGATAAACTTTCTTTTGCTATGTTCCCCTACTCGAAAGCATCAAATAAATAAGGGAGGATCCCTTATTTATTTGATGCTACATTAGAACTATATATATGCGTTGCCCCCTCAATAGACTTTTCCTAAAGAGGATTTTTTTCTTAAGTTGATACTGAAAAGTTTTTGTGATTACTTTTAAAAACTAGACTTTTTATATAAATTAATTATTGTGTGAATTCCTAGACCTTCAAGACCTTTTGCTGACACTGGTAACACTGGTGTTGGAAATGTCAGTTTTTAGGGTTCCATACCTCGAAAGGAAGAAACGGAACCCTTATAGGATCACTTTGTTGCCCGTCCGTCCGAAGGTCTGTCTGTCAAGACCCTTTTTCTCAGGAACGCGTGTAGGTATCAAGCTGAAATTTATATCAAATACTTAAGTCTACAGTCCCTTAGAGCTGTGAAAAAATCAAACTTCTAAGCCAACGCAATCAAAAGATACGGCCATTTATGCCGCAAATTTTCGATACTCGCAAGGGAATCAAAAACTACAGGGTACTTCCCGTGAACTCAGAATCTTGAAATTTGATACGAAGCAACTTCTTATAGCACAGATAAAAGAAAAATTGTGAAAACAGTAAATTTTTAGTTACATCATATAATAAAAATATTGTACGGAACCCGGCGCGAGGCCGACTCGCCCTTGGTCGGTTTTTTTAAAGTTAGTCTCAGCTAGAATGAAATTATCTGCATTTGTAAATTTTTGCAAAATTTTTCATTGATGCTCCGCTCCAATTGGTCGTAGCGTGATGTTATATAGCCTTCCTCGATAAATAGACTATTCAACAGTAAAGGATTTTTCAATTCGAACTGGCAGTTAATTAGATTAGCGCATTCAACCCAACAAACAAACAAACTCTTCAACTTTATAATATTAGATTAACCAAACATACGCCGATTTCTGATTCCTGAATTCTCATTTTAGTACAAAATATATAAATAAATATAAGTATGATATTCTTGTTTATATCATGGTGGTACCACAAACTATTATGCATTTCATTGCAATGTGATTAGAGATAAGATATTATTCTCATAATAGTAACCCTCGGTGACGAATTCGGCTCAGAATTCGCTCACCACCAACGTGAACTCAAGATCACTCTTTATTCTACAAAACAAACTCATAGTATGCACCGAAACGGAAAAAAAAAATATTACTCACAATGAGTATTTGTCCCAAAATCGACACCTTGATAATCGCCAGTTTGAGAAACTTGGTTACCTGTTAGAATCCGTACCAGCAATATTTTTCTCTCGACATTGGTATGTTTAACATATTATATCGCATTTAGTAAAATCATCCTGGGTAGAGAGAAGGCGCTAGAGGCACAGTATGGGTGCGAGACCTTGTCGACCAGTCGTGAGCCGTTGATATATTTATTACACCTATTATTCCTCCCGTGCTCCTATCATCGCACAAGCGGTATATATACACATATATATTATTAGAAGTTACTTGTTCAGTTGTTCATAAATCGTGGAACAGCTGAAGATTATTTTGAAACAAAGTATTGTTTTAGTGGCTCGAGTATTCTAAATACCTATTATTCTTAGATAATTTGAACCAATGGACTGACCATTAGTCTATTTACTGCTAAAACCTATGTTTGTTAAGCAGGTTGGGTTGGGTTACTCAAATTTCCGGATGACTTAATAAAAGCTGTTCCCGGATCCCTCCTATTTGAGGCGCAGTATGGCACACCGTGTGGTTTTTTGTCGGATTATTCCTTCACACCGCCCCACCGAAAAGCCGGTGAGTTAGAGGCCCGAGGTGGTTTCTACACGATCAAAAAAAAACTTAGAACAACTCAAACTAAACTTTGAGCAACTCAAATTTAGAAACATTAAAGCTTAAAGATTTAGATGTCAGAGTAGATAAAACGACAATAGTGACGTTTAACAGGCATCTACAAATCCGAAATCTTGAAATCCGAGTGTTAACTAGATCAATTTTCACGTAAATAAGAGATTCTCCGGCAAGGATAAACAAAGACCCCTTTGTAAAGCTTTGACCTGGGCAATGCAAATTCACGAGCGTTCTACGAGCGGATATTAAATTAAGTCTATGTACCTGATAGAAGTCTGTACATGGAAGCTGAAAGCTAGTTAGTAAATTTATTGAAGCCTGGTTCGGAATATTAACAACACAGCCAATATAATGAGGGAGACCTTTTTTAATTCAAAACTTCATTCAGGTTTGTCTTGTAATAAGAATTACATGGAATTCTATTCTCATGTTTATTTTTAAAGCGTCGATGTCAGTACGGCTTCTGTCAATGGCAACCGTATGAGTAACACATAAGGAGCGAATGTTATTGTAGTACGTTTCGCTTGCCGGAAACACGTACGTACGGTGCCGAAAAGATATTAAGCAGTCAGATAGGCCTGTTGGGAGTCATTGGAACTAGTTAGGGCTGTCATCCGTTCGGGATTGCCCAAATTATCAGAGTTTGGGAATTTTGCAAGGTGGGAGGACTCTTTGGGAAACTTATAAGATGTTTCTTTGTAGACCTTCCAGGTTTTTCAAAGAAGCTGTAGTAAAAATAGAAATCACTAGTTTTAATACTGTAACGACATCAAGTATATAATGTTTTGAATTAGAATTATTTGGGTGTGTTTTGTTTTAAAAACTATGAAGAGTCAGATTATATGACAGAAGTTTTTACGACAATTAACAATGACGTGGCAAAAGTGTGCGAACGGAGCAGGCAATATGGACTAGAAGTAAATCCCTCTAAGACACAGGTTATAGTTGTAGGAAGCCCCAGGGTGATATTTCGAATTGATTGGTCACAATTACCGAGCATTATGTTTAATGGTACCTACTGTGTTGCCAATGAGCACTACTGTTATGGATCTAGGCATTTTAACTGATAATACTTTATCCTGGGGTCCCCATAACACTGTACTATTACTAGTACAGGAGTCAAGGAAATCTACCTGTTTGTAACTATGGTTGTGTCCAATATATAAATAAATAAAATTGCGTTAAGTCAGCTGCAAACTATTTGCATATGCGCGGTCTTTGCGAAGACTACGCAAATTGCTGCGATGGTCACTAAAATTGCGCTTGCACAATCCCTTCTTTTTCCTATACTCGACTATGGCGATGTCAGTTATCTGATAAACTTGAACGCCTTCAAAATGTTAGTATTACATTTATATTTGGTTCATGCAAATATGATCACGTATCAGATTTTCGCATCTTGCTCAAGTGGATCCCAATTTGCTTTCGACGGAATACTCATATTCTCGCTACGCTTTATAATAATAATATTAAACATAACTTTAATCCCTGTACTCCACCTCAAGGAACGTTTTACGTTCCTCAATGGCACACACAGAAGATCCTTGAGATCGTCGGAATCACTGGAACTGGCAGTACCTAATCATTCTACCAGGTTTTATAACAAATCCTTCAGTGTACAGGCTGTCCGGTTATGGAATGCTTTGCCTTTGCCTATTAGACGTGCCCAATCACTAGCCACATTAAAAAAATGGTCAAAGAATATTACTTGGCTTCATAATTTCTCCTTTTTCGTCCTTTGCTGCATTTATCGGATATCTTATTAATCTAGAAATATATAAATTATTTATTATGTATGTTTGTGCATATAGTGTGCATGAATATATTAAATGTTACTGAGTGACTAAACTTGTTTCCCTGTATTATCTAATTATATTGTTGTATATGTTTATAGGTATCAATTACTAGTTTTCCGCCTAAAACGTTTGGTTTCCCATACCAAAACTACTCATTAGATTGTTTTATTTTTGGTCATTATTTTTCCATCCCAAGGTTGCCTGGAAGAAATTGCTTTTAGCGATAAGGCCGCCCTTTGTACATATCAATTTTTGTAAACTTACTGTAAGCAATATATACTGGTGTACAATAAAGTTTATTCTATTCTAAGAGCTGGTTTGTTTGAATACGGTAATCTTAGCTCTACGGGTCCGACTTGAAAAATTCTTAAGCGTTAACATCCCGTTCATGGAGGAAGATATACACTATACTATACACTATTCCGTTATTAAGTGTAGCCAAGGTCTTTAACTTTTAAAGGTTGATTTTTTAATCATAAAATGCCTTTAGGTATTAGATGATTAGTTTTATTTCTACGATAAAGTGCAATATGTATAAGAAAATTATAAATTACAGTTGTATGAATAAAATGGTTATTTAGTTTTTGATTGATAATTTCTATCTATTTATTGAACCAAACTTTAATTTGTTTTCTGTAATCCTAGTTAAGTATGGTTTAGGTAGTGGCCCTAGTATTTGCTGCCGCTGTGTATTACAGACGTCGACATAAACGGACGTTTGTATGTATGTATCCGGGCAACTATAAACCCATCCTATTTAGAGGGGTTATAGTGGCCTGGTTCCACAAATTGATTTATTTATATTTAATTTTTTGAGACCGCGATTTGAGAGGGATCCTAGTTAGAAATATGATCAAACCGTACGTTGAGTCTAGTACAAGACAGTTTCGTTAAGTGTTACATTTTCAACCAACAAGGGGTTTTTCTCATCATACTAATATTATAAACGTGAAAGTTTGTGAGGACGTATGGAATGTTTGTTCCTCTTTCACGTAAAAACTACAGGACCGATTGCGACGAAACTTGGTATGTAGATAGCTGGAGACCTAGATTTACACATAGGCTATTTTTTATCCATATTACCACGGCATCGGGAATTAGGCGGGTGAAACCGTGGGGCTCAGTCAGTAATCTATAAAACGTAAGAGACAAATTCGGTTTATGTTTTTAGTTATTTCCTTTGTTATATGTATTGACAGAAATGTTAACATATAATATATTTCATTATCCTTATACAAATTACCATGACGCACTGTAGCATGTAACAAATCTTTCATAACACACTATGAAACGCAACTAGTTATCATATATTTATATAGAGTACTTAAAATCATCAGAATGTTATCATATTCCCATCTTCAATTCCCAAATTGACCGGTTCACGGCAATAGGCTTGCTTATATGATATATTATGTTGTCCAAAACAAAATTGCTATTCGATTTTAGTATGATTAGTTAATCCCAATTTGTTCTGAATATATTTTGGTAGGTGGCAATGATTAGTGGAGAGGGTTATGGAGAAGACAGGCGACTTAAATCGTAAAGTAAAACTTTTGGGTTTTACAGGTAATTGTGCTGTGGTATCCTGGCACCTTACCAGTAGGTAGACATAAGCATGATGTAATTTAGAAACGCCACAGGGTTGACGTGAACATACAACTGCTTTCGACGAGCTTCGCACGGGAGTTATTTTACAAACCTCTACCTACATCTACGATAGCTTCTTAATTAAAAATAGTAATTTGCAGATTGTGTTAGGTTTTAATTTAGAAGACAAATTTAAATGGTTTCGGTTTACTTAAAATTTTATTTAGTAATTTAATTATAACCTAACCCAATTCATCCCCATTTGCCAGAAATTTAAACTTTAGAGGGAAACTCTCGTTCAGGAACTACAAGTTCGGTCTTTCTACATCTTTGACATACTTTTTGCAGAGGAAGAATATAATAAAATGCCAGTAGTCTTCCTACACTCTAGATTAAATATGACATCAAACATGTAAAAGTGTACCTACGAGGGCTGCACTAAAAGTATCGGGAATGGAATATTTCCAGTTTCTGTCATATTAAAATCTTTTTAATTGAAAACTCCTTTTTAATTTAAAAATAATACCATTAATTTATTTTAAAAAAGATTCTCGGTCTTGTCACAAGGTTTTGTCAAACTTGTTTAGTCGTTGAGAAAATGGAATTGACTCGAGAAAATTCAAGAGCGATGATTTATTATGACTTTCGAAGTGGTTTAACACAAAAACACCGTGTTGACCGGATGATGCCCTGCGTTTGGTGATGAAGCCCCATCCAAAACCACAATTTATCGCTGGTTTGCTGAATTTCAACGTGGACGTTGCCAAGCTCAGTGATGATCCCCGTCAAGGTCGTCCAAAAACTGCAGTCACCCAAGAAAACGTTGATGCTGTGCGTAAGCTGATTGAGGAAGATCGACATGTGACATACCGCGAAATTCAGGCAACTTTAGACATTGGCATGAGTCAAATACAAATGATTTTGCATGAACAATTTTTGCATGAACAATTAGGTGTAAAAAACTTGTTTTCCCGATGGATACCGCATTCGCTCTGTGAAGAGCAAAAAGCGGCTCGCGTTACTTGGTGCGTCAGAACTCTCGAAAGATTCCACGCAGGATCCTCAAATGCTGTATACAACATCGTATCAGGTGACGAATCCTGGATATACGCGTACGAACCCGAAACAAAAAACCAGTCACGAGTTTGGGTATTCGAAAATGA
The DNA here is from genome assembly GCA_949752705.1 of Callimorpha dominula. NCBI lineage: Eukaryota > Metazoa > Arthropoda > Insecta > Lepidoptera > Erebidae > Callimorpha > Callimorpha dominula. The sequence continues at coordinate 15,964,406 of OX457003.1, forward strand.
GTTAAAGCCAATAAAAATTGTTCGTTCACGGAGTGTTGCAAAAAAATGGTGGCCACGTTTGTCTCCAAAACCGGCCATGTTGCGACTATTTCTCTTGAGGGACAAAGAACGGTTAATGCAGAATGGTATGCTGGCATTTGTTTGCCACAGGTCGTTTCTGAACTCCGTAAAGAGAACTGCAACCGCCGCATCATCCTCCATCACGACAATGCGAGTTCTCACACCGCGCACAGAACAAAAGAGTTTTTAAAGCAAGAAAACATAGAATTATTAGACCATCCGCCGTACAGCCCCGATCTAAGCCCTAATGATTTCTATACTTTCCCTAAAATAAAGAATAAATTGCGTGGTCAGAGATTTTCATCACCTGAAGAAGCTGTGGACGCCTACAAAACGGCCATTTTGGAGACCCCAACTTCCGAATGGAATGGTTGCTTCAATGATTGGTTCCATCGTATGGAAAAATGTGTCAAATTTCGCGGAGAATACTTCGAAAAGCAATAAATACATTTTTAAATAGTAATGTTGTGTCACTTCCTTGATTCCCGAAATTTTCAGTGCCGCCCTCGTATAGGACCGGTCGTATGTAGGCACTATACAAAATTTATTGCATTGAAAATTACTTCTCGAGTTTGTATTGATCGCAGAGGAAAATGTAAAAAATCATTAATCTATACTAATATTAAAGAGGAAAGATTTGATTGTTTGTTTGTTTGCATTGAATAGGCTCCGAAACTACTGATCCGGTTTGAAAAAATATTTTAGTGTTGGATAGCCCATTTATCGAGGAAGGCTATATACCACCACGCTACGACCAATGGGAGCGGAGCATCAATGAAAAATGTTGCAAAAACGGGGAAAATTTACAAAAGCAGACTAAGTTGCGTCGGTCAGCTAGTATTGAATAAACAATGCATGTAAATATTGAGGAGGATAATGAATTACTGCATAGCAGGCATTATGTTGTGTTTACAGTTAAGTGGGCACCTTTATTTATTAATAGCCCTGTTATTATAATTAATACCACTAGTTTTCTGCATAATATAAGAGTCATTTAGCCATGTGTTCCATAAACAAAGATGGAACAGAACAAGTAATAGAATTGTGTATATATTACATAAAAAAAATATATACCTATACGGGGCGACTTGAGAACCTCCTCCGTTTTTATTAATACCCATGTCAAGATATTACTGAATAGGTATATAGTGGAGAAAGCATAATGACTTTCTTTTCAAAATCCTACAATATTATAAACGTGAAAGTTTGTGAGGATGTATGGATGAATGGATGTTTGTTTCTCTTTCACGCAAAAACTACGAAACCGATTGCGATTAAACTTGGTATGTAGATAGCTGGAGACCTGGATTAACACATAGGCTTATGTATATACTTTTTATCCCGATTTTCGCAACGGATCTGGAATTACGCGGATGAAACCGCGGGGCGCTGCTAGTAAATAATAAAGGAATATTTATATATTGTGTAGTACATTTATTTTTAATAATACACTAGTTGTGAAGGGTAAAGTTAGAAGTTATACCTGCCATCTCAAAACTTTAAGCAAGTGTCCGTTTATTTACTTTATTCAGTATTTTGCTAAAGTTTGTTGATTTTTATGATTATTCAATTTGCTTACTTTTGCTTGTAGAGTGCTTTGGTTGGCTGGTTTGCTACATTATAGTATCTGAAATGCTGTTTCTGCCATTACAATACAGTACAAATTAGGGATGTTTCGAACCTTCGAATTCGGTTCCGAAAAGTCGGAACTTCCGATTGATTTTATACCTCCGATTCCGGTTCCGATAAAAATGAATCGGAGTTATAACGAAGGTCGAAAATTTAAACGATATGTACCTATACTGAGTCGTGAAGGCCTTTTATGTTTTTTACATGTAATACTAAAAAATATATATTTTATGTAGTAACAGCGCGCGGGCGTACAGATGAATCTGACTTTCCTGTAAAATTATCGATCAAAGTAGGTACAGACCAAGGAGGATAGTGAAAAATCGGGACATTTGGCGTGACACCCCTGAAAATTAGGACACCTGGCTGCACTAGGTATAACTACTGCATTGAAGGCTCATTTAAAGGCTTTGGGTATTACCGAATAAGACGAATTAATTAAGTTCGGTTTTCACTGAGAATAAAAAACAGTCCACGACTTCAACACCATATGATGAGGTCAAAACACAAATGTTTCTGAACAACTCAATAAAATTTAAATACTTATGTATGTTATGTGTAATACCTATTTAATCCTACATCCTTTCGTTGTCGAAACAACAAAAAGTCGAACTGAACGCTTTGACAACTCGTTTTTGGTTCGAGTCGCCAAGGTGGGGAATGAACTGCCTGCATCTATTTTTCGAATCAATTATAATCCTGGAGCATTCAAGTGTAGAGTGAATAGGTTTCTTTTGGATAGGCGTGTACCATCTCTGTCTTCATCAACACTTTCACCTCTGTTACATCCCTAGTACAAATACAGTATTAAAAGAGCCATATTATATTAACAAAGTTTTCAAGTGCTGGTCTTAAAATAAAGCCTTGGAGTTATCTTGGTATATCTGTAAAAAATTTATTAGATTTCCCTTGCAGCCTGCAAGGGAAATCCTCAACAATAAATTTTTTGCATTTATTTATTTAGATTATTGAGAACCTCCTCCTTTTTGAAGTCGGTTAAAAATTGCTGGTAATGGATGCTCTGATATTATATTGGTTGGTGCAAAGTCCAGAGCAAATTGGAAAAATGGCAACAAAGACTTTAGAATGTTGGCTGGAAAGCCAGTACAACTAAAACTGAATGCAAGTTTTGCAATTTCGGTGGTCTTTAAAGTCCTGAAACTATTTCACTAGATGGAACAGCGATACTAGTCTGCTCATTGTACCTCGGCTCCCTTCTTCAAAGCAATGGCGAAATAGACCAGACTATACAGCATCTAATCAATACAGGACAGATGAAGTGGTGGCAGGTAACAGGAATAATTTGTGTTTCCAAGTTAGCTATGAGACATTCATTAGACCTACAATCCTGTACGGATCTAAGAATTGGCAAACAAAGGGGGTGAGACAGGCCTGCACAATGCACATAGCTGAAATGCTAATGTTGAGATGGAAGAGTGGTGTGACTAGGGTCGACAAGGTGAGAAATGAATATATTGGAGGGAGCCTGAAAGTAGTGGCAGTGGATAAAAAGTTGAGGAGCAATAGTAAAGCAATAATTTATGGTATGGACATGTGATTCAGAGGGACGAGCAAAATGTGGTGAAAAGAGTCTTATATTATATGGAAGTTGAGAGGTACAAGAGAAGAGGACGTACAAAGTAAATATGGATGGACTGTATGAAAGAAAATATGGCTATAAAGCGAGTAAGCAGGGAATTTGACTAACGATAGAGTAGAATGGAAGATTGAAATATTGCGCCAACCCCAAATAAAGTTGGGACAAGTAAAGGTAGATGTAGTGGCGTAGCAATAGGGTGGCAGAGCTGGCGAAATGCCACGGGCCCCCACCTCGAGGGGGCCCCGGGCACCAAAGAGTCTGAACACAGGAGGCACTAATAACAAAATGTATAATGAATTAGCCACAGGCCTTGGACGGTATAGTTACGCCACTGGGTAGATGATGATTTATTTACTTCCAAATGTAAGAATCATATTTTACCCCTCACAAATGCACTATATTAGTTTTACTAAACACATATAATAAATATTAGTTTTTTTCATTCAGAAGATTTGACAATGATCAGACACAAGATGGACTAAATGGTTTGCCAGAAGGTTTGGGTACAAAAATATTTTATTGCTCTAAGAAAATGTTGTCACATGATGATTTACATGAATATTTAGTACACATGATATTCAAAGTAATATATTGGTTTAATGTTATCAATGTGAGACATTATCAGCATGACATCATATAATCTTATCTTAACAATGTATAGGATACATATTCACATGACATAAACCAATAACAACTCAAATATATATTATATTTCGGTATCTAAAAGATATAGAAACATATATGAATGAAAAGATTTATTTTTGTCTAAGGTAACAAATTGTTTTGTACTCAAGAGGCTCCAGAGCTATAAAATTTGTAAGATAAACCTTTTGTGTAATCGAGGTTTTGATTAAATTACACCCTTAAATTGGATTTACTGGGCTCAGAAGATTGTTTCATTATGGATTTTAAGAGAAGCTACTGTAATCTTCACAATAATACATATGACTGCTATTGTGCTAAATGTAAAGATTTAACTTTAACATTTTATTATAATGCTTAAATGAATTTATGTATGAGGCTGTATAGTAATAATAATACGAGGTAAATATTATATCTATTGAGATAATCTAAAATTAAAGCATTTCTATGAATGACCCCTAAAATAACAGAAGTTATGGGTCTCAATAATGTTTTAGTTACCCTTGCAATTCCAAAAATAGGGAATGCCCCTATGTCATTTCACATGTTTTTGTTGCTTTGAAGAAGCCTTTGGAATACCTCATAAAACATCATCAAATATAAAAAATAAAACAAGTTTATTTATCTAATTCCTTAAGTCTAAACTTGGTGGGTCCACATAGATAAAAATATTTACAACTCCACAGTTAAATTCATCACAATAAAATGATCAGTTTCTTTGTGTCAGACAGATAATGAATCATCGACTCACCCGTTGAAGCTGCAGGGAGTGGTTGTAGCAACGAAGCAGCTTTTCCACGAGCGGTCTGACTGCGCGCCATGCTCGCTCCTGGGATATTCGTGAGGGGTCCGCTATAGCCTCTCTTATCTCTCTCCCTGCACCCTTGTAACACTGTATCTCTTCAAGAATTTTCTCTGAATCCAAAAGTACCCGCTGCACCTCCTCGTAAACATCGCGCTCGGTGTCCGTGGGCGCGGCGTTCTCAAAATCTAAGAATATATCGTAACGCGGCGAAGAACAACAATTCGAGTCATCGCGCGACAAGAGGCTCAGTAATTTCCCCATTGTAGGCTTAATAAAATACAATTGATTAGAAAACCCTATTCGATAGCGAACACTGCATTGCCTATGTAAAATTATGATACCATAAAATGTCACGTCGGAGTCCTTTTATCACTTTATGTATTAAAACATTAATTATTTGCTAATTTAAATGGTTCTTTCTTTTTCAATGATTAAATACACCCAATTTAAAATAAAAACTAAACCGACACTGCACCCCACCACCACACGCCCACTGTGACTGAGTATCAGTTCTTCTATGCACGCGCCTCCTCGCTCGACGACGGCAAACGAACTGTCAAGTAGTGTCAAGATAAGGTAGTATTGTCAAAATATTAGTAGAGTTGGACACCTGCTTTAGTCGATTTGAAAATAACAAATGATTTGAGAATAAATAAAATAAATTAAAAATTATCGGATATATGGATTTGGTTGTGTAGTTTTTAAATTAGCTGTGAGTATGAATCAACCGCTCCAAAATAGGTGAGCTTATTTACTGGTACCACTATATGTTGTAAAAATAATATCATCCGATCAAGTTGGGCAGTTTCTGAGAAACAACTCTTCATAATTGTCGGAGAACCCTTTCTCCGAAAACACCAGTGGTGTTTCAGGGTGGCGAAAATAGGGATGAATTTTATCAAAACCGGATGGCATTGATACACACAATTCCTTGCACATATTAGACTTTAATTTCATGCCATCCGATCAAACGATTTTAACATTTTTTTTAAATAAAAAATAAAAAAAATGGGTCTTTGGCGACTTTGAAGGGTTGTTTCTTAGAAACAACCCTTTAAATCATTATTCATTACCAGGACTTCCTCGTTGGTTGTTTTTTCTGTCCTTTTAAACTGTCCACTTGCTCTATATATATGAGTATTTTAGATATTAATTTTACTGATTACGGATGGAAATTTTGAAGTGATAAGAATTTTAATAATTTTAGTTTTGTTCATGAAACAACTGTTAATAATAATCAACGACTCTTTTAGTTATCAGTTGTTCCAAATTGTTTGTGTTATCGGGTATTGCTGCTATATTGTCTGCAAATCTGTTACATTGTATAGTTTCATTGACTGACTCCTTGTATTATTGTTCCTTTTGGTTTGTCGTCCCCAATTTCTATTATAGTTTATTAGTTTTCATACAGTTAGTGAACAATTCACCTAAAATTTTCCAATATTTTCGTTTAGTTTACCTTATGGACTGCCTACTCCAAGTCAATAAAAGCTACGACTATTGGAAGGCTTAATTTTGCGCCTGTCTATAATAAGCGGAAGGACTAATATAGCTTCTCTTGTACCTTTATGTTGTCTGAAATCATAATAATCAGGCTCTAAGTAGTACTATAATATATCATAGCCGAATACGAAAATATACACATCATAAATACACATCATAAATAATATACAAAAAATAAAATAATGTATGAGGTCATGAGGATATTTAACTGTTAACAGTTTCTCGCGAAATTTCCGGATTAAACGTGTCACGGTTTGTAGACATCCTAATCTCAGATGGGAGCGCATTCCATAGCAAAATTGACTGAACAGCAAAGGGAAAATGAACTAAAGAGAAAGTGTGTATAGGGCATAGAAGTAAAAGATTATTAGTGGAGCGAAGATAATTGGGAAGATCAATGCCTGTACAAGCATTAACTTAATGCTGGTTGGAAGAAGGTTCTTAAGTCGATACAATGATCACAAGGTCCCGGTGACTGACGTTTGCAATGTGAGGTTGCCAGCTAAAGGTAGATATAGTGAATAAGCCTATGTCTTGGACAGATTGGTTGATCGTCAGATTAGATCCGTTGTAAACCGCTGCCATTCTGCTTACCATTCAAGGGCTACCTATTATTATTGCCTGGCATGTGGAGGGGTTTACACTTACGCCAAAACAGACCAGTTTTGATTGCCTCTAAGTCCTTGGTCACATTCTGGATTGCTTCCGTCAAATTATATAGTCTGGCCTGTGAATAAATTTGAAGGTCGTCTGCATACGAACGATACGCACACTGAATCTCGATATTCAGTAATGAAATTGATAAACATCATTTTTAATCAGTTCCATGTATAAGAGAGGGAATTCAAAGCTTTGTTCAATTTCTCTTATAAAATTACACATAATTTGCCTCATCCACAAGAACTTCGCTTTCTATATCATCTTCTTTTTCATTCCTTAACCCCTATACAATCCTTTTATATGCCGCCTTTCGGCAAAAGGCGGCATCGACTTCAAAAAGTGCGTATTCTATTTGAGCAAATGACCTTAACACGACTGAATTGGATCGATAAAAAATATATTTTGACAATTGCTGTTTGCCTAATTTTTTTAACTGGGTTAATTTTCTTAATCAAGTGATTGCTGCGCGTACCCTTGATGCAACCTCCTTACTAATTGTGAAACACTGGTCTAAACTGATTAGGTAATACGTTACTGTTTTAAATTTTTCACCTGTAGGTATGTATATCGTTCGTTTATCTCAGGTTATGTTCAAAATAAAAGGTATGAGCAATAAATAACACATTAGGCATTATTTATTTATTATCATAAGTGTATAACATCGACACATTGCCATTTATCATACGATTTACAAATAAAATTTTATTTCTTTAATATTTACACAATTCTTTCCCGTCTCTTGATACATTCCCCTTAGATATATAGTATTTTGTTTCGTATTACGGCTATCATGTACTTTGTGGAGGGCGCTTCGATTAATTTAGTTTCATGGAAGTTTGTTAATAAAATAAAAACAACCGTCCGTATGTGTTCACACGTACTTACCGAACTGTCGGATAATCAAATGTATTAAACCAAAAGAAAGTCTGCTCATTTGATTTTAACTAGGTAATATTCGATTTACATTTTTTTCTTCTACCATATCTTATTTATTTATATAAAAAAAATTAGATAAACCCCACTTTAAATGCATTGCTTTTATTAATTTTATCAGTCCGCCAATTCTATATACTCACAAGAAACCTATCTCTTCGTGACATCTGACCTCAATTTCGAGGTAATTCAAGTTTTCAACTAAACTACCTATTTAAGAGGATTAGAGCGCCAGTATTGTTCACTGAAAGAAATGTCTCAAATGAATGTGACGACAGAAACGAATTTAGAAACTGGTGCCTAACTCTGCCCTCCAACCACCACATGAGCAATAATAAGACTATGACTATCCCAGTAGTAAGTACACAATATATCGAATTATATTAAGTCAGATTTCCAAGCCCTGTATAAAACATTACCTACTGATTAATTTAAGAGACAGAAGTGGACAGAGCGAGATAATAACTGTAATTTATCAAATTATGTTCACCACTAATAAGAAAAGATATTCTATGAAATCTATCAAATATCTCCATGATCGTATATTTTTAAAGATCAGTCTAACATTCGATTAAAAATTTACAACTTTCATCTAACGTTTAGGTATTTACTTTCTTTATTTTATGTATAAGGCTACGGCCAACGTCAGAGGCCTACGGAATCATCCATTAGCTCCAGGAACATAAATATACTAGAAATATAGATTCAATATTAACAAAATGAGTCACACAGTTCTTAAGTCAGCCTCTTTCTATGTTGCTATGAAATAATGTAGGACTGCGATCCATCTGTTATTTTAACCAAAAAGATATTCTTATTAAATCGTTCCATGGGTTTCTCAAATCCATGTTCTATAGGTACTTAGATTATCTAAGGTTCTATAATCATGCCAAATAAGTTTTCAAATACTTTTGGCTTCGTGGGTAAATCCTCATGTACCTACTACTTAAGTACCTACTTAGGTACTTAAAGTACTGTTTTTTGCAGCAAAACATTGTAACAAATAAGGAAAATACTAACATGGTTAACTTGATTGGAAATGTCTAAGACCCAAAGAATTCAGAAGGAAAATACCTATATAAGTAAGTATATGTTTGTTCACGCGTTTTAAGTGACTGTCTCATCTGGTTAATAATAAATCTTTACAAAACGCTCTGTTATATCAATTACATTCTTTTTTGCAATAATATTAGAATTATAATTAAGTAATAAACACTTAACTGAAACTTACTGTCGATCAGACCCTTATCCTTGCGGTAATTTGATTCATCAACGGAATTCCGAGCCTTATTATAATCGAAAGGAAACAAATAAGACAATTTTAAATTAGAAGATATCTACTACGAAAGAAAAAGTCACTATATTATGGACTACTAGTTAAATCATTTACCGCATTTAGTGGTAAAGAGTGGTGCAAATGCAATATAAAATGAAGTGTCCTTACTACGTACTCTCATAAAAGATAACTATGGTAGTGTTAGAAGCTTTAATCACGACAACCCTAATGTGCTGTAACAAGCTCTTCTCCGTCATCGGTGTATAGTTTTATATTCATTTCAAAACGTCAACCGTGCAGCTTGCTACGGACTAATCAGCTTTTTCAGTAATTTTATCACTGTTACTATTATAGTTATTACTATTTCTTATAGGAATAAGTAAATAAGTAATAGTGATAAATTCAGAACAGTTATGACGGCTTTTTTTTTCTTTTTTTGTCAGTACATGCCTTACAACTCTATGCATCTTCATTTTAAAGAGATTTAACAATGTCTATCTCTTAAAAAAGGATCAAAAACTTCGTTTGTGTCCACATGTTTTCCTTTGTTAGATGCCGGATATAAGTTTGTTAGTCATTTATAATTATCAACAAAGTCAAGATTGTTAGTGCATTAAGTCGTGGTTCTAACTAAACTCACCCTATGATTAAGAATGATACCGTTCATAGACAACAATAATATACAAATAACATCTAACTATTAATATCTACAATAACTAAAATTATAGTCTTATTTAATTGGTGTAAAGATCCGTCTTATAGTCTACTTAATTAAAATTGTTGCTATATCGTTTTGTTGACGCAGTTTATAAATCACTCTACAATTATGTCTATAATCGAATTATCACACGTTGATTCGAAAGTCTGTTAGTAAACCTGATAATTTCGAAGTGCTTTTTGAAGACAGTGCTATTATATACGTAGGTATTAATTACTACTACAGTGAATAGCAAACTTACTTCAAAATATGTAAGTGCGATGATTGATGTTAATGGATTCGAAATTTTAAGCTTAGTTCAGTAGTAATAACCCAAAAATCAGTATATTTGTTACAGAATTATGTACAGATAAATACAGCGTAATTAGGTTACCTAAAGCTGGCGGGGCTGCGGAACAGAAACAGAACGTTACGCTCCACAAGTTGTTTTTTAAAGTCTTAACGTACCTAGGTACGTTATTGAAGTACGTTGAAATTTATTGGAATTACAAGTACGTCACAATGGATAGAAAGGATCGATTATTTATCGCTAGCTTTTGTAAAAATGATAAGATAAGAAATTATAATAACGAGTCTTAATTTTTCCATCTTTAATTCCCAATGTGTCCGGTTGGCAGTTATAACTTATAGGCTGCCCCATATTATGAGAGTGGGACTAAATTATAATTGGCGAAATGTGGGTGTTCAATACCCCTCTGCCTACCCCTTCAGGTAATATAGGCGTGAGTGTAAGTAGCTTTACCTCAAGATTTTCATGTAGGTATTTCAATAGTCGTATAATCGGAAATTTAAGCGACCCTGTTGAAAAAAGAATGGCAGCGTTGGATTATAGCAAACATAGAGGAGAAAAGGTACAGGCGCATGAACCCATATTGTTAGAGGATAACCATATTATTTATCTAGGTATTGATTATATTGTCATTTTCTTTTCCAATTCCATCGTAGGTTCACTGTTTAACAACGGCCAATAAATTCTCAATCGAAGATTCTTTCTCATTGGAGTTATTGCCAAACAGTGTATGTATGTGTGTTTATATGTATGTGAATTTCTAGAAAGATAGAACCATACTTATATTAAGAGTAATAAGTATAGTACAGTTTTCAGTATGAAATGAAATCACCACCTAATATAAGATAATAAACAACCCTTTGGTATATATGGTAGCGTATTTAAGAAATATAGAGCCGTGGCTACGTACAAATCGTCGTTTAATTACTACTTAAGCTGTGCCTGACTGTTACTGCACTTTACTTAAAGATAGCCTAAAGCTCATCACACACTATACCGTCACGGCTCCACCCCAGCAATTAAGTTGCCATTCAAATCGTATAATACATTTCATAATGTGAATACGCGATTACTGCCCGCCGTCGGATTTTTCATATTGACATTATGAAATATATTATACGACCACGTTTTAATGCTCAGATTTGAATGACAACTTTATTGCTGGGTTCGAGCCGTGCCGTTACCGCGACGGTATAGTGTGTGATGACTCGTCTATTCTCTATTATTATAATCCTGAGGTTATTTACCGCTAATAAAATAGTTCGTCGTAAAATCATACATATATCTTCCTAGCACTGTGTCTAATACATTCCGCTTACTAAGGAGCAAAATGAAATTTATTATATTTTCAGTTCTAATATTGCTTCTGGTTAAAAAATAGTGTCACTTGCGCGTTCCTGCTCGCAGTATTATTTCTGAGCGCGTTGATCCTAGTGAACAGAAGTCACGGTTCTCTTGCCGTATTCGTCTGCTCTTCTCTTCCACGAGGGAGAGAATACTTAGTCTTTCGTTAGGATATCTAATATGTACTAAAGTAGAAGTAGGCATATCATTTCTATTTGGTTGAAGTTGTCAAATAAGGACACTGTAAATTGATTCATATACAGTTTTCATGGTTTGTTAGTATAACTTGGGTTCTTTTTACATTGATTATTATTTATGACGGAAGTGCAAGTTGACGAGGTTTGCTTTGTTTACTTTCGGAGGCCCACACGGAATTAAACCGAATAATTTTTAAACGAGATTGAAAAAAATATTACTACACCCCGAATTGTCTGCCGGGCTTGAACGACGAAGGGATTGTGTGGAGGCACGGCAACACTTCACCGGAAGTATTTTAGCGCTGAGACGAGTAGGAACTTCTCGATGAAGAGGTCAGAGTCGAGCGCGGCGATGTGTGCGGCGCGGCCTACCAGCGCACTCGCCGTGTGCGGCAGCGCGTGCTGTACGTCGTAGCGCACCACCGATGCGCGGGACGATCGCGCCGCCAAAGGGGACACCATATTGTGCACCTGGAACCGACCATTTATATCTTATTATGATAACTGGTTAATTAAGCCCAAGAGTGTCATCAACTTGTTAGAAGAAGGACGTAGTTTTGGTACATACATATACATATGGGATACATATGGGAGTGAAGAAACATAACCACCGTCAAATCGGCCAATCTTCAGCAGTAGATTGAAAGCAGATAGTGATTTAAGTTGTGGAATAAAAACTATTTACAACTTTCATAGTGTAGTATTATTTATTTTTGACTATTTATAAGTTTTATATTAATATTTAGGAGTATAAAAAAAGATTTAAGATATTTAATTATTAATTTTAATTATTTAATTTAATTAAAACCCAACACACACTTCAATTCTGGATAAATTCTCCCAAACAAAATAAATAAATCAGTTTACTCAAATTTAAATAACCAGATTAAGAATACATACCATCTCTCTATAAGCCTGTCCCAAGAGCGAAGTATCCTTCGCAGCAGCTTTGCACAGCTCTAGTCTTGCAGAATGCAATGGAACATAACGATCTTGACCAGAACCACAAAGGAGTATGTGCTTGAACTGGTGCAGCTGACTACGTTCACTCAAACGGTAAAGGAAGGACCGTCGGGGGTCCGAGCTATCACGGAGAGAAAGCTGCAGCAAAGACCCGGACTTTTTCCATTTTTGCATGAACCACATTCCTGAAATGATTTATAACATTCGGGCGTCTTTGACTATCAAATGTCTTAGTGTGGAGTAAGTTAATTATTATTGGCTTTATACCATTTTACATAGTTATATGTCGTTGTGCGTCTTTAAGTGGTGATGAAGGCGTTTCTGCGTGCCCCAATACAATTGACGAGTAGAGTACATAGAGTAGAGAAGAGAGTAATGAGTGTTGCATTGCATTGCATATCTTGTTAGTATGTATTAATGAGTCAAAATTATGGTAACAGTATGAAAATTATGGGTTGGATAATTAGGAATATTTTGTATTTTTCTCGTCTTAAGTGAAAGATTATTTCCTAACAAGTACCGCCATCCTGGTTAGTCCTAACTAATATAATAAAACTGCGAAAGTAAGGCAGTTTGTTTGTGGTCCAGAAACGGCAAAAGCTAGTTAATAATAAAAAAAAATTGAGAAAAAGTGTCCGAGTTTCCTTCTCATTCTTTTTGCTCTTATGTATTAGTACAGTAGAAAACCTGTAAAGCAGTTAGGACTCTAAACTGAGGTGGTTTCATAACGTTAACATATTCTATGAAGCATTGTATGACGCTGTAAATTTTAAAGAAAGTTTGCAAGTTATTGTACTTACCAGCATTAACTAAGCCGCTAGAGTTGTACAGTGTCCCAAGATGCGGTCCACTCAATGACAAAAATGTGTGTAATTTTCCTAAAAACGGCTTCATCTGAGGTTTCGCTAATGCGGAGCGAATGATGATAGTGCCTAGCGAATGACCTACGAAACTGATCCTGGCTGGATCACTTGAATTTTGAATGTGGGTCAAGATCTCTTGCACGAGTCTGTAAAAAAAATTTTTTCGTGTTAAAATAATTAGTTACGTACCGTATTTAAAATCATGTTTCTATAAGTTATTTTTCTGAATTATTTATCAGAGGTTTTAATTTAAAATTATAAGGTACCTTATATTAAATACAAAATGTCACAGACACAAGTAAAAATAATTAAAAAATAAAATGATCTAATTATATTTTTACTTGTGGAGAGGGGGCAACGAAGTGTAGCATTATGTGACAACGGATGGGGGAACATCATGAAATTCGTATGACGTTATTTATGGATGGTCCCTTGAGATATTTCACGTTTTTGGTTCATTCTTAGAAACGTTTAGAAAGTGTACATTTTAAATTAGTAACTAAACTGAAATGTAACGAAATCGAGCATCGCTTTAACCGTGTGTTATAAAGCGAAGTACCTACATACACCTTAAAGTCGTGTCTAATAATTAAGATATCATTAATTCTCACCTATCTGTCATGGTTTCAAAATCGGAGAAAGTATCGCCTTGGTTTCTTTCGGACATTAGGAAGTCTAGTCTGGCCCCGGGCAAACCTAGTTCCAAGTACGTTTTTACAAGTCGCAAGTCGGCCGCGTTGCCGTCCAAACCGTGCACACAGATGATAAGATGTAGGCCTGAAAAGTTTATAAAGTTTTTGATAGGTCGAAAACTTATGAAATGCATTCGTGTTACGCTTCCAATCCTTCGATTTAATTACTTTGCTGAGTTCTTGGCTGTAGCCAGGAGTTTTCCGCACAGATTAAAGGCTTTACCTACTTCTGAAAAATCTCTCTGATAATTGTATACCTACATATATTTTATAATCTCTTCCTAAATAAAGTTATAGCTGTTTAATTTTACATAATGATCGTCTATCGTAATGCATGTAATGTTACATACAATCTGCAGACATGTTTCTTTTCTTCTCGTTCTTATTCTTAAACTAATACATTTCAAGTAAGATTTACTGTTCTTACCTTCAGGATTAAACATTCTATATTCATCGCTGATATGGAAATAGGGTAGTGGGTTTTCTATAGGAGGGAAGTCGGAGTAAATAGCGCCTGGATACTTGACGCTCTGCCTAAACTCCTCTCGGCATTTAACAAAAAGTCTTTCAGACTCCGCTAGGCCGAATATGCTGACAAGATTGCTTTCTCGTTCTGAAATTAAAATAGTAAAAAGGTCTTAGAATTCTGAAATTGATGTATTATTAAGGAATCATGGTTTGAATAAACATTCAAGAAATATTTTAAAATATAAAACGTTGCTTTCAATCGATCAGTACTTTTAATGCAAGCTACTCGTTTACCAAAGCTCCGGCTTAACGTCTTCGTGAAGCGTCATTTACTAATTTGTACATATAAAGTAGCAGGAATCAAAGCTATAAATACTAAGAGTACCAAGCCTTAGTTATCTATGTGTTAATAATTACCTCATAGATTGCTTTGACAAACTAAACAAACCCTACGGCAGTAAAGAAGTAGTATTAGTGAAGAATTATAATAAGTTAAAAAGATTAAGTGAAATTAAATGGATGTATTAAGGAAGAAATATGTTTTGTAAATATACCAATATTGTTTCCACCTTCATTTCTGCTAGCCAATTCCCCGGTGCTCTGGCTTTTATTAAGCGTACTACCAGCCGTCGTACTAGTAGAGTTCACGGATTGGTGGGGTCGTAATTTTCGCCTTTCCATTATACCTGTTGTAAGCCAAGCGTTGGTGTTAGTGGCAAAAGCTATATATTGTTAAAATATATAGATCATAGTGATGTATACCTTCACACACGTGATATAAGGGGTTGTCTAATTGAAGTGGTGTTGGCTGTGCTTGTTGCTTCCTCAGCATTTTTGAAGGAGTAGACGATTTGCTGCTCTGTCGACTCAATTTCGGTGACTTCGTTGGAGGGTCCTACAATAAAGACACAACTTTATGCCTTTGCCAAATTCGAGTTTCGAATATCTTCTTAAACTGAGTTAGCCTTCCTTTAAGGAACGTAAGGTTGGGATAACCTTCTTGTGAAAATTACCTATATATAGAGAAAAACCCGAGTCATAGTTACCTTAAACTCGTCTGGAGGTGGTGGAGCATCTCTAAACTGCTGTGGTGGTGGGAGATGTTCGTAATCATTGTCACCCACGAATCTTGCTAAATTCACTTCAGATTTTGCTTTATTCGAATATTGCTGTACAGTCGCTGCTGGGCTTACTTTTTTGCCATTATGACTTTTACACGAACGGTCTACTGCCAGACTTAGTATTTCTGCAGCAATTAGCTTCTCTGTATATTCTATTCTATCTTTCAATTTCGTCTTTTGTATGGTTGACGATTTAGAAGGAGGTTGCTGTTGCGGCTGCTGCGGTGCTTTATTGGGTAATTCTTTTCTTATGTAAGGATGTAGGTTATCGCTGATTGTTTGAGATTTTTTGACCGCTCCTTCACTTTGAGATCTACCTGATGGACTATACGTTTTTCCTTGTATAGCACTAAAGGAGTTGTGTCTTTGACTTGTTTTGCCTCCATTCATTTCAGCCATTTGTTGAAAACAACTTGCTGTGCAGGTGTCAGAATTACATCCTGCATCTACGCCGTTACTGTGCATCAATTTGTTATATTCACATTGGCTGTCTGTACATATAGAATCACTGCATATAGTGCATTCTTCGCATACTTCTTTATCACAACATTCAATTTTCTCATTTGAATTATTTTGAGCCACTTTCACTGCTAGATTTAGCAATCTTTCTCTTAATTGATCTCCATTGAGAATAGTCCTTTTAAAATCGCTTATCGTTTCACCTTCAGTGTTTCGAGTTTCTTTTGTGTCCTCATAATTTTTATTGCTTATTTTAGATACTGATGGGTTTACAGGAGGATAATTCTTATTTAATTGACAACTAGCATTATCGGGGGAAGATGGACCTGAACTTCGTCCACTCGATACCCATCCACTCTGTTCACTTAAACTCGATGTTGAGTTACTTCTGCTACGTTTTTCTTCTTTGTTAGAAAAGTTTTCAGGAGGCAAAATTTTAAAGTCTTTGTCTCCAATATCGAGTGGTGGCGACTCGAATGCGGGCGGAGGTGCTAAATTGGGTAAAGATTCGGAGCCAAATGTATTATTTAGGTTAGGTTCGTCTAAAACAGATGCTGCACTTCTACAGTGACGCAACAGCTCTGGCCCGTGATCTAGACTATATGGAACACTAGCAGATGATTCTAATCTACGAAGTTCGAAAGGAATACTTTCATTGCTCGATGATGATGCAGCTTCGGACATTAACTGCGTCATTTTCTCCGAAGCTTTATATTTTGTCTTTTTTTCAGGCTTACCACTTGACCTCCCACTTTTTGGTGTCTGTGTACCAGATTTTGGTGTTGCTCGTCCGGACTTAGGAGTTACTAAGCCTGATCTTGGAGTAGTTCTGCCAGATTTGGGTGTAGACTTCCCCGATTTTGGCGTTGCTCTATCAGATTTTGGCGTGCTCCGCTCCGATTTTGATGTATAGCGATCTGATTTACTATCTCTGGATTTGATAGAATGATGACTACTTAACGAATCTCTGCTGGAATTTAATTTTGCGGGTTCTTTACCACTATTACTTAATTTAGATTCTTTTGATCGACTCTTCTTATGTCTTATAGATGGCATCGTAGAATGTGGTGTAGATGGTGGTGTTTTGGAATAGGTTGATTTAGAAGTTCCGTCACTACTTCTGTCTAAAGTCATTACAAACCCACTGTCATCACTACTTTTGCTAGATTTCTTTTGATAATTTTGTATTAAACTGCCCGTGTTGAAGTCGTAACTCCAGTCGCCCTTTTGTAAATAATAGTTGAGCTCGTGCCTAAGCTGGTTACGAGCGGCTTCAATGTCTATTTGTGAATTTTCTTTTTGATGAAACACATGAGTAGAATTCGATCTATGTACGTGTTTATTAGAAACTAAGTTACTTTGATCAGTCACTTGGCTTTTGCCACTCACCGGTGGGTAAGAATTACGTGGAGGCAACATAGGACGGGGTAAATTTACACTGTAGCCTCTTTGAAATTCTAACGGATTACGAATAACATTATTCACCTGCATATTACCCTGATTACCGAAAGTATAGCCGTACACTTGGTTAGAATTGGTTTTTATCCCACCGTCGTACTTATAACCTACATTATGGAACACTTCATTGCTAATTCCGTGAGGGCTGATGTTCATATTACATGGATTCTTATATTTTTCTCTAAACTCGCTTATATTTCTTCTATAATCATCCCCTTTCGTTATCTCGTCGCGTCTGCATCTAGTCGTTGTATTTGTAGGATAAGCAGTAGTAGTCACACTTCTAGGTAATGTTGTTGGTTTGATCTGTTGCGGTGGTAAGTATGGTTTCAGATAATTAACAGAAGAGTTGGAATTATTTCTAACATTCTTTGTTAATGTTTGAGCAGTATTGAGAGGCGTTAGTTGTGATACCCTAAGCTGATCTAGAGACTTACTATGTCTAGCTGGCAGTGTACTAACTCCACTAGTAATTTCATGTTTTTGCCGTAAACCCTCGTTTTGATCACTTCTAGCCTCTCTATCTGCTTGTAGGACATTCGAGGCAATTTTAGATGCGTTTATGTCAAGCAATGTTGAAGCGGAATATCGAGACATTGGTTGCCCTTGTTGTATAGAGCATGAAGCAAACGCACTATTCGGTGGAAGCTGGATCTCGCTAATTTGATTGTTTTGAACAATGTATCTATTCCTTCCCGTTAGTTCAAGTTGTTTGTTGTGAGGTTTATTCATTTCTACTACATTTTGTTTAACTAAAGCTCTCTTAGGTGACCCACGGGCAGATTTTTGAGGAGCTAGCGTCAAAGTTGCTTGAACGACACTAGCATTAGATTTTGGAGTATTGAATTGTGGTTCCAGAACGTCCATAATTGTTTTGGGTAATGTAAGAGTAACTCTTGAGGCCTCCGATGAAGGTCTTCTGGAGTCCATAAGAGAGCTAATGCTACAAGCACAATCATCTCTAAGTGGCTCTGAACATAAGAAAGGATCTGAAATTTAAAACTAAGTATTATTGAAATCCTTTTTTATGACGAATTGTGATATACTCGCATACTTACCGCTGCCAGATTTGTTTGCATTCGAATTCAAAAATGAGCGACGTCTTGCGAATTCTGCCGTATCTTGATACCTAAAAGTTATATTTTCTCATTATATTTTACACAGTATAATATAAATAATATAGAAAAATCTTTATAGTAGTTATGATCTTAATAAAGACATTAGACTAATTTAAATTTGTATGTTCTTAGACCTCCTGTAGCACTTAAGTTTGAAAAGAGAGCATATATTTTTTTACCTATCTTCAAAAATGATGGGCATGATATGCGGGTCTCCATCCAGTGCGATGCAGTGAACCGGTAGAGGAGGTAACAGCGCCAGGTATCTCGATCTCCGAGCTACTTCTCCTACACTCTGATACGACTGGTAGTTACTATCGTAGCAACCGGCCAGCGAGTGTCGAGGGTTGTCCAGAACGAAGAAACATTCGGAGAAACGTTTTATTCTGGAAATTGTAGGGATTAACTTCAGTTAGAACGTGATGGCAGGATGATTTATATTTGATTATTGATTAACTTTGTAAATGATTTAAAGAACAATTCTAAAAGTAAAGACATATGAGTAGGCTAGTAGTAGCTAAGCAGCAAAGATGTGGAAGTCGAGGTGGATCGTAACCGAATTTAATGATTATATGCCAAAATATGCTATCGACGTATAGACTACACGCGATGGCGCAACGATGTTTTAAGTGGTCACCTCGCCACTACGCCGCGCCGAGTGTTGTGGATTCAAATCGCACAAGGGACAAAAATTTGTGTGATCCACAAATAGTTGTCCCGGGTCTGGGTGGTTCTTTGTGTTCGTTGTTTGAATATTTGTGAAGCCCCCAACGCAACACAGGAATATTCCTAATGCGGGAGTTGTCTTTTATAAAAAAAAAAAAAAAAAAAAGTTCAAGTGGCGATACTTCCACAGTTTTTATTATGTTGTGAGTTGTAACATTCTGACGGAACAGAAATGCACCATTTATAAGTGGTACAGCGCTAAACTATTTTAGGCTTTGAACCGATCAACATTAAAAGACATGGGAATTTACCAAACTAATCACCGAACTGCCGCAAATGGTTAAAAATACTCTGGTGAAAGTCATATTTAATTGTGAAAACTGTATTTACCGTAAAGCATGATGCCTAGCAGCGAGAGCATGGTGTACGTGCGGCCGGTCTGTCGTGTGGTGCAGAAAAGCTCGCCATCGCAATGTCACCTCAGCGCACAGCCGGGCAATGTCGTGAGCCGCGCTCATTGCCCATTCCTCTTCCTCACCGCAATCTGATTTCTGGAAATTCTGATCAACATTGTAATGTTATAAGAGAGACCTTGTAAACTCTTGAATCAGAAATCTTTGTTGATTTACTTTGAATTTTAACGATGATGTTGACCATTTAAAAACTTTATAATAAACTTGCATTTTGACAATTATTTACTTCATTATTTGTTATTCTTTATATAAATATTTGATTTATGTATATTCGTGCCTTTAATAACCTTTTATCTTGTCTTTCTTCTTAACTTTTAAATATTGAATTGTAAAGTCACCCCTACCTTTCCGAAATCGTTCAGATCTTTTATCCGTTGCGCCACTTCTCCTACAACGGAGTTAGAGGACGATTCTTCTGGAGTTAGCAAAACTCCGGTCGATCCGCATATTGCAAGCGCACTTTGTAACCCCTCTAAGGATCCCAACAGGATACCGCATACTTCTGCATGAACTTGCCTGAAAAGCAATAAGGAGAGATTAAATTCCGAGTTATTTTCGAGATATTATTTTAAAGAAGAATGTATCTTACCTGGCATGTGCAATTTTGCTAGAGTTTCCTCCCGCACACTTCCCGGAAGAACCAAAAAGCACATTTTCGAAACTTCCAGAGGTATTAAAATTAGATCCTGATCCTTTCATCAATTTGCCCCATTGCTTACTCGAACGAGGTGTACTGCAGAGAATAACATATTTGGACCTTTAATGAATCATTAGATAATTGAAGCATAGAGTATCAATGTCACGGAAACTTACCAGCTTTGTACGTAATGCATGATACTTTTCCTTCAAAAGCAGCAGTAACAGTAATTGAAACATTAAGTTTATCGAATAAATATATATTCTTAAACCATTTTATGCATACGTGACTTGTAGGATTCCTTTTATTTTTAACCACAATTTGTAAAAGGAATAAGATAAGGCATAAAGTGGGCAATTTATTGAGAGAGAAATTCAATGGAGTGTCACAGATATAATCTGAGTGCCAAGTTCGCGATTTATGAAAGCGTTAATTCTGCAGACATATAAAAAAGGGAACTTAAATCTATACAATTGACGACTTGACGCCTACTTTTCTAGGTGACAAAAAATTATAATCGTTAATCCGGGTATAAAGGATGACAAAATTATGTTTCTTCCACTTTAAAATGCTTAAGTAATTTTCAACACTGGGTTTCCTTATCTTGTTTTATTTATGTTCATACTGAGGACGCTTTCATTTATTATTGTACTCAACTATCCTAATTTAAATACGGAAGTTTATTTACTTACTTGATATACGGTTGATGTAAGGCAACTAGACTTGCGTGGATAGTGATAGAGACTGATGATAGATGGAAATAGTCGAATAGAACCGGCAGATGGTAATGAAGACCTTGCGACGGCTGAAAATGCAGCTTCAGTACCCGACAGGATACTGGAGCTAGGGTGCTGGACTGCGCACCCTCGCTGCACCATAGCTCTATTCCAAGACTCCATTCTGCTCGCTCCAAAGATTCTTTGAGATTCCGACTGTCCACTGATGATACAAATGAAGTTTTATAGCAGTTTTGTTTTTATAGTCCATAGTTTATAGTCAAGAAGAAGGATTGGAATCAGGATCTCTAGACAATATTGGGAATAATTCATATTTGTAAACGTCACTTAAATAGGTTCTGCATAAAGAGATTGCTTCGATTAGTCTGCACAACATTACAAGTGCCCTTTTGTGCTACTTTTGTGCAAGTTAATGCGCATAAATGGGTGTCCATGTCTTCATTAGGATTCTTTCATATCAGTTCGTCAAGCTTATTTCTTATTATATAATTACTTAATTTTACGACATGTTTTAAAAAAAATCCTTGGAATTGTAATGCCATTCGGAAATCGCCAGCCAACTTGCAGAGTTTTGAAAGTTAGTTGTTTCATGAATAAGACCACTAAGTATTAGATATGGAAACATCTAACTATTAGATACTGAAACAGAGAAAAGTAAACACAGCGACAAAAAAAAAATTAGAAGGTTTCTGGTAAATGTGTAAAGTAACATAGGTGTTCTTAGGTTAGTATTCGTTCTTGGCTGACCTATAAAGTACATGTTTAACAAATACCGGCTTTTTGTTTAAAAAAACTGAAAAGAATACCCGAAATCAACAAATAATAATAATATCTTTTGACTACATTAATCGTCACTGTATCGTCGTTCTTAGCTTTATTTTAAGCTACTTCTCCGCAAAGTTTCTGGCCTCTAATACAAAAAAACCAAGGAATTTCAAATAACCTTGCGAGTGCCTGTAGACCTCCATTATCTGGCCCTGTCGCAAAATCCGTTCTTAGCTGACGTCTCTTATCTATAAGCTACTTTCCTGCCAAATTTCAGATTTCTCATACAAAAACCCAAGACTTTCATATAAACTTGCGAGAGCCCTTACACTTCCTTAATCCGGCCCTGTCGTAGAATCCATTTTTACCTGACGTCTCCTATTCATAAACGATCATCCCGCCAAATTTCCGGTCTCTAATACAAAAAACCAAGGACTTTCATATAACCCTGCGATCCTCCTCCTTAATCCGGCCCTGTCCCAAAACCCGTTTTTAGTGGATGCCTCCGACTCATGGACTACCTCCCTGCCAAATTTCGTCCTCATATGTCAAGTTTTCCAGATTTCGTGATTAGTCAGAAGATGAGAAGTGAGGATCCTTTCAAAATAACAAATTGAGTAAATGTACCCCGTACAGCCCCGCTTAGTAGCCTGAATAAAATGTAATTTTTTCAGATTCAGATTCCTTACCTAGCAAATGAGCTCTGAAATGCACGATATCTCTAAGCGTAACTTCTTCATTCCTGTACATGATCTGAAAGGCTCTGGAGGCTGCCAGACCGCCGATGAGCGATGCGTTGGCGGCAGGGCGGCCGGTGCGGGCAGGACCGCTGCCACTGGAAATTGAGGCCTCGATATGCACCGGCACCTTGGGCGATACGCGTAGGCCCACGCGTACTTGGTATAATCTGAAAAAAATAATGGTTTAAAAGTTATATAACATTGACTTGAGGTATCAACATATAATTGTTGGACGTATTTTGTGAAGTCTTATTTACATGATAGTCATCGTATCACACTAATTTACGATTTTGTGAGGAATGAAAACACGCTACATCACATCAAGGTTGCCCTAAAGACTTTCACTAATTTTTATACTACGACTCCCTAGTCCCTACCATTTTGACCAACTTGTCATTTTATCCAGTGACTTATAGTACGCGTCTGCACTTTTAGCAGGCCTATGCCACTCGATGTACTTACGTGCGCTAAACAACTACCGGCCGCATGGCCGGCCGCTGGCGGCCCTTATACGCAGCCTTGCGCAGTGGGTTACCGACAGCTGTACCGCGCGCTCACGCTTTTATTTTTGAATTTTTACGTAATTCGAAATCGTATTTTTATACCTTTATATACTTTAAATACAGACAAATTGACATGGTTTCTGGTAGTTTATGTGCTGTACATGGATGTAGATTCAGTAAGAGAAAAAATTAACAAAATCTGTAATTGTTTTTATTTTCAAATATATTTTGTTCTATTTTGATGTTTTGGTTTCTGTTACAAATAAATAAGAGTTAATCCGGTTTTCACTATCACATAGAGTTGTTTTTTAAATAAGGATTTTTATGCCCTTTATTTAATATATAAATAGGTACCTACTTAATTCGAATGGTAAACCATTCGAATTATACAATTAATTTAATTAATCAAGTGGTTATTTTGAATACAAATAGTTAATTCTGTAATAAAAGTAATTAATAATGGTTTACCATTCTTATTAAATATTTATAATAGTAAAGAAAATACGTAATTTTGAAATGGTTTTAAGATTCTATTTATGGAAAAAATATAGACTTAGGTAAGTACTAAATACCTTATCTTTATAATTTTTAAGTAAATGATTATTTTATTATTAGTTTATATTTATAAGAATGCCATAACTACAAGAAATAAAATCTTTAGTACCTAGGTACCTTATTTTTTTATCCAAAAGCAAAACGCCACCGCGCTAGCGGTGCGTCCAGCCGACCAAAACTTTTCGTTTTTAGATTTTGTCGGCACTATTGTCGTCATGGACAACGACGCATCTACTTGTGTAGTGAATTATACGCGTTTGATTGGGAAAAGATTTGGATGTAGGTAGGTACTCAACTTTCATTTGAGGAGCATCAACAATACACATATGCACCATTGTTCTTTAGATTTATCACTACATCACATCTATACTAATATTATAAAGCTGAAGAGTTCGTTAGCGCTAATCTCAGGAACTGCTGGTTCGAATTAAAAAATTCTTAAAATTTTGTGTTGGATGGACTATCTATTTATAGAGGAAGGATATAGATATAACATCACGCTACGACAAATTCTTTAAGTTTATTTTCTCGAATAGTTTATTGATGTTTCTCGTTAGAGGTTTGGTTAAGCAAGGTCGCGTGGCTTCGGCAATAAGTTTTTCGGAGAAGCGATTTGTTGTTAAGTGTTTCGTATTAGTAAACTTACGGGGACGTGGAATTAAGTGTTACACTTTTCTAAGTCAGGTGACACACCCGATTTTTTGTGTAATAAAACTTTACTTAATTAACATATAGATATTTAATATTACATAAAAAGAGGCAACCCTAAACTCACTTACGGCAAAGCAACCATGCGTTATTGCGAGGCAATAATAATTGTGTTTTAAGAACATTAAAGGTCATTTTCGCATGCAGGGGTCGGCGCTCGGAAAGAGTACGTAATTAAAACGGTAGGTATGGACGTTTTTGTAGGGAGTGATTTATCTGTTACGTAGTAACTACTTTGTAATCTGTGCTTTTAGTTCAGTTGACGCAGTTAAGAATCTTTCGAGATTTTGTTGTTTCTCCTGGCTCCTGACAAAGAGGGGATTTCTGAGAGGGCTTCGGATCACCGATAGATCTGGGCTGGTAGTTGATTGATACGAATCTAGTGTCCTAGCCTTTTTTCCTTTTTCCTTATTTTTGCTAGCCCTATTAAACTTGAAGTACTCAATACATTTTTACAATTTGTTGCCATTGCAGATGACTGTTATGTGATTTATGTAAGGTTCTTAAAACACAACAAATTTCTTAAATAGAAGCTGTTTCGAAGGCTTTCTGAGGGACAGTTATCTGGGTTTTTCGACCAAAAGCAACTCAATTTCCAGCTTTACATCCCTCGGTTTGAAATAGTTTGTATATAAGAGGGGTTGGGTATCATACACCTCTGTCTACTCCTTTGGGGTAAAAAATCCGCAATCATTGTATTTCTCTCTCTGTTATGATACGTAAACCTAAGGAAATGAAAGCGAGAGACAAAGTATTAAAGAAGCAGATTAGTCTAAATCTTGCACTAAGTCATGCCGGAGATAGCGCCTTCCGCTTCATATTAAACGTGTCAACCATGTTTCCTACCGGCTTAGTAGTAAATGTAAATGCATTGGTTAAAGGTACGCTCTTATTACATGAAGACTGCACTTATTTACTCATTTATTAAGGACATCAACAATATACATAATATGCTACATTGTTTATTGTACTGGGTAAATACAAGTCACGTATCCATATACAACTTTTTTGAGAACTGGTCGTCCTCAAAAAAGTGGTTTTGCACCTGTCGAGCAGTTTTTAATGGGAATAACAGATTTTATTTTAATGTGACTTAGTGTGGAGTTTTACACAATATTATGCTTAAAGAAATTTCACCGCGATGTTGAGTAGTTGTAGGAAACTAAAGTAATACATTTCGAATAAAAATAAATTTTAACGTCAGTTTCTCAGCCACCTGTCGGGTCCAAATGCGACGAGACACACTTTGCGGTGCAATAATGAAATAAGTATTTTAAATATAGATTTTAAATCATTAAAATCCGTACCGTTATATTATAATATATGGTAATGCTGTTTTTTGGTTACTGTTCAGGTGGTATATTAATAAGTTGAAGGTTGTTTATAATCTATAATGAGAGAGCCATGCTAGAGAGGCTCGACGGGAGTGATACCACGGCCCCACAGAAAACCGGCAGTAAAGCAATGTTGTGTTTCACCGAGTGAGTGAGGTTACCAGACGTCCCTAACCCTTCCCTCGCCCCTCCCCTCTCCCCCTCTTCCTCCCCTCTTCTACTCCCATCTTAGAGCTCGGCAACACACTTGTGACTCTCGAGTTGCAGGTGCCTATGGGCGTCGGTGGTCACTTACCATCAGGTGATCCGTTTGCTCATTTGCCTCATTTGTACATTAAAAAAATGAATAATTACTGATTTTTCATTTAAACTGAGTCTATAATTGTCTTGTTTTATTACGTAGTTTTTAGTTTTTTTGGGCTAAATAAATCAAGAGTCTGATGTGGTAAGGCAGTAGCGTTTAGAACACGGTGGTATTCGACATACAGCATCGAGAAGGTCGGAGTCTGACGACTCTACATCGCTGCCCATGGAAGCTGATCAGACGGGTCGCGTGGCCTCACGACGTCAAGAGACGGACGAGTCTAGATATACCATCATTTAGAGGACGATCACCTTCGACGATAAAACTTTGTAATGGCACTTGTAAATCACGAGTAAATTCTTTATTTAAAAAATATAATTTCGATTATAATTATAACAGATAGGCAGAGGTGAAACTGTATTTATGCCTATAATACCAATAATTTCTAGGAATTTCAGTTCCAGTTCAAAAGACTGCAACTCCCCATAGCTGTTAGTTTCTCAGTGACAAGCCCAAACAATAAACATAGCTGGTATGTATATATCTATGTTAGGACTGCTTTACTCATGGATAGCTATAAGTTAATGGTTAAGTTGACGGTTAGGTGATGCCTCTTACATCATTCTCATAGCAAATGGGAAACATCCGCCGTATATTGTTAATAAAGAAGCATTATAATATATATTGCATATTCCTAAAAAGCCTAAACATTTAGGTTGATTCTGTATTTTTTGTAAAAACATTTAATTCCTTTTCCAGACGTACAAAGTCGCGGGCACCACCTGGTATTTAATAAACTCTAGAGGAATAAACATACCATCGAAAAAATAATGTAATGTAGTTTTTTATTCAGTGTCATCAAATGTTGATTTTAAAATATC
Source organism: Callimorpha dominula (assembly GCA_949752705.1). Lineage (NCBI taxonomy): Eukaryota > Metazoa > Arthropoda > Insecta > Lepidoptera > Erebidae > Callimorpha > Callimorpha dominula. The sequence continues at coordinate 15,991,507 of OX457003.1, forward strand.
TATGTTGGCGATCAATCACGCGTTCTCCTGACGATAAACAGTTACCGATGGCTATTAATACATGCAACTTGATGCAATACCAGTGATGACATTTCTGCGTTGTAAATTCCAATACTCCTTATGGAGCTCTGGTGATTCTACTCATACAGACTCATACGCAGACAAAGGATATATATTTATAGAACTATATTATAGAAGGAGGTACTAGACAAGTCCGGCGACGATCTACTGGAAAATGTTGATTACTTCTTTAGAATTTCATATATTCTGTTGTTCTGTTGTTTGTTTACATTCAATGTCATACTTCTAATATGACATTGAATGTAAACTTAAACATAAAATATATATTTCCTTATATAACGCTGCCGCGCTGGAGCCATAAAACGCATTCATCCTAAACTACTTTAGATCATTATGCTAAGTTCATTATGGTCATTGTGTCTATTACAGTCAATTCACGCTTTGCAATCGTATTTAGCTATTTGAGCAGTGAAAAACGACATGTCATTGTCCTAGTTTCTTCATTTATCCTAATTAATATTGTAAATGTGAAAGTCTGTGTAGATGTTTGTTATTCAATAACACACTAACCGCGAATGGATTATAATTAATGTTGTACTGTTCTATACATATATATTGTTTGAATTTACACATATTTTATACGGGAACCGACTACCGAGTTAGCGTAGCGTAGTAGAGGCAAAGCCTTTTTAGATTAATAATTTTTAAGAGTAACACCTGAGTTGTTAAGTAACCTTAAACGGTTTCAGTGGTGATTCAGCATACACCGCATATTGTATTAAAATAACAGGAATTTACACGCAAAGATAGGATGCTAAGACTAGGCTTATGATACATGGAAGTCCTATTTTCTCATTAGTTTATTCATTCTCTTCTTCAGTCAAAGATCCATCATTATGCTTTTGTATACGAAAAAAATGACAAATCTGTGGAGCCTTCATAACAGGGCCTACATATCTCATTTTCTCATTCGGTCTCTCTTTTTTTGATATTATCGACTGTCACATAATCTCGTACCTACATATATACCATAACCATATCTCTCATACATACATATAAAGCTAACGTCACGTCATATAAACGTTTGGGAGCACTCTTGCGGAAGCTTTCTCATAATGTCACCAGGGTCACTGAGAAATTCTCAGTAGATTCCCAATTTGATTGCATACTATACAAAGTATATTCTTTGACCCATTTGGTCACCCATTTAGTGACCCATTTAGTTGGTTCGTCAGGTACCACGCTCTGCACCAGACAATCTGCCTCCGTGAAACCATTCAAGGACTTTCATACGAGCCAGTGCATCGCATACGGAGGTAAGTATCAAGGCTGTCTGTCTTATACAAGATATGTATGTAGATATATACGTAATAATGGCTTAAATTAATACGCGAAGAGAATTATTTGTACCCCTTTTTAAGAAAAAATCAGAAACCAATTTACGTGTAATTTGGAATATTTACAGTTTAGGTATTTATAGAAGAATTGCAGAAAGTTACAACTTTTGAACAATACTTGTATGTCTTGCAAATTTCAAAATTACGAGCAATAGTTCCAGTGTGTGTTGACCTGTCATGGTACGTAAGTCTACACAATGGAAATTCAAGTCATACTGGCCAATAAAATAAACACTAAGCTCCAAATTCGACCATAATTCTCTAAAAATAAATTATGCCTGATCAAGATGAAAAAAATAAAATTCCTTTTCATTTTCGGAGATATTTGTAACCTTTGCGAAATCTCACAATTTTTACGGCCCAATTCATTTACACCTGTCGCATCGGTCTCTACCCAAATCATTTTAACCATTGTGTAGTGTCGCTCCCCTAAAACACAGATCGCCGTTAAAAGGAGATTTCTCGAAACGAAAGAAATTTAGTTCCATGTGTCTATATAAAACACACCTTAATAAGATTACGTAGGGCATGGTGAATGAATTTGTGTGTCAAAGTGTGTTTAATTATATTTCTTCCTACTCCTTTTTGTGATTCTATGTCACACAGCAGAACAGAACTCTAAACTTATGTTGCTTTAGTCTCAGCTTTATTATTCCGTACAGAACGATTTTTTTCTTCTGGTAAAAAAAAATCCGTCTTTATATTGGTTAGAAGTTGGGAACTAGTGAAATTGTCCGATCGTATTCAAGTTACGAAAATTTTGGGGTTAAATTTGATCAATCCTAGGATTTACTGGATTAGCAAATGTTAAAAAAAATTATTACTATATGTTTTATCCTAGTCGTGGCCATAATTTGGAATAAACATATAAATGTTTAATGATGATTCCTCAAACTTCAATCGAACTTTTAGCGATGCAGATAAGACTTAAGTTTTCTAGTTATTTTGAACAATTTATTTTAATTTAATAAAATGAACATTGATATCTTTTGAAACCTGTTTGTCATGGGAACACTTCTGATTAAGTTGTTTTTTTTTCCTCATGAACTCGAGACGAGAGGCATCAAATTGAAATTAACATCAAATACTTATGTCAGCAATCCCTTGACGTTGTAAAAAATCAAGTTTCTAAGTCAACGCAATCAAAAGATACAGCCATTAAGTCTTAGATTTAAATAAAATCTTTGAGAATTGATTCCGGAGATGGACGCGGACGTACTACCTATATAATTATGGTGCGCGAGTCAGACTCGCGCTTGTCCGATTTTTATACCGACATACCCTATTATGCATATTTTTAAGGGCTGAAGTTAGGAAACTTAGGAACACGTTTTTTTTGGATTAACAAGTACCTTTCCATAATGTACCTTGGTAAACCGTCTTTGAAAGTGGTTTACAATTTATATAAGCTATTCGAAAAGTTTTTTTTTTGTAAAAGTTTGATTCAAAATCTTTAAATTTCATCATCAAAACGTGGATGTCGTTATCTGTAGGATACGACATCGTTATCTTTATAAATACATTATACTGACAGGGTAGGCGCGTCAGCTGCAGATAATCGGGAAAATTTAAGACCCCCACATAAATAATGATTATTATTAACGATCAGTGTGTTTTTTTTTTTAAAATGACAGCAATGAGTGGCTAGGACATTCGCGACAGATTCTTTCCATTGTCTTGTTTTAATATTTTAGAAGCGTTGGTAGACTAGAGAGTACTGTGTTATTCTTTATTTAAAATGGGCACCAATCTGTTGTATTTTAATATCTTTTTTATCCATATTACAGTCGAAGACCATTGAAGTCGTAAGTAGTAGTAGCAGTCGTAGTGTGAACTACATAATATATACTCGACATGAAAATACCTACCTTGAGCAGCTGTAATTGCAGTTCAACCTTCTAAGCCGAGCCATGCCTCAAGTCTTTCTAGAAAGAACCGCACTTACGTGATGGCATCGTTCAAGTGAGAAGTTGTATAAAAATATACGTATCCGTACTAATATTTTAAAGGCTGTATGTAAGGATAGATGGGTCTCCACCCATCCTTTAAGTAACAAACATCCATCCTATTTCACGCATAAACAGCTAAACGAATCTGGATGAATTTTGGTACAGAGGTAGATTATAGTCTGGAATGGCATAGGTTACTTTTTATTCCGGCAAAATGCACCAGTGGAATAAATTTCACCAAAATTTCCATGCGAACACAGTCACAGAGTAACTATTATCTTATCTGTGGTCACAGACAATTTTTAGTAAAAAATAAAGTTATGTTGATTTTTAAATCAAAAATTAAATAACGTAAGTGCCAAGTTTGACTTGTTATAATTTTTTTTTTAAATAAAATCTTGCAAGCAAAACGGTAAGTAGCAATTTTTGACAGGCTACTAACCTCAGTTGCCAATCAAACATCACATTTTATCATTAAGATGCTATCCCTATCTCTCATTGTAATAGCCTGGCTGCTCCCCATCCGTTTACATCACTAGGTGTTAGCGGAATACTAGTACTGTTATGTATTCTGTGGCGCTACTTCCTCGAAGTTGTATTACGCTGGGCTAACGGCCATTTTTTACCTCATACAGAGTTCGTATTTCATGAAAATGGTAAACTTAATTGAATTACAACTCTGTTATAAAATATACCCGGTATCCGTATACGTGTGTATGAAGTCAAAATAATATGCTTGTAGCAACTAATAGAATACATAATTAATTATCTTTAAAAAAAAAGTGTCGCCGACTTCAATGTGCTTTTTAGTGGAAAGTAGATGTATTTTGTTAGAATATAATATGGGTAGGCTAACTAAACGCACTGCTCCAATGAGACAGCGATGTTTCGGAGCAAACGAAAATATCATCGATGTAGACAATTTTTAGATATTGGTTGATTTTTCAAAAATCGTTCGACTGATTTCGATAAAATTTTAATGGGACCACCTGGAAAGTATACCCTTTGGAACAAAAAAAGAATTTTCCAAATTGGTTCAGGCGTCTTCGAGTAATCAGTGAACTTACATAAAAGATTCCGACGAATTGAGAACCTCCACCCTTTTTAAAGTTGGTTAAAAATAAAACAAAGCGAAAGTTGCGATTACTATAAAGTTTCAAGCTCATCGCAGAGTAAATTAGTCGAGAGCGGCGAATAAGTTTATTAGGTTAAGCTACATGCATGAAAATATGTGTTCACGCTTCACTACGTTATGAGTTATTTATGAAAGACATTAATTGTTTCGTGCAGACATCACCGTCAGCATCCGTTGCAAATTTGCAACTAAATTACTGAGTATCTAATAGATAACCCCATAGTTTCTTCAAAGCATATTAATTGGTTTCTGTCACTAAAATCACAGTTTTTATATCTAACTTCTAATTGTTTAGAAAAAAATTGGTTTCCACCATCAGCTCAGCTTCATAATGTGATGATTCCTAAAACAAAAACAAAAATTTTCGAGAGTTTCTCTCAATTTTATTAGGATCCCATGATCAGATCCTGACCTCCTTGACATGTGGTCCCATGTCTAGGAATCCCTTGAGATAAAAAAGTAAAAGTATCTCTGTCTATCTAAAAAGAAAATAATCATCAAAATCGGTTCACAAATAACGGAATGAAGGCTGAACATACAAAAAAAAATATTTATATACGGTCGAATTAAGATTCTCCTCCTTTTTTTCGTCGAGTAAAAACCATTACCTATAACAAGCACCAAAAGTACAAATAAATAAGATGTTCAAACCTTTTTTTATCTTTTGCTTTCTCTATCGCTAACGTTTATTTTGTTAGCGAGCAGATATAAAACAGCGTTGATGTAAATAAATACATTTCCGTGTTTAAAGTTAGTCATCTCGAATTCCAAGTTAACGTCCACCACGCCACGGGCAAACGAAAGAGCAAAATTTATGAATAACAAAAATACGATTTCTGATTTACGTACAAACTTTGTACCTGTAATTATCAACGTAAGTAAAACTGTTTTATGGCCGTTTTGTTAAAAAAATTACCATTTCTATTATTTAGAATGTCTCAGACTTCAAATTTTTTCAATGTAATCTAATCACAACTAAATTTTCTAAAATCTTCTAAGTGTTTTAAATATAAACGACCAAGCGTGGCTGCAAGCCATTTTACCAGATCCATAGATCCCCAGGGACTCCATCGAGGATTTCTATTGGAAATAGGAAGTGTAAGAAAATTGTAATTTTGTACGATCAAGGATTTTTACATTTGAAATCAATATAAATAAAAAACAACTATCTTATGAATGTAACGGCTGCACCACCTATTTTAGAAGAAAAACGGAATGCTTGAAATTTTGAATGGTATTTTTATAGGAAAAAAATCCTTATGATACATTACGTGGAATGAGGTGGTCCAGCTTGAAAGTTTTGCGCTCATACATGTTTGTGTGTGTTTGACTGAAGCCCCTGGATGGTTTAGATTCACGATTGAATCCAGGTGGCGCTGCCACTGGGTTCTAGGATTCTGATTTCATTGTTATGTTAGACGACATTTTTTTGTGTGTTTGTGTGGGTCTCTGGATGGTTAAGATTTACAATTGGACCCAATAGGTGGCGCTACAAAAAGGGCTCTAGGATTCTTATTTAATTTTTTGGCGACAATTATTTTGTGTGTGTTTTAGAAGGTCCCGGGATGGTTTATCAATTTTTTCACACAAGACTGCTACAATCGGGTTCTAGAAATTATTTTGTTTTTGGCGAAAGTTTTATTGTTTTTTTTAGGATTTTAATATTTTGATTGTAGCGGATTTGTTTTATTATTGAAATCACTTATTACACCAAAAAGGAAATACAAAATTGATTGATTTATAATTAGGTTTGGACAGGGCAGCGTCTGTCAGGTCCACTAGTTAATAAATAAAAACATTACCCAACAATCCTAGCTCATGCCAATGCTGAAAATATTTTTAGTAGTACAGATGCTATATAACAAATTACAGTATTTAAAAAATATACGTTTTTAATGTTTGTAAATCTTATAGCATGTGTAAAATGGTACAGAGTAAACACATTTTGTGAAATTGAATCACTCCACAAATATACAATTGGGTCACAAACTGGACGCAATGCGTAGGAGTTTGTCATTTGCAATTTAAAATATTATAATCGTGTTGTTTTATGTGTTGCTCGTAAAGTATTTCGCTTGTTATTAAATTGATTGTCATATCACTGTACTATTTCGTACAAATCTGCTGACTTATTTCATATATTTTTTTAAAAGGCACTTGCGTTCATTAACCTGTAATTTTTAGCCAAGTTGGTTTACTTTATCTTTGTTTTGAATCCCGCGTAAGAGTTTATTTGTATGAGTTTTACAACTATTTGTATCTATGTATATGCAACGTGTTCAGTAGTAAAACATCGTGGTTCGGGAGTAAACGTCATGAAATGTGTTTAAAACAGTTAATTTTAGACAATGACCTTGCGAGCTGACGACTTACGAAGTCGGAACATCATGAAAGAAGTTTAATTGGGTTTATCGGTTCATTTAACAAGATTTCTTCGTTTTAAGTATCTGTTAATTGGTGACATTCGTTTCCGTCTCTTTGAATGAACTACATTTAGATCTAACTAATTTTATTTGCTTTTAAACCCTACATAAAAGTAGTCGTGATTCTACCATGCAAAATGCAATTTAAATAAGGTTTTTTTTGGATTTGTTATTTACGGAACGCATTAAAAAGTATGTGTCGTAAAATACGATTTTTTACTCTTTCTAAATTTGGATTTGGCTTTTAAATAAAAATTCTTTTCTCTTTACCAAAACTGAAGTGAAGTGAAGAGTATTGGGGAAATTACCAAACAGAATTGGTTTTGTTGTTCCCATGTTTTACAACGACTTCATAAACGTGTTTGTGTTCTATAGTATTTTAGTGTTTCGTTAAGCCATCTTGAGGCTGAAAGACTTTAAACCTACTCTTGAGACGATTCGAAATAATTACCACAAAACAATTTGTAAACTTGAGTTTGAAGTGAGCGAGTGTAGTAGTAAGAGCCAGCCGCTGTATATCGAATAGGTCAGTATCAGTAGATATCTAGTTGAAATGAAAATTGTAATTCTGTACGATAAAGGATTTTTACATTTGAAATCTATATAAATAAAAAACAACTGTCTTTTTTTTATAATGTGTTAGTAATTTTTAGGGCATGGTTTGAAAGAAATTTTGGAAGAAAAACGAAAATGTTTGCAATTTTGGTATTTTTATAAGAAAAAATCCTTATGATAGATACATTTTGACGTTTAAACCAATTGAATTTATTTTATTAGGCCCAGCTTGAGGGTTCTGTGTGTCTATGTTTGTGTAAACATGAGTCAGAAGTGAGAGAGTGAGATTTGTTATTAATGTGCCAGTAGTCAGAGCCAGCCGCGGTATGTCGAATAGGTCAGGTACATTTAAGGCAGGAGAGTACACCTCCTTCAATGGTGGTGCCGGTGTATGAACTCCCGTACTTGTATATTTACTGGCCTGCGACTTCTTTCGCGTAGAAATTTTGGTGAAATCTACGACCTTTTTTCCTTCCTTTGAGTGCTTTTACGTCGTTACTCGCGATCCCAAGTTACACATCTAATATGTATTAAAGTCGCGAAAGTTTAAAAACAATAACAATCTATCTCTGTGTCAAATTTTATCCAGATCGGTTGAGCCGTTATTGCGTGAAAGAGTAACAAACAAACATCCATCCATCCATCTATACTCACAAAGTTTCGCCTATATAATATTAGTAAGATTATATAGTCCATTAATTTATTTTAGGAGTTGTCTTGGGATAGTAGGGCTAAAAGGTTAGTCTAATTGATATTTATGAATTAGTATTTATTCTGTTTTTTATGGCATCTCTAACGAAAAGCTTTTTAGTAAAACTTTTTCAAAATGTTGTTCGTCATTATTTCTTCTATAGAAAGCTATGGCTGCGTGCCAAATGCGTACAAATCAATTTTGTATTTTTTAACATTAGGTATTCAAACATTTAAAGTATTTGATCGCCATTTATGAAAATTATTGACAAGATTTTATTTTTTTACAATTCCACAGTGTAGTAGAAATAATAAAAATTTACATAGTAAAAAGTACAGAGATGAGTACCTACCTGTTAAGATTACGAAAATATTACGAAAACTATCAGAAACGAGGATGGTGGACCAAATATTTATCACCATAATCCTGTAAAGCGGGAATATTAGATTAGTCAACAAATTGGAGGTTAGAACAGTTCCTCTACGTCAATAAACTTGTATTGTTTGTACCTAACACAATTCATTTATATATTACATTTACTACATGACATATACATTATACTTATATACATGGTACATTTGTTAAATTGGTCATTATTATGTACTAGCAGCGCCCCCCGGTTTCACCCGCGTAAGTCCCGATCTTGTGGGAATATCGGTATAAAAAGTAGCCTTTGTGTTAATCCAGGTCTTTAGCTATCTACATACCAAGTTTCATTGCAATCGGTTCTGTAGTTTTGGCGTGAAAGAGTAACAAACATCCATACATCCACAGATCCATACATCCTCACAAACTTTCACGTTTATAATATTAGTAGGATTTTTACCATCGACGCAAAAAGGAGGTGTGTTATATATAAGTTTAACGTGTGTATCTGTGCATCTGTGTGTCTGTCTGTGGCATCATAATTCCTAAGCGGATAAACCAATTTTCATTTTAATAGTTTATTTGATCTAAGAACATCTGTTCACCCGTTCGAAGATCATCAGCTCTTTTCTAATCGTTGAAGAGGCTTTCGAGTTGTCTTTTTTAATTTAGGCTTGTTCTAAATTATTTGCATGCACTGTCTGTCGTGCTACTGCGAATACAACGATAAATAAAGATAGTGGAAAGGTTTAAAAAGGCCATATTTACCATTTTTGAGCCAACTTTATAGTAATAGACATACTTAATCTTTCCAAATACCGAATTTATTACGACCTTTTTTTAAAAATTTTCGTAGTAAACAAGCTGCAATTACTAATTAAGAGTTATGAGTCAGTACCGTCCCTCGTTTAATTGAAGGGGTTTGAACGATGCCTATGCAATTCGCTTCGTCAATCATAATGGCGCGCGAACCGAGGTGGGTATGTATTTTCAACGCGCTTTTATTTTGTGGTGAAAATTTATTGCTGATTTTATTACCCCCCGTAATAAAATCAGCAATACATTTGTTTTAGCTTTATTAGTTTTGTATTTATAATATTTCCAAGTTGCTATATTTTATTTAAAAAGTGAATCATGATACAGCCAAGCAAAAAAGGTTGAATAATTATATTCTATGAAATTGCTGATTTTTAATACTGGCTGGTGTGAATATCGATTTTTTTCGTTCTATTTAGAATTCTAAATTCAACTAATTAATCCCGTTTGCATCGGCAATGATATTTACTTATTGTACATACTTTGATGAATTTAATATATGTAAGATTTTTTTTAATTAAAATGCAAGGATCTAATAAAATCAGTTTCTCTCTCTTGAGAAATACGAAAAGCTTCACAGACAAACAACTATTTGATATAAGATTGACTGCTCAGTCTTAACCGACTCGACATCAGGATAATTGTCGTGTACCATTACGGGCCATCTGCCCCTAAACCGGCACCTATTCACCATCAATGCGACAGACAGTCCTCTATGCCTCTGCTGTCATGTGCAGACATCCTCTGATGTCTCAACGCGGAGGAAACGGCCCCGCAGGTTATCCTGGAGTGCGAGGGAGTGGCCACCCAACGGAAAAATGTGCGAGGTTGCTCCTAGAAGCCTGTGAAGGCCCCAGTAGGCGACTGGTCTAGGCCGGCTCAACTAGACAACCTTATCTGAACGCATAATGGACCGCTTATGGCCCATAGGCGGTCAAATGCGGAAATAGAGCCCTATCCCAATTAACTATTGCTTAGATTTATAACACATACCTGTAAGATAAACAAATAATTGTTCTACGTAGGGATCAAACCCATGATACTCCATACTGTTTGGAGTTTAAAAAAAAAATCTGTAAGTAGCTTTACTGAGTAAGTCCTACATCGCTTTGCAATATGACAAGCTAAAAAGCTTGTACCTATATTAAATTAGCTTCGCGCCCAAGAATTTGCCCTCGCAATTTAGAAGATATTCGAATGCACAAGGTTGTATTAAAAGTCATCAATACCTTTTTTATCGAGTAGAATCCCACACGGATCATCACCTCATCGGAGCGTCGGACTCAAACCGACTAAAACCGCACACCGTTCCGTCACAAGTGAGTGGGCCCCGGCCAGGAGGAAGCCTGTGAGAACCTCTGTAGACCTTGTCCGCCTGATCAGCAGGCAACCACACCGTGGATTACGGGGGGCCTACCCTTATTGAGATAAGAGAGGCACGCGCGGTCACCCATCACGCCACCATCTCAGGCCTGATTCTGCAAGGGTATCGGTCAGTCCGACCCGTTACCCCCAGATCAGCGCTCATGGAGGTTTTAGTTCATTCGGCGCTCTCTGCGGAACGAGGGAGTGCTTGCCCTAAACGTCAGCAATACCCATGTCAAATAAATTTGACTTTAAAAATATTGTTGTTCGAAAGAACCCCCTTTTTGCCCTTAGGAGCCCTTTTGACCAAGGACTGTAAATTTAAAGTATCTCTCAAGTAAATCTTTACTAATATTATAAATGCGATTATTATAAAAGCGAGTTTGTTTGTTACGAATACGAAAGTACTAGAAATACTCGCTATTTTGTTGATACTTTTAAAGTGACTTAGTTGCCCAACAATTACATGGCCCGCCTAAAGGTAACTGTTTACTTTACTGATAGCATTTCGAATATTCCCGTATGGTTAAGCTTGTTCCACATAGCTATGACATGTTTAACATAATTCAGCAACAAAATCTGACACCAGAGAGCGCTATTCAGTGCCACTTCATCACTGGAAATTGGGTTAAAGTTCATATAAATGTAAACCACTTCGTTTCATTTGGACTTTATTTTTTTGAACCACACCACTGATTTGGTTAAGTTTTATTTGTAGCGCCAAAGATCAGGTCAGGACTACTTAATGAGATTGGCAAGGATTACGTTGGAATAGTTAGTAACGAAAGTCGCCGGATACGTCCAAATGTAAAAAATGCGTAGATATCATAGAATCTGAAAATGATTCGATATTTAATTTTATTGAAAGCTTTACTAAAAAGGTAGTAAAGAACGTGTTAGAACTAAAGTGTGTAAGGTGGTAATGTTTTCTATAAATGTAATGAAGGTATAGTAGCTAAAGTTGCTCTTATAGTTGACCTAACCGCATTTTGTATAAACCATATCACTTTTCTAATAGCTAATCGAGTAAACTCTTAAGTAAAAGTAGAAATCTTAAACGCTAAGCTTAAGTACTCGTACGTAACGTTAAGCTCCATCGACAGACATCATTACACCGCAGCCTTGGTCATAAAATGTTCTACGGACCTCGTATTGTAGTAGGCCTGACTATCGAAATCTAAATACTCTTGAAACCAAAAGAACAGCTAATAGCAGTTCTGAAGTATCTTTCACTTATAAAACATTAGAACGTCAATATAAGTTATAATGATTCAAATGTGTTCGATATTTCAATGTAATTTCTATACCGAGAAGAGACGTTTGATGGAGAACAGATTCTGAATGATTAATTTTATCAATGTCAGGAGCTTGTTTATACCATTTAAATCGCTTTATCAGTTGTTATCAGTAAGTTCATTACTTGTAATAGAAGCTCACCCTCTCTGAAAGAGGTCGACATTGTAGAACTTGTAGAGCTCGACGGAGAACTCGAAGGTGGCCTGCAAGTCGCTCATGGTGCGTGTAGGGATGGGCCGTCGCGGGCGCGGGCACGCGGGCGCGCCATGCCGCGGCCGCTAGCACCCCGGGCGCATCGGCGCGGCGCGGCGCGGCCTACCGCATGCTCCGCGGCACTGCACGACACTGCACGCACTGGCACGACCACACCCCGGCACTCGCGCTCGCAGCCTCGCCTCGCTCGCCACGCTCGGCGCTCGGGCGCGGTCCTCACCGCGTACACTCTGCAGTACGATACGCAGCCGCCGTCACCGACGTATGCCTCACAGTGCGAGAACCAGGAATTCATTTTTTAATAGCGCCTAGCGCGCATGCGCGTTACCCCGACTTACCGACTAGGGAGGGGACGACGCGGATAGTGGTATTCGTGGAGCTCGTGATAGCTCTTCATTAATACATTTAACATGCATATGTATACCCAATATTCATATAAATGTGGGGACTTACCCACTGCAATCAAAACATTACTTAATTGAAATATATTCAATTACCAGACTGATCAATTAGTGTCGGAAAAGTTGGAAAGTGGTGCAATAACGATACATTAGATATTCCTTATATTATCTTTACATTATACTTCAACATGAGGTTTTTTCACTTGCCTCTCAATGACAAAACCTCATTACAATTTGAAATATAAAAGCGTACATCGGTCATTGCAAACAGCTTTCATGATAGTTCTCGGATACATTTGGTTCATTTTCGTATACGAGTGCGGTACATGTCTAGCGGTGCGTCTGACATCGGCGGTGGCGAGACGCGCCGTCGCGCCGCCCGCCGGGCTGCAGCAGTACGTGGCGGACTGGCTCGGATCCGGCCCACCTACACAGGTGCGCCCAGTTCACCGCTCGGCTTCACCCAAAGCCGCACTCGTCTATGTTATGAGACCGTTTCAGGGATATGTCGCGAGGTAATGCGGCGCGATTACGCGCTCCCGCGGGACACTACTCTAAAGGTCAGGGGGAGGTGAGTGCCGTCCCCCGCGACGTCGCCGACGACCTAACCTTTCTGCCTTTCTCATACCTGCCGATCACAACACTCTATAATTCTATACCAATGACGCCATTTTATAATACTTGCAGGGGTGAGATTTTAGTGACCTTTATTTGCTGAAAGATTAGGTATTTTTCGGCCCCATCGAAGACAATATTATAAACAGTTGTATAGCGACGGCGACAACGAGAATCAATTATTTTCAGCTTTGGTCACATGTGACTATATTTTTAGCTGATGTTAACAAGTAGGTTTAGTTAACAATTGTGAAGACTTTAGACTCTAAAGTTTAGAGGTTTAATGAGTTGTTCATTTAATTGATATTTTAATATTACATAAACTTTATTGAAAACAAATGAGACATGTTGGTTAATTGCTCGACTACAGCGTGTCATACATTCAGCATTATAATTATCGTTCTTAATAAGAACAGAAATCTATAAATAAGTCGCCTACAGAGGTATTCGTTCTCGGCATGACATAAAACATTTATAGAATGCTTTGAAATTGTAGCTAAAAATGTGTTTCAGTGAACGAATGGAAATTTAATTGGATGTCTGCAGGCAAAAGGTCACAGTTCAGTTTAGAGTGGTCGATAATCACGGGTTGAAGCTTTCGAGGGAGGGATTCGCAAAATGATAGCAGAATAGTGCCGGATCAGCCTACTAAGCAAGTTCTTTCAATAACTTTGATTGCGTGCCTTCATATGGAACCTTTTCCAGGATTCCCGTGAATTGATATTGTATTGAGATATTTGGTTTCATACCCGTTGCTACGTACGTATACGCAGTGTGTTACGTGTTAATACGTATCTGTATCAGCGTCATGTGGTTAGATTCGTGTTTAAACTCAATAAAGAAAGGACACATGCGATTAAAGACTTACACATGTGTGTTCACAGTTCCATTAATAAGGTTAGGAAGGCGCCTGCCACGTCTAGTGTCGCGAGTTTTTATAGCCTCCGGTAACTGCTCAGGTACTTGTATGCTAACATAATTGGTCTCAACATACAAGTTAAATAGTATTTTCCTAAATTCTAACTTAGTCGAAATTTTTCAACAAATTTGAATTTTTAATGAAGCGACACCGCTTTACAAAGCAGCTAATTTAAATACAAAGCAAAAGTTATCCTATCCTCCTAAGTTATGTAATAAATATGAATGTGAGTTTGTGTGTACTTTTACGGGAGCGAAGCCACGGGCAATAGCTAGATGTGTGAAAATTCTATGTAGAAGGAACATAGTGTTCTTTTAAGTTGTCAAGTATTGATAATTGATTGAGAGAAAATGAATTTATTTTGCAAATGGATCTTTTCAGACAGTTTTACACGTCAATTAGGCCCACCTACTGTGTAAAGAAGTGATATAATATGCCACTTCTTATATTCCCTAATATTCCTTAACAAACTATTAAGTGTACGGCGGGCGTCAGCATTCTGTTCTACGTATTACCTACTTAGTAATACGATAGCATAACACAAAACGTGTACTAATAACCTTATGTTCCTGTATTAAAGTAGGTTCATCATCCTCCGCGCCTTTTACCAACTAAGTTATTTGCCGAACTTTGATATTTTACGTGAAGCGACTGCCATCAGACCTCCACAACCCGAGTACTAGGCGATATCGAAGTTCTGTAGTTAGACCAGGTTGTCGGACTTTTTAGGGCTCCAACTACCCGTAACGAATGCCACAGATGTTTGTATGGCACCCGGGACCGACGGTTTAACGTGCTCTCCGAGGCACTGTATTAAAGTAGGTTATTAAATAAAATTTATATCGAGCCTTACAGGGGCTGTACATCTTTGTCTAGTCTAATGGTATTTGAAGACATAAGTTTAAAAAATATTTCATTGAGAAACCCTTTTCTAACTAGCTTAAAACTTACTTAGTGTTGGGTGGGTAGGTTCTCCAATTGCACATTGTTTGACATAGGCTACAGTCCTTAAAGGCCTTCGAACCAAAATGGTTCGATTGCAAAGTCGTCAAACCGCCTAAGTCTATAGAGAGATCATCCCCCTAACTAGAGTGGCGTCAGTCGTTAGTTATCCAATATAAATAAACCAATTGATTCAAACACTATATATAAAGAATAAAAGTACCTATGTATTTTTAACTCCGGCGCAAAAAGGAGGGTTGTTATAAGTTTAACTTGTGTAATTATTAGTAATTTATTATTTATCTAACACAACTCTAAATATAACAGTTGTATAATTATCAAAACAGTTTAATGAAAAATATTTTGGAATCCTCGTTTGTCGCACAGGTTCTAACGTAATACTAGTAACTACTCAGTAGGTACATGCGAGAACGTGACATCGCCTCTATCACATCATGACCACAGATTACTAAGTAGTTACTAACATGACATCCAGCGACAATGTTGCGGCACAACTATCACTGCGTCTGTGCCGATGCGTATAAGTCGCTGCGTCCCTGACGCCACAGACGCCAAAGAAAGTCTACTTTAATAATATTAAAAATATGCGTATTTATGTTTATACATCTTATATATACAAGACAGGAGTTAACTTGCTTCTCTTTCATCATCTATATGTATCTGTATAAATACTCTAAATAGACACACGTACACATCTATCTTACTTATAATACCATAAAGAGGGTCCATTGTCATGACCGACCTGATAAAGCAACTATCACAGTGTAGTAGTCTACCGGTACATGTGCAATTCAAAGAAAGAAAGCTAAAGCCATGACGCGTTGACGACGCGGAGTACAATACCACAAGTCCACCACTCTGCATATTGCTCTGCGGTTGCAAAAGAACAAACATTTACCTACCTATTTCACACTACTCCACTCCACTACTGTTCTCCAACAATGCATTACATAGGAGTATGTCTAATAAACTTCTATGTGGCAGGTATATAAACATCTGTTTCGTGTCGCGTGGGATGATATTTTCCTCGTATTACTTCATCTTCTTTTATTTTATTAAAATTACGAACAACTAGGATTTCTAAATTTAATTTTTGTTTGTAACAGAACTTGTTAAAATAAAAACAATATTGTTCATGATTATCAACTTGTTGAATATCAGTCACTGGATTCTTTGTGCTTAAGGAAATGAACGGATTAATAGTTAACTGCTCTGGAATTCAAAGTTGGTCATCGCCAACAGATTGTTCAGGTCTTGATGAGAATGTTGCTTTCAGAAACATGGAACTTGATGGTAATATAGCAACAGTTTCATAAGTGAAATCAATTGGTGAGGTTGTACCTAAATAGCTGTCCATGGTTTTTTCAATCAAGTCAAGATTAGTGCCAGTTTCCACGCTGTTTGATGTCAGACGAGAGGAAAAAGAACCTTCAACAAGGTCTGCCTCAAATATAACTTGTTTAAGTAAAAGTATAACCAAGTTTATATTCGCAGAAAACATACCAAATTTAAATTTTTCACTGGTATCGTCGCCTTCATGGTTTGAATATTTTTAGTTATTTCAAGTAATTTTCATCTAAGAAAAATAATGAGATTCCTGCTATGGACCCCCAATCATGGACACTTATATGTATTACTGGAAAGATAAGGATAAAAACAAAATTACAAATAAATATATATAATAGTCACTTTGAAAGGAATGATTTTAGAAAACTAATTGAAATATATCCAACGAAATAATTTTTGACATTTGATCATTGGTGATTTAGTTCGTATTCAAACCAGTTATGACCATTGTAAAAACAGAGTTCGGTTTAAATTACTTCTCTATTTAAAATTATGTCAGAATTTCTTAATTCCTAATAGTCCACATAAGATCATCTCAAAGTCAACTATCCAATAATACAACAAATTAATTCCTAAACTCATCTTCTTAACGATATGTGTTATAATAACACACACAGTAAAATCGATTTTTCGGACATAGCTTACACTGCACTTATATTTAGGCTGCCATCTTGAAGAAAAAGGCCAACCTGCAGTTTTTGACTGTCTTCTGTTTATGATTCCATGTAATCATTATAAAAATATTTTTATATGTGAAATATTTCAGCTTATTTACAAAACATGTTAATCATTGGTTTTTGTTCATAATTGATGCCATCACCCAAGCTACTGAAAGTAATAAATTTAACACGAATGACAACTGTGGATTTTATTTGAGCTAAGGATTGAGGATTTTCTGACCGCGTTTAATGATTAATAAGAGATTTTGAAATTTTATCAGGCAAGTTCACTTAAATAAAAGAAATGTATACTTATATTGTTTTATAAAATTGAAGTGTATGTTTCGTTTTAGTGCTCGATCATGTCAGCCAGCTGAAAATATATTTCCGTACCGTGCAGTAAGTAATTTTTAATAGGAATTCCTCTAAACATAATCCTAATGCAACTAAGTTATTCATGGAAATAAAACATCTGATACATAGAAAAGCATAGATGTTTTAGAATTACAGATAGCATTCGCATTATTAACCTTATTTCTGTGTATAGTTTGCAAAAACAACATTTTTAAATGCCGTTCTATTTTCAAAGGAATTTATGACGTACTAAAAACAAAGGATTGAAAACAAAAATACTGGCTATATAAGCGAAAAAAAAAAACGTTTTGTTTAACATCGTAAGTTATTTTCACAGTTGTTTACGGGCTTTAAAAATATCTCAAATCCGAATCGGCGACGTCAAACGTACCTACTCACTACCTACCCATTGTTTTCGGAACTCAACGCTGGCTCATGACGTTAGAGCGATCGATCTGCTTTATTCTTAGTGGAAATAGTACAGTGTTAACCTCAATACTCCAGCCCCAGTAAAATAGTTGTCAACGACTCTAATCAAAACTTTTTTTTTACTTTTTCTATTTTTTATTTTATAGTAATCTATAACAATAAAAATGACTAATTCTTTCTTTTATATAATAATAATAAAAGTATTAGTATGAATAAGCTTTACAAGGAAAGAAAAATTGCATAAACATTCTCGGAAAATGACGAAATTCGGAAGCAAATTATTGAAATTTTTACTGGACAACGTCTGGAGGGTCAATTTGTAACAGACCTAGAACTAGATTAAATACATGCTTTGCTTTAAATAAAATACAAATTACAAAACACTTTGTATGCTTGTTTGCCACCGACGTAATATAAAAATTTTTTCGAACGTATTTAGAATACTTAATACAAAATAATTTAAGACGTGCATTTGGCATATGAAATAATAAATACAGTATTTAAAATTCAAAACACAAATAACAAAATACATAATAATATAGACCCATTCATCAGGAAAAGAAGAATCTCCTTTTATGAACACGAAGATTTTTTTCTATGTCTTTTTCCATTTGTAGTCGTTTTCTTATAATATGAAATAAATATTGCTGAGAATTTGGTTATATCAAATAAAGATATTATATTAAAAAATTATTTTAAAATATATATATTGATTTATATTATGTATTATGACTAGAGATCGGATATTCCGATGCATATTTACCTAAAGTTGAGATGTTGGCTATTATGGAAAGCACTTTTTTATCGAAAGAATCCCGCGATTCCGGGAAATTCAAATTTAAGTGTACCTATACTCCGTGAGATGTAATAAACCCCAGTTTGACATAAATGACACTTGCTTTGTTACAACGTATAATGGTTGCTTTTCCCTACTTTTATTGTCAGTGATTTTTGACGAAGCAAAAACAACCTTATTTCGTTGTAACAAGCGTCAAATCGGGCCTATTAAACCCCAGGAAATGTAAGCATTTTGTAAGAGTGCGAGTGAGACGGCAAATTATACTTGCTTGTGCGCAAGTAGCGACGCGACAATACAACTGCATTCGTCATGACGTACAATTCATTCCATCTGCAATTTTGTTGTAAAGGCGATGTTATAATAAAAAACAGTAAAAAAAGTAAGCCGAAACTGCTCACTAATAAATATAAATCTCATCTATAAAATATTTAAAAATCTCTTGTTCTAGATTCTCTTCTCGCTTTTGTGAGTGGAGTATCAAGTACGGTCTTCAGGTGAACCGCGCGAAAACTCAAGTAATCGTGGTGGGCAGTTCCAGGATGACTGCCGCAAATTAATTTTAATGATACGCCAATCTTATCTTATTCCTTTAAACAAGCAATTCTTGTATGTATGTTTTTATTTATGTATGTATTTATATTTCGGGTATCTTTGAAACGGCTTTAACGATTTCGAGGATTTTTTTTATACAGATACAGTTTTGCATTTTAAGTTTAATTGCATAGTCGTATTACCTGTAAAAACGCAAATTTACAAATATATATATATATATATATAAAAAAATACGATTTTACAAAAAGCTACCAGGTACTTGATAAATACCTAATACTGTAAAAAATCTAAATCATTACACTCCCGTCCATCCTACCGGTTGAATTGTTGTTGACTTCGTATGTTCTTGGAATCTGTCCTAAAACGTAAAAATATTGAAGACGGTTCTGTAGCCAAATTATACGGTCGATTTAGTCTATTGAATGACAAATTCGACTGTAAACATCAGTTTTTGCTAGACTAGTTACGCACCAATTCGATACTAATATTAAATATTAATCTGGAACATATTCATAGGTATAGCTCATTAGAGCCACCCGGCACCCGACCAGCACTTTCATGTACATAAACTAAAATACATTTTCATGTAGGTACGTCTTACTTTGGGTCTCTACTAAAAAAACATCTACTTATAACTGCTTATAACTGACAATAAACAGCCAGGAGATTGTTTTTAGATTGATAAAAATGAAATAAAGTGCTTTTGATAGGTTTATCTAAGATTAGATTAATTATGTTACAGTTAGGTACTTACTCGAATTGTGGCCGGAGCCATGTTTACACGCGATAGTTGGTTAAAACCAAAATGTATCTATAAACGTGAAATCTAAATGTAAAAAAGGTATTGTATGTAACAATAAAGTTCATTTACAAAGTTTTTGTTTCTATTTGGACGCGTAAAAAGGTACAGGAGTCCAATTCGGGCCTCTTTATTTATTAATGGTAACAACGAAAGTAAAGTAAGGATCACAAGTAAGTCTGCCGATACTTGTCGTCTAATAAATTATTACTATATGTTTTATTAGTACTACAGTTATACACCAGAAAATTTCAATAATGTCGAATTCACATACTATTGGTATTTGGTATTGGTATAGGGCTCTGTTTCCGCATCTAGACTCATATGCGGTCCATTAGGCGTTCAGATAGGCTGACTAGTTGAGCCAGCCTAGCTCCATCCAGAAGCACAGAAGCCTCCTGGGGCGTTCACAGGCTTCTAGGAGCGACATTGCTCCCGCGAGGATACTTGCCCGTTGTGTGGCCATTCCCTCGCATTCCAGGACAACGTGGGCGGCCGTTTCCTCAGCGCGCGTTAAGACAGCCTCTACATAAAGGTTGAGCTTGTCGCATTGATAGTGAATAGGTGTCGGTTTAGGGCCAAGTTGCCCGTAATGGTTCCTACAACTATTCTGATGTCAAATCGGTTGAGACTGAGCAGTCTGCACGTTAAACCTGGTGAGACCTCCGTCAGCACCAGTTTAGACTGCCTAAAGCCGGGTGTGTCGGCCCAACGGCCGTTGTGCGCTTCACGGATCCGTTGCCTTACCCATGAGCGAAGTTGATTAAAGGGAAGTGGCAGCAGTACAGTTGGATCTGCCACTGACGTTACAGATCCCTTAATTGCCAGTTCATCAGTGAATCGCTATGCCCCTTGATCCATTGAAGAATTAGCCCATTGGCAGAGGCTAGACGTTCCAGGGTCTGGTGGCATCCGTAAATGAGACCGGAGTTCATGGTGTTGCCCTCCAGGGCCTTTAGGACGGCCATACTGTCTGACAGTATGCGGATGTTGTACTCCTTTATACCCCTTGACATGACCGCGGTAGCGGCGTAGGTTATCGCAACGCACTCACATTGAAATATGGAACTGTGTTGGCCCAGCGCCAGTGATATTGTTATATTAAAGTCTTGTGAGAAGACTCCGGCTCCAGTCCCTGTCCCCATCTTGGAACCGTCCGTGTATATCCAGACTTCATTTATGCCAGATTGATCTCTGTCGTTTTCAGATAGTTGTATTTGGTACCTCCATCCGAAGATGTGTTGTTTAGGGATCCTATCGCATAGGGCAGCTATTAGTGGTTGATATTCCACTAATCGATTTCATAGTTTGGAATGGGGACCCTCTCGGTTGTACCACAGACCCAGGTGTTTGAGTCTGATGGCTGCCACAGCTGCTTCCTGTTGTATATATAGATCTAGCGGTGCTAGATCTAGAGCCACTTCAAGGGCAGCTGTGCTACCTAATAGTTTAATTAAGTAAAATTTCGCATGCATAATTATGTCGGGCTGTTTTTTTTTCAATAAAAATAGATCAAGCCCAAAGCAGTAGCTCCCACGAGATCTACGTCTACATCGTCTCCCATGTTTGCACTGACTACCATGTCCACAGAACACTAATACCCTACGGACCATGCCTGCAAGTGTGTGAATCAGGGCTGCCAGATTGTAAAATTGGATACAAAATTGGTATAATATCGGTTATCTTTTGTATCCTGTTTGTATAGTAGATTGCATTGTATAATTGGATACAATGTCATTGCTAATGTTATAGCGTAAAAAGTACGTACATACACATAGAGATACTTAAAACAAATCATGTCTGTG
This sequence comes from Callimorpha dominula, assembly GCA_949752705.1. Classification (NCBI taxonomy): domain Eukaryota; kingdom Metazoa; phylum Arthropoda; class Insecta; order Lepidoptera; family Erebidae; genus Callimorpha; species Callimorpha dominula. The sequence goes on from OX457003.1 coordinate 16,013,376, forward strand.
ATAAACTGTTAAATCCTTACACGTTAAAGTTAAAACACCTTTTACTAAAATCTCCAAAGAGTGACGTTCTATAGTTGTACAACACTGATTTTGTATAATAGTACATGATTTTGTATAATTTCCGAGTCTTAGTGGTATTAAATAAGTTGTCCTTACTGGCAGCCCTAGTGTGAAAAGCTTGCTTGGCACGCTACGTGGCAGGCTGCTCGCCGAGCTGCGTGCCGTGCTGCTTGCCAGGCTGCACGGCGTGCGTGTAAACGCACCATTACACGACCAGACTAACGTTTGTTGTATTAGTCATTTTTACATTGCATTTTAGATTGCCCTCTATGTATGAGACAACTTGATGAAGGGCAGATTCTGTTGATTTACCCATCGAGTAAGCATGTTGGTTGGGGTTCAAAGGGTAGTTGACTAGTGCAGTGCTCCTGATTTCCCTGTCTATTAGTCTCTCCAGCACTTTAAGTAGGAATGATGTGAGACTGATGGGTCTGAATGATTTCGGTTGTGTGTAGTCTCCTTTCCCAGGTTGAGGAATGAAGACTACTTTGACCTCTCTCCACTTCAGGGGGACGTAGCGGTGTGCCAGGCAACTGCCGTAGATGATCCGGAGATGATCTATCAGTGCCCCATCACACCATTTTAGCAGGCCTGGGAAAATGCCATCTAGTCCTGCCGCTTTGTATGGGAGAAAGCTGTTAATCGCCAACTGTACTTTTTCATGATTCACGATTTTGCGGGCAGTGGTCCAGTCTGAATCGCCTGGCGTGTTTCCCTCGCTTTCTTCCCATGTGTTCACATACTATTATGGAGGATGATGACAGTCATCTGAATCATTCGACATCGGAAAAACATAGGCTATTAATAAAGACTTCAGTATTGAGCGTTCTTCCGCTGCCTCGATCCCCGTATTTGGACCCGGCTATTGGTACATTCACTCAGTTTATAATGGCGGCCTTGAATATGCCAATTCCAGGCTGCACTTTATAATCTGTGGTCATCGATAGATAACCTCTCTTTACCAAGAGCTGTTTGTGTTTGAGGCGAAGAAATAGGTTATGCAAAGGTCTTCTGTATTTTATTTTAAGAAGTAAATCGGTAATCGATTTCACATCCGACATCATTCATGTGACCGACGTGTGTAGTGCTTTATATTCTAATTTTCAATACAGGCAATCTTCTTTCGTTCATTTTAGTTTTTGTAGCCCAGGTAACCAATAATTTAGTCAAGACGTCATACATAGTATAGCTAGGTACATTTCTAATAGAATACAGTACATTTTTTGTGTGTAGAATAGATTACAATACTTTTTAGTGAGTATTTTAGTAACTTTCGAGAGTTGCTGAGCAGAACCAATTATACTTAAATTACCTGGTTTCATCGATGCTTGCTGTGCATATTAATAAGTATAGGTATTCCGTAAATTAATATAATATAAATAGGTAGTTAGTTTTAAAACAATTTCACTTATATCTTGAATAATTATTTAAATATACATATCTATTCTACTTAACCCTTTTTTTGTTTCTCAGAGGAACAATTTACGAAACGTAGAAAGTAATTTTGAAGTGCATATAACTGTAATGTATTCCTATTTGGGACGAATTTTACTTAAATTTATTTTAACAACGTGCAGAAATATTTTTACAATCGCCTTTAGTAATGTAGTGTCAATGGTTTTTGTAATGTTTTTTTTTTAGAAAGAATACTAGTAACTGGCGTCACACATTACTAGTACTCTGGTTAACCCCTCCAGCTAAGAGAATTGGTTGTGTTAGGATTGGGTTCACGTCGGTAGTGCACTAAGTGGGGTTCGAACCTGCAACTACTTAATCGCAAGTCTGATGCCATAACCATTACGCTACCACCGCTTCAAATTTACAGGTTGTCTAGCAGGCAGTTAGTTACAATAAGATTTTTTTTTAAAAGTCTATCCGTTTACAAGTTATGACCGTTTGAATTTCCCGGTAATTTTTACTCCGTTTCTCATAAAAGCAGGTGGAACGTGTAAAGTTAAAGATTTTAAATAGTACGTATTTTGTTATTTTGGAATTTTTAATATACTATAACAGTTCAAGTTATACTGGCCATGAAATAAACTTTGAATACCGGGCGATCAGTACACAAATACATTTATTATAGAGAGTAAGCATAACATCATATATTTTATATTTATTGTTACGAGCTCAGGTTCGGGATTAGAATGGTACCCCAGTTTATTACCGACATAGACACAATTTTTTTTTATAATTCACAAATAACTCAATTATAATTTATTATCACTTTGTACTTCGCCCTTATCGCACTTGTTTACTCGCTGATCGCTCACCTAGAACTCATTAATACTCTGACATTGCAATTAATACTCTGACAGTAATTCGTAGATAGATCGTGATTTTTTTCCGTAAGCTCAAAACCACTCCGGAATCTTCTAATATAATGTGTAACATAATATAAATAGACTATTACTTTCATTTATTATTTTTTAGTTTATCAGCAGTCTGGTTACCATAGTACAGGCTCTGCCTAGTTTGGGATCAGACGGCCGTGTGTGGAGAAATATTATTATTTATTGTCAAAAGATCTCGTGCATCACAATTTAGGTAATCTATAACTTCCTATACTCGACAATAGATGGCGCCCGCGAGTCAATTAAGACTGTAGTACTCTATGTAATTTTCTGTGCATACAAAATTTTAATAATAACAATAATACACAAATATTAAGACACTGCACTATCGCGAGATATACAACCTTAGAGATTATTTTCTTCATATTTACGTGAGAGTACATTGTAATGTAGTCGCAGTGGACGGCACTCCGCTTACTCTGGCCAAAGAGACCTCCATTATCGTTTTTAACGGGCCCTAAATGTATGTACAGGTATTAGATGTAGACTTAATAACATCCACGTCTTGGCTACGGTTTGGTGATCACTTCGGAGAAGAAGACGGATAATTATTGGAAATATATCTGGTCAATAAATCTATTCTGGTCAACTTGCCTTAAAATACAGTCTTGGGAATTCAGAGGTGCAATATTACAAATATGTGCCCGATCCAGTTCACGAAAATGGTCGAACCATATTGTTTTGGGATCGATCTATCATCACTGACAAAACTATTGTTGCCAATAAGCCTAATATAGTGCTGATAAACCGATTAGAGCGTCGCGCAATAATCGATCGTAGTCAATATAATTGTTCCTCATGACGAGAATCTCGTGAAAGTTGAAAAAGATAAACAAATATAATATTTGAATTTGTCTCACGAGATTGTCGATACATGGAATGTGGATTCGGTGATAATTGTTCCAATAGTCATATCTGGTCATGGACTGATAACCAAGAACTTTAACCAACACTTTCTTCTTTATTTCTTAAGAGGCTTGCGTTAGACGGCTGGATCAAGGGACTGGTGCAGAAGGCAGTTCTCCTCGACACGGCCCGTGTAGTGAGGAGACTCCTGTCTTTGGAACCCTAACCACCGGTGTCTTATTCGGTGGTGTATTATATATTTTTTTAAATTAATTATATGTGCTTAATATGAATAAAGAGAATAATAATAATAATATTCAGTTTCATCATAATACACATCACTATCTAGACCCAAACGATTCCTGTTATAGGTAACTGTTAGTATGATCATATTATAGAGAGGTCTAGTTGGAAATAAAGCAACACTCATAACACCACCCGTTTCAGTCGTGTATTGCTCTCAATGAAGCTCTTGCGATGCTCAATCATTTTCTTCTGGAGGGTCGTTCTAATTCAAGAGCCGGGTGGTTTCGTACTTAGGCTATTTGCAAAGACTTTTTGAAACTCCAATTACAAATGAAAGCTAAAAACACACACAAATCCATTTTAGTTATTATAAGTGTTTCTGATACCATGACGTAGTGGTGAACATACATGAAAGTGGAGTCTGAGTAGGTACATTAAAGTGAAGTACTACCCACAAGAAATATGAGATGAAGGCAAGCGAGGCAGTGAGAATACTTAAATATTTGAAGAGATACTTGTGTTGGCGAAAAAACAACATTTATATCTGCGTCTCATGGGCCCAATTCCGTAGCTTGAGGAAAGGGCGTGACAAGTTTTGCCAGCATTCGGTCTCAAGACTATAAATCAAAGATATGTGGGATATATAAATTATAAGAAAAAAATACCGTAAGAGAATTTCTCTTTGTTTTCGGACACTTGATAGGGTATTTTAACTAGACAGCTTGTTCTTCGAGATTTTTTAGACGACCAATATTTGTTTATTTGATAAAATTTTGTAACAATTTTGTTAAAAATAACAAATAAAAAGCCTGTAAACCCTGTTTCCAGGGTTCTCTTTCCGGACCGTTGCAGCTTTCGCTAAAAGCACTCGTGATGGAACAATGCGGTTTTAATACCGACTTGTTTTGCATTTTTAATCTTCCGTTTTTTTTTGCTGAGCTATTGCAAATACTGAGCTGTCAGTAAAACCAAGATTTACTTACTAACTTTTTTATAATGAGGTCAGAACTTGTTCACTTAAAAAACGGTAGGTACCTATATAATAGACTCTCTTGAAATATTGCTTTTTATATGACTTTCAAGAGCCCCTTTTATTAATATGTCTAAGTGGTTTTACAATCCAAGGTACAATCCAGGAAAAACATGCACTTGTTTCTTTGAGCATTTTTTAAAAGTAAACAGATGATATTACGTAAAGTTGCGTAGAGAATAGAAGGTTCAAAATAAATTTGTCAAAGTCTTCCACAATATTTTAATTCAATCGTGGGAGAGCCGGGAGAGCCATACCACGCCCTCACAGAAAACCGGCAGTGAAGCATTACTTTTCGCGGAGTGAGTAAAGTTACCGGAGGCCTTAACTCTTCCCTCCTCCCCCTCTCTCCCTCTCTACCACCTCTTCCCTACTCCTACCTTAAAGGCCAGATGCAGATGCCCATGGGCGGCGGTAGTCATTTAACATCAAGTGACCCGTCAAAAAAAAAACACAATAATACTCACTTAAAACTTACTGTTCATCGTGGATTCTGAACTATAGCAGCTTTTTTGCTTTAAAGGCACTAAGCCTTTTAAGTCATAAAGGCTCCGGGCGGTATAACTACATGCATCGCGTCGACCGAATGAAATGAGAGCAATAGGAGTCTTATTCACGTTTACATTGTACAAAGCTCGAACGATGCAGTATGTAACGAGTTGACAATGTTGCATTTATATATGTGGTCGCAGTAAAATACATCGTACTTTCAGTTTAGGTACATTACATTTCTTTGATGAACGTTCAGAAGGAATGATATTTAAATAAGTACGGTAACTACAAATTAGACCCGAAGACACTGTTTGATCTATAACATTCGATATTTTGAACACTCGGTGTATTGAGTGTAATAAACCATTCGATATTAAGAACGTTCGAGTATTTATTCGTTCGATTTATAGTGGTCGATCAATTGATATTAGATTGTTTGGCATCGATTTGGCATAATACAACTCTGTGTAAGGAATACTTAATGTATATAGAAGAAGTGCAGAAAGCTAAAAAATACGTGAAGAGGCTATATCAAACTACGCGCGTCCAGTATGTATGTTGACCTGTCATTCTAAGTAAAGTCTAACAATTACAGTCCAGCTTATACTTTAAGGTATAAAATATTTTAATTATTGTCGAATTTCGACCACCAGGCGATTTTTAGTTGTAATAAACATTTGTTAATCAACGCAAAGCATTGGTGTCGTTATTTATTAAACAACTAGCTGCGCCCCGCGGTTTCACCCACGTTAGTCCGGATGCCGTGGGAATATAGGTATTATGTATTAATCCAGGTGTCCAGCTAGATAGCTGAAATTGCGATGAAATGTATCTACATACCAAGTTTCATCGCAATCGGTTCAGTAGTTGTTGCGTGAAAGAGCAACAAACATTTATATCCTCACAAACTTTCACATTTATAATATTAGTAAGGTGTAACACGAGACAATCATGACACTGTATAATACCTATATGTATGGTTAGAAAAACATTCATCGTTAATCTAATGTTAAAATGTATTTGATAGTTTAAGTAGCCAAAAAACTGTAGATGCTCTTAGGCAAGGCCATTGTTTGGACTTGGTAAATACAATTCATTATTCAAAGAACTTTTTTCGCCTAGCATACTATTGAGGCTTTCGTCGTGGATATGAAAAACTGGTAAAATAATTTTAAGAGCGTAATTTGGACAGGTTAAGAATATTAACAGGCACCTTACCCATCGATGCTTCCATAGTGGATAGGAATAAACTGGTAAAAGAATTTATAGAGCGTAATTTGAAGAGGTTAAGAATATTAACAGGGTCACCATTGAAACGATGAAAACGATTTTAGAATTTCAGAATACGGATCCGGGAATGTAAATGTGTTGCACTTACGATGCCTGGTAATCACACCTTTCGTTGCACTTCTCTACTGTGGCATTATGGCGCCGTCAGAGAAAGTACTATGGATTTACCTTTCGGATGTTTAAAGTTGCTTGTATTACAGTTCCCCATTTTCAGTTGTGCCACGAGATGTTTTCTTTGAATGATGTGGAGGAATATAAACACCATTATATCACTTGTAAAATTCAATACAATATACAACTGATCAGTACAATATACAACTCATTCCTTGAGCGATGCCGGTTCGGTTGTTATTTTGTAGTTCAGCTAGTCTTCGCTACATGACACTGAAGTAAGTATATTGTTGTATATGGATGTAGACGCAAGGAAAATTGTTGTATGTTAGGTTGTTGTTTAACAGTCATGTAAGTGTTAACAGGCGGATAGTAATTGTTTCTAGCTTTCTGACCTCACTGATGATGACTTTTTAGATTCAGATGTAGATAACTATCCGAGACAACGCAAAAAAATTAAATAATAAACATTAGTTAACCTCATTTATTTTCAAAACACGTGTATATCTCTAAAAAAAGTAACATTTTCGTTGTTGAATCGTTTAACGCTGAAATGTAGGGCCCGGCCAATTGGTACGAGAGAAAATTACTCGTTTCGTGGTTGATGAGACTTTTAACGAGCACCAAACGGCCATATTGGCGGAAAACGTACAATTAATTTGTAACATCTGTTTATTTTTGTCAATTTTATTATCTGTTTCGTTTCTCGTACATGTGGAACGTTGTGATTTGTAGCTAAGCAATGCTTTGGCGCTAGAGAAGTGATGATGTATTGTCTTTTGGAGTAAAATATCTAGTACAATAGATTCATAACCTTTAACTGTTATAGGCCGTACATTATAACGGAATCTTGCTGTTCTGATGATTTTGACAGAGCTCCTGTTTGTTGTTTAATCCATAAGGACGGGGGGTGACGATACCACAAAATAACGTAAGAAGTAGTCTTGGCCTTAAATTAAATTACAGACGTGCAATAACACATTATAGTAAAATCAAGCTTCTAGCTTGACTTTACAGAACCGCAGTGTGAGATTTTGGCTGAGTTGGGGACAAACCTTTTTATGCTTTTATTTGATAGTTTACCTAAAGTAAGAACTCAGAGTAAAACTCCGACGAAATTCCTTTGCTTTGATTAGGAGATATTTAGTTTTTCTGATATATTGAGAAAAACCCATAGAAATGCTTTTTCTCGTTTATGCGTTAGAATTTTCTTTATATTATTTCACCATTCGGTCGGCAACGTGTACAACTATATTGTATGTAAAAAAAAACTATCTAAAAGACCTCCGGTACACCTTAATTTTTTTTTTCTTATTTTGAAAAAATATTTTTTTATTTCAAAGTCTTGTGATATCCGCATTTTATTTTAAGGCTAAAAGTAACCTTACATTACGTGTTATGTCATACGTAAATATTAAATAAATAAACGGCAGGACGGCTGAGTAATTAATTTTTTAATATATTGGTTAGGGTTGTCAACACAGAAACTTTCGATTCTGAGAATCTCTAATTACAGGATAATTTGGTTTGGACTTCCCTAATGAGTGCCATTGTGTCCTATCTTTGGCTTGTTTTGTCAGTTTCTGCCAGATGTCCAGTTTTAGTATAATATCATGTATAGCTGACGGGACATCAACACTTGACTATGACATCACTTATATTACCTGTCTTGTTGGTCTAGTGGTTAGTGATCCTGGCTGTTAAGCCAGAGGTGTGCGTTCGATTCCCACCCCGGACAAATAATTGTGTGATGAGTATGATCATTTGTTCTGTGTCTGGGTGGGTGTATTGTCGGTGTTAGTAGATGTTGTGCGTCCGAAAGCAGGCACTACCAACGACGGCGACACTGCTCGAACAGCACTATAGAACAAACAACGTAATTCGTTTGCTGAAATTCTTGGGGTAGAATATTGGCTTGTCGATGGCATCCATACTATATTAGTAGCATTCTCCAGCAGAGCTGAGATAAATGCTGAAAAATTTAGCCTTTTTGCATTAAAATTGCTACTAAAATGTCCGATACTCTCCAAAAAATATTTATGCATGGTAGTGAAATAAGCAGATCTAGTGCGTTACCGATAGATATGTTATTTAAACAGGCAGAAGAGTTGCAAAATAAGTATTGGCGGTACGACAGAGAGCACCATACTCGAAAATTTGATCGAAAAACCACTTCACTCGATTTATTTCAACGTGCCCTAGAATTCTCGGATAGATACTTCACGATACGTTTCTCTCGAAAAAAAGAAAATAATAACCCCTGCTGTACCTACGAAGGTACTAAGGAGAGATGATAGTAACTTAACCATTTTCGAGGTTGATGATGACCTGTGTGAGATAACACTTACCAGAGAAGACAATTTAATTTTCTCCGTCAGTGAACATGATATGAAAATAAATTGACATTGCATCATCCCTACTTCCAATAATCACCACATATTATAAAACAAAGTCCCCCGCCACGTCTGTCTGTCTGTCTGTTCGCGATAAACTGAAAAACTACTGAACAAATTTTCATGCAGTTATCACTAATAGAAAGAGATTCATGAGGAAGGTTTATGTGTATAATTTTTACCCGTGCGAAGCCAGGGCGGGTTGCTAATAGTTCTATATAATGCGAAAGTTTGTGTATTATAAACTCGGTTAAAAAATAATTTGGTATCATCCCCTGCTATCGTAGTACCTATAACTAATACTAATAATAACTCCACACGTCTCGTACCTATAATTAATATATTTTAACCATGGTAATAATTTAGTGAACGTGAAACGTAGGTAAAAATTGTTTGATTACTAGTAGTAGTAATAGAGTAGTAGAGTATTTTTTGATACATTTGAATCTGATATGGTTCTCCACTTGTGAAAAATCCATTTCAACGCGGGCAAAGCCGCTAGCAGCAGCTAGTATCCATATAAAACGAAATACCTGTATTATGTAGATTTTTTTTTTCTATTATAGTGATTTTGTAAGTAATGCTTTTGACAACCCTATTTCCATAGAAATTTATAAAAAACTTAGAAACCGAATATTTCAGAGATCCCACAATGGACACATTTCAATTTTTGGGGTATGATACCTGATTGTTTTTCCTATATTTTACAATTTAAATAAAATGCGGAAACAAAAGGAAATCTGAGAAATAAAATAAAATCTGACAATAGAAAAAAAAATAATAACTCTGTGATATTATTAGTTACTATGTTGAATTTCATATGATTTGTGTATTTTATTGTATTTAATCAGACAATAAGCTCAATATGTTAATATTTGCAATATTTTAGCAGTACTAATAAAATTATTGATTTTAATAGGTCATTGACCTTTCACGAAAAAAATCATATTTCCTGAACAAGGCTAAGGAATTTCATCGCAGCTCCACTGTTTGCTACTACTGAACCTAATCTATCAAATAAAATCATAAAAAGGCATGTCCCCAACTCAGCCAAAATCTCACACTGTGGACCGCAGACATAAGTATTTCATGTTAATTTCAATTTGATACCTCCACGGTTGTGTACCACAGATCAAATTTTACGAAAGGATAACCGTCAGGTCAAAAGTAGTTTTACACAAATAGTTATCCCATAAAGGGATTGCACTTACAACACTCGGCGCGATTGCGCGTGTTAGGATTTTAAGGTTATAACGTCAATAACCTCAAATAAAATATATCGATTAATAATACTCTTTACATAAAATTATCTAGATACAGTCACACAGGTTATTAACAAACAGTAGTTTATGGATCACGGTAGCAGGAATAATTAAAAACAATAAATCCAACGCAAAATTATTTATTTCAAGTATACCCATTGTAGGTATTTTCAAATTTTTAGGAGTCAGTCTGTATAATTAGGTCGTGAATCTAGTTGCCTGTTCCAATACGTAGATCCTTGGAGAAGAACAAGGCAATAATGATGGAAATTAATGCTAAATCACTTTAATTTCACGATCATGCGAATTCTCATGTCTTAGCATGCTATTTGCTAATGCTAATTGCTAATTCGGTAACATTACATATAGATACCTATATGAAACTTAATGAATAGTGAATCGTTGAAAGTATATTATTTAAAATGCGCTATTATTTTGTGAGACATTAACCATGTACAATATTATTATAAACTAAAGACAGCACAATAAAAACAGACAAGCTCAAAAACTAAAGACTACATAAACAAACCTCTCACGGTCAATTGTAAAACGTACTAAAGATTTATCTATGCTAAAGATCAACAAATTAATCGGATATACATCAAGTCCCATACCTATTACCTACCAAAATTAATAAACAATAATAAATTATGAAATGATACGCATTACGCATTCATGCAAAATGCAACTCTAAATACGTGCATTTCTTTTGAAATAAATAATAACTCCTATGCATGGCCCCTCTTCTCTTACCATCTGCTATTACACTGGTGTGACGTAGGTAAATAAGCATTAGCAATGGCACGACGATTTATTTAATTTAATTTAGTTAGCACGCGGATGCGAAGGAGAGCACACGCTGTGTGAATGTGAAGCGTTAACGAACGAAGTGCAATGAATTAATACATTTACGAAATTTCACAACTTCAATTAATTTGCTAATTGCTAAATCAGAATTCACAAATTTAATATGAATGTGAATGCTAATTAATCCATCGCTACAAGGCAAGAAACTCCAAGGACACTCTTTTTCCACATGTTTTCTTTACAACGTACTTGTTACATTGTTTATAATAATTGTGTATATCATATATTCGAATAAACATATAATCGTATAAGCATATTAATCATATATGATATACGGCAGTAGAATACTAATTAGAACAGTATCACACAGTAACAAATCATTACAACATAATTCTCCTATTTTATAATACAGGACATTAGTTTGATTATAGATGACAAACAATAAAATATATTAGAAAAAGTATAACAGCTTACGTAACTTAGTAGTTGCTAGGTCCTTCCAGTTCCAAGGCTTGCAATAGAATGACCGGACCCAGACGGGGTATTTATAACAATTCAATCCTTTAACAAAATACAACCAACATACCCTACAATCGTATAGAATCTCATTTTTAAATGTAGACGTAAAATACAAATACCGGCCACTTTGGCTTTATGTAATAATGTCATGTTGGCACCTAAATATATATATATTTTTACGTAATCCATCACGCGCATCGCATGGAATTGTTTTTACCCGACTACGGAAGGTTACGATTTTATGTATATGTTCATCTATTCGCATATCTTCTGAATTACCTATTATAATTTAACAAATAAGAAATGAGGTACCGTTAGAAGCAACTGATCGTCCGCTGATTATAGTCAGTGAATTCAATATGGCGCCCTCTAAGTTATGTATTAAAACAAAAATATGTGTGAAATGTACCGTGTTGGGTATCAAATGAAAGGGCTTAATCAGCACCTTTTGAATATTTTGAATGAAGTTTCTTGGCCTTCATTCAGTTTGGATTTTGTCTATAGAGTATGGACAGATGAGAGCGTTGGTTCAGACCAACACACGGATGGATAGCAAGCAGTTACTGGTAAAAGTAAAACAAATTAAAAAAATTCTCTATCTTTGGTTTGGCTAATCCCAAAAATATCTCCTTACTACAATCTGGAAGTCTTGACAACTAAATATATACAAAATTATCTATCGCATAGCCGCATGATGTGACTTTGTTTTTAAGCAAATATATGTATTTCTTCAAAAACAAAAAATAAATAATTCAAAATGTTGATTCGTCACATTTATCATTTGCAGGTGATACATAGGCTGCACTAAAAGTATCGGGAATGGAATATTTCCACTGTTTCTGTCATATTAAAATATTTTTAATTGAAAACTCCTTGGTTTTAAAAATCGAATACCATTTATTTATTTAAAAAAGATTCTCGGTCTTATCACAAGGTTTTGTCAAACTTGTTTAGTCATTGAGAAAATGGAATTGACTCGAGAAAATTCAAGAGCGATGATTTATTATGACTTTCGTAGTGGTTTAACGCAAAAACAGTGTGTTGACCGGATGATTTCTGCATTTGGTAATGAAGCCCTATCCAAAACCACAATTTATCGCTGGTTTGCTGAATTTTAACGTGGACGTGTCAAGCTCAGTGATGATCCCCGTCAAGGTTGTCCAAAAACTGCAGTCACCCAAGAAAACGTTGATGCTGTGCGTAAGCTGATTGAGGAAGATCGACATGTGACATACCGCGAAATTCAGGCAACTTTAGACATTGGCATGAGTCAAATACAAATAATCTTGCACGAACAATTAGGTGTAAAAAAGTAGTTTTCCCGATGGATACCGCATTCGATCTGCGAAGAGCAAAAAGCGGCTCGCGTTACTTGGTGCGTCAGAACTCTCGAAAGATTCCACGCAGGATCCTCAAATGCTGTATACAACAACGTATCCGGTGACGAATCCTGGATATACGCGTACGAACCCGAAACAAAAAACCAGTCACGAGTTTGGGTGTTCGAAAATGAGTTAAAGCCAACAAGAATTGTTCGTTTACGGAGTGTTGCAAACAAAATGGTGGCCACGTTTGTCTCCAAAACCGGCCATGTTGCGACTATTTCTTTTGAGGGATAAAGAACGATTAATTCAGCATGGTATGCTAGCATTTGTTTGCCACAGGTCGTTTCTGAACTCCGTAAAGAGAACTGCAACCGCCGCATCATCGTCCATCACGACAATGCGAGTTCTCACACCGCGCACAGAACAAAAGAGTTTTTAAAGCATGAAAACATAGAATTATTAGACCATTCGCCGTACAGCCCCGACCTAAGCCCTAATGATTTCTATTCTTTCCCTAAAATAAAGAATAAATTGCGTGGTCAGAGATTTTCATCACCTGAAGAAGCTGTGGACGCCTACAAAACGGCCATTTTGGAGACCCCAACTTCCGAATGGAATGGTTGCTTCAATGATTGGTTCCATCGTATGGAAAAATGTGTCAAATTTCGCGGAGAATACTTCGAAAAGCAATAAATACATTTTTAAATAGTAATGTTGTGTCACTTCCTTGATTCCCGAAATTTTCAGTGCCGCCCTCGTACATGTAAGTGAAAAATAAGAAGTAATATTAATTGTCTTAATTAGTTACTGTAAATTGATTCCCAAAATAAGCTTTAGCTTGTATTTTGGTACCCATCTTCCAGTCGTGTAAAATGACATAGTTGTTTCTAAATTCTTAATAATAAAATCAGCACTATGTAAAAAAGTTTGACAATTAGTTACAGTGAGGGAAAAGGGCTAAGTATTTTTTTTTTAGAACGTAGTCTTTATTCATAGCAGTAAGTCAGAGGTGTAGAAAAGTTGAGAATGTGGTGGAGAATGTGTGGTGGGCGGTATTTATGTGCAATTTTCGACTACATTTTATAATACCCTATTACGCTACCAGCTATCCAAGAAAAAGATAATTATGAAAATCTGTAAACAATTGCCAATGACATTTTCAATGTTTGGACATTACAAGACTGACTTAGTCTGACTGACTCCTACTCCTCCAATACTCCAATTCAAAAATACGTATTATTGGTTAATTTGAAATAAATGGATTTGATTTGATTATTTTGATGTTATTATAAAATAGCGTTGTCATACAATTATTCGAGTTCCCGAGGGATTCCAAAATGGAAATGTTCTCTTGGTTTTTAAACTCAATATGTTTCAGTTGGCTATACTTACAAAAAAAAAACTACGTCTGCTGATAAAATACTTCTAAAACAACCAAACACGGTAAAACTCTCATATGTATTGGGCAATCTGTAATCTTAGTATGTAGGTATATCTTTTGCCCCGAGTTGTATGAATCAGCCGAGTAGCCCCTTACGCTGCAATAAACTTTCTTAAGACGTTACTAAAACATGAGCTTCTTTCCGATGGCAATAAGGTCTAAATTGGTGTGAATAAGGGACGCTATGAACGAAACAGTGGTACGGCTTAGGGGCAGATTGCCGGGGGCGCGCTCCGGATATGACGAGGCGACTCGATGGGATCCCTAGATAGCTGTACGTACTCAGAATGATTTTAGAGGATTACATAGTCTTTTGCTTCTAACGTCACTATTGGTGTAAACTGAGTATTTATTTTGATCTTAAATTTAACTTTTACTACAACATTTTTAACATGATTGCTAAATTTATAAACTATCTGTCCCAAAAGACGCTTCCGATCGTTAATAAATTTGTTTATATTCCTTTTAATTCAATCGAAAATATGTATTCGTGTTAAAGTACCCCTTTTGTTAGATTGTGGAAACCTCGATGGTCAGTAGCTTCCCGGAGCTAATGGTGATCTGGTATGGTATGTTAATTCAACCGACTAAAATTGTTCCGTGTTCCGTCATAGGTGGGTCTATTGCAGAGACTCGTGTATTATTTACAAAGCAAATCCCAGAGATATATTAAAGTATCCTGGCCACCCATAGCTTCACTCGTTCCATTTATCTCTGCATTGATATGATGTCTATGTTTAAGTTATCCGCTTACAATAAAAAGACCGTTGCTATAAACTATTACCGTTACCACGCGAAGTATCGTACAGACTCTCGTATAATTTAAATATATATACACGTATAGGATGGTGTGATAGTGGAAGATCAGGTAAATTTTCCTGAATATTTATTTTCCTCAACTTTGTACTTGAGAGTAATCTTTCTGTAAACCGGATTAGACGCTGAAAATTGCACGTAGGTATTTATAAAGAATAGTCGTAGTTTGTTTTGTCGTTTTGTAGTACTGAATAAGAACCAAATTTATTTATTTTTTCTTACTAATTGTTGTAGCGACATCCACATACATCAATCATCTATATCAAAACGAAATACGTAGTAATTAGTGGTCTATTAACGAGTAGAGAACAACATAAAAGGTTACGATTACCTAAATTGAGATGCACGCCATCTTTTGACATTGAGCGGAACTAGTAGCCTATTTGTAGAATTTTCCACAGTATATTAGAAAATTTGAGAATAGTTTCAAGCTTTCGGTAAATATCACGATCTTTCTACGAAATAACGTTCGGGTGTAAAAGGGCAGTTGCATTGCGGAATAGATAGAGTTCTAGTTGAGCAATCAGCGAGTGAACAAGTGAATAGAGAAATGTAAATATAAGTGTGAAATACAAGTGGTTGTTGAAATTGTGAGAATTAATTGTAATTGCGAGTTATTGAAATAAATTGTGTCTATTTTGGTAATAAATTGGTGTAACTTTCTAATCCCGAACCTCAGCCCGTAACAATATATATAACTTCCCAACATCTTCCATGGGGCCGTGGCTATCTAAGCATTATCACCTAATCTGGTCGGTGAATCTTGCCATTATCATCAGTTTGAGTATTAATGTAAATGCAACCCTAGAAGCGAGAAGTCTCATCCTCAGAGCCTAAAGATCCTTGAGAAGCGAACGTGGCAGCATAATCGTAAAGCCGTCGGACTTGCGATGAAGTGGTTATGGTTGCGAAGCATACCCAGTACAGGGAACCAGCACCAGGGAAACCCAGCCCTTACACAAGAATTTAGCGGTGAAGAAGAATACCAGTAAAATGAAAAAAAACCGTACAATTGCGAGTCTGACTTGCGCACCGAGGGTCCCGTAAGCAAACAAACTTTTATGTAGATAGTGCGTCCATCACGGCAATCAATTTTCGAAGATTTTTGCCAAACACAAACTTAACTTTGCGGTTCTAAGAATACTCTCCCGTACATTGATGTACAGCATGGTCAACTTTCCAACCACAAAATAAAAGTTTGTAATCACAAAAACCATATTTTTTATGTGATATAACAACAAATTAACGGTTTTTGGATTTTTCCTTTTTTATTTTTTACTAAATTTAATGCTTCTAGGTCAAAGGGAAGTACACTATAGGTTTTGATTTACCTGCGAAATGTTCAAATTTGGTCAAATGTAAGGCTCAAATAACCGTATCTTTTGTTTGCTTTGATTTAGAAGCTTGATATTTTTACAGCTTCAAGAGACTGCAGACATAAGTTATTGGTATTAATTTCAACTTAATGGAAAACCTTTGAGAAGGGTATTGCGAGACAGACAAACGGACAACAAAATGATCCTATAATGGTTCCTCTTTTGAGGAACGGAACCCTAAAATTAATAAAACACTTTGCCAGCGTAGTATAGTATAAGTTGTGTAACACACAAAAAATTTAAATAAGATGTCATATTTGGTTTCATCAGTATCAGTAGAAGTAATAATTTTTAGCTGAACGTGAACGTGACGCGAACTCGACTGAAACTACTGAAAGTTAAGGTTTCAGGTTGCACGTGACTTCTTTATTAATAAGTCTGCAACCACGTGCGTCAAGTCCTTTTTCCCTCTCCCTCTTGTGTTCCTTTGTCCTCTAATTTACATACTTTGCCCTACGCTTCGCTTCCGGACGCATGAAAATTGCAAATGCCATCAGGCGTAAATTTACCGGTAATTCTTTCAGTCCAGTAAAAATTCAACAAAATGGTAGCTGGATGTATCATAAAAATATTGTTTTGTATGTTTTTGAGAACTTATTATGTAGTTTTATTTTTTATTGTTTAGCTACATCATTAAGTTGAAACAAGCCAGCCAATTAGAGTTAGAGTTAAAGCCGCAAAATGCGAGACAAACGAGGTGACACTTCTTTCAAAGCAAATAAACAATGCTAGTAGCTCTTTAATCTTCCTATTTTGTCTTAATTTCACTTGATCATTCAACAATGACTACACACTATCATATACAATAACAATTTGACCTGCTCTTGAAGTCAGTTGAGGAATGAAACCGTAAATGTATTAGAAAACATTAAAAAAAAGATAAATGAAATCGTTAAGTCGTTCTCAAGTTATGGCGTGACCAAGGGAAATAGGGATGCATTTTCATATATATATAGATGGATATAAGTCTTATCTATGATATTGACGATTTTTATACTGGACAGTCTAAAAATCGATTATAAATGTTTGAATTTCGAATGTTATATATATAATAACGACATAGGTACAAAAGAAACTCATTCACTGATTAAAAAAAAAATTGTGTCAGAAAACCGACGTATCACTTTTGAGAAGATTCGAGGACATGTGGGGATTGGTATGAGTCAAATTAAAAAAATCTATCTTCAACATTTAAAAGGTTAGAAAACTTTGTTGCCTCTGGATTCCTCATGAACTCACCCCAGAACTAGTAAAGCTAGTGACCCATCCCCCACATAGTCCAGACCTGGCACGGGTGGTTACTTTACATGTAAATTGTTTTATTAATGGGTTACGCAAAACTTTCAATGTACCTACCCCACGTATTGTTTTATTCGAAAAACATATTGTTAATTTGAAGAGGTTGCACTTTAACATCTTCTCTCCATGCGTTGAATTAGCTAATTTATCAGCTGTTTGTCTTCTTCTAGGAACTGGTTTAGTGAGCATACAAAAAGTAATGGCGAATACTTACTAGCTTGGTTCTTCTAATGCCACATCTCTTACACAAGTATAGCTTACAATGCTATCAAAGAATTGTGGTCTTGAATTGCATGCAGACCTTTAAATCGCCACGAACATTCTCTAAAGCTGGGCTCTTTGGAAAACTCAAGGGCTCAATTAACTAAATAGATACATGAACTTATTAAACATTATAAATACCTGCATCATTTCAGTGGTTATTTGTGAAGGCGGAATTTCCCCAGATTCCGGAAGCAACGTGGAAATGAGTTTGATAACCGTCACGTAAGTGATATTTTAAATCAAGTTTCGATAGCCTAGCGAAGTTGTGTACATACACAGTTCTTATACGACTGTTCTTATTCGTCATTATGTGACACTAAATTCAGCACTTACCTATTGTTCTTGATTTATTGGTCCTACGCCACCGAAAGGGTTCATATTCAATGTTATATAACATTGAATATGTTAAATTCAGACCTCAACGAAATAATTTCTACATGCAGACATCAGCATGTAGAAATGTTTCGTTGATCTGCAATAAAAAGTATTTATTATTTTTATATTTTTTATGCTTAATGGAATGCATGCTTTGTTGGCTCTGGCTCCTTGTCATGACTGTTTATCATCTATATTGTTATTATTGTATCTGTTTATTATCTATACCTCTGACTGATGGGCACCAAAATGATTTTATGCCAATACTTTGTATTCGTGGTTTCAACATCCGTTATGGACTCATTTCTCACATCTATGTCAAGCTACTCTAATTATCGGTGTATCCACCTTTCATCCCTGGAGGAATAAGTGATTTATGTTAAACGTGCTCATTTGCTTCAGTAAGTCTCATAAGAACTTGCTTAAAAAAATCCATCCAAGAATTCTCACAAGAGAGTTGCTAGTCGATTTGAACCAGATAAGATAACCCCTAGAGACCCTAGCGTCATCAATATGAGGCTCTATTCTAATATTCGAATTCTATCAAGCCAGTGCAATGGATTCAGATCGTAGTGTTGTGTTTACGTATAAAAAACTTTATAAAAAACCGGACAAGTGCAAGTCTGACTCGCGCACCGAGGGTTTCGTAAGCAAGCAAACTTGTATGTAGATAGCATGTCCATCTCGCCAATACACTTTTTAAGACTTTGCCAGTCTTTTTAAAAAGACAAACTTAACTTTGCGATTGCGATGTACGTCAAAGTCAACAATCCGACCGCAAAATTTGTAATCACAGAAACTATTTTTTTATGTGATATAACATCAAATTAACGACTCACATTTTTTCCTTCCCTTATGCTACCAGACCTTGCTTCTTACCAAATTTCATGATTCTAGGTCAATGGGAAGTACCCGATAGGTTTTGATTTACCTTTTTTTTTTTGAAACCCCCACGGGTCATCACCTCACCGGGGCTGGCGGTGAAGTGGTATGTCGGAATCGAACCGACTAAAACCACACGGTGTTCCGACATAAGTAGGTCTATTGCAAGGGACTCGGGTATACCCTATAAAGGAAGTCCCCGAGAACCCCGGCAGACCTTGGCCGCCTGTTTAATAGGCAGCCACACCAAAATATACGGGGGGCCTCGCCCCCCTTCCATCAAAGGCGCGCGCGGAACACATCGCGCCCCCATCTCAGGCCTGCTTCTGCTAGGGTAACGGGCAGCCTCACCCGTTACCCCCAGGCCAGCGCTCATGGAGGTCGGAGATCATTTTGGGGTCTCCGTCGCCTGGTGCCTCTTCTGCGGGACGGGGAGTACTAACTCTCTCCCGTTCCCTTTCCGCCGCCTCTTTAGCGGACATCACTTCCTCACAAAACGAGGCGGCAGAATCCCAAGCACTCTCACTTTGGACCATGGACAGAACCATGGCCTCTAGCGAGAGGCTTCCCACACCAATAGCAGTCACGAGGTCACACCGCTGCTGCACCCACGCTGAACACTCTACTAGAGTGTGGAGTGCAGTGTCCTCGTGACCGCCTCCGCAGTGATGGCACACAGACGTTGGCTCTCGGCCTATACGACACAGGTACTTTCCGAAGCAGCCGTGTCCGGTCAGCACCTGCGTCAGCCGGTAGGAGAGGCTGCCGTGTCGCCTCTCAAGCCAATCCTCCGCAATGGTGGCGTGCCCTGCGCTCGGTCGCTCTAGTCTTTCTATCCACTCGGCCATTAGAACCTGGCGAAGCTGGGACCGTTGCGCTTCGATTTCGAGAGCCTCCTTGCGCCATTGGTGTAACGACGCAAGGCTTTTGCCTTCCAGGTCCCATGGCGCAGTACCGGCTAGGAGACTTGCCGCTTCAAAGGAAACCGTACGGTATCCCCTTATGACTCTGACGGCCATCACTCGTTGTGGACGCCGCAGTAGGGCGGTCCCTGCCCAAATAGGTTTTGATTTACCTGCGAAATGTTCAAATTCGTTAAAATCTAAGCTTTTATAATCGTATCTTTTTATTGAATTGACTTAGAAGCTTAATTTTTTTTACAGCTTCAAGGAACTGCTGACATAAGTATTTGATGTTAATTTCAACTTGATGCCGTCACGGGTTCTGAGGAAAAGGGTCTTGACAGACGCACAGACAAACAGACAGACACAACAAATTAACAACGTTCGGATTTTTTCCTTTATTTGTGCTGGAAGGCCTTGCTTCTTACCAAATTTCATGAGTTTAAGTGAATGGGAAGTACCCTATAGGTTTTGATTTACCTGTGAAATGTTGAAATTTGGTTAAATCTATAGCTTAAATGGCGATATCTTATGACTGCGTTGACTTAAAAGCTTGATTTTGTTACAGCTTCAAGGGACCGCAGACTTATGTATTTGGTATTAATTTCAATTTAATGCGTGTCCCGTACACGCATCAAGTTGAATTTTTCAACTGGAGGCGTGTACGGGTTCCTGAGAAAAAGGTATTGACAGACAGACAGACAGACGGACAACAAAGTGATTCTATAAGGGTTCCTTTTTTTCCTTTTGCAAAACGGAACCCTAAAAATCATTGATTTTTTCATTCATTTACACAGTACATACTCACAAAATAGTCAATCTATCAATCAATCATCATCATAATTATTTTATAAAATCGTTTGAATTCGTCTTTTTTTTAATCTCATAAGATAAAAAAAAAGACGAATTCAAATTCATATAGCACTATGGTATATTGCGAAAAAATTTACCTATGTATTATCTATATTTTAAGATTTTCGCTATTCTGTGAATAAAACAAATACATTAAACAAAAACTATTCTTTAGTACATGTTAGCGCTAATCTTTTTATTAAAGACCTATATTCAAGCATAGCATCTTCGAATATCTTCCCTAAGGGTTCATTGCATTAAATACTCACCTCGCTATTAACTACTTGTAATTAATATACTTGTAATTACTAGTATTTTTATTGATATTACTGTAGCTCGTCGATAGCTATTAAACAATAACTAAATAGAAAATAGGTTGCAAAAGGGGGAAGAATGAGTACTGAACTGTCTTCACCTACTTATAAATAAATAGATATCATTATTATTGTTGTAATTATTGTGCATAATTACAGAGCGAGAGAGATTACTGGAGTGGTTCGATTCCTACATACACATATCGATGTAATTTATGGACAATTTTTGTATACCACAGGTTCCTAGTTCCGTTCTGCGTCTCGTTCTTCGCTGAAGGTTTGTTCAGGTAAAAGCATGCATGAATTAATTATAATATGTTTTTTGCGAAATATTGAAATTTCTTTATACTCGTTCCTCTGAGTGCAATGCCCTATTTGAAAAAAGAAGCCAGAATTAGCAGCCGGCTTTCGTGCCAAGTGTCACGAATTCCGTGGATTCTATAAATGAAATAATACGATACCTTTTGTCTCATAGATAATAATAGTAGTAATCATTTAAATGCTATTAGTAGTCCGTATCATCACATTATAGTGCAGGGCCCATCGCTGTCTTTTAAATGTACCTTTAATGGTTTTACTGACACATTTCAACAATAGACGTAAATAAAGAAAACGAAAGGTATAATTAAGCTGGTATACCACCTTTTTATGTATACATATATGATAAAGGACCACTTTTGAAGTTATATCTCATATAATGAAAAGGAAATGAGATGTGATTAAACAGGCAGGGATAGAAGGCATCACCTATCTGTACTTGTAGCCCTTGATGTCGCAAACGTCTATCTATAATCTTTGATGGTAAGCAGTCAGGTGCCTGCTCATTAAATACGATTACAAATATTACACTAACCACATTATTATTCGAGACACTTAAAAGTATTACCTAATTAATATTCATCTGTGTAAACAACTGCAAAATTTAATTTCGTCCAATTGTGATAATTGCATCGAAACTCTCGGTTGACTCTGCATCACGAATAAGTCATTAGAACTTAACTGCACGCTGATTGCACGCCGATTATAATCGGAATGCGTAGTCGATCTCCATTGTTTTCAATGAAAGTATTGATGGGCTTAGGGTGTGCTTAAATTGCATACCTAATAGTATCATCTCTTTGGTTTTGTACCACAGGGTTATTACAAAAACAACATCGGTTCAAATTTTTTATTGTCTGTGCTTATGACTATTTTATACATTTACATCTAAGGTAACTATAGTTTATTTACCCACTATTTTGACTATGGGCACGACGCAGCGTGTCCCGTTGAGCTCATGCTCGGAGGTTTCTTCACATAATATATTCATAAGGCAGTGATGGTTCAATAACAATAAAAAATACAGAATGTTTAATTTTCAAACCGTTACCGAAATGACTTAAAGTCGTATAAAAACAATAAATAAAACCGTAACTAATCGTTATCTAGCTATACTGACCAAATATCAACATTGGGCTCTCACAGTTTACAGAGAATCAAATACAGAGCCGCCTGAACATGCGGATAATTTAGCTGAAACCATGGCGGTGCTCCGTATTGCAAAAAAAGCACCGAAAAATTGTAATTAATCAATTTTACAACATTTGTCTCGATGCTGTTCCATTTTCAGGTTTAATAGAAAAATTAAAAAGTAAACAAAAAAGTACACCTAACACACTTTGGTTTTGGTATGTTCACATTCAAATATTTCTTTTATCAAATTCATTTTCAGTAGGTATTGTTGTTTATTCTATGGTTCTAAATATCATTGGTCAAGATCAAGATTGTAAAACTACCATGTAGTTTTGGCATTCTGTTTGTTCAGACTTTGCTGCAGAAATGTTTTGTTAATAGCGACATTCACACTAAGAAACACAAAAGCAATCACACACTTATACCTATAAGTCTAGTCATCAATCGGACCGCACTTCGCAGATAAAGAACGTTTCAAAGGAACAGGGAGAATCATTCCATTTTAATCCCTTGTCGTCTCTATTCCATAGTTCCAAGCAATTTTCTTCTTCTCCGTTTTCATAGCGGAAGTTGTTGGGCTCTCCAGCATTCCAGTTCACGAAAGTAAGGGGTCTTCCGTTGGCCATCCAAAAGAAATTGCCTTCTTCCGCTAAATCGGTACCCGATGTCCAGAAGTGTTCCCGACCATATCCTGGAAAAAGAAGTGAAGGGATTAAAACATGATGAATGTATATGCCTTTCAGATTGTTTTTTTGCAGCAATGGATGCAGATAAGTTACTTTTATAGTCCAAATCAGGGGTTAAACTTGAGAGGAGTGTGTGATTACATTCATCAAAATGTCTGTGATTTGTAATAATAATCCTCTATTCCTGATAATAATAATAATCCTTTATGAAACGAGCATATTTTCTTTACATTATTCTTCTACATACTGAGCTTGGACGCCGGGGAACAACCTTATCTCTAGCTTAATTGTAACCCTGAAGATGCACTTATCGACCTGCTAGACTCAGGTTCAGGTTCCAAGAAATTCTGGTCTAAATGAGTAGTGAAGAGATAACGTGTCTACTAGGCATTCTATAAATGTTTTAGTTTACACAATACTTATAGCCGCTGTTTATTATTTATTTTAAAATTCTTGGTTTTTGTGATGCAGTAACATTTATTTACCTGAGTCTTTAACGTATTGCTCAAGTTTGTCATTTTCCTGTTGAGACGAGATGGATGCCAGATGCATGCCGTGGAACCGGCAGTACTGTTGTGCCTTAAACCAGTTCGCCTGAAACAACGAATATGTCATAGTTACATATAATGTACATAAAGTCATTGTTTGTCTTCAAGGAAGTGGGGATAATGAGACGGATGGAAAGGTTACTAAAGTAGTCACCGATAGGTTTCTAAGAGATGGATGATGTTATAAAGACTGAAATAAAAATCGTCACTGGAAAATGGGTGAGATAGGTATAGGACCGATAAGGTCTTTAATTAGTTAAAGGTGATAAATATTTCACAATACATCAATTTTATAAACTTCGGCCGTACATCGTTCGTACACGTAATATTATTAAGGTAAAATTTTGTGAGGTTGGATGGATGGGTATTTATTCTTTTCACGCAAAAACGGCTGATAAGGCTGCCAATTGCGCATAGACATTTTTTGGGTAAGAATATATGTATATGTATACTTTGTTTTACAGAATTTATCTTTCTACCTAAATTTAAGAACTTTCATGGAAACGTTGAACTTGAAGGATCGGAGCCAATGTTAAAATAATAGAAACTATTCGCATGCGCAGTGCGGAAGCCGCATACTAAGTGGGTTAGCAGAACAAAAGGTAAAACACCGGGTAACTGAGTATCGGCACGCAGCAGACTTGTGGTTTCGTTAGACAACGACTTCAGTCGCTGAACGTAAATCAATTTAATAGTGACGAGACAAAGCTCATTACGCGTGTAATTGGTCATGTGTTCATAGTTTTATGGTTGTTTTGAGAAGTAAATGTATTAGTTAAGTATTGTTAAGCTTTTGGAAGGTTTTCTGTTTTGGTCTTTTAAGGCGGTGTATAACATTCTGTTGCATTTAAATAGAAAAAAAAAGGCTGGAACGGGAAAGATATTAATGAACCAACGGCGTAAATGTCGGTTCATGTCTCCGTCCTTCTTTTGCGTCCTTGCACCCGTTAAAAGAATAATAGAATAGATTATTACCTATTCTAAAGAAATAATTACTGAGAATATTTCTGCTATTATACAGTAATTCTGAGATCAGGGTGCCCACAGCCTGAATATTTTCTATTTCGTATAAAACTATTAACTCACTTTACTCGATTTATTTGGAATTATATGATTGGGGAGCTGGCTTTCTTATAATTTAATACATTTTATAGTACGTCAATTTAAAGGTGACCTGGGCAGGACATATAGCTAGGTGAAGTGATGACAGGTGGAATTCAGCACCGACAACTGGTGGCCGATTTGATTGAGGTAAGTGGTGCCTCGTTACTATCAAAGGCCTTGATTTTGGCATACTGGACTCTGTCAAAGAGTCTTGAAACAGTTGCATGACGACAAATCTGAAGAATTCAATTAATTAATACATACAATTTAGCTAATTATATACAAATTATAGCAAAATTACACTTTTCACACATCATTAAAGCTTTAAGGTCACAGTATCTGTAAAGAATTAGCATTTACGTACTTAGTGACCTCAAACTTGTAAATTTATTATTTTCTTGTATCATTAAACCAGCTTTTAATATTGAATCATCACAAAAATACCTTCTATAAAATTGAATATACCTACACCCGCTTATTCTTATAGCAGCATTACCCTTGAGATGAAAGATTTATAAATCTGTTTAAAATCTTCATTAAAATTACCATAGATATTTTCAATGTCGAGTCAGCGGCTGCATAAAACTGTAACGGACATAAGACGTGCTCGCAGCCAGAGGAACATTAACATCTAGTTAATTACACTGACCATAGTTACGTCACGAGAATGTATAATATATCATTACTACGAAGGTGTGTATACCTTCATAAATTAGGCACAGAAAAAAATGATTGGCGAAAGTTTGAAAGTTTTCGTTGCCGGTTGTAGTGTCTTTCCTGGTATAATAATTATTACATGGCCAAATACCTTAATAATATTATGAATTTAAAGTGCGTTTGTTGGTTTGCTCTCTTCATAAGGTAACGGAACAACAGATAGACGTCAGTTTTTGTATATTGTGGACTAATTTATGGGTGGGATATGGGCTTCTTTTCATCCCTAAAAATGCATGGTTGCCGAGGATTAGCTATTACATAATTTTATCTTAAAAACACGCGAAGTCGGCATTGGAAGCTATACACTGAGATTGAGTTGATTAGTTAGTGATGATTCATTCAGCATCCGGGTCGTTATAAATTGTAAAAGTTCATGTGTACCTGTTGGTGTAAAGAAATTATAGATACCTACTTATTGATATTTTTTCACAGATGAGTATATCTTATTGTCTAATTTGTTTATATTTGCGAAACATAATATAGAAATGAGATAGAATTTATCACTTTATTCATTCCGCTAGTCAATATAATAGCTCTATCAGCGCATTACTGGTCTGATTTATTTAATTAATTATTCATTTGGTGATTTCTGATAAATTTGTTTATAGTATTTAGACAATAGCAATGTGTGAATTAAGAATTTAATAAACTGTCATCTCAACCGTGTAGGTTAACATTCATTGAAGTTATGTAACTACACCCACTTTCTCTGTTAGACAACTATCAGCGTGTTCATTGAATGATTCGACACATCTGTTTTGAAGGCGTTGTGATAACTATATATACAGGGTGTATTTAATAATGCGACACTTGCTAAAATCGCTGAAGAGGCATAACTCTAGGATGCAGTTACAAAAAGATTTTTTGAACAAGAAACTATCCGTTCAAAAGTAATGACCGTTTGAATTTCCAAGTATTATCACCTCCGGTTCTCATAAAAGTAGGTCGATACACAAGCACCAATTAGGAAAATCCATAAAAACTAACTTCAACAATTAAATAAATAAAAAAAAAAAGATCGATTTAAAATCTTTAACTTTAAACATTACACCTGCTTTTACAAGAACCTGAGGTGATAACCCTGGGTATTCAAATGGTCATAACTTTTAACAGGATGGTTTGTTTTTAAATTCTTTTTGTAACTGCATGCTGGAGCTAGAATATACCCTTTCGATGACTTAACTAAGTTTTCCATTATATATATATATAATGGAATGGAATGGAATGGAGGAAGCTATTTTACAAGTTACCTATAATAATTTATTGAATTTACAATAATTTATATTTCCTTGTTTATATATACATACATACATACATACTTGTACAATAATTTATTATAGGTAACTTGTCAAATAGCTATCTGCGAAACGTCTGGGAAATCCATTTTTACCTTCACGTCATTTCACATATCGTTGGAATATACGTTTACATTCATGTTTCGACTAAAAACAAAAACAGTAGAATTCTAGGGTGTCTACAGAGCTTGCCACTTCCTGATTCGTATCAATTCGTGACACATTATTCAAAATACAAATTTAAAAATGTGTGCTTTAGATTCTGTGCAAAAAAATTGATGCCTTATGCATAAGGGTAGGTGTGTAAAATTCCTGTGGATGTTGCACAAATAAAATATTTAGGCTACATTTGTTTATTTGCCAGTTATTATACATTTACGAGTGTGGTGTAGATAAATATTTTTTTTTTTACTATTTACTTAAAAATGCTACACGGATTCATAAGAAAAAAATAGCAAATAGAAATTCTATGGATAAGGCTGCGATTTCATTAAAATTTACCTAGTAACGTCAATGTTGCCTAGAATGTATTAGGGCAGCTAATATGCTCAATATGCTTGGAAGCATTCCTGGAAAGAGTTACTTGTTACAACAAACAAACACAATTGAAGTTTAAGCTCATTATCATCACGTTAATTTGATAAAGATCATAGCATTAATAGGAAACAAGTGAGTCAAGTGAGAACGAACGTCGTCGTAGCACGTCGGAGAGATACGTCAACTGAGTGTCACATGAATACTTTTACCCTTTTTGGCAAAGGTAACGCGGGGTTGTACTTTATAAATATCCTTTTACACTCTCAACTAGGCCGAATGTTTGGATGTAAGAGTGGATTTAGGTCGGTACGATAGTAAAGTATAATTCAACGAGCAACTTCATGACCAACGCTTTAGCCATTACACTCATCACTTTATTTGTGTGTTTGTCTTTATAGATCTACGTAATGACGTGTCCAAATGCAAAGAAAACAATAAAAACTACTTGCCATGCCTTAAAGGTCACCTAGCAACTATATTGTAATGTCATATAATCAACTAACATCCAAAAATAGATGGCCAAAAGTCATAGAAACAGGTATTTATTTGGCAATTTTATTACATACAACTAGGTTGCAATTCCGTCTGCAGGTATTTTAGACTCTATACAAATGTCTAATCCATAAACAGTCAGAACGTCATATGGACCAAGTTTACTGGCAGTTTTAAATGGTGTTACTACCTATTGCATTTGACAGAAGATTAATAACCTTCGCACGATGTTATGGGTACACGGTTCATGCTTTTGAAATTCGCTCAGACACCTCTTTTAACACTTACGGAAATGGTCGGGGTGGCAGATATTTGCAGCCCATCGACGCCGCAGTGTAAATTGATCGAGATATACATACCGCAATTTATGTATGCTCGAATGCATCACCTCGCATGTATATATTTTCACCTTAATGTAAGTCTTTTTGTTCGTGTTCTATAACGAAGCAGATTAATAGACAAAATATCTTAGAGGCTTTTTAACTTTGTTGTTTATTATTATTAAAAAAACAACTCTGCACTAGGGAAGGCTCCCTGTTTTGTAGGGGAATTGCAATTATACAAATAAAAATATAAATACACACAAATTTGGAACTCAGAATTTGTGGAGAACGCTAATTAATTAACCCGTAGGGGATTTGTAACCACTACACTCAACGTTGTAGTAAGTATGTGCATTCACTACTACTTTTTACCACCGTGGTCAAAATGCCACCTGAGAGAAAACGTTTATGGCGCTATTTAAAATATTAAAATACTTTCTCTCTGTTATTCATAATTGGTATATTAGAAGCGTACCGTTGCAATTTACAAAGACTGCATGTTAAAATTCTTACGCAATAAGTTCAAAAGAAATTCTTCGTGTTCAAATTGCTTCGCCTGACCTCGTTTTAATTGAAGATACAACAAAATTATAGCATCTCCATTCTCATGGTATGATTATTAACTAAATTAGTTTACAAGCTTTAAAATTACAGAACAATAGAGGAAGTTGTTATTTATTGCCAATTGTTTATAACCGGAATTGACCTGCATATTGGGCGGTTTGGCGGAATGTGGGAATTTGAAGTATTGCTGCAACGTATGAGTATGTGAGTGTGCAATGTAAGACAATAAAATATGTGTGGGTCAATGAGAAAAGATTTATGTTTTATGATAAAAATGTAATACATTAATAATACATTAAATTATTTAAGAAATCATTCAGGGTTGCATTTCTGTTCGGAATGTAGACGTTATTTTGTGGACGTTTCATAAGTAGTACTGAATCTTATTAGGTTAGTGTCAATATCAGAGATCGCGGGTTCGATTCCCAGTTAGTGCACATATTTGTATGAATAAAAATGTATTTAAGTCTAATTCCAATGGTTGGGTGTTTCCTTTATTAGGATGTTGCGAATGCAGACTTTGTGACATCCGCAGGTGCGGATGCAGATGCGGATTTCTTAAAGCTCGCATGTGCGCATGCGGATGTCAAAAATTCTACATCTACAACGTCTCTTTTACATATTATAAACAGAAACATCCGAACATTGGAATTAGAAATTGTGCAGATGCGTATGCAGATGTCCAAATCGGTGCGGATGCGCATATCCGCAACATCCCTGATATGTATGTACATATTTGCAAAAGAAAATGTATCTGAGTATGTTTATCCGTTTTGTGGAACGCATAGTATAGCGATACTTAGTTGGGTCTTGATAGCGCTGTGTGAAATGACCCCGAATATTATATTATTATTCCTATAATATTGTATTTCTGCTGATGTAGGGCGGCCAGACCCATAACGAGATTGTATTGGGTATTGGCGATAAGAGATTGCACTGTTGGTGTTGCCACTTTTATAAGCAGTAAACACACTCATTTACAACTTTTGACATTTCGGTTTGGTGATGTAGGGTAGAGAAGTGTCTTATCAAATCGAAGACAGCTGACTAGGGAAGTACCTCTAACGCTAGATCTTGGGTGAGTGAACGATCGAGGGCATTTTATACCTTGCCTTACATGACAACTCCTTCCATGTCTCTTTAAGGACTATGTGTCTGTCTGTATAGAACAACATGTGGGTATTGAAGTTTGGTACTAAAGCAAAATTTCTTGTTGTTTGATAGTTTATTTTTTTAAGGAGATACAGCAGATTTTTGTAAGATTTTCAGGATTGTTATTATAGGAACCCTTTTAGGATCACTTTGTTGTCCATCTGTTTGTCTGTCGAGGCCCTATTTCTCAGGAACCCGTGGACGCGTCAATACCAAATAATAATAGTAATTAATAAAGTAAATAATCAAGCTTCTAAGTGAACGCAATCAAAGGATATGGCCACTTAAGAATTATATTAGGAAAAAATCCGAAAGTCATCAATTTGTTGTTATATCTGTCTGTCTGTCTGTCTGTCTGTGTGTCTGTCAAGACCCTTTGTTCAGGAACCCGAGAAGGCATCGAGTTAAAATTAATATCAATCAAATACTTATGTCAGGGATCTCTTCAAGCTGTAAAAAAATTAAGCTTATAATTCAACACAATCAAAAGTTACGGCCATTAAGCTTTAGATTTTAACAAATTTGAACATTTCGAAGGTAAATCAAAACCCATAGGGCACTTCCCATTGATCTAGAATAATAAAATTTGGTAAGAAGCAAAGTTTGACAGCACAAGTAAAGGAAAAAATCGTATTTGTGTATACAAACTTATATTTTGTGATTGAATTGTTGACTTTGTCGTACATCGCCACCGCAAAGTTAAGTTTGTCTTTCGAAAAAGATGGGCAAAAGTCTTCGAGAATGGATTCCCGAGATGGACGTACTATCTCCATACAAGTTTGTTTCCTTACGGAACCTTCGACTCGCACTTATCCGGTTCTAACAAAGCAAAAATAAACGTATATAAGTAATAAAAACACCATATGTCGATAGCTTATTTCAATATTGTTTTTATTTATGTACAAGTACACAGGAGGATTTTATGTTCGACAGATTTCTTATCAGTCAACCTTAACCGGTACGGCAATAAGATAGGTATTGTAGCCAATTTGTTATGACTGAGCACAAGCATAAATTTTTCCATTAACCATTAAGTCAAAAAGACTGGTTTTTTAAATGTCAAACATTTTGTTTAATTATGGTGTTTGTGTCAGTTTCTTTAATGGGTTTCATTTGATTATTAATTTGTTTTTCTAAAAAACATTTTAATAGGCATAAAATTTGTGTTTTTGGCCTATCAAAGGCACAAATCTAATGTTAAAAATAAAGATATTTTAACAGAACTACTGAATTTCAATTAAATGTATTATTTATTTAAAAGTATAAGCTATTTTGAAGTTTAACCGTCTCAAAACTAAGCTTTTGCTACTTGCTTGTACTAACGTTGTGTTAAAATTAGAATTGAAATATTTTTTAATGTCCTCAAGTATAACTTTCCAAAACAAAAAAAAACTATTCTACTTACTGCCTTATACATCAAAAATTTTTTAGGTAACCTAAATCAGCATACTGTCTCTTCCCTTAATGGCAGGCGTTTAATATATAGCCTGAGGATGCTTAAGGCAAATAGATTAGGGTTGTCATGCGCCTGACTATAAAGGGACATGTCCCGGTTTGATGCATTCTGGCCTATTAGCAAGACCATTGTTCCAGTTTTAGTATGAAAGCAATGTAGTATGTATACCATATACAAATATTATAGCATGGATGCTTCTACGTTTGAAAGAACAGACACCGAAGAAACGGGCTCTTGCAGAACTAGCATTATGACGTTTCCTCGCATGAACTTACGATTAAATACACACATATCCCACATTAAGCCGCTGAGATTTGTATTCGAAGAGTAAGAGTACCTACATAAAAAAATATTTCATAATGTCAAACAACTGTTAGTAGAGTGCAATATTAAAATCACATGCAAATAAAATTTTATTCACAGAAATGTCAGACGTGAATGTCATAACGACTTCTATCAACATACTAGAGCTCTACCTACGAGTTTATAGTACGAGGGATCGCATCCAAATACAACAAAGTCATTTGCAAGTAAATTGAATCCTCTTAATACTTTATTTAAATACGGTGTAGACTACGACACGCCAACAGCGGATGTGTGTCAACCCTGTGGATCTCGATGCAAAATTACACCGCAATGGCCGTCGTGCTTCTGCAATCTACTAATAATAAATGCGGTGTGTCGTGAGGTAATCTTGTCGCGTTGGAATTCTTTAATTTTCTTACTGTCTACGCCTGCCTCTCTTACGCCATCCGATGTTCTCAATTTAAATTTTAAATTCGATTTCCAATTTTTACATTATTATTATTTAAAGATATCGTTTTAAAAAATACTTTTACTTCCATTACATTATCGCAACATATTAAATACAAAAAGCTACACTTTTTGTACTTAATAAGTTGCGATATTATAATAAAATTAATTTATTATGCATATTTGTTTACGATTATGTTACGTAAATTTGTGTAATCATACGCAAATTTTTATGCCGATATGCAATCAACATTCTAGTTGGTCAATTTAAAGTTGTTAACATGTGTGTCAACCTTAATTTGAAACTATTGTCTGAGGTGCTTAAAGCACCATTTCAAGAAAACGTGGCTTATTAGTTCTGCGGTGCCGCTGATTTAAGTTAAGGCTGCATACTCCGGTTACTCTTCCATACAAACGTAGAGCACTCACTATTATTATTTATAGATTAGATAATATTAGAGCCCTCATAGCTCGGCCGTTTATTTTTTTAAATACATTTCAACTAAGTATGAAATTGTTTTTTACTATTATATTATATTTATATTCAAAGTACGTAACCTTTGAATTACTTGACGTTTCGACCAGGTTGCACTGGCCGTGGTACCTATCTACATATACATAGGAGACCGCGAGACCCACTCCGTTTATTCCCGAATATATACTTTACATATGTACTTAAATTATATGACGCGAAAATTTAAAAGTTAGTTTAAAAAAATAAATAAATATAATATATATTAAATAATTAACTTTAAAAACAGTAGATAGGTAAATAATCGACTTCAATGCGCCTAAATTATGATAAAAAATAAACTCATCATCAGATCTTTACGGAATTGAAGAGGGATTTCGAGGAAAGAGTTATGTCTGAACATACATAAAAAAATAATATAAACATGCGAATGAAGAACCTCCCCCTTTTTTGAAGTTGGTTAAAAAATACATTTTTTCATAAATAAAAAGTACAAATTAACTAGCCAGGTCCACTCCATAGTGTAGGTATACAGCTACAAGTACACGGCGGGGGTGACTAATCGTGCCAAAATGCACCGGGCTGCACGTTAGTTCAATGTTCGTATCTAATTAACTATCGAGTTATTAGTAAGTACCTAGCCTATGTTTATTTGTTCACAAAAATAGAGTAATAGGCACATACGTTATTGGTAATTAAATATTCAGATTAATTAATTCGTCGTCAGAAGAACAGATAAGAGTTTCGCGATAGAAAGAGAGGCAACTTTTAGGTAAATAAAACTGTAGGTAATTAGCGCTGTGTGACCTAAATTGCGACTTTATTGTGTCAGAACAAGAGTCGCTATTTATTTAAATGATTTGGCGGAGTATGACTTCTGTACCTGTACTATTATGTATTCTGTGATATTACTACAATTCAATTAAGAACAATAAATCGCTAACATTTTAATTTCCCTTCAATGTCCAAGGAAACATGTAAATTCAGCCAATAACCTTACTAAATCATGTAAACTGTAGGTATGTGGAGTGTGCAGTGTAAAGGACTGTGGTCAGCTCAATGTTTCCAGTACATTTTGCAGTGAACCGCGTTATTTGCACTCGACTGACGCCGGGCTAATACTGTGGAAACTGACAAGTAGCCTGAAAATTCATGAGCTTCTAATGCGATTTTTGGTTATACCGGCCTTTCTGCCATACCCTCAGATTGATTTGACATTTGCTTTGTTTTCACTTAATTAGCCACTGTCAAAGATGATTCTAAAGATATTGCAGTTGGCTTTGCGTTGAATTTTTTTTATGATTAGTAACAATTATTATTGGTACTTGCAATATTTTGTGACATGATTAGATGTACACATTCATTAATGTTTCTATCTAATTTAATCAATAGGTATTTATATCATATATATATCTTGGTCAGATGGCTATTAGCCTTATCTGATATATGTGTTAGTGCATAATTAACTTAATGAATAAATAATATACTTCCATTATGACATTGATGTCACTTATAAGCAATTCATTAATTGTACACGACGGCATGTGTCAATTTCATTAATAAATTTGATGGATTGCTTTGATCATTTGTTGTTTCTACGTTTATTATATCACTCAAAATTACACCGTATATGACAAAGAACCGTTTGATTTTTTCCCCTCCGTTTCCCATAAAAGCAGATGGAATGTGTTAAGTTAAAGATTTTAAATTGTTGTTATTTTATAATTTTAGAATTTTTCATTCCGTTACTAAGAAAATCCATAAAAACTAACTTCGAAAACTTTTAAACTTAATCTTTATGGATTTTCTAAACGGAAGTAAAAGTAGATGGAAATTGAAATGGTCATATCTTGTAAACGGATAGATTTATTTTTGTAACTGCAGGCTAGAGTCATGACCTTTCAGTGATTTAAGTAATTGTTCCATTGTCAGATACCTACACCCTCTATACTGTGTATATTAAATGGTTAAAAATATATATTTCTTCATATTATTATAAGGTAAGTTTATACATTTTAGTCTAGATATAAGAGCCATCATGTACAGATGTAATTAACACTTATATACTACGAAATAGGTTTCCAATAATCGCAGTCGGTCTCAAGCTTATTACAGTGGGCGACATCTTTCCAGAAAGTTCTATAGCTTTATAATTATGTCGCACAATTAAGTCAGGCCATAATAATGTTCTGCTCACAGTGGGTCTCTTTATAGGCCACCATAATAGGCCCTCAAGGGAGAACATAGACATAATCACAATAGCCAGAAACATTCCTTCGGGAGTTGTAATCGTAGATGTTAAGACGAGCGACGCAATTCTCTTTCCGCAATTTATTATAAAGACCGAATAGTTCGCGGTAGGGGTAAAAATATGTCTCAGTCGTACTGTACAGGTCACGTACACTGCTTGATAAATGATAGAAAGGATAGATATTTTACTTGTAAACTATTTTATTGATTCACGCACTAAAATGATATGATATATGCTAATGAGTACACGATACGCTTTGCGCTTTTTTGGTGAACTGAATTGCACTTGTTACAACATCATCGCCGTCGGCGTAAAATGCTGACCGCGGCGAAATGTACGGTCGTTGGCCCGTACACGTAAAAGTTTTTTTAACTTTATATTATATTATATATATTATAAACGAGCAGACGGATCACCTGAAGGTAAGCTCATAGTCTATTTATTGTTGTTAAATGTTTAATACCTCTATTATCTATGGTGTAATGGAGGCCCCTTTATTCTTAATACAGTGATACCACGGCCTCACAGAAAACCGGCAGTGAAGCAATGATGCTTTTCGCCAAGTGAGTGAGGTTACAAGAGTCCCTTACCCTTCCCTCCCCCCTCTACCCCTCTTTCACCCGATAACAGATAGAGTATATTTTATATTTACAGTAAAAATACTAGTCATTTCGTTCGTTTCGTATAGGCCATAGAGTTTACTCATAACGTTTTACACATAGTGGTGCTGAGTCTGTTCTTAGAAATATACAAAAATAGAAGTGAAATTCGGAATAATCTGTGTCATACGCAACACTTAATAATAAAATATAATATCAATGGTGCAGTTATAAGCCGACTTTTATTAGGTACGCACGACCCTTCTTTTAATACAACTTTGTGTATTCACAAAAAATAAATCCTCAATTTATATTGTATGTATAGACATCATATACAAATAAAATAAGAGTGTATTTTTTTCATTTTGGGTGTCAAATATTAGGCTTAAAAGCTTCATATGCACCAATGATTTTGAAAAATGTCACTATCGATAATATTTACTTGCTTTCGTTATGCTCCTTGCAAAGTTTGTACATGCTGGTTCATAATCTACCCTCATAAGGGATTGTCCATTAATCACGTGTTGTTTTATTTAGCAACTTTTTAACCCTCGCCCCCGGTGTTGCGTGGTGAGGTTTTAGACTAACAAATAATCACGTGTATTTTTTTTAGTTCAAAATATATTTAACATTTTCAAAATATTGTCTTTAAATACAGGTATAATCGCGAGTTATACGAAAAAATAAATACACGTACTATCTCACTACACCCCCCTACCTCCTTGTGATATTTCGTGATTTTTCCAAATCCACTCCCTAAGTAGGGTTTAAGTTTATGAATAGTCTCAGCATTTCAAATAAACGCCAAATGATGGAAATAGGTCACGATATACCAGTCCCAAATTATTACTTAGTGTACGAATGTGAAGTTGTGGGTTTGATTTATGAGTCCGGCACCTAGTCACGAAACGTGCCTGGAAGAATGCAACACATTCGCCCCCTATAACGCGACACCAAAACAAAGGTGGCACTATGAAGGTCTAAAAACAACTCTGCCTACTCCTATAGGTGTCCATAAAAGCATGAGTATAAAAATAATAGTTTAGAGAAACTAAAAAAACACGTTTTAATAGCGAACTAAATTAAAATTAAATATCCTAGCCTAATCAGTCGCCATGAGCTTACTTTAATTAGATTGTGTCCGAAAGCTTTTATTAGGTGAAAGTTTTCTTTTTCATATTAAAATGTCAACAGTTAGATTTTGGATATCTATAGGACTCTGCCATCTGCCTAGCTGAGAGCATAGTGATCTGCCGAAATTTCAGCGATGTGAGTCATCTAGCGGAGTTTTTAGATACTACTGGACAACGTGTATTACTACTAGCGCTACAAGGTTTCTATATTATTCTTATTCAAAAGTTCCACGGATTGATCAAATAAAATGTGATTAGGCCTAGCACAATGTGATACTTTTTTGATTTTAATGTGATAAAAAACATTTTTTTTAATAAGTAGGTAAGTGTCTGTTTTTAGGAATAACATTTCCTTTAATTACTCAGATTCGCGGGAAACCGTTCCAAAAACTTTTTCATATTCTGGTCCATTTACTGATAAGTCCGTTAATACTCAATGCTACTAATAAACTATGTGATATAATATAGAAAAATACAGTACCTACAACTTTTTCTATAGAGCTTTTCGGTGGAGCTAGATTATAAGGTTATATCTACTGCATCTAAACGCACTGTAATAACATTTGATGATGTCACATTCCTAGGATATTTTGAGTTGTATCGCTGACGACTGCTTAAATATTAATTCAGCCATTCATTCAGAAGCCGCTACCTAAATTTACATACTTAAACTTTCATACTTGCACGAACCTATTCTATGCAAATCTTTCTACATAAGTTACTAGCTTTTGCCAGCAGCTTGGTTCGCGTTAATGTAGGTTTTTTTGTCAAGCCGGATGAACGCTCGACCTTCTTAAACTTATTTTTTATATTCCTCGATTCGAAATATTCCTGCCAATTTGAAGGAAGCGTGAATAAGAAACACAAAATCTCATATTCGCATTTATTAAATTAGTTAGGATAATTCCTTATTGTGAACCGGCTTATTCTCTCCTTAAATAGATCGTTGATATTAAATTTCAGATACAAGACAAGTACAACTCGTACAGGGCTTATATCATGTTTAAATTACAAGTAGTGACAAGTAACGGTACCTAACTTGGGAACTTTCCCTTGCACAGCTGTTACGGCCTTCATACAATAGCCTGTTTCAGGTGTTTGAATGCGGAAATCAATAACTCTATAAAGGCTGCATTGTTCTACATATCAATGGATATATTTTCCAAAGTTCTTGACGTTTGTCAACGGCAGTGATGACGTATTCGTTCGAAGGGACCACCGGCATCCTTTGATTTCTTATTATAGACCAAATAAAAAACGGAAACGTGACTCCCGACATAGATTGAGAGCAACGGGATTCAGATGTTTTATTTAAGTGTTTTCAGATTGTTTTATACATCTAAGTAGGCAAAAAAGACCACAGCCTGCTTGATAGTATACTATTGTCTATGCCTATTGATGTTAAAAGTGCCTCTTTACACCGGTGGATGTGTAGCAAACGCTGACCCTTACCTACTGAAATAAGGGTCAGCGTTGGGAAAAAATAGAGCAGATCTTCCTCCAAATGGTGATCTGGCAATCCTATTCACCACCAATAAAACAGCTAATGCTAGTAATTCTGTGTAACGCGGTCTTCTGTAAATTTGAATTTCATTGACTCAACAAAAATTAATGTTTTACATAAAGGATAATTTCAAATACTAAGATAATAAAATATGTAAAGCTCTGATTATGGAAAGCTAAACGTATTTGACTGGAAATTTATTTCAATTTCAAATTTAAGAAGTTTTATACGCTCTTTTTTTAATGTACAACGCGTGTTTTGTATGCTATGGCAGTATGCATAGAGTCGCTGCGGGCCATGCGGTCGTTACACACACTAATTAAATTCTATTAAAAGATATTTATTATTTTATTTTTATTTTTTTTTATTTAAAACTTTACATTGTACGAGGCGGACTTAATGCCACATGGCATTATCTACCAGTCAACCTTTGGGTGGTTCAGTGAGGGACATGAAAGGTATATAAGAATGAAATTTCATGAAGAAAGTTATAATTTACATAGAAATACAATTGATTATACATAATACATACATATATAAATACTTACAGATAAATTTATACAGATACTTACAGATATATACAGTAACTCCACCTCAACCCCGTCTGTGATACAATGAAGAAGTTAAATATAATCATTAAACTCAAAAGACATCATTTAAACTCCTGCAGTCTTGCTTTGTCTTGTCATTGTCCCGTTTCAAAATGTAAACACTGTACTTGCAAGGCCGTCTTAGGCCATACCGGGGTTCTTGGGTAAAATTTGGGGCAAATTGGAAGGTAAAATTTATACAAATACAGATTTGTCAAAGCAGAAAAATCAATTTTTTTAAGGTCTTCATATTTTATTCACGTAATTGATAAATTAGTAAGTTGTGCATGTAAAATTGTGGTTGGTAAATAATTGACTATTCTCTTTAGCTGTGAGCGGTACTATTATCCACAACGATTGGTACCGAATCGGGGCCCCCGTGAGAATGGGGGCCCAGGGCACGGGCCCCGTGTGCCCTTATGGTAAACACTTTGTACTTGGATACTGATATTTTAGTACCTTTCAGCCAAAAAAAGTACTGCTTCTGAGATATAGAAACATTTATGTATAAATAGAACTTTTAGACGGTCGTCCTGCTTTTTAAAATGTACTTTAACACTAGCGCAGTCGCCGCCTAAAACTAATTCCTAACATACCCATCCGAAGAAACCTAAGGAGTATAAATATATATAAAATAAACATTCGTACTGACAACGTACAAGTCGAGTAAAAGAGAAAGTAGTCGCTCGATCCGTCAATTTGCGCCACTCGGCGTTACGTCACCCAATGATGCGTACGCGCAGTAATCTTACGTAGTGTTACGAACTAATGAATCCATGCTATCGTATTGGCCGTGAAGGTAAACGGTTAATCGTCAGAGTTTTTACTTCAATTGTAACTTTTGTTCTAACAGTTCGTGGTATCGACCTAGAAAGTAAAAGTGGGCGATTCGTTTCTATCTCGTGGATGATTTATAACTATTATTTCCAAACAAAATCCACTAGGTTGTTCATTTTTGGCATTTTTTTAAGGCAACCTCTGACGTATATGACATAGATACGGAGTGGCGTGAGATTGAATAAAAGAAGATCGTCTCTGTGCTCTCGGGCATTCTTTGCACTTGCTCTAACAGGTCTAGTTCGTCACTTTTATTATTATTAGCATTGGCATCCAAAAGTTGTAGATAGAAAGTTGCTGATGTAAAAAACATTTTTGTTATATTATAAAGTGGCAAACAAGGTGTCAGTCCACTGTTAATGTTAGTTACCACAGTTAGTACAAACTCGCTCTAACAGTGGACTTATGGCTTTGCTCACATTTATAGTGTTTTCTGGTGCGTGCCG
Organism: Callimorpha dominula; assembly: GCA_949752705.1. Classification (NCBI taxonomy): domain Eukaryota; kingdom Metazoa; phylum Arthropoda; class Insecta; order Lepidoptera; family Erebidae; genus Callimorpha; species Callimorpha dominula. The sequence goes on from OX457003.1 coordinate 16,053,540, forward strand.
AGTAGCGTTTGAATCTACTCACCAACAGAAATAAAACATAATACCGGTAGTAATAAAGATTGCTGCAGACTGCAATGCAATCGAGTCGACAATTAATGATTTTTTTTTTATGGTATAGGGGGCAAACGAGCAGACGAGTCACCTGATGGTAAATGACTACCGCCGCTCATGGGCATCTGTAACTCAAGAGTCACAAGTGCGTTGCCGCCCTTTAAGGTGGGAATAAGGTAAGAGGGGGGAAGAGTGGGAACACGGGAGAGGGGGAATATAGGGGAGGAGAGGAGGAGAGGGGAAGGACGGGAATAGGGGAGAGGGAAGGGTTAGGGCCTCCGGTAACGTCACTCACGGGGCGAAAAGCAATGCAACCATTGTTTCCCGGCCGGTTTTCTGTAACGCCGTGATATCGAGCTGAGTAGAGCCAAGCCCATACGTGCCGAAGCATGGCTCTCACACGTAAATTTTTTTACGTAAAATTTTCTAGAATAACAGACAAGTTGCGTAGTTTGAATAAGATTTATAAATATAAAAAAGGTAGTAACAGATTTATATTAAGAGAATTCTTTACAAATTAAAAACTGGAAAGATTTAAATTAGACGTTCAGCTGTGAATACTTTCTCACACGCGTCATACGTTCGTGGGCAAAACTTGAGAGAGGCTATCAGAAAAACATAAAAGACGACACGAACTACGAGATCTACTCGTATATTTATATTCATAGTAAGCCACAACTAAAATTCAAAATGAGAAATACTTTAAAATTTCTTTCCAATTTTTGGGAATTGGTTCCTTTGGACATTGGACCAGAGCTTAAATAATTTTTTTTTGATTACATTTTTGATTAAAATGAAAGCCTGTTTATAGTGTTTTACTCTTTCGTGCTAACACAAATTATCGTTCATTTCGTGTTTAAACATTAGCGGACCGGTAAGAGGAGATGAGAAGACAAATATTTTAGTTTCACTAATGATTTCTAGTTCCCGATTAACCGATTGACACCCAAATAATTTCAAAAACATTTTTACTCATCGCAATTTGACTATTGTCTTGTTTTTTATATGACTGTGTGTAAAGATCGTACTTTCTCTACTGTCAGATACTAGATTTGTTTTGTGCTTTGTGCAATGGAGCGTAGGTACACCACAACATTTAGCAATGTTTAAAAAAAAACAAATGTGTTTCAGAGATATTTATTTTTTAAAGTTTCATGGGATTTAAAAAGATAGTTACTATACTGATAGAACCCACAATAACTTCTTAGAGTAGTTGCCAGTAGTTAAAATAAATTATGTGACTGTCCTGTGAAACTAAAACAGTGGTATAAATACGACTTTTAAAAATTAGATTTGTAATTATTTCCGGGTATGTATGTAACTATGTATATTATTTATTTGTAAAACAAACCGATAAAGTTAATTATTGCAATAGGGTAGATGACTGTCAAGTCAAATCAGTATATTTTTAGTAAACTTCAAAACGGTAGCGTCCGTACATTTCTGTATAAAATACTAAGGCGTGACGTCACGCCTTAGTATTGCCAAATCATTTACTTTTCATGGTTATTTAACAATTATAATCTATGTTAAAATCGTTAAACTAAAACTGGACGACAATTTTCACAGTATTTTAAGTTATTTTATTGCGACACTTAACAAAATAATTTATCTTGAGCATAGGCATCTACCCAATTGAAATTATAACAAAATATGACGTCAAAGGAGAAAGTGATTTGACTGACAGACTAACCAAAAAGAAAACAGCAGGTGTCCTTTGTACCCATTGCATGAAAGTCCAGCTAAATGTGACAATAACATACTAATGACCACAGGTCTGCATGTTTGTAAATTATCATTACTTATACAAAATGTCAATATTGTTTACAGTTTCAAGGAAAGGTTTGCGATATGTCAAGGTGCCGATATTTCTTCTAGATATGGACTTGCATTAACACAAGTTATAACACTTGTTTTATAGCTACCAGTTCAAAAATGGTTACATACTGCCGAAGGGAAAATTTATCATCCTCATTTCACTCAACTCCAAAGGGCTTAATTTTCACGTATTTCTGCTGGTATCTTTAAACTTATGAAAAGTCTTAATGATTGGATATTTATTTTATATAATGAATTAATTTAAATCAATGTGAAATATACGTTTTCTTCTAAACCACGCGATGGTTGCAGACTTAAAATATCCAATCGAATATAATAAATAATAATTTATACGATAGCATCAATTTCATATTTTGTAACGTACTAAATGTATAACATAATTGTTTATTATATACCTAGGTTTGAATTAATTTAGGTAAATGATGTTTCAATCTCGTTAGTAAACTTTTTGTACAGATCATCACACTAGAGTCGTCACTTGAGTCCTTAGTAACATTGATAATATAATCGATCCTTATGTATAATACAGTACCTAATATAGCTGAATATTTTTAAGCATATTTTTTTAATCTTCGTACTTTATTAAATCGATTTAAATTTCCTCTTAAATAAAATCGATTGTTATTTTTAATCGAATCGAGAATGTTTGTCAGGATGTATGGATGTTTGTTCCTTATCACTCCTACTTCGACATATTTATATCACTATAGGAAAATAACTACAATTGCATGTGTCGAAGGTATAAATTTATTTTGTGATAAAAATTATGAAATAAACAGATATTTTTACGACACATAATACAGTCGTGAAGGTTTCAGTCTGAGGTCATTTACTTGCTATGCAGTTCCTTATTGTCAATCAATTGCAATGGTTTTATTGTATTTGAATATAACTATCTGACACGAAAGTAGAAAGGTGCTACGACGGTACTCGTATTCAAAAATAACACCCAATTTCGACTTTTCTATTTTCATATAAATAATATACAAAAAAATATCATCAGAGGTTCAGTTAATTCAGACGGTGGAAATATAAATGGACCACAGATTTTCAAAGAAAAGAGTTTGGTTATATAGGTTTCATAAAATAAATTTAAATTTGGAATCCTTACTAGAATGAAAGATGTTGATCTTCACACCAGCTAGTTTTAAAATCGGCAATTTCATAGATAAGGATCGAATACATATGAATAGAAAATAAATTAAATTGTTCCTACCTTGAAGAAGATTCCAAGGTAGTATTTCTTCTCTCCAGATTTGAGTAGAGGCATCGTCCACCGCGTAACTCCGAGCTCATCATCGTTACAACTCGAACATTCTGTCAAGAGCAAAAAACATTTTGAAAAGGTATCGAATATTATCGGACAATCGACTCACGTCCTAAAAAAAAAAAGAAATTCTTTTTTAAATGTTGTAATTTGTAATGCCTTAATTAATTAATTTTTTGCATGAACAATGTCAAATGTGGCTAAAAAAATGTGCATAAATTTCAAATCCAATTTATCTAATTCGTGACACGACACATGTTTAACAACACTGGGTATTTATGCTAAACGAAATTGGGTCACGTAATATATGATTTTTAAATTGAGTAAATGGAGGTCAATTATATAAAAATTGGGAGATTAAGTATAGATTAAGAATCATTTTTCTCGTAATCAGGCAAAGACAAAACAGTTAAGAACAATTTTCTCCTATGTTTTTCAACTAATTTTCGTTTTTTGTTGGGCTATTGATGAACTTTAATGATATCAATAAAATAGTTTGATCAGATAGTTTTTTTTTAAATATAGATAAATGGACAAGGTGAGAAATGAATATATTAGAGGGAGCCTGAAAGTAGCACCAGTAGATGAAAAGCTGAGGAGCAATAGGTTATCGTGGTATGGACATGTGATGCGGAGGGATGAGCAAAATGTGGTGAAAAGAGTATTATGTTTGGATGTTGACGGGTACAAGAGAAGAGGACGACCAAAGAAAAGATGGATGGACTGTGTGAGAGAAGATATGGCTAGAAATGGAGTATGCAGTAAAATGACGAACGATAGAGTAGAATGGAAGAATAAAACATATTGCACCGACCCCAAATAAAATTGGGACAAGGGTAGGCAGATGATGATCATGATGAGATAGGTAAAGACAAAACGGTGCAATGCATTTGTATCCTCTGTTTGTCAAACGATTTTCATTTTTTTTTCTTTCGTTTAGTATATTAACGAGCTTTAGTGTTATCGATAAAAATGATGGGAACAGTTTTTTTTACTAGATTTTTCAATAATATAAGTAGATAGATAAAGACAAACAGTTCAGTACCTTTTTCTCCTCTTTTGGTCAATCAATTAATTTTTTTTTTTAAGTTGTTATTGGCGAGCTATAGTGTTGTCAACAAAAAAATGTAAACCTTCTTTTAGCCTCTTTTACAATGAAATGTCATAAAACGAAAGAGAAAATAAAATACATAAATGAATCTAAAGCTTAATGAAATATGTTTATTATTAGTATCTAGAGATTTACGAATTTCGACTATTTGAATAAAATTAGTTTAAATAAAAGATTAAGCTGAAAAATTTGTCGAGCAGAAAACTAATTTAGTTACTTCATATTTTTCGTAACACTAATTTAGCAAAGGAAACATACGGCCCACGGTTACCAGTGTCTATTAACGTTAATGATACAAGCGGTGACAATGCATAAGGCATTACCAACCTTATCAGTCTCTCCGTTCCAGCTCGGGTGACTCTACTTACCAAGTCAAAAAAAAGATCTGTGGAGAGGTTGTTGTACCTCATACAGTCGAGCAGTTCTAATTTGAGCAGACAACAAAATAATAACTGAACATAAAATATCTCATGTTCTATCATCCCATTACATATTTTATAAATGCGTTCATCGATTACGTAAGCGGACTTTTTCGAAAAGGCCATATTCTAAAAATGCGTTGTTACGTCATTACAGTTTCCATTCATTACAATGTCACTTTGTGATTTTCTAATATCTAATGCGAAAATTTGTCATTTGTTCCAAAATGTTGCCACGAATAGTAAGATCAAACAAATATAGCTCCTGTCTAAAGTGGCATAAGCGAGAGAACCGTTTTTATATTCGCATCGAGTCTAGAACATTATGTTTGCGATTCAATTGTCGCTCAAACTTTAGATTGCCAATGATAACCGGGTCAGCCGGCGACATTCTACCTAGTACAAGTGCAGAGGCACTTCCAGATTTGAACAGCTTTTGTAGCGATTTACGTACGTACGTCGAAGAAAAAATACTTTTTAATTTTTCATTGATAACACTGAATCTCGTCAATAACTACTACAAAAGAGTTCTAAATTTTTCTAGAAGGTCAGTTGCTGTCAATAGCTTCTTTCAGTCTGTGTCGCTATAAGAGAGAATAGGGAATATGCATGTTGTTTAAATTTACTTGATTAATTTTCCCTTGAATCTTTATTGTCCACATATTATGCCTAAACAATTATTTTCTTATTTAGTTCGTCTTTAATTGCAAAAAATATTAATTAAAATATGCAAAATAAGGGAGCGAAATTCAACTTTGCAAAACGCTTCACTATTGGTCGAAACAAAACATGACGTCAAATTCTCCGTCCTATCATTTATCGGCGCCTATATACGTAGTGTTACGGAGAAAGATAGGTGTTTCTGTGGTTTTGCCCTTAGCTAGTGCAATTTAAGCATTCTAGTGATATTAGAAATTATCTAGGACGATGACTGAATGTAATTTTGTCAAAGAACAATCGGACAATCTACCGAAAATAGATGCATTCATGATGACTACATATTTTGCATCAAATCCAGATTTTATGTCCGCTGAGGTCAAAGGAGTGAAAGCCGCAAGGTAATTATTATAATACTTGTTATATTATAATCTAAAGAATAGGTAAGATATGTATAGTTAGTTATATTCATGAAGTTTTATTGGACTTTTGTTACCTAAGTAGTTTAAGTAGACAAGCAAGTTGCCTTCTGCTTGATATTTAAAATAAACATAAATGACCTACTGCTGACTAATTCACACTATTCTAGCAATTAAATTGTAATATGCTTACATTAAAGTGATCTTCACAACAATATAAACATGATATTGAAGATACTTCATCTCTTTTCATTAATTTACACCATTGTTTTCGTATTTTACATTATTATTTTGTACAGGAAAAAATACGTATTGGGTGTACTTCTTATAGTGTTTTTACACTTAGGGACAAGGCAATATGTACTTATAAAATGTTTTTTTAACTTTATCCATCGTCTATTAATTACAATACATAGTAATTACAACTGAAAATCGATATAAAATTACTGTAACACTTCAAGTAAGTATACTAAGTTTATGAAACAAACACTGAGCGTGGTATCTGACCTCATCCATGGCCCGCGAAATATGGTGGCGTTCAAACAGATCAAATTTTATCGATGTTTTCAATTTTATTTTAAAAATTGATATGAACATTGCCAAGGTTATTTATATTTTTTATTTGAGTAGAATGATGGATCAAGTCAATAAAATATAAAAAAAAAATACATGCTTATTCCCTATTGTCCAACCAGCTTGTGGGTACTCGTAGAGCCTTTCGTGAACTAAAACCTTTACATTTACATTATGTACAGTCTACAAAAGTCCGTAATAATCCATCAGAGATTTTATAGAAAATGTTTTAATAGCCGGATGTTTGCCTTGCGACCTCCGGATGAACTTCTAGCTTTAATACAGAACTATTACGTTGTACACTATGTTATTTCTGTCTTGAGTAAAGTGGACCAATTTCGGATATTGCGCAAGTCATGATTGGGTTTCCTTGGAAGTATAGTTACGGCTGTGATGAACGTAATAGCATAGGTGGCTCCAACATGCAATACTACAAAGTACTATTATCTACCTACGAAAATTACTTTGATAGACTTTGGCAAGCAGTATTCGATAAGGCATTTTTAATAAGAGGTTTAAGAACTCATCAATGCTGTAACTACTTACGATTGATCAAGGATTGTTGAACGGGTAAATATGTTACTATTTGTCGAAACTGACCGTCTGCAACTGTTTGTTGAAAATTCACTTTAAAATCCACACTTCTATTAATACCTTTATATAGTAAGTTGCAAAACTAGGTAGTACTGTTAAATTTAAAATAGGATGTCTTTTACTACCAATTACACAAGACACTACGATTGAATAACGCAAAGCTATTCGTGTCCGTGCGTGCTGCTATAGCGTATCTTGCATTACAGCATACGAAAAGCTTTAAAGTTTTTATGAATAGAATAATTATAATAGTATTATCTATTAGTAGTGGTGGTCAGAGGTTGCAATTCGCCCATATTTCATTAAATTATTGATAGCTTGCTGTTGTCCGCCACTACGTTCGCATGGAAATGTTGGCGAAATCTATACCCCTGGAACAGTACTTACTTATTTCCCGGATAAAAAGTAGCCTGTGTGATATTCCAGACTATAATCTATCTCTGAGCCATATTTCATGTAGATCCCTTCAGCCGTCTTTGCGTGAAAGATTAACAAACATCCATCCATCCATCCTCACAAACTTTCGTCTTTATAATATTAGTAAGATTATAAATGAAGCTAAGCGTTGAAGCACAAAACATTTAATTTTTTTATTGATGACACTGAAGAGGTCTTCATTTTTCTACAAGGTCACTTGTCGGTAGGTTTTCTCAGACTATGTCGCTTTAAGAGAATGGTCAAACCAGCTTAGAACTCCCACATAACCGTCTCCTTTCCGAGTGCCTACAAGTTTTTACTATGCGCTGATGTCAAAATGGACAAGAAGGCACTAATTGTTAATATGTACCTCAGTAAGGTTTAAGGTTTTAAAGACGTGATATCAGCGGCATTAACACTATTATGTGAGCCTAGTCTTAAATACCAATTAAAATAGGGTTAATATTATAGAAACATATTTCTTACTACCCGTTTCACCCGCGCTTATGTTTGATGCTCCGCTTCTAAGGGTCTTAGCGTGATGTTACATAGCATATAACCTTTGTCAATAAATACTCTATCCAATACGACTTGTAGTTCCAGAGATAAGCGCTTTTAAACAAACAAACAAAAATACTCTTCAGTTTTATTATATTAGTATAGATACTTATTTTAGATATGATAATCTGTCTCTACCCTAATACTCTTCTGAGTTAAGAAGCAATGAATTAATGAAATATCATACGGCCCGGTTATTAAATTTTAGTATATTCAGTATCTAGTATCAGCAGAAAAATATTTTGCAATTTGTCTCATTAGTTCGCAAATTGCAAAACAAACATGGGTCCCAAACTGAGACTATAACTGGTATCGCCTAATCAATTAATTAACTAACTCGCAAATATTTGATTGGCAAACCATTAAAAGTGAATTTGATTAATTTTATGCATAATTTAACGATTTTTACAGTATTGTTAGTCACGAGGACTTATCGCCAATTATGTTTAATCGGTAAAACGAAGCAATTTTACGGTTAATTGTATGTGGATTAAAACGATTAAGTAGTTCAAGTAAAACGTCTTACTAACATTGCTGACTTTACAGGCGATATCTGCTCGAATTTGAGCCACCCGGCTTATGCACTTGTGTTGTTAACCAGCCCCACTAGCGTCGTATTGTATTCCTGCTGCCGGCTAAGGCCAGAGCTTAATGTTAGAGACCACTTATGTGTATTAGAAACTTTTGAGTCATACGAGTACACGCATTTGTTAATCATGTTGGGAATGTAGTTCTTACACGTGTCTGTGAAAACAAGCGACCTTTACGTGTACAACAATCTCGGCCATTAACAACCAACAACCCAATACTAAATACACTCAAGTGTACACTCACAACACTATGATGCAAGTTTTTGGAAATTACATTCATTATAAATAAGCGTTGTTATACATACTATTACTGTCATCCAAATGACATCTGACTGATCCATCATAACTGGAATCTTAAGAAACTATGTCTTTCAACAAAGGTTAAAAATGTTTCTGTGTTGTAACTTCTACATAGATGTAGACATTACGGAGTGATGGTCACATGATCGTTCTCAGTCTCTCTCAGCTCTTGGTCGTTGGATCGCTTCTAGAAGTTGTTGTTTTGCTGTTTCGTTTTTTTGTGGATATGGGTTCTGCTATTAGTGTTCCTTAATTGTATTCTAGAAATCAACGTTACAGATATAGCTTAGGAAAATAGATGTAAACATTAAATTCACGACCAAAATTTCATTCGTCACCACCAAGCAACGTAGTCATTATGACATAAGTCGCGAAGTTAGTTTAAAAAATGCGAACCTAGTTGTATTATGAATGGCAACACGGTCTGAAAACTTCTAGTTACTGACTGCATAATCAAATTATAAATTGTTTTTTTATAAGGTATAATTAAATTCACGTTTTATTTTATATAATTCGCACTTACATTCTCACTACTGTGACTCATTTATTTTTATTTGTACAAAATAGTATCTAGATGTTCACCAGGAGCAACAACCACGAAAACACCAACCATGACACTTGGCGAGTAAACTTAATATCCAGTTAAAGTTAAACTGTCTTGGACCGCAAGGAATATAATTTTACATATTTCCTCCTTTACCAAAGTGAGAGGCAAAATCCATTTTTTACTTCAGATTACCGCCACAGAGATGTGATTAAATTTAGTTTAATCGTGGAATTTATCATCCGGTGTGAAACACATTCCTTAAGGAAGAAAGAAAATATGTTTATATGAAACTGTGTCAATTAACAAAAAGTGTACAGTTGTTACGTTACCAGGCTTTCGCTTTTAGTTACGAAATGAATTAAAAATACAGTCGGTGTCATTTCAAATAAGGTCAGTTGCTACCTATTGAATACTTAAAAAGATATTTTAACGAACTTTACAGGATTCTGTATCTAGTGCCGTTTAAATTAGTCTCCAAGTTACTGATGCTATTAAATGTATATCATCAACATTAAATCAAATGACGAAAAAAGTGCACAGCTGTTTGCATTTGTATGATAACTAAGACAAAATATTTTTTATTTTGCTAATTCGCTAAAAAATTAACGTGCGAGAGCCATGCTTCGGCACGTATGGGCCCGCTCGACTCTGCTCGATACCACGGCCTCACAAAACCGGCAGTGAAGCAATGCTTGCATTGTATTTCGCCGCGTGAGTGAGGTTACCGAAGGCCCTAACCCTTCCCTCTCCCCTATTCCCGTCCTTCCCCTCTCCCTTCTTCCCCCCTTCCCCCTCTTCTCCTATTCCCACCATAAAGGGCGGCAACGCACTTGTGACTCTTGAGTTACAGGTCCCCATGGGCGGCGGTAGTCATTCACCATCAGGTGACCCGTCTGATCGTTTGCCCTCTATAGCATAAAAAAAAATCAATATCATGGTTGACGTGGTATACAAACGGTTAAGTACCCACTCAAGTTTCTACGTGCTTCTGAAATAATGTTGATTCCAGTGTTTAAAAAGGTAAAGGTATGCTCATTGAATTAAATTATCGCATTTACATTGCATTGTGAATGAATAAAGCCTTATTTTACGAGCATTCCTTTGATCATTCTTTGGAATGAATAATTATGGTCCAATGACAAATATTTGATGAGGTATTCACACATGTTCGTGATGGAATTTCAGTATCGAAATAAAAATACCTTGGTTTTGCGATTGCTAAGAAACTCGTAATATCATAGTCATTACAATTCGTGACCATAGAGTAGTAACGGTTTTCAATATTAGTCTGTAGGGCTCCATTATTTTGCTATGACTAATTTACCTATTTAGGAACACGCATTTCAGTGAAAATTTAAAAAGGATAACATAGTGTTTTGTGCTCAATAGCAAAAATAGTCATATAACATTCTTTTTTCTTAATTATTTTTTCTATGTAAATGAGTATACTTAATGGTAATAAATTCTTTGATTGTGACATCTAATTTGGAACAAAAAATTGTCAAATTTAAAAAAGTCCATTCCGAACCCTACCCGACGCAAAGCTGCCGATATCACAGGCCACGTTTCCACGCTGTACGACAATGGACAACCTTTGCGCCAAGCAAGACCCGGAACGACTGTCAAATCCCCTCTCTCTAAGGCGACGGCCTATCTCCTTGATTAATGTAAAGGCATCCGACCCCAACATCCCGTCATCTCAAACACTTTTGGCACAAACAAATAATTTTCTCCCGCTTTCTCGCAGCCGCACTCTTAGCAGCAGCCCCAGCCGTCCCTGTTGTGTGAGCCAGATGAGAGACCGAAAGTATTGATACAAGTGGCATCCCACACCAAACTCCTCCCCCTTTGCCATCGGACCAGATGGTCTTTTGCCATTGGAGCGACTGAGCGACGCATGGAACTTTCGTCGAAACCAAGGCCCTCCGGACAATATCGCTTAGGGCGTGGTGTCGAGGAAATCTCCCCGAACAACAGACTTGTACCCCATATCGTCCCAAGCACGCTGCCTTTCCGGAAATCCAGGGAGGAGTGATTTCGGGAAGACCGTCTTCCACTCCGCTACTCCCTCAACAGCAAAAGGTATGATAGTCCTGCCTCTATCGTTTGATAAAATCTTAGAGACCAGACTAACAACCCCATGCGGCGACGCGAGAAAGGCAGGCAGACACAAATCCCTCACTCGCCGCACACCCATACCACCAGACCGTACAGGCAAAGAGGCTTGGCTTCACTGGGTGTCATTCAACGACACATTCAAAATGCTTTCCACCGTACACTTTAAGGAGTTATCAATGGAAGATACATCTTGAGAAAAAAACCAGACAGGAGCCATCCTTAGAAGATAGGTTATCTTTGGAGCCGTAAAACACATTCTCAACAGAACCAAGGCTACGTGTGCAGAGATGTTATTGAGACGGTTCTAAGCAAATAAAGAGGAGACGTCTCCCGACTTCAATTGCCTCGGGAACTGCCTCAGAAAAGAAGATTAAAAGTTTAGCGAGACAGCTCCTTGAGGCCAGGTAAACTGGAAGAGAAAAGAGATAAATTATATTATTAGAGGGGCCGGCTCCGCATTGAATAAACTCGCACTTATCTGAATGAATCTCCAAACCTAGGTCTTTAAGGAGGGGAAGCAAGCTAAGGATATCTTGCCCCACGTCTTCTGGCGTTCCGCCGATAGTACCATCATCTAGGTACTATATATTAAGAGGAGATTTTAGAGACAAGATTGCCTTATGGATTCAAAGCTGAAATTAAGTGGTCCAAGCGGATCCCCCTGCTGTGCTGTTTCTTAATTATTACATCTCAATGTTATCGGAAAGAGATCTGTACAGAGTCGTGACATCTATGTACTGGTCCCGACCGTATTAGTGTAAAGGTGTTACGTTCTAAATGGTTGAGTAAGTTTTTTGGTGTTGCCCTTTATTCATAATAATATAATCTGTCAAATTAATGACACAAAAAGGAATAAATATCCCCGTCGTTTCATTATTGTTTTTACTTTGGTAATTATGTTATCCTGGATACTGATATAAAACTATTGAGATATAAGAGTTTAATATAACAGCTAGCAAAACTTACACAGCTACAACCAAATAGTGTTTATTCAACAATGCAGTTTTTTCGTGGCTGGTAAGGCACATATTGTACGAACTGAAACCGCCCAACTGCGGATGTACCTATTCTAGAAGACCGCGGTTAAATAATTGCTTTTAATAATTCGGTAGGTTTTACTTTAAAATGGAAAAAGGTAATATACTATATCACGTGGATACTAGACATAACACAATTAAATCATAAGGTTAACCACACGTCATTAAATTAGACTTGCCATGAGATTTTAGTTCTTAAATAAGGATAATTTTCTTAACTTGAAAGAATAAGTAACTTCGTAAGTTTATTAACTTCCGAAATATTAGTTTGTCAAATGAGTTTATGACAGGTTTATGAAAATACCAAAAAGATTTATCGCCACATGTAAATAATTATTCCCTATTATTATAGGAAGTCATCGTAATAAATACATATTTGAAATAAATATTAACTACGTCCTAGTTTTTGTTACGGATGACACAAGTTATAACGGAATGTTTAAAACTTATAAAAAGAGTTCCGGCGCTTCATAAGTACACATCAAAACGTCAGACGTGAAGGTCGTGTGACGTTTGCTACCTTAATAAGCTTCTTTGATGACCTTGATATTAAATATAAAATCATTATAAACAAATATAATTACCTGATTTTCCGAGTCCGTTTCCGACTTGATTCTGATAGGCGATTGTTGCCGTACTGTCGATCCATGCCACCATAAGCATAAGAACGCACACTAACTGCTTTTGACACATTTTTACTCACTGAATCACTACTTCGGTTACAGAAAACGTTAACACATCTGTTGCGTACGACTTCATATACTTGTAGGTAGTAGTCGTACCCACTTGACCTAATGAGGTGACGAGAACTATAATAAATAGTAGGGTAAACTGCCTGCCTGTTAATGGTTTTAATGTTTCATGACTTGCACATATAGATACGTAATTTCATGACAATTTTGACTTTGCAAAAAAAAAGGCTCTAGTCTGTTCTATTATTTGTTAATGCACACATCACTGAAAAACTCGATTTACATTATATTCTTTTTTTTTACAGATCAGGTTATAAATCACGAAACGTATTGGGTTAAATTGCTACAATTAGACGTTTTACGTTGTGCTTTAAAATCTATGGTCTAAGGATCAAAAATATATTTTAATAAACTAATAATTGTTTCCCCTAAAAATGCTTATAGGAGCTAAAGATAAAGTAAATCTTTATCGCTCCGAATTCTGAATTAGTTACTTGTACATTGTTTACCGTTTTAAAGTCTGTAATAAATTTTTACTTTTTCTCTTTATAATAAGCTATATGCTGTCTCTAATGTTGAGTGATAACATCTACAAAATAGAATGGAGTATATTTATGAATCTTCCCTATCTCCACTTTGCCTTTAATTATATACAGATTATAGTAATTGGCTATATGGACCATGTTAAGGAGGTTTACTCCTCAGCGGAGAGCTTTATACATTAATATAATTTCCAGCGGCCACACTAAACATGATTACTATTGTTGCTGGACATCTAAAAACTCATATTGTTTTATAAGCCGTCTGTCGTAGGCGTTGGTAGCAACTATACCTTGGTGAACTATTGGCCGAGTATCGATTATGACAAAACATTATTACATGTAATACTGTAATGTATTTGTTCCTTGTTAGTTTGTTTGACAATATATTTACCGTAATACGGAAATTGGTTTTTAGCCATAGTTATTTTAAAGCTGCTTACAAAGAGTACTTAATGCAAAATAACTTTGTGTATTAACAATACGAATTTGATTTACTGAGAATTTGTCGCTTTCTTTTTATTTAACAATGGTGTTAGTTATATGAACAGTATAATGGCCCTTATTTAAAACTACTTATTATATGTGTAATGGGACAAACGCATTAAGTTTTAGTTAAGAATAATTATGTAGAAGTTATTACCAGTTTTGCAAAAGAATATTAATAAATATAGTAATAGCTAACCGGGCAATTTCAGATACCTACGAATATTAGTAACAATACGGTTGTCCATCAGGTCTTGAGATTACCATACTGGAAATAACATCATTTAGGTAAAGATAATGCATATCACATCGCGGGTCGGTAGTGAAGAACAACTTTATAATTCTAAGCGAAGGAAGTCAATAATAACATCAGAAACATAAGAAAAATTAAAAATCGAACTTATACCAGCTTTCAAAAGTTATTTAGACTACAACTAAGTATCTTAACACGAGTGCAATTTATATCTTTTCACTTGAATATAATTCGCATGGATTTTCTTTTGTTTCAGTTGGTTTGATTCCGACTTACGAGTACTACGTTATCGTTAGCCCCGATGCAGTAAATAAGAATTAATAAAAAAAAAATTGCCACAGTGTTGCGACAACGCGATATTATTTAGAACGAAGAAATCTGTAGGATAGTTAAAGTAGCTCTTGCTATAGATAAGTATGTTAATGGTAATAGTCCGGCAAAGTGACAGCAGCTTAGGTAGAAAGGACTGGAAAGCAGAACTTGGGAAGTCATCCCACAAGATGCACTGACGACCTGTTTAAAGAGCCATGAGCCGTTGAATGGAAACAGCGCGTGATTGCTCATTTGCTTAAGCCTTTGGTGAGGTGAGAAGAAAATGAAATGGGTTACCGTACACTTTTATGTACAGGGTGTATTTGAAAAAGGAACACTACTTAAATCACTGAAAGGACATGACTCTAGCATGCAGGTATAATGAGAATAAAAAAAAAACTATCCATTTACAAGTTATGACCGTTTGAATTTCTAGGTATTTTTGCCTCCGTTTTTCATAAATAAAGTTAAAAAATTTCATTCCGTTTTAAAGAAAATCCATAAAACTAACTTCGATTTTTTAAAACTTAGTATTGTGTGTACAGAAAATAACGAAAATTCATTAATTCAGTGTTAATGCTAATTGTGTTATTTATTAACTTGCGATAAACCAATCGAGGTGTAATATTAGTTCTTTCACATTGAGTACTTTTCAAGTTAGAATGTTGCGAAATATATCAACGTTTCAAAGAAGGTAGTGAGGTGGTGTACTAAATGAATATATGATAGATTAGTTTCATGTCTGAGCGTAAGATGCAACACATAATCTCGTGTAATCTAACTGCTTTCGCGTGTGCTCGTTCATGATATTACGAATTTCGTTGCATTGTGTAAGCCGACAAAATTGCAAACAAAGATTATGTAATATAATTATGTGTTTAAAACATAATTTGTGAAACTTTTGAGTAAGAAAAGCAAGATTAGCTGTAATTATAGCTATATGAGTAAGATTCTATTTGTTTAGGCACTGATTCGTATGGTATTTCGTAAAGACTATTTGATGCAATTGATGCAATGTAGACTGAGATGCATTTCGTATAAACATGTTTCCTTATTTGTATCTACTGCTCATTATAAGTACATCATATCACATCGCGACTGTATATCCCGCAAGGGGGAGGCATTAGTCTATTTCACAACAATGTAGGTAAACCTACTCCGTGCTTTTATTGAGAGCTTAAACATCTAATAATCACGTGACCAAGGGCAAGTGTTTTTCTGTCAAAAAACTAAGAATCATATTAGATGTCTCCGTGACCACGATCGGTGCAATTCGGTGGAAACGTTTGGTGATCAAAAATGTATCTTCTCTAATAAATATTATCGCAGCGATTAAATTCCGATTTACGCATCTAATATGTATAGAAGTTGTGAAAGTTAAAATACAATATAATAAATCATCGGCCAAAGCTCTTTAAAATCAGTAAGATTTAGTAGATTTCACCTCTATTATATACTTCGCGAGACCGTCTCCGTGTTTCTTTTCTTTTTACATTTAATATTGAGTCTAAAAGTCATTGATGACTATCTATTGGCATTTGACGTAAACAAAATTGAATTAATTAGACAAAATTATAATACTGGTAATATCGGTTTACATGCATTAAATTATTAATATATGTCTAAATAACATATGGGCGGACAAGAATGTGGTTTCCGCGTATCTTAGTGACCATATGACGTTTGTATTTTTTTATTTAAATAACCATAAATCCTTCCTGCTCTAACATGTCTGTGCCATGAAAAATTGGCTCTTATTCATGAATAGCCTTATTACAAAGCGTGCACTAATGAAAGTCTAGGCTTAAACCATTGAGAAGCAATAATAAGCCTTGACAGTTTAAAGCCAGTCATTTATTGGTGCACGTTTCGTAGGAACGTGGAAAATGTTGGAAGTTTTGTTTAGCTTAGTCTGTCAGAGTCACATGTGTGAGTTACGCTTATCAAGCTAGCCTGAGTTTTGTTCATTCGATCAATGAAACTCAGGCTAGTTTGATAAGCGTAACTCACACGGGCAAAAAAAAGATCTTTATATGAAATACTGCTTTTCAGCTTTTTTGGTTAAACCAAATACAAAAATACTTTTTGTGTGTTTCTAATATAATATATGAATTATACTAACAATTTAAATAATTTCATTGTTAACGTCTATATTTGATGATGTCCTAAATACGTATGTATACAAGTTTTATTTAATACTAGCTATTTTATCGCTAAGGACACTCAAAACTGATTGACACAACCTGATCTCTTCTATATGGACGTCTACGAGGCAGAGTCTCGTAGCTAATCATATGAGGTTTTCAATATGATCTTTGAAATCGTACAATGTTGAACACAGTCCCACAAAGATTAATTAGATAAAATCGTCACAAGACCATTTTGTGGAAGTTTTCAATTGAACATAAATATATTAATATTAAATTAATCTTGCGATACTGATTATTGCACTTGAAATTATAAAGACGTGTTTATTTGTTACGTCAGCAAACAATTGTTATTGTTGTAACTTCACCACTCTCGTGTAATGAATTATTTTAACATTCGGAACGTTTAACGATATTTATTTCAAAGACAGCTGTTTCTTGCGGTTTGGTTTTGTATCTTGTTTAGTGTCAAGTACGCTATGCAAGATGTAGGTATAACCTTCATCAAAAGCGACCTATCTAATACTTAACATGACATAACATATAAACATATTTTTATTAAATCATACAGAAATAAACTGTTTGGCTTTATAATGTTGGTATAGATCATATTTTCCTTGCCTTAATTTTTTTTTTGGATCGTCTGAAGACGGCGTTGATAAACAAAGAAAGGAAATACATACAATATTTGAAGAATGTATTAATACATATATCACTGCCGATAGTCAGAATGTGGTAACTAAAATCTAAAAGGTTACGACCTTACCGAATCAAAACTACACACGAATCTCAATTACAAATTCCGGGCTCACGTTTTCAAATGTCACATTTCTAAACCTTTCTAAAGTACTAGGTACTAGGTACACTTTTTTGCTCGTTCAAATTCCGGCAAGGATTATTATTTCATATCATATCTTTAATATTGTCGGCCGTATTCGATATCCTCTGTTTCTTATTATTAGCTCTGTAATCCTATTCGAATTGAATTACAATTTCGTATTATATAACCGGAAAATCCGAGCTTAAAAGGTACGTAGGTGTTTTATGTCACTTAGTTTTAAATCTAACTTTACAATATGCAATGGTGTATAACTTACAGGGCGATTGATAATGTAATTGAGAGGGCTGTTGCTTCAGGTTACATTCAATAGAAAATAATAATATAATAATAGAGCTGAGCGATGGTTCAATTCTCACATAAAATAGGTATTTTTTAAATTTTTATACAGATTTTAAATGGGTCTCGTGTCCTTTCATTAAATACACATTTGTCAAGTCTTTGTTATAGTTGTTTCTTAATGAAAAATAATATGTTTTCTATTTAGACTATAATTTAGGAAATATAACCTATCCTTGTCTCGTGTATCACAGATAAAACTAACTGACTGCCGATTAATGCATACCGCTATTTTTTTTAAATAAGAAAGATGGTAAACGACTATAGTTATTGACTATAGCTACGGTTGACAACATTGCTAAAGATTCATCGGAGTCCGATGGCTTTATTCGCTAGCAGAAAAATACCACTACGATAGTAGTATTTGTTAAGCGCTATTTTGTATAGAGTTCTTGAGCAAAAATCTGGTGTGTACTACTCCTCTTAAAATATTGATTAAATTAATTATTTATAGAACAATCTACACAAAAAGTTCTCCAAAGGTGCGGCACGCGGCTGTATTGCATAATGTATGTATGTACTACTCATACCTATATTACCTCTACTGAGAATCAGACAAACAAGTTAGATTTCCGCCATTACCAGTTTAATTAATACTACTAAACATATACCAGCAATTTAAAAAAAAGAAACATTACGAGCCTTTTTGCTAAGAAAAGATCCGTTGTAGCTTGTGTCTAGAAAAGCTTATCGATTTTGTTTTCCGCTCCTGTTTTATATAAAACTAGCCCTAAATTTACTAACTAAATTGTTTTATATAAAACTTTTGCCCTTTAAAGTAATTTTTTCTATCCCTCGTGATCAGTATTTTTTATCTGGATGAAAGAAACCTTATGTAATTTTCTGTATCTCTGACAACGAGTATGCAAAGTTTCATGATGAACAGTTGCTACTCAATTGATGATCATGAATTTTTTATATGATCATAGCTTTAAGACATGAAAGCGTAACAAAGAAACAAACAAAGTCACTTTCGCATATATAATACACACATACATACATAGAATTTTTTTTTAAAGTCTATCCCAAGAGAACTGTAAAAAATTTCAGGATAAAAAGTGCTATTCCGGACTATGATTCTATCTCTCTAAATTTCATCCAAATCCATTCAGCCGTTTTTGCGTGAAAGATTAACAAACGCCTTTGCCTTTATAACAGCAGTAAGATTAGTTAGGATAAAAGTGCTGCAAGGTAATCCGTCTTCTGCCCAACGGAACTGTAGTCTCAATGGACAAAAATACTTCAGTAAAAAAATAATAGGCACACAGAATGTTTGTGTTGCTACTGCAGTTATTCGTTTAAGAATATATTTTTCATATTTTTTACCTCAGTGTTAGAAAAAACGAAGAATATACAAAGCTTTGGCACTTAACTCTTTAATCTCTGTATGACAGCTCACTTTTTTAATGCGTTGCCAGGCTAAAAATAACCTTAACTGTTCTATTTAACATTGAAAGGCAAGATCAAGATTGTTAAAATTAACATTCTCACCTCGGCCAGTCATGCATGCTGCACTTTCGAGGTTCCTTCTTCCTTTACAATTGCCTGTGTTACAAGTCCCTTTGTTCCTTCGAAAGATTATATTATCATACCCGGATAGGATCTAGTTTTTTCATTTACTTAAATCCTTAGCCGTTAATAGTCCCCCGGATTCACTCGTGTTATTTTTATTATATACAGCTCAGTGGGCAAAAAACACGTTACCTGTGCAAATCGCACGTGAAAATAAAAGTGAATCTATTACTTTTGTTGTAATGGTACTTTTGCTCAAAAAGGTAAATTTAAAAAAAAAGGATTCGTATGTTTAGCTAAGTAAGTCTACGTGTCGTATGAGTGTGATTTTATAATACAACCTTAAACTTTTCTGAACAAATGCGTGAATATTTGTATTGGTAGAATTTGCGATTAGCGCTTTAACACAAATATATTTTTCAACAAGAGGTTATAGATTACATCCTCTCCGGTTCAAAATTGTTGCGTGGATTGTTGGGGTCAGGGTTCGATCTCCTTGACATTCAACAAAATAAATGTTTTTCTTAACTACATATCTACATCACTCTCAATTGGAGTGTTCCAGGTTTTAATTTCTTCTATTCAATGAGGCAGAACGTATTTCACTTTAAAAGTAATTCAGTAACAATAAATATTTTTTTAAACCGAAACATTTGCAGGTGTAGAGACGAGGTAAAAGTAACACAATTTTAATAGACTACCCTTTCACGACGATTTCAACTATTACCTATCTATAAAGCAAATATTTATTGTTCACTCTGATAAAGAATGTTGTTTTGAAAAAGTTTTTGCAATTCCAAATTTTTAATAAATTTTCTATGACCTTTGAGATTTATCTAACCCGACGTCAAAACTTATCTTCCCTTTGAATACCAACGACAATCCCTTCTAAATATATTATATGGGGTCTCTTTAAAATTTATTTTGTTATTTAAGTAAGTATAGATTTGTACTCACGCACCTACACACTTGAAGATGAGGCAATCTGTTTGATGAGGCGACTGTACTCTCTCCCTATGACTCAAGATCCTGTTCGCTTAATATATACCTACTCATACACATTAATTATCTACTAATAATAATAAAATTTGTTCGGCCGGGCTTTCTGTCTGATTTCACAAGTAAACCGATCTCATCAATTATGTTACTGGCAACAAATTTAGTAATATCCTTAAAACAATTTTAAAATAAACGCGTTCCGGATAATTACTCAATGAGATTTTAATTTTATTAAATTACGCAACGTTACCAATACGAAACGGAACGCTAGGTGCTTCCATCCGGACAGGTTTAATAATTATTTTTCAAAGTCGTTTCTCAAATTTTCGTAATATTTAGCTAGAGATGGAACCTATGTATCTATAACGGAAAATTAAGAAACGACTTACCCATATGCATATCAAACCGGTTGCACCAATATATTTAATTATATTTCATTTAATACAGCATACTTTTATTTTTTTACTAACAAGGACATTGAGATGTCAAATAAAATATTTAAAAAGGTAGGACTTAAAAAAACCTTTTTAAAAATTCGATCGTGGACGTTCGTAACATTAATAATCAAAAATATATATATTTAAGTATCCAATAAAATCGTAGATGAGCTTACACTCAATTATAAACTGTCACGCACACACTGACACCTTATTACAAGCGGCGACTAAGTACGTAAATACACGCAAATGGAAAAGCTGTTCGAGATTTGAATCTGCGCGCGTCCGGCCACGCATGCGCTCTCCGCGATCGTACCGGTTCTACTAAGGCGTTCAACAATGATAAAATACGTGAAGCCTTTATGCAACCTTCGGATTGAAAGCTGCATTTTTGTGGTCAAGCGCGATGTAATGAAGATGGCGCAAACATCCAAGATGATGTTTCATGACGGTTGACCTTTGTTGAGAAGTTTATATTTTACAAGGTTTGTGTAACTAAACTGTTATATGGTGTTTGGTGTAGGCCGTTGTAATAGTGATGTGCTAGTATGCACGCATACTTAATCAGTTAAATATCAAACATGCAAGGTAACAGGGATAAATTTGTAATTTTTACAAGCATTTCATTAGTTTAGATCAAATCTAACAAATTGAATTAAAACCACTTGCTCTTATCCTAAGGAGTTGTTTTACATGTTGGTTTAGTTCCGATGTGAATGCATTTTTATAATAAGCATGACTGCGGATTTTGCACCCAGGATTGACTCCAGACGAGGGAACTCCTTAACGGTCAATAGTATAGACTCGAAACATTATATATACATTGAACTATGATAGTCTATTCTGAAGCTCACCATGGCCTATATAATAAAATAAAAAATGGTTTGACCTACGACCTTACCGTACTAATAACTTTTATAGAAACTTCAAATTTAGAAACTTCAAACTTTAATTGAATGAGAAAATTATGTAACATCAGCAGACGTTTATGGAGAAACTTAAACATCTTTAAAGAAATAGAAGGAGATGAAGCAGTACAGCTACCTCATTCTCCTTTGTTATTTTTTGTTTACTAGCAATTGTCGAGCAATAGTGCTACGAAAAAAAATATTGAAACTTACGTAAACGCGTTATCAATATTGACGAATTACGACTTCTAGGCGACTACTAATACCTATTGCTAAAATGATTCAAAAAAGTATTATTAAAATCTAAAGTTAGACAGACAAAACAATAACGAATTAGAAAACTTATTGTAACCATAATTATAATATATTGGTTATAGACAAACATTTTTCGAGTTGTATACCCATTAAATAATGTAAGGTGTGATGACTTACCTTATTGATTAGATCGAATTACTCAGATCATGGTCACGGCCTCAGGAGTTGTCATCCACCGGTGACCACAATCCGTGCTATAAGATTTCAAGCACAAAATATCATTGATATATGTAAATGTAATATAAAATTTAATAGGGGAATCGCGCTTAGCTAGCACTTCTAACTTAATGTTGGATGTCTGTTGATATTGTTTGTTCATCCTAACATTTCGGGAACATGCTTTAAAAAAGATTAGTTTTGTTTATTGTGGTTAAATTTTTTGCTATTATAAGTTCCATAAAGGACTTAATAGTTAAAGATGTTCAGCTAATTTTGTGCATGGATGCTAGTTATAGGAGGAAGAAGCTCTGTATTGCAGTTGGACAAGTCGAGAGTTTTTGACTAACAGAAGCGCGAAACATCGTTAATCTTGTTCTATAGTATGCAAGATTATAGTATGCTGAAAACTCCTTAAAACTTAGGCACAATACCAACAGCCAAAGAGCTAAAAATGAATCATTCGTGATAATACAGGGGTTAGCATTTTCGGGATCTCCTAAACACGGTATTAAAATTATGATTACGATTTTGCATTTCGACCATATATTCACCGTGGAATTCAAGGTGGACTTTAAGAAGACTAATTTTTTAGGTCATAACTGCTGATTCAGGTAACAGAACAGGCTTTTCATAGGAGAGAACCAAGAAACCAACGACACCTGCACTTCATAAAAGTTCAACAAGTTGTAGCCGGAGTACCAATAAAGTCTTGAAAAAAAAACTGACATCTCATAACAAGTTTTATTCCTAGCTTTAAATATTTTATTATCTCGATTATAGCTTCCATTAATAACAGGTAGATTAATCCTAGCCGAGACGACGATCCCACCGTTGGAATTAAGAATACACCTCCATAGTCATGTCGTTAACCGAGAAAGGACAAGGCCGGCAGAACAAAGATCTAGGCTCAACGATACCACCTTTGTAGAAAAAACAACAAACAAAAAACTAAAAAAATACATACATACCTATACCGTGGAATGAAACGTTTTTTTTTCGTGTTTTCGTATCAAGCGAGACAATGAGATAGTGTGTGAGTGCGATCAAGCAGAACAGTCGAATAAACTTTTTTTCTGAAAAGGCTCAAAATGGTAATTGAGCGTAGAATTAACTAAGTTTTACAGTTTTTAGGAAGATTTAATATAACGGTTTGAATGCTGATTTAGACTAAAATGTCAGGTACCGACTTTTATTACACTCAGTACAACTCGGGTAGAGTGGTTGGCGATAGAAGATGGCGATTGGTAGAAGATAGAAGATATATTATTGTGAATATAAAAATCAAAGTATGAAGAGACCAGAATATAGTTACTGCACGTCTCTTACCTTGTTTGAGTGGATCGCATAGCAGCTGTTTCCCGTCATTAATGAAATAAGAGCAGTACAAAAGTTTTTAACCGTCGAGCAAATGGAGGAGGTTCTCAAGTCAACCCGTATATTTGTTTTTTTTTTGTAAATACGCACCTGGTTTACCTTCAGCAATTTAAATGAGCTACTTACTTGCATTTCGGATCTTAATACAAGAAGTTGTTGGTTACTATTCAAATGAATAATAGAAGAATTTAAAAATATCGTCTATATCTAAGTCACAGATCATTTTCGCGGGGTTTAAAAATGGTGCTGTGACCTAGTGTATATCAACCATAGACATAAACCTTACGACACAGACCTTCCAAAAACATTATAGTATTCTCTACAACTGTTGATAGGATTTGCTTAATATTCTAGTGGGGCCCATGTAACAGAAGGGCAACGCCCTACCGAAATGCCAGTACGTGACAGGCCATGGGCCACTGTATCTAGAGCGCTATGGTATCGTGTACAGATAGGATAGCCCATATATTTCACCAAGCTAACATCAAAGAGCACAGAATGTACTTCTGGTTTTTTTTCTTTATATAAGTAATTATCAAAAATCTGTACAGGTATAAATTTGTGTTATTAAAACAGAAAACATATTCACGTTATTTCACTTGCGCAATAATTACTTTTTTATTGAGATAATTAGATTGTAAAATTAAGATAAATTAAGCTTTTAAACATTTTTGGAGCAAATCCGAATAAATCATTAAAATATTAATTAAATTTCCTTGAACAATTACGTAACAAGAGTTTAGTATTGCACTGTAACGGTCCGTTAATAATATTATAATTAATATTTTTATTATAAATTGTTATTTCACAAAGACAACGGAAGTAGTTTTATGACGCAATACGTTAACTGTTACCCCTTAACTGTTAGCAGTTTCGTAATATTTTTTTTATTTTGTAGATGGAAATCGAAAAAAAAATCATTTACATTTATTTCAAGAAAGTAATCTATGTAATCTATGTAACACGCTTTGAAGAGTATTCATAAGCAGTCGCTTCCTCCTTTCCATTAATTAAAACTTATTTCGGTAGTACACCCGTTTTGTTACCAAAAAGTGAATCACAGCAATATCTATGGTGTTTTTACAGGTTTTGTTTTCAAAGAAAATATTTTTTGTATTATTTTTGCAGATTTGGACGTTGGACGTTCTAAGTTGTAGCGACCATAAACAAGGTTTGAAAATTTCCATTTAATGGGTTTGATCTGATGACGTATAGTTTTTCTTATTTATGTCAAGGCTTAGTTAGTCTTGGCATTGTATTCTATATTGGACTTCATTTTTTTTGATAATATAAGAGCGAGACTATAACCTGCTTAGTAAATATAATATTTTTATTAAAAATCAAAAATGATAAACATTCCTTTGAAACTTCTAACGGTCCTATTATGGTCTTGCTGAACGATTCCCTAACAAAAGTTATCTCACCAAAATTGAGCCATAACTTTTTTTTAATAATTTTATCACCACATCTAAGATTATTTAGTCAAATAATTTTAAGTACTTTAATAAAAATTTAATACCACTAAACTACTCGAAAATGATGCGTGTAGATACTCGACTTTAACCGAAGCGTTTCGAGAGGAAGACCATTATAGCCTTGACTTTTACAAGCAACTATAATTATCTCGCTTGTTGTAACATTTGCAAGTTTTCGAGCCAAAGACGCATCTAAATGTGTATTTCGTTAAGCCATTTACCCATAAAACTGTACGTCATAGATAATTCCAAGTATCCAAGACGACGTTATATGAGTAATAAAATTTAAAAAAATTATAATGTTGACGACGAAATATACGTAAAAAAGATACCTACTCTATTATTATTTCATAAAAACTCTTATTTAATGTAAAAAAATGTACGTTCAATTAATGTACGAAATAATATTTTGAGCTATTATCACGATCTGCAGCACATAATATAGGTACTTGCGTGAATGACTCATTCAGTGCCTTCTGTTTCTTTGTACGGATCATAAACTGCTAAGCTAATGCTCAAGAAAGCGCGATTTTGGAGGATCTAAAAATTTACCAATTACTAACGAAGAGCGACAAAGAAAGTATTGTAAATTAAATTGGGACATCCATGATAGGCCTGCATGATAGGTAAAATATTTTAAATTAATTTATTCATAAAATATTGTTATGTGACGGTAGGCGACAATAATTATCTTTTAAAAAAAGTATCACCGACTTCAATGCGCCTCAAAATACCCAAATCGCTTCAAATGCCTATAAAATTTGAAGAGTTCCCTCGATTTCTCTAGGATCCCATCATCAAATCCTGACCTGATAACCATGGGACCATCTGGGAAGTATACCCTTTCAGAATTTTCCAAATTGGTCCCGCGTATCGTATCGGCGTCTTTGGGTAATTGGTGAACATCGTATTCTTAATTTGTTTTACTGTCTGGTGGAGCGCCAATATATTTATAAAATGCATACATAATCGCACCATAATATATTTCGTTATATTATAAATTTCATAGTCTTTATAGTAAACCACATTCTGTTTGTCGAATGCAATTAGTGCTGGTACTGCTGTAATATTGCCAATGTACTCGACGATCTCAAGAGATGGCGTTAGCAGTCTTCAAATAATGTAAAACGCGCTGCACCTGATTGGTGCAAGAAAAAACGGACATACCCTGCTCTCATCGCTTTTCGCTAAGAAGACGCTTTAATATAAAAATTTTGTTCCGCCACGGACATCAGTTATATTTCTCGTGAAAAGAAGCTGATTTTCCATTAGTCCTATAGCCGTGTAGTGTTTGGACTCGCTTATAACCTTTACAAGGTGTATGTGGAGTGCTCTAGTCTTCGATCGTGACCGGCCGGTCAATACCTGGACGTTGCAAGAGACCGTAAAAACCTTCGCCGCTGCTCGCTGCCTTCTGGAGGATCGGGACTTGGTCGGTGTTGCAGGTTAGTGCTGGCATGATTGTTTTTGATCGATAGAAGTGGTTTACTTCCCTACACCTCGTACGCTAACCGTTGAGCAATCACACCCTGGTCGGGCTATTTACACGCCTGACCATATAATTTGGTCCTTACGAGCCGGATAGGCCAGTGATTCACGTAAATATTGGTGAATTTACTTTTCATATCATAAAAAAGATTCACGTAATTCTAGTGAATTCTTGCCGCCTTTTTTCCTCGCTCACAGATTTACGTAAAATTGGTAAATTCTGTGTTTAAAACGCACGAGAACTACGTAATTATTGGTAGACTCGTACTTAAATATAATTAATTGTTAGATTTGGTGAATTACGTATTAATTGGTAATAATATCCATTATACTCAATTTAGTTGAACTTATTTATACCTACCCACTTATTAACCGCTCCACCACTGTACTTTACGCTAAGTCATTTTAAGATTTAAATTTAATTTGTGTTTTTACACTAACTAGGTAGATATACCTATCACTTTGTAGTTGTATTGTGATATTATTTTATAAACATGACGGAAAGCGAATCAAGTCGCGAAGTCATGTTGGTTATGTTGAATCAAAAGAAAGAATTATTATTTCAACGTATTAATCGTATGTACACATCGTCGAAAGGTATAATTTCTTTCGATTCATCAACGCGAGCTAACGAGAATTTTCTGGCTGAAACGGAGATAATAGATGAGTTACGCGATAAATTTGAGTCCATTGTTGATAAAATAAATAATATAAATTTGTTATCAAAGATTACGGTCAATCCCGAGTATTCTTGCCTCGATTCATTTGATGATTTATACTCGAGAGTTAAACGCGTTAGAAATAAAATATTAACCACTTCTAAGGTGCGTTCACTCGAGACCAGTAGCTCGATCAAGTCCGTAGTGAAATTAGAACCTTTAGTAATTCCGAGTTTTGACGGACGCCCTGAAAACTGGAATACCTTTTATCAGTCTTTTAAAGCTAATATTCATTTGAATCAACAGCTTTCTGACTCGCAACGTGTACAGTATCTAATTTCTAAACTCACCCACGACGCACTAAAATTCACTTCCGGTATTATTCCGTCAGGTGAAACATATAAAATACTGTGGGATAGTTTGGTTAAGAAATACCACGACAAACGCTCATTAGGTACATATTATCTCAATAATATACTGGACTTAAAAACTTGCTCGCACACTGCGAACGCTCTTGATACCTTTGTTAGTAAATACTCCGCTTCGATTTCAGCTCTAAAAGGATTAGGCATAACAGATCTAACTGATTTTATTTTTCTTCAATGCGCTTTGAGAAGGATGGATCCTCAAACCATCCAAGCCTTTGAACTTTCGATTCGGGATGTGGAAGTGCCTACGACACAACAGCTTATCGCTTTTATACAAGATCAGGCTAAGATTTTGGAGCGCTCAAACCCGCGAAATTCGTCATATACGAAACCCGCTGCTGTTGTTACGTCGCCCTCACGCGACCGGCGCGTTCATCACACCTCCAAATCTTACGCAGCAGTTACCGCGATTTGTTGTTTGTGTAGTGGTAACCATCGACATTTATATGATTGCGCTCAGTTTAAAAATATGCGAGACGCAAGGGCTAGATATGAGTTTATTAAATCGAAGTACGGTTGCGTTAATTGTTTAAGCACTTTACATAAACTTCCGGATTGTAAGAGTACGTCAGTCTGTTTCTGTAATAAAAGACACCATAGGTTATTGCATTTTGATAGTAATAATTCGCAATCGCATGCGGCTATGGTAAATACCGCCGTCGCGTACTCGCCGCCGCCCGCTCATCGAGCGACCGTTACTTCGCCCGCGCCTTCTCATCGCGCTCACACGACTTCGTCATGCATTCGAGCGCCCCCGCTTGCTACAGAACCAGTTACACATACACAGTCTTACACTTCTTGTCATAAGGGTGATATACTTTTGTCAACCGCTCAGGTATACGCGCGCTCTAAGGGTAGCGCTGGTATCAAATCTGTAGTTAGGTGTTTGATAGATAATGGCTCGCAGAATAATCTAATAACATCTGCTTGTTCTAGTTTATTAAATTTACCGATAATACCGTTGAATAATTCCTATGTTAAAGGTGTTGGTTCCGCTTCAAGTCCGATAATCGGTTATGTTCATTTAGACATTGAATCCCGTATTTATCCGGATCAGAAATACACTATACATGCGCTTGTTGTAGAATGCATTACGGATCAATTGCCTTCGAAATTTATCGATTGTGATCGCGACCTAGATTTTCGTAACCTTCCGCTCGCTGACTTAAGCTGGAATATTCCGGGCAAGATTGATTTATTGTTAGGTGCCCAGCTATTCCCATTTATATACTTAGGAAATATGGTCGAGTGTGGGCCGCGCGCACCGTGTGCTTTATCTACAACATTTGGTTACGTACTTATGGGAGATTACCCGCGTAAACATATTTTACCTACTGCCGCGTCTTTTTCTGCGTTAGCGCTTAATGATATAGTGCAAAAGTTCTGGGAACTTGAAGAAGTACCCATGAAACGCTTGTTGTCACCAGAGGAGACAGATTGCGAAAATATTTTCACGGCTACCGTGACCCGTGACGACGTAGGTCGTTATACAGTTGCATTACCGTTCTGTAGGGACCCTTCGGAATTAGGTAATTCGCACGCTACCGCTTATCGCCGTTTCGTTTCACTCGAGCGTAAGCTCCGTCAGGCACCGATAGTGCGCGAAAATTATAACAAGGTTATTCAGGATTATATTGATAACAATTACCTCAGTCCTGTTAAAGAATCTGAGCTGTCCTCTGATGGTTATTATATACCGCATCACGCAGTAGTCCGACCTGATAAACCGATGCCGCGCATCGTATTGGACGCGAGTGCTAAAACGCATACAGGACTTTCGCTTAACGATATATTACATATTGGACCCAATTTACAGGCCGATCTGTTTTTATTATTGTTAGGTTTTAGATTATTTCCTATTGCAATGAACGCTGATATAAAACAATATTATTTACGGATTGGTGTACCAGTAGACCAACATAAATACCTACGCATTTTATTTAGATTCAACGAATCGGAAAAAATTCGAACTTATGCCTTTAATAGGCAACCTTTCGGTCTCAAGTCAAGCCCTTACATAGCTATGCGCACTGTGCGACAGCTGGCTACTGACATGAGTCCGCTCTATCCTGATGCCGCGAAAGTGGCAGAGACCTGTCTGTATATGGACGATTTGGTTCTTTCTATTGCAAATGAGGATACTGCCACGCAATTAGCTCACAACTTGATTAAGTTTTTCAAATCGGGTGACTTTGACTTAGTGAAGTGGTCTAGCAATTCACCAGTGCTACTTGACTCGCTTCCCGACACGCACCGCAAGTCGCTTGATTTTGATGTTGACAATAATGTCTCTAAGGTCTTAGGTCTCTCATGGGAACCATGTGAAGATAATTTTCATTTCACATGCGCCGCAATTAATGAAAGGTGCACCAAGAGAAACATACTCTCGATGGTTGCACGACTATTTGACGTGCTCGGATTGGTCGCGCCTGTGATTCTCTATGCCAAGTTGTTAATTAAGGAACTGTGGCTCAGCAAGTGTGATTGGGACGATCCTGCACCGGAGCACATACGCACCCGTTTTTTCGCTCTTGCGCAAGAACTTCAAATGCTTGACACTTTAAGGATTCCACGTCATGTAGGCGTCGAAGTTGGTTGTGAATTACGTCTTGTTGCTTTTTGTGATGCTAGCATGAATGGTCTGGGATGTGTCATTTATGCCCATTGTACCCACCCGTCTGGCATTCAAACTCGCATTCTTTGCGCTAAATCAAAGGTTTCGCCAACAAAAATCACTACGCTCGCTCGCTTAGAATTATGCGCTATTTTACTTATGTCAAAATTAATAAAAACTGTGCGAGACACATATGCAACACGTATGCCCATTGCCGGGATATACGCATTTTCTGATTCCACTATTGCTTTATCATGGGTTCATTCTTCACCACATCGTTGGTCAGTTTTCGTCGGTAATCGCGTCGCTCAGTGCCAAGAAAACTTGGACTCTAAACATTTTTATCATATTGCCGGAGCTAGTAATCCAAGTGATTGTCTTTCGCGTGGTATGCTTCCATCGCAACTTTTGACCCACGATTTGTGGTGGAAAGGTCCTCCGTGGATTCGCAGCTCATCTGAGAAGTGGCCGATTAAGCCATTCTCGCTTAATAATTGCTCTGTCTTGCCTGAACTCAAGGCAAATGTGTTGGCTGCCATTACTCACACAGAGCCGCCGTTGCTGTGTACGTTAGCACAACGTGTTTCTTCTTGGGAAAAGTTGCTACGTATCACCGCATATGTATTAAAATTCGCAAGACCTAAAGTTAAGGTCGAACCTCGTTCTATAGCAGGGTTGACAAGTGCTGAGAATGCGTTAATTCTCGCCGTTCAATCTGTGCACTTCTGTGAAGATATCAAATTGATCAAGGCTGATAAATTACCTTCAAAAAGGCTGCAAAGCCTCTTCGTCTTCTTAGACAAACAAGGGATTTTACGCATTGGAGGAAGACTTTCTGGATCAATGCTTCCTTTCGAAGCTAAACATCCGGTTCTTCTCCCTAAACGCGATCATGTCGTTGACTTAATAATACAGCATTTTCATGTTGTTAATTGTCACACCGGACCTGGACTTCTTATGTCTATTATACGACAACGCTACTGGATCTTGGATGCCAGGACTGTTATCAGGTCCAAGTTGCGAAAGTGCAACACTTGCTTTAAATGCAACCCAACGCATCCAACGCCTATAATGGCTGATCTTCCTGATTACCGTGTTTCAGAGGCCAAGGCATTTTGCCACACTGGTGTAGATTACGCTGGTCCGATAAGGACAATCCTTTCTCGCCGCAGAGGTCAACATGCGCAAAAGGCGTACATCGTTCTTTTTGTTTGCATGGTCACACGTAGTCTACATATTGAAGTGACCAGTGATTTAACTACTGAAAACTTTCTAGCCGCTTTTAAACGCTTTATTTCCCGTCGAGGACCAGTTTCATGTCTCTATTCCGATAATGGATCTACTTTCATCGGTGCGAAGGCACATTTAGATGAGCTGTATAGTTTTTTATTGAACTCTAGCTTCAAAAACGCGCTGTCGAATGAGTTGCTCTCTCGACGCATAGAGTGGAAGATGATTCCCCCAAGATCACCAAATTTTGGTGGGATGTGGGAAGGGAATATAAAGAGCATGAAAACGCATTTATATAGAGTAATAGGAAGTCAGTTACTTACATACGAAGAACTGCAAACTGTTCTTACTCAGATAGAGTGTATTCTTAACTCTCGTCCATTGAGCGTATTATCGTCAGACCCTTATCCTGAGGTGTTAACTCCCGCGCATTTTTTGATGTCTACTCCGTTGCAATATTTACCCGCTGCTGATTTGTCAGATCAACGATTGAGTCTGTTAGAACGTAAAAAGTTGTTAGATAGTATGGTCCAATCCTTTTGGAAGAAATGGCACTTAGAGTATTTGCACACGTTGCAAGTTAGGCAAAAATGGGCTACTCCCGACAAACCGGTAGAAATCGGAACTGTTGTTCTTCTTGAGCAGGAGAATTCTCCACCGTTGCATTGGCCGTTAGGAGTAATTACGGACGTGTTCAGAGGCTCTGATAACGTTGTACGCGTGGCGATAGTTAAAACGCAAACTGGAATTTACAAACGCGCTGTAACTAAATTATATCCTATTCCTACACAATAAATTCAACTTAGTTTAAACCTTATTTTTTAGTTTAGGCCGCTATATTTATCATATTTATTATTTAATCGCATAATGCATGTGTTACTCTCGGTCAGTTAGAAAATTCGCGTGTTTTGAAACATCTTGTGATGTTCCAAGGCGGGGTGCATGGTGGAGCGCCAATATATTTATAAAATGCATACATAATCGCACCATAATATATTTCGTTATATTATAAATTTCATAGTCTTTATAGTAAACCACATTCTGTTTGTCGAATGCAATTAGTGCTGGTACTGCTGTAATATTGCCAATGTACTCGACGATCTCAAGAGATGGCGTTAGCAGTCTTCAAATAATGTAAAACGCGCTGCACCTGATTGGTGCAAGAAAAAACGGACATACCCTGCTCTCATCGCTTTTCGCTAAGAAGACGCTTTAATATAAAAATTTTGTTCCGCCACGGACATCAGTTATATTTCTCGTGAAAAGAAGCTGATTTTCCATTAGTCCTATAGCCGTGTAGTGTTTGGACTCGCTTATAACCTTTACAAGGTGTATGTGGAGTGCTCTAGTCTTCGATCGTGACCGGCCGGTCAATACCTGGACGTTGCAAGAGACCGTAAAAACCTTCGCCGCTGCTCGCTGCCTTCTGGAGGATCGGGACTTGGTCGGTGTTGCAGGTTAGTGCTGGCATGATTGTTTTTGATCGATAGAAGTGGTTTACTTCCCTACACCTCGTACGCTAACCGTTGAGCAATCACACCCTGGTCGGGCTATTTACACGCCTGACCACTGTCTTTATATGGAAGTATTGATCTTGTTTTTTAAATCATTTTCACGTGAGTTACAACAATGTACATAAAAAGATTAAAAAGTAGGATGAACTAAAGGAAATACAAATAGTATTAATTACTTTTAGCGTAGTTCAAACTTGATCCCAATGTCATGTTGATTTTCCGCGTTATAGTTAATGTGTTCCAATTAAAAATCAAATGAAGGTAGTTATTACATTGCGATATTATTATTACATACATGTATATGCTAATATTCAGAATTAGTGGAAACTTTGTGGATTTTATACAATTTGTCCTTGCTATAGTTAACATCAATAGAGTTTTTACTCTATGAATGTTTTGATCAAAAACATAATAATAAGATCGTGTAGGCAATCATTTTTGTAAATCGACTTTTTCATTATTTCTACAATCACGGAATGAAACCGCATTATCACACGTTGTAGAGAAAATCTCGACAAACAAAAGCGTTTTTGAAAATTCACTCTAAGTTGACCCAAAACTTTTTTAGGGGTCATTCTCCCGAAGGCCTTTTTTTCATTTTTTTTTAATTTTCGCAATAAGTTCAAAACTGATCTTACTGAAATTTAGTGGTCGTATTGGCTATGAAACCCACGTTCTCACCAAATTTCAGGTCTAAATATTCATGTTTTAATGCAGGTTTAGAATTTTCGAAAAAACGGCAAAAAACGCGGTTTTTTGCAATATGCAAAAAAACTACTTATCCGATCGGGGTTGTTTAAGTCTCCTTTTTTTCGTCTTTTAATGCGCATATTTTATGTCTTAACAACTATTAAAAGTTTACTCGTAAACAGAAAAAAAAAAACGGTTTTTACGATTTTTGACATTTTTTTTGACGGTGACGCCACTGGTGAATGAATATGCCTTGAAATAAAATATGTTACTCGTGACGTTTAAAAACTATAATTTTAAAATTTGTAAAACATATTGTTTAAATTTTTTTAGCTTTCTGCACTTCTTCTATACAATATACTTTAGTATTCCAAATTTCACATTCCCCCAAGAATTCTCTCCACGTATAGATATGTACATTGATACGTAGGTATATACAAAAGAGAAAAAATCTATATATCCGTATTCCAGAAGTCATAGTTCACCTAAAAGTTTATTACTTCTACCTTAAAGTATGATAATAGGATAACCTATTATCATACTTCAAGGTAGAAGTAATAAACTTCCGACATTTCGATAACGAATTGTCTTATAAAATCGGATCAAAACTAACAGCAATTCTTACTTACACGAGTAAAATTAGGAAAACCTAAGTCTGACGGCTCAGAGTTGCTGTCTTTCCCCAACACATTGGGTATAATCCAACTAATGGAGAAATACTAGGCAAGTGGTATCGTTTGGAAGCGGCGGTATGTAGGTACTGTAGTAAGTTGAAGAACTTCCAGCATCGATTAATTTTTTTTCTTCTCTTATTATATAAGGCGTCACGCTCACGAAAAGATAAAACTTTCTTCATAAAAGCCAAACGTTTTATCGGCAATACCCCTCGAAGGATAATTTGGCAGTGGTTGGAAACGTGCCAGAAAATCCCATACGTAATTCATTAGCTTTGAAAAGAACCTCTAGCCTTTAATTTTATATGAAGTCGTTTTTCAGGGTTTCGTATGAAAAAACGTACTAAGCTCCCTTTAATAAGTGTCTAATTTCAGCTGTTTTTAGAAAAGGATAATGTATATAAGCGTCAAACTTTGTGTTATTACCCCCTTTCAGCTTGAATTCGGAACTAAATCGAGTATGGTTTACATTAAATACAAGCTCACGATCAATATAATATATGTTTTAAATCAAAACTATATTACGGTTAAGTTTTCGTGAATATGGAGCTCATCGTAATCTACAAAGAGGTAATCAAAAAAGGTAGTCGCGACATGAAAGTATAGCAATATTCTCAAATATGACTTTTAGATCTAACTCGAATCACAAACCAAAAATATAATAAATTCTATTTCATGGTAAGCCTCTCAATCTCATCTCATCTGCCTATAGTCCTTCTTATAACTTTAAACGAGCAATTATTGTAGACTAAATATATATTTCGTGTAATTAGGAAACTGCTGTAACGATTTTAACTGAAATATTGTGCTTCGATCAGGTTTTGCTTTTTAAATTTATCTATGTAGTTGTCTTTACCGACAAAGGGTGTTTTTATACAGAAAAAAAAAGGCTGTCTGAAGCTCTTGCATTGCTGTTACAGAACCCTTAGTGCGTTCGTTCAACTATCACTTGAGCGGTTTTATTTTAATTTTGTTTATTTCCTTTCATAGTGAAAAGTTTTGGTCCCAAACGGCTGAATAGGTAAAGCGGTATGTGCAAAATGCACGAAATGTGGCCTTCAGTCGGTAGTCGCTAGTTCAAATGTCACAATGCAGTCTAGCCAGTTCGGATGACTTATTCCAAATGAATAATTAATATCGAAAGTGGGTTTATAGAAAACTCGTCGGTTAGGTGCTAAAGATGTTTCCTTTAATGTATTTAGGACATTCAAATTAGACAGATTGACAGATAAACACATTGGCCGCCAGATAGCAAGCGGATACCGATACACATAAAACACGCAACTTCAGTGGTTTTACTTCTGCAATGCAAAGCTTATCCCCAAGGAACTTTGACAACCCTATTTAGGTATCCGTAGAAAAAAAACATTTAGGTAGTAATGCTTGTAATGTTCTGAATCGAATAAAAACCTAACAGAACTTCAAAAAGTCAATATTAACGCTTAAATTTCACGTCTTTTGGTATAAAGCATATGGCAAGTTTTGCTTTGAAAATTCGAAAAAAAATATTTTATCTGTAGTCGAAAAACTACTGCAAAATGTAACTGGTGGTGGATTTTAAAATAATCTAGTAATGAAAACTTTTTTTCTCTTTTGTTACGAAATGCACTTCTGTTATTCACTTCAAAAGAGAGTTTTCTAGCCGTGTACAGTGGATATTACATACTATTGCGTAAAATATAGCATTTAAGAATATATCTACCATATAAAATACATATCGAAATAACTTAACTTAAACCAACATGATTTTCTCAAAACGCTGTCATTTTATATATATTTAGTTCATTGGTATGATGATGTTTGGTGATGGTGATTATAAGTTGAAACGTTATAAGTTTATGTACTTAAAAAATGCAATAAGTGATTCTAGAAAACGAAAACCATTATTATAAGAAGTTGCTGAATATTTAAATCACTTAATATAGAGTTTATCTGAGTGTTTTTATTCTGTGGTTTAAGATTGTAAGATAAATTAAATATCCTTTAGGATGAGGCTAACAATGCCCTGTCCTTTAATAGGCCATGGCCGCGGATGATAATATTTGACGGTAATAAAAAAAGTCAGACATACAGCATGAAAGGAAAAAGAAATGACAAAATGAAAAAGGTAACTGAATTCTCGTAGAAGTGAAAGTAGATGCGAAATGAGAAAATACTGTAGAATCGTATAGCTTACTATTGTAATAACTGGGGTCCAGATCGGGCTCAAATGGTGGACCACTGGCGTATTTTTTGGTCCTACCTGTAACAAAATGTGACAAATATTAAATTATTTTAAAAAAGGTAGTAGTGGTAGAATCGTGGACAAAAAAAAAAAAAAGGAAAAGTTTTTTTTCGTTACATGAAGAGACTTCATTTTAAACTAATATGAAATACATCAGATTAAAATGAAGTCTCTCAGAAATATTGGATACCTTTTTAATGTCGTATGTCGTTTATACATTATAAATTAAAACCCTTTAAAAGTATCGTCAGTATATTTAGTTTTATTGCTAATTTATTTCTATGAAAAAAAAACTACAGATGGACCGTGAATTCATGTAATTAATTCTAAAAACGTGATCTAATGTAAATGTGGAACCGTCCTGACATCGGTCACTGATGGTTTGTCAGAATTGTCAGACTGAAACGGCGATGTTGCCTTTGGTAAAAAAACAATTTATTAGTCTTTAATGTATTTGCATTATGTAAATCCTTCTTAATATTAGTCGTTACTATTTTTAACCGACTTCAAAAAAGGAGGAAACTTAATTGAAAAGACTACAATACATGTGACACTTTTAATATCATAGGTAACATTATAAAGGAACCTACTTGTCTGTTTAAAGTCGGTGAAAACCCCGAAACTTAATAACTAATACCTAGAAATATAAACAGCTTAACCGCAGCCACCGCTGTGGACCTTGCCTATCAATTATGTAAACCTATTTGGCTTGGCACCGACTTCGATTTTGATTTTGATATGTATTGTAGTCTTCAAATGCGTTTGTAATCAATTATTTTTCACTTTTTCAGTGCCTTTCTTAGATATTTTTAATTTGGTTTAACTTTTTTAGAGTGTTTATTAAGTATGATAATATTTTTTTTATTTTAAAACTCGTACAAGTTTCTACAGAATCTACGGTTTTGATGTGTAATAAAGAGAAAGTCATTTGACTTGACAGTCAACTAAATTGTATCTATTGAATTGATTGTTTAACCCCCGGTTTCGTATGTGAAATCTCTTGTCAAGTAGATACATACATAATATGAAAGCATGCTTCTGAAATGAGTTCCTGAAAGCATGCTCTTTAATTTGATCATCGGATCAGTTAATAGAGCTTATGTCAAATCTTACTGCCAAATGTTATGTCAAATGCCATTCGAATGTTCAATGAAATTGATCATAGATTAGTATTTTTTCTTTGATCAACGTTTCAGAAACTCGAACTGACTTGACACCACTGTTAACTTGACAGTTCGGTTAAACAATATTTTGATTAGCGTTTCAGGAACCGAGTGAAGAAAAAACTCAGAGGTCCGGCAATAGGACAGCGTGACAGAATACCTATGAATCTACTTATGTTCGGTACTTCGCATCATTGCGTAAGTCAAAATATCAAATTATACT
The DNA here is from genome assembly GCA_949752705.1 of Callimorpha dominula. Taxonomy (NCBI): domain Eukaryota; kingdom Metazoa; phylum Arthropoda; class Insecta; order Lepidoptera; family Erebidae; genus Callimorpha; species Callimorpha dominula. The sequence goes on from OX457003.1 coordinate 16,091,729, forward strand.
TCTATCTACTTATAAATTGTAAGTGTCAAGATTACAGTTTTAAATATTTGAGCAAGTGTTCAAGGTCTCATCTAATGGCGGGCTTGTAAAACGCAAGGTTTTGCTAAAGTTTACCTTAAAATAACATTTTGTAAACATATCTATATTAAAAAGCTGCTTAAACAACTTGAGCAAACAGCACGCGGCGCAGCACCGAAAAAAAATTTGTAAAAATAATATAAAAAACCCACTTTTAGTGTTGTTTCGTGTTGTAATAGTAATAATTTAATAAAAGAATCCGAATGAATACGCCTAAATACATTTTTTTTGTGATTCTCAATCAAGTTTGAGCATATTTATGTCAATGGGAAGATTAACCAAACTAATATAATGTCGTCATGTCTGTTCTTTAATAATCATAAATGTATAACCTGCCCCTGCTGTAGGAATAAGATAACTTATTCTACTATTGAAAAATAATCATTCTTAAAAGAGGAGCCGACAAAGCTTGGGAATGTTCAAGAATGTCTTAACATCACACTTCTGCAGTACTCAAAATCATATTGGGTTATACAAGTACTTCCACTACAAGTGTTACGAGACTGAATAGAAGTGCGTGTTGAAATCTTATTTTAAAGAGGCTACCTAGATCTATTGAAAGTCTTCAGAAAATTTAAACATTACAAAACCTAATAAAAAAACAGATGTCATCACGCCTATACAGCTTAGTTTCAAGTACTGATTGCATCAATGTTTCATGAAATCATAAAGACTTAATATTTCTGTAGGAAACATTAATGCATCCGGCCACTAAAGTTATATACAAAACGTTATACCATTCTCGAGATGGCATTGTAGAAGGGCTTTTTTATGCGTATGTAAAACCCTAAGCTTATACCTAGCATCTTGTCCCGAAATACGTACATAAATACTAAATTATTAACACTACCATTTTAGTTTGTCCGGCGACACGGTACACACTTACTACACACCCACGTTTCGCTAATTATATTTTTGATCCCACGTAAGAGGCGCGATCTATAACTATTGACATTTACCAAGCACTTTTCCAGTGCCTGTGGTACCTACTACTACATTTTCTAACAAATAACCTTACAGCAATTTTCACGATAAGGGAATCGAACCTCTTTTTTTACATATTTTATTGTTAGTCATCTTTTTTCACCTACTATTCAAGACTTTAAATTTATTTGTAGAAACGATGCTTAAATTGCTCTTTATTTAAAACTTGGAATATCCCACTAATCTAGGGCTGCCATCACTTAAATTGCCGACGCCGGACAAGCTCTTCAAAAATCCCGGATACATGTGTGAAATCGAGATTCTTTCCCGGTCACCTTACAAAAAACGCCGATTCTATTTTTTTTATTAAATTAAACAGCTTGTTCATCTAATAAATATAAGTTGCCCCTGCCATACAGTGTCCGGGTTTTACCCGGACACTTTTTAAAAACCCCGCCCGGACGATCTCCGGACGCCCTCTAAACTAGGACAAATCCGGGGAAACCCGGACGGACGGCAGCACTAATATTATAAATGTGAAAGTTTGGATGGATGGAGGGATGGATGGATGTTTGTTACTCTTTCACGCGAAAACCACTGAACCGATTGCGATGAAACATGGTATGTAGATAGCTAGAGACCTGGATTAACGCATAGGCTACTTTTTATCCCTATATTCCCACGGGATTGGGACTTACGCGGATGAAACCACATGGCGCTGCTAGTTAGTTATAAAATGAACTCCTACTGTTTGTCATCAACCACACCATACATAGTATAGTTACCACACATCTAAAGCAAACAACAATTTGTTACGTCGCAGAATGAAAACAGTAAAATATAGATAGCTAGAGATATAATTTAGAATTAAGTATTATGTATCTCATTATAAGTGGACTTAAGTTCTTATGAGAAAATAAATTCTTTAAACCTAATATCGGATAATTCGTGCGACGAAAACTTAATCGACCTAGCTATGAATCCATTACTATATAGTCTATGTATGTAGCTCTTATACTAGATTATTTCAATATATATATGTATATATATATACAGTCGAATTGAGAACCTCCTTTTTTGCTTCGGTTAATAAAATGTAATACATAACTAAAATCTAAACACAAGGAGCTAATGGGTACATCACGTTTATGCCTGACCTTAACGATTCGTGTTCCAATGAACTCATTATTATAATGAAAGATTTTGAAGGACAACAGGAATTAATTATCTAATTATGTGTGTAATGTTAAATATATTGACCTATACCTTTACCTTGACTACCGTAACATACGTGGACCCGTAGATAACATCTTTTTTTTTAAATTTCAGTTGGCACAGAAGCATACTGCTCGGCGGCCATAAGGTATGTGTTTACAATAGCTTAAGAAGGCTTTTAGGGTATGTGCTTCGGTGCTAACGGTTCGGTGTCTTCTTCGTTTTCAAAATATTTGAAATACTCTGAACTTATATTATATTTCATTATTTGGATGCACATTGCAACAACATTTAATTTCAAGTAATGCCATTTGAATGAAGCTTAGACAGCCTGAAAAAAACGTCGGAATAACAACTCTCGTTTAAAATATTATTGTTCTCATGGGACGAGGCACGACTCGGCATGTTGGAAGGACTAGCATCTGACACTTATAGCACAGATAAGATAATAGTTACTTCGTAATTTTTAGTAAATAAAATGAGTTGAGATGACCTACAATTTGTATCTTAAGGAAGTATGTATTCAAGAGAATAAGCTGTGATGTAATTTAATATTATAAGGTACATGACTGCCCAACAAAAGGATTGTAATGTTTTTAGGGTTTATGTATGCAGGTGAGTTTCTTTATTAAACCATAACTTCTAAATGCTTGAACAGATTTGGATGTATGCGGCACCGTTAGACTCCTTACATTATCCCGAGTGACATTGGCCCTTAATTTTTGAAACAAAAATAAATTATGGCGGCTGTCCGGCGCCATTTTGAAATGTAAATAAAGTATTCGTCATTTAGCGAGACAGTTCTTTTTTTAATTTTTAACCAACTTTAATAAAGAAGAAGGTTCTATGTTCGGCTGCATGTATTTTTGTTTATGTATGTTCACCGATATTTTTTTCATAACCAACTTGTTTAAATTTTGATTAATGGAAACAAACGAGATCTGTATCCCAAAGATAAGTTGCCAAACTTCTGAAAACAGTTTTAAATTTTAACTACTAAGTTGGTACCTGGTTTGCCTGGTCTCACCTACAGTGACTAACGCCGAGATCAGTAAAAGTCACATATGAAAAAATTGAGCATGACGCGCGGCTTCTTGAATATGTTAATCAGTCCAGAAACCCGCAACACGAAACATAGTAAATTGGAGGGCTTCAAGATATGGTCACCCTATTCGTTATAAAAAAAAATAGGCAGTCATGGGAGTGATGGCAGAAGTGAAAATAAATACTTATGCTTATAGTAAATATTGTAAAAAGTCAAAATTAAAACTGCGCCATCTGTGAAATTTGTTTTAACTAATATATGGATAATTAGCAAATATCAAACTACATTAGTATCGCGCAGAATCTACAGATGGCGTAAAAATATTTTTTTAAATATATGAAAGTCGTGCGTGTTTAACATTTTTTACCCATCCTAAAAAGTGCACAACGCCGCTAAAGAGGTTTTCACTTCAAAAAATCCAACTGAACAGATCCGAAAACATGCGAATACTATGTCCAAGGATTTTCCCGTACAAGCTGATAAATCAAAGACAGAAGTTTTTCTCCTATCATCGTATTATAATGTAACTTTAATTTTGAATATTTATCGAAAATACGAGTTACGTACGTACATTATTTGTTTTTTTCATTAACTCTTCCGACTAAGTTTTGCTTGTTTTACTTTTTTATTTTTGGTTCATTGGTTGAATTGAATATGATTGATTGATGATGAATTGATTGATATGATCTATAATAAATTTAAGGTGAGCATTCAAAATTGATTTTAGTTCTATTACATAACTATAAAACATATATAAACTTGTTTATTCGTTTCTGTCAAAGTTATATACAAATTAGTCATTTATCAAAATTCAAAAAATTCAAAATTCAAAATCATTTATTCAATTAAGACACTAAGTGACATTTATGAACGTTAAATTGAAGCTAGAGTTAAAATCATAGATCGGCGCAAACAGAATCAAATGGTTGTATTATTCATTAACTAAAATACTGTGATAAATACTTATTGATCTTAATAATTTAGGTTAAACTAGTATTCGTTTGAGTGGATGTCTGTGTGTTATTCCATATTTAAGCATTTTCCATTCCAAATTTCATTCAAATTCGTCTAGCCTTTTCTGTGTAAAACAATAACAACTCGCACACAGACACAAAATCACAAGCTTTCTTTATGTTGTGACTTTGTGAGCAGCTCCAGGTATGTAAGCTGTGACTCCGTTGTCCTTAAATTAATTAAGTAATAAGGTAGAAGATCTATTAATCTTATGTTATTACTTTAAACGAGCAATTCTTGTATGTATGTATTCATTTTATATTTCGGGTATCTCGGAAACGGCTCTAACGATTTTGATGAAATTTTGTATAAAGATACAGTTTTACATTTTAAGTTCAACTGCATAGTTGTATTTCATGCAAAAAATTTAAAAAAATAAAAAAAAACTATTTTTTTCCAAAAAGCTACCGAGCGAAGTTCGGTCTCCCAGGTACTACATATTTAATAAATTTTTTGGTTAGTTGAACGTACACACTTGAGGGTCTTATGGATAAGGTACAACTCTAAGTAATCGGCTTTATAAGTGCTTACAAAGTTTTGCAATTGCAAAAGTCCCCGTCCCAACACTCGGTATGTAGTTAAAAGTAGTTCGTATTCCAGATTAACTTGATACGGATTTGTTCTACTTTTTGCACTGAACGGAAAAAACTTGTTTTGTTTAGCGCTTTTAGTGTGTGGGATTGAATGAACAAAGACTGTTTATAACCATCAGGAAATACTTTGTATAATCTTTGTTCGAGACAATTTTGTAATGGACAAATTTTTAGAGCGGTTAAACCAATTTTTAGAGATATTTTAGGTTTTATTTGAACATTAATAACAATAATAACTTGACATATCTCACACACGGCCGTCCGATCCCAAACTAGGCAAAGCCTGTACTATGGTAACCAGATTGCTGATAAACCTACTTATATATTTCTAAATACATACATATTATAGATAAATTACATCCAGTCCTGAGTAGGAATCGAACCCACGACCTCTGACTTCACAGTCAGTATCACTAACCACTAGACTGTTGGCCAGTCAATTACATTATTCAGTTACATAAGTTACAAATATCATTATTTTCTTTCTTTTTAACCGACTTCAAAAAAGGAGGAGGTTCTATGTTCCACTGTATTTTTTTTTATGTATGTTCACCGATTACTCAAAGACGTCTGGACGGCTTTGGAAAATTCTCCTTTTGTTTGAAAGGGTAAACTTCCCAGGTAGGCCCATGGCCATCAGGTTGGGATCTGATGATGGGATCCTCGAGAAATCAAGGGAACTCTTCAAATTTTATAGACACACTTGAATGTGTACGTAAACATACACATTTCACATTAATTAAACATTACCGTTTCGCATAATACTTAAAAAAATCAACTTAAAATAAAAGCAAATTTCTTTCCAGACAGTCGGATAAAATATACTTAAAACTGCGGTTAAATATACTTGCTTTGAGAATAAACACAAATTGTTAGTCCCTTCCTTTGATATCCTCATTACGACAGTTTTCAAAAAGAACATTTGTAATATCAAAAGCGATGTTTTATTTAAATAGTTGCTTAACGATGATTTAGCGTCTGGTAGTGGCAAAATGGTCACAAATGAGGTAGTATTTTCCGCCGGTGTAAACAACCCTCTATACACGGAACAGAACGGAACGTTGCGGAAATGGGTCAGCAAGCTCTAACGATGCCCTTTTTTTGCCAGTCGTACTGGCAAAAAAGTGCAAAATGCAACATCTTTCTACGTCCCCGGTTAAGAAAATCTTGGAAAGTTGATGTGGTATTTATTTTTCCCCTTTACTTTATAACTGTGGTTTTAATTTAAATTATAGCGGCTGGTATCTTTATGTTAAATGACTAAAGTAAAACTAAGTTAATCTGAGGATAAGCAATCACCGACGCCTTAAACAAGTGGGAGAACCATGCTTCGGTGCGTATGGGCCGGCTCGACCGGACTTATCAGTCCTTAATATCTTAAGGCGTCACAGTAAACCGGCAGTTAAGCAATGTTGATGTTGCGTTTTGCCGAGTGAGTGAGGTTACCGGAGGCCCTAACTCTTTCCTCTCCCCCTCTCTCCCCTTCTTCTCCCCTACTCCCACCTTAAAGGTCGGCAACGCACTTGTGACTCTTGAGTTGCAGGTGTCCATGGGCGGCGGTAGTCGTCATCAGGCTCGTTTGCCCCCTATCAAATAAAAAAAAAACTAGCAAGTTGTCACTCGCGCGTTCTCGTTTGTTTTAATTACTTATCTAAAAACGTTAGGTAATGGTTAAACACTTTCAATATTAAAAAAAAACAGACACTTGACACTTCTAACACTTCGAAAAAATCAACCATTCATTTCATTCAACCATTCACAATTAATATTGTGCAAAATAAAGTGATTCTACATTAAGCAGTATTTTACAGGTGTTTTTTACAATAAACATGTGAAAAAGGCAAAGCCCTTTATCAAATTTAAAAATCTTAGAAAAATTGAAATTAATATTTGTTTGCCTTTTTCATAATTAAATACATAACCTAGAACACATTTGTAGACTTTAAAATAAAAATATGTTTGCGATATGTAAATATGTATGTTAAATATAAATATGTAGTGTACTTAACAAAAATTGAAACCAAAAATATGGATTTACATTAGATTGTCTATATCTACATTCTACACTACCTGTTTGAATTCATTAATAAATGTAAGTAGCCGACAAGTGCCCGTCCAATGAGGGTGACGGGATCCGTAGGGTTAAGGTAGATTATTTGTCCCCGGATCCCTCCTACTTAAGGCGCAGTACGGCACACCGTGTGGTTTTAGTCGGTTCGATTCCGACACACCGCCCCACCGAAAACCCCGGTGGGGTGACGGCCCGAGGGGGTTTCCACACGCACAAAAAAAAAAGATTATTTGTCAAAAAACTAATATCAGAAAGAGCACTGCTATTGCGAATGTTCATTGCTCTAATGCTCATAATATAATTTTCTTTTGATTTGAATAAAAATGGAATGTATACGGTTTATAAAAACCTATATAGTAAAAAAAAATATTCACAGCAAATAAATTTTGTGTCGGCTTTTGTATTATATAGTAATAGAGTGCTACAAATTTCATCAAAATAGGACCAATATTTTTAGATAACAATATCCGTGACATAGTGATGAACGTCTACATGTCTGGTAGTTTGTACCAGACATTTATTTCCAGACAAAATTAATAGGACGAAATTTTACAGACTCTGTTTTTGCCATTTCATTACGGAACCCCAAAAACTAAATAAAATTGTTCGCAAACACGTTTGCATAATTAATGGCCATACTTCGTTTATCTACAATAATATATAAATAATAAATTATTCATTAATTAACTATTTATAAGTGCGTAGTAATGTAACAATATATTTTACTTGTTTAAATCTATGTTATCTACAAAGCAAATGCAGACAAATGAAGTAAACGATTTAAGATCCGTTTCAAGTTTATAGGTATGAGGTCAAGTTTACGTTCCTTTACAACTTCGCACTTAAGTAACCATTTAAACGTGTCGACGTTACTACAACGCAATCATTTAAGTACGAAACTACGATAATTTGAGGAAGTAAGACAAAACAGATTTACGCTCAAGTTCCTCTAGCGTACTGTAAGAAATAGTCTCACAACCACTCATATAAACTATGAAAATCACTAGGTAACAGTAACTGCCAAGTTGTTCGTACCTCTATTCGCACTCAAGTCAATCGTTCTTCACCAATACCTACCCTTTTAGAATCCCACTATTCGTTAAAATTTATCAATCGACCAATAGTATTGCCATACCGGTATAACCAGTCAAAATAATGTATATTAACTTATTTTTATTAAATAGTGAACTGTGTTATCATCTATTATAGTTTGCCCCTACTTTTAATAAAATAAATAAGAGTTTTTGATGTGGCGACAACAGTACGGAGAACTGCGTGGTATTAATGTCTGCCATGGTCGAGTTGGGTCACCAGAATAACAAGGAAAGGGGGGTGGGATCGGAAAAGCTGGCGCCTTCTTGTATAACAACCCACACGCACATAAATATAAATATTTTGCAATACCTTGAAAGTAGCTTTTTAAGACCCCAAGAAGATCTGGTGACCCAACTCACGCATTAGACTAGTAATCAAAGAATAGCGGGTTCGAACCTAACCATGTGCATTATTAAGGTTCACGTGAAAGCAAGACCGACCTTCGACCGTCTGTATTCAACGGCGTTTTGTCACTTTGACCAATTCGTTAGTCTCCCTAGTTGAGGACATCCATGGTCACTTCTTGAGAATTTATTTTGCCCCAAATTATTTGATATTTTGTGGGGGGGGGGGGGGAGATGGGAGAAAATCCTAGCTTGGAGTGTTTTAGTCATTGCGCGTTTAGTGTGCTTGCAAAATTTTGAATTACGTGATCGTACAGGCCGATGTATACTCACTTTCATTATAAGGAATCATAAGGAATGATCAAAGATGATAAGCGCTTCAGCTTTCATTATAAGGAATGAGAAAGAAGAATGATAAGCGCTTCAGGTCATGTAGGCCTTAATATTGCATAAAGAAACATGTATCCTTACCATTCAAATAAATTGGTATATATTGCAAAAATCTCATTATTTATGTTATAGTTCAAGCATGATTATAAGTGTAATTTAAAGCAATATTATATTTTAAATGTCAGTCGATTAAATTCAAAAATTCAAAATATATGCGCACAGCCTGTAAAATACAAATATTTTAATTTATTAGCCTTAGGAGGCAAAATGTTTATATAGCAAATGTTTGCTCGTACCAAAGTCGCCCTACAGAAGAATGGTACATTAAATTTGTCACTACTGTTTTGGAAAGAACTTTCTAAAAAAAATAAAGATAAAAATAGAATGCCAGTACGCAGTTAAGGTCTCTCAAATAGATAATTTAGAGTTAAAAAACTAGAACTATTGCTAGCTGGATAATTTAATTTCACCTATGTTACATTTATGTGAACACTGATCATTTTAAAAGCCTTGTTTTTTTATGTTTCTTCAACGAGTTTCGCTGGTTGGGTTGGTGATTTGAATTAGAACTACATTAATTGCAATGAAGTTATATTCCAAGGTATTGTCGCCACATTAAAAACTCTTATTTATTTTATTAAAAATAGGGACAAACTATAATAGATGATAACACAATTCACTATTTAATAAAAACAAGTTAATAGACATTATTTTGACTGGTTATGCCGGTAACGCAATACTATTGGTCGATTGATAAATATTAACGAATAGTGGGTTTATAAAAGGAGAAATAAGATTAGAACGATGGACTTGAGTGCAAACAGAGGTACGAACAACTTGGCAGTTGCTGTTAGTTAGTGATTTTCATAGTGTTTATCAGTGGTTTTGAGACTGTTTCTAACAAAGGTATCCTCTGTATAATCTTCTTAGTGTTTGTATACTCTTTGTACAGTAAATCCAAAATGTCAGTCTATCATATCAATTGACACTGACGTATACTCAACGCTCTCAGAACCAAAGACAAGTACCTACTTTAACTTTTGCTGTCATTTTATCAATGACTAAAAAAGATGGAAGGCCCCGGCATACCTATCAAATTAAAGTTTGAAAAAACCTTGAAAGTGTGTGCAGGTGTGAAAAGAATATAATGTTGAACCTTGAATGCATTCTTTAGATTTGTTGAGGATGAAATGCTTTTTCTGTGTCATACGAAATGAGAGGCTACTAATAATTTTTATTTTCTTGTACCTAGTAGCATAATTTGTAAACTAGAATATGAACATCATTTACGTTATTCTAAAAAGAAATGGTTGATCATCTGAATACAAAAAAAAACTTAAAACTATATGTAAAATGAGTGCATTATTTCTAAATTAAGAAAACCCATTTTTAATATTCTTGTTAATAAGATGATAATTATATTCACCTTTTTATATAAAAACGGTATGACCCGTACACGGATCTGGCAGTTGAAAGCTGCTTGAGTCGTGACTAATAAAATGCAGTTCAGCGATGGCGCGAATCTCACGTTTCATGTCCCTTATTAATCGTGTAATGACAATAAAACCGGGACAGTTTACATTTCCTTAGGACTCTAAACAAGACAAACTCTTTTTTTTTCGGGTCTCTGCTGTTAATTCTGATGCTTGCCTGTGCCTTGTAATGAAAAGGTTCTAGGCTAATTTTATTTATAAAAAATAGGGTTTGATCAGTCAATATACTGCCTAACAGATCTGGTTTTTAACCGACTTCAAAAAGGAGGAGGTTCTATTTATTTATTACTAGACTAAGGTAAGATAAAAAGTTCGCGGCCTGGCACAAAGATGGCGTTCTGATCAGCAAAAAAATTATGATTCATGATGATCATTGGTTCATTTGACAACTTTCAATAAATTCCCAGAAGTAGTTTCTTTAAGAGAAGATGCAGTAAACTTCTTACGTTTTTTTGGTATAAATGGATAAACTGGAATACCGTGTGGTCAATTTTTTTTTTTACTCCGACGTAAATTCATTCGTAATTAAAAAAAAACTGTGGGGCCTCTGCTCTTTCAATGTTAAGACGAGGGCAACTGAAATCAAAGTAGTTGCACATCCCTCGAAGGTGGCCAACGTGAAAGGCTACAAAAACCGTAACCACATCGGCAACCATCGAAAAGTGCACGAAATCGTGTTGGACGATAAGCTTGTGAAGGTAAGTAAGAAAGCTGAGGCCGTGGGGATAGCGGGAATAAAGGGTGCGAAAAACTTGCATAAAGAATTAGGGATGCAAAACTATGCAAGCAAGATGGGTGCCGCATTTGCTGAATGCTGATCAAAAGCAGTAAACGATTTTTGCAGCAATGTTTATTTTTTGTGGGGTTATTTATTACTATGGGTGAGACATGGGTCCCCTTCTACACGCCAGAAATGAAACAGCTGTCAAAGCAGTGGGTGGAAGCCGGTGTTTCAGCGCCAAAGAAAGCGTAGTCCATCGCATCTGCCGGAAAGGTCATGGTTAGTGTGTTTTGGGGTGCAAAATTGACCCTTCCCATTGAAAAGAGTCGAAAAATTACAGGCGAATATTAATGTAATCTTCTTGACCAGCTGGATGCCAAAATTCGCGAAAAAAGCAAAAAACATCTTTCATCAGGAGAATGCACCTGCTCACAAAGGTGCTTTGGCAACGGGAATGGTGGGGATGGAGGGAAAACTACGGGAATTTGGGGTATGATTTGCCATCTCCCCTACTCTCCTGGTTTGGCTTTCTTCAAATGAAATCAGCCTCCAAAAAATAAACTTCTCAAAGAAGAAGAAAAAATGTTTTTGGGAAACACTTCGCGTCCAATGAGAGTAGAGAGGGCGGCAGATGATAATTCCACAGCCTTCCAGACTCTCAGTTCCGGTAAGGTGTTGAATTCAAACGAGACTGTAGAAAAATAAAATATTTTTTTAACAGTAAATCGGAGTCTTTCATTAACAGACCGAGAACTTTTGATTTTATCCTCGTACTCGTATATTAAACCAAAAAGCCACTAATGACTTAATGTCGAGGAAGGCTTTCTTTTATGAGAAGAAATAAAGTCTTAAACACTTAGTTATTGCATTGCGACCATGGGTTCACAGTTAAGGTGTTAGGTATGTACACTTTGTTTTTGTTGCGCAACATTCTAGCAATTTTTTTTTTTATAAAACAATACTAGCAACGTGGGTCATACATGATTAATATTCTTGTTAACTCTTTCAGATAAGCTAAATGCTTGTGTAAGGGGTGGGTGGAAGCCGGTGTTTCAGCGCCAAAGAAAGCGAAGTCTAAGCGAAGCTAAATCATAACACATTATACTGAATATGGATCAGTAAAGTTTAAGTTATTGAAATGAACACTTCTTTGGCAAAACTTATAGGTTGCGTCACCGACATGCTGTGACGTATTCGTACAATTATTTTTGCAAAGTTTAAGGTTTTCACTACTGTCTGCATCCCCCCTATGACTACCTATTTTTTCAATAACGACAAAAATATTCAATAATGTTATAACTGTTATAAGTCTATGATTAAAGAACTCTAAATAAATTATAAATTACTTTAGCTTCAAAATAACTTAAACTATTTTGTGAAAGTGGGTTACTAAGCCTTAAAAATGTAACGGTAGAAGATAAAAATTATTAATTATACCATTCAAATTAATAATAATGGTTTAATGAAGGTTAGTTCTATTGCACAAAATGGTAAAATGTCGAATAAAGATGATTGTCTGTCATTAGATGTGGTATGTTCAATGGTGTTATGCAAACACAGATTAGGCCATAGTTTAGATTACAGAATACAAGGTTATATATATGTACAATATAAGTAATTGATTGCCTATCGCCTAGATTGCACAGGAACATTGAATTGAAGAAATTAGCAAGTACAAATATAAGGTAGTATAAGCATTTAAAAATGAACCTATGTAAATAGGTACTAATTATATTAGTATAGAGAATACAAGTGCATTTGAAAAATATCTTCTTGTGTTAGATTACCCGTTTATTGAAGAAGGATTAACAAATGTAACACTTTTATAAAGTTACTTCAAACGTTTACATTTGTTCAGTGATGCCGCGTCTAGACGCTTGCCAAACCTCAACAAGCAGTCACAAATTCAAACGTGTGGATAGTGTGTTTGCTCGATTTGCCAAACGTACTTTTTTTTTTACTTTTACTTATTTTCTTGTTTTATAATAAAAATAACTTAAACCAAATGTTATGGTCGACACAAGTTCGATGTCCGCCATACTTGCCTCTTCAGAATACACTAACGCACTCGCAAGCGTGTGGATGGCGATGTTTGATTCCCAAAATAAAGTCAAACGTTTGTAGAGGTTTGTAGTTTGTGGCAAGTGGCAAACGTGCGGATTCGGCTTTACATGCAGAGTTTGTTGCAACCATGTATCACAGTGTAATAAGGCATTTTTTATCGTACGACTGACCTCTGAATAGATACGATAAAGGTCGAATACCGATTGAATATTTTAATAAGTCTACACGTGCTTGCCACTTGGGCCGGGCAAGTGAAGAAGATACAATTACGTTATTCATATGTAAGTATATGTGGTTCTTGCGATTTGCAGTTTCCATTTACTATTAATTTTCTAGTCTATAGATACCTGTATCAGGCTGTCAGGTTTCCTGAGGACTGGCCATTTTTATAGCTGTGGGGATGTTTTTTATATATTCTTTTATAACAAGCGTCAGCCGATCATACTGGTTTTCATTGCCACATTTTATGCAGTTGAAAAATAAGGTGACTTGTGTGCAGGATTGGGTAATCGTTTGCTGTCAGACTTTCGGTAAGTATTCACGCAATACTAGATAGACGAGTGACGTCATGTCCAGGGGACATGAAGGAGTAGCTGCTTGTTATTTTGAGTTGGACAAGACGACCCCGGTCAGCAATCCTTAGATGGAACACCGTGTGGATTTAATCGCTTCGAGTCCGACATAATCACCTCTACGAAGAGGTGATACCCGAGGGCGTTTTCACAAGCAAAAAAGGCGAGTGACGTCATGTAGTCTGGCAAAAGGTTTGTCAGCAATAATACTGCTTATTTGTGGTCTTCGGTAGGGTGAAACTGGCTATACAGTATAGATTAATTTTTCAAGTGGGCATGCATGGCTAAATCCAAAACTATGAGGAATAGCGAAAAGTACTCAAAGGAGTCTCAGCCCTGATTTTGATGAAAACTAAAACAGCATCATTGGATTTTGGATTTGTCCATGCACGCCCACTCAAAACATTCACCCTGTACGAGTATATGTAAATGTTAAGCCGAAGTCTGCCATACCCTACCCACCTACAACACTAATTGTATATAAGACATAATAATCACAACTTAACTCTTTATAAAATAAGCATAAAGCGTTAAGAAAATATAAATGCCATATCACTATTCTTTATATTCGTAACTCCTAAGCAACGGTATCATTGTCGGTAATAGCAAGATTGGCGAGAACTCGGATTATGACGAACTTATGAACCGCCTGATTGCAAAGGATTCCTCATTTAAAGTAAACTTTTTAACCAACTTCAAAGTGGTCAGACTTCAGGTGTAGGGTTCTCAGTTTGTCGGAATCTTTTTTTTATTTACCTAATTACTGAACCGATTTGGAAAACTATTTTTTTGTTTGAAAGGGTACCTATATACTTCCTAATTAGTCCCATTGTTTTCAGGTAGAGATCTGATGGTGGGATTCTAAATAAATGGAAGACTTTTCAATGGAATGAGAATCGAACTCTTCAACCATTACAGCTACACCTATAGCGAATTTACTCTCAAATAGCACCATTTGGTCTTTGAGACCACAGATGGCCACTGGAAGTACTTTTCTTTGCGATTCGATTATTTTAATGTGATTGCTGTGCATTTCATGTTCGTCACACAGTATATGGTGAAGTGGAGCTGATGGTGAAGTAAAAGGAGCAATCTGCACACACTCCAAAGCGAGAAATATATTTTTTTAAATTAAATGGCCTTCAAAAAACCAGGTTATCAATTTGATCTAATTTTTTTTTCTGTGTATGTTGCGCGAAATCTTGCGAAGAGTCGTCGTGGTGTATGATGACAACATTCATTGGTGAATTACCGAAATTGTCATCTAGGTACACGCGTCCGTATGTTGACCTTTAATGGTAGGTAAGTGTATACAATGACAGTTCAAGTTATATTGGCCATCGCTCAATTAAATAAACCAAAAAAATTAAAACCTTGAAGTTGAAGTTTGGTCAAAATTCGACCACCAGGCGATCTCTATTTTATTAATGTGTAATAAAGATATTAATTACCTATTTAAGTATCTGTTATCCTAGTCACGAATTGTTTCTTTATTGTCTTTTTAACCTTATGGTAGCAGTAAAATTACAAGGTGACACACAAAATGTCTAATCAATGTTATATTAATATCTACCAATTGTTTTTAATTGTTTTTAATTACAAATTATTTCATTTTTGTAAATAGTTAAACATTAGATGGATTATGTGTTAATAAAAACTAGTAAATATATAAATAAAAATAAAAACACTTATTTTTTGTATTCTGCCAGTTGATGTCCTTATCTTAGCGGCCTCTCCAATCCCAGGACGGACATTCAGGAACGAGAGCCCGGCCTCTTCGAGCTACTGCAGCTTCAGTCTTATTTCCCATACGAGACTTGCAGTAAATAAATAATATAAATAATAATAAATAATTTCGTTTATTTCTCGCACAATTGACTAACAAAACAGGTCTTAAAGCGGAATACATAGTAAGTAGTCTACATTGTGAGAGCTGGTGCCTGTTAAGGGTTTTTTATAAACCTGTATTACAAGCCACCAGGTCCCATCTGGCAGTTGTATACATTGTACCTACAGTAAAACTAGTCTTAAGTACATGCTAGAGAAAATAAATCAGTAACAACAAGTAAAACAAAATAAGTAAGTATATAAAGAGAAGCAAAGAAAAATTAAAGAAGAAGCAGACGAGTGGGTGTTTGTATTAAATGATGGTTTGTGTTTATTGAAATACATACCTTTAGGGGTACATATACTTATATGGCGTGTATTTTGCTATTGATGTATATAGTGAGAGTAAAGTGCGGATGAATGAGAGTATAGTCTGTTGTATAAAATGTAAGGTCTACTGGCACGGCAGTATTTCTTACCTTAGCTCCCTCGCTCTATCCAGCTTCCTTACCCTAATTTACCTTCTTCCTTTGTCCCGTCTGAAAACGTTTACATATATAAAAAATACAACCACTGATTCACTCTGATAAAATGAAACGTTTGTTTTCTGACTGCTGAAGTTTTGGGCTCCAGGGCTTTAACTAGTTTTTTTTTTTTTTAAGTTATAGGGGGCAAATGAGCAGACGGGTCACCTGATGGTAAATGACTACCGCCGCCCATGGGCACCTGTAACACAAGAGTCACAAGTGCGTTGCCGTCCTTTAAGGTGGGAGAAGGGGAGAGGGGGGAAGAACGGGAAGACGGGAGAGGGGGATTAGAGGGGAGGAGAGGGGGGAGAGGGGAAGGGCGGGAATAGAGGAGAGGGAAGGGTTAGGGCCTCCGGTAACCTCACTCACGCGGCGAAAAACAATGCAACAATGTATCGAGCGGAGTCGAGCCGGCCCATGCGTGATTGTGTGCCTTGGAACAAGTAAATACTCACGCTTTTGCAGGAGAGCAACGAAACCTGTTCTCTTTCCACACTTTAGAGCCAGGTTGTTGCTAAGGTATTGTCTTTATTAGGAGTAGTACAGTATTAGGAACTTTACAGGCTTTCATCTCCATTTCAACAAATGCACAAACTATTTTCAACACACGAGAAAACGGTAAACCCCATACGAGTAATCAAGGGTTAATACAATGTAGAAATCCAGGTAGTTATAAATATATCTCCTACATCATTATCTTACAAAGCACCGCGTAATTCAATTGTTCAAAGAAAAACAATACACTTCCTTCAAGTGTAATTAAACGTTCATAGACACTTAACAAAACTTACTAACCTAGTCAAACTGGTTGTGAAATGCAGCAATGAACTTATCAAGGAGATCTAGTAAGGTTAAACACCGGGCTGCTCCGCTTCCATTGGCTAGTAGTTTTTATCGGTTTTATTTCAGTGGTACATTAGTATTAAAGGGTGTTGACTGCAGATTCGTCTTGAGAACTTGATACCTTTCCAACTTGTATATACTCGTATGTAAGTAATGAGATACGAAGATTCGCTTGTTTTGTTCAGATATTATAGTCATGTCTATTTCAGCAAATTATGTAATATCGTTATGTTTTATTTAATAAAATCATTTTGTTTTTTCTTCTTTCTGTGTATATGACAAGTATGACGTTTGTATGCATATATCTAGGTGACGGTTAACTAGTAAAAATAAATCGATTTACTCGTGCCTAGACTACCAAACCCTATGTTTAGTAGTCTCTTATAATGGACGGGGTTTAAAGAACAAGTGGCCGGGATCTACAGGTCGGGTCGGTAGGTATCATGTATGTGATGTCGGAGACATGATATTATATTTCCGACTAATACAAGTGTGTATTTATTATACAACCATATATATATACACTAGTATTGCATAAAGTGGAAGAAAACCAATTAAAAAACGACTTGGTACGAAAAGTAACCTGATCAAAAACTTCAAATCCCTGCGGTTTACTGGCCATATTTAGACTATGAAATAATCCTGGATGGATGGAGAAAAATATGCTGAAGAGAATTTCATATATGGAAGTTACAGGGTAGAGTAGAAAAGACGAACAGAGAAAAGATTGATGGACTGCCTGGAACAGGATATGGCTACAAGTAGCATGGAAGAACGAGACATATTGCGCCGACCCTAACTAAATTTAAGAAAAGGGTAGGCAAATGATTTGTTAAGTTTCTTGAGTCTTAGTTCTAAGTTCTTATTATGAAGCCAGTTGACAGTTACCGACATATTTGTCGATATGACGTTGACCACGCTGACGCTGCACGTGATTGGTTCGTCAGTAGATGCTCGTCGCCTATTAGATTGGCACGTATCATTCGGCTACCTTCGGCTACTTTAGTGCAATTTTAGTGCCAACTTTTAAACTAGTTTATTTTTGAAAATTTGTGCTCACGACTCGGTTTCTGTACATCAGCCATTGAACTTGTGAAGGACAATTTTAAATGTCAAATGTCATCGATGAACAAGATATTATGAAGCATTTAATATGAAGATCACCTCTAAAGCTACTTTATTCCTTATTACCGTTTTTAATGATGCACTTTATGTTTCAAAATGTTGTAATAAAACTATACTATAACTTTGAAGTTTAATACTTTTTATTTTTGATTTTAGAGTACACAAGTGATAAACTTAAATTACGGTCTAATTGTTTTTAATTGGATTATAATATACAACACATACAACCACCCGACAATAACCACAGGATTTATGTGCAAATTCTTGCGGATGCTTCTACGAGTAGCTTGTATAAACTTCATATTTAAAAACCCTTAAATCTATATCTTACATATATAAAAATGAATCATTATTTCCCTTGGTCACCGCATCAAGCATGAACGGCTTGACCGATTTCGCTAATTTTTTTTTTTTGTGTTTGTTATTGTCACGAGAAGGTTCTTATAAAACAAAAAAATTAAGAAAATTGCGCGGAAAATTTGAAAATTTAAGAAACTTAACGACCATATTAACTTTTCTAATGTAACCTTAGCGCGTTTGACATAACTGTCAGTAGTTTGACAGTTGGCGCGATTGATACCAATTCGAATTCAATATTTGTAGTTTAGACAGGACAATGTCTGTTGGGTCAGCTAGTCTGTAATAAAGCTGAGTTTTTTTGTTTCTTTGTAAGTTTAAGCGCTGTAATCTCTGGAACTATCAGTCAGGTTTGAATAATAATTATATATAATTATATATTATAAAAATAATTAGACAGAATATTTATTGAGGCAAGTTATAGGCTATGTAACATCACGCCACGACCCTTACGAGAGGAGCAGTGTCCATAAACGAGGGTGAAACTGCGGAAAACGGTTAGTTGTAGTCGTATAAAAAAACCATTTCAAGAAGCTATTCCTTTCGATTTTTCTGGTGGTGATTATGGTGAGCAAGGTCCTTAAAGTTCCAGGGAGTCCCTGTTCTAAGGATCTACTGGTGTTCAGAGTGTTTATAAGCATCGATATCCGCTTTATATCCAAAGGGCCGAGCGCCTGTTTGAATCCATCTTTATACATACAGTGTCGTCACGTTGTTTGTTCGTGATTTAAATGAAATTTCGCTCACTGTGTGCAGTTTGGTTCAACTTAGTTTTTATCTCAATTTATAGTCAAAATATTTATTGCAAATTACTCAGCCACAGGAGCGCGCGGCCGGATATACAGTAGTTATGTAAAAACACTACCAAAAACTTTAAATCATCGGTATATCGGAAGCATGTATTAAAAAGCAAGGTTGTACCAGCCTAGTGTTGCAAGCGTCACGGTTGTCCTTACCATTTAACTGCCTACCATCAGATTAGTAGGATGGTTGATTGATTGATTACCAAGGCATCCGTCAGTATAGTATGCTTACTAGCTATTGCATGCGGCTTCGCTCACATTATTATAAATTTGTCATTTAATCTCAGGAACAGTACTTTTTTTTTCAGTATGAAAAGTGTACCTACCTATCCTATTCTGTGCTCGTAAGAATGTACGTAAAACTTAGTAGCGATCGGTCGAGTAGTCAAGACATGAAAGACTAACAGACTTACTCACATTCACATTTGTAATACTACTAATAAGTTAGGATAACCGTTATCAGTGGAAGGTAATAAGTCTAGATTCCAGAGTAAAGCATTTTCAGCCTTGTGTGAGTAGGTAAAGTTCTAATATAGTGCATATCATTATATGAAATGAATGATTATTACAGACTTTTTTCTTCAAAATTTTGACCTTCTGTTGATGGATTTTCGCAAGTAATTAATTAAACGAATAGTGAAATATATTTCTGCAAATGTTTGTTCAAAGTTTGACATAACGTTTTGTTCAAATATTTTATTTAGGTCGCGGTGTG
The DNA here is from genome assembly GCA_949752705.1 of Callimorpha dominula. Lineage (NCBI taxonomy): Eukaryota > Metazoa > Arthropoda > Insecta > Lepidoptera > Erebidae > Callimorpha > Callimorpha dominula. The sequence goes on from OX457003.1 coordinate 16,111,545, forward strand.
TTTGACACCTCTACGGACGCGTTGCGTGTTGTTTACTGTATTGACAAATGTTTAAATAGCAAATTGAAGACGCATGTTGGGCCATACTAATGGAGATAGCAATTAATTATAATTATTTTTCATGCCTACTGTGCATTAGTGATGCATTTAATAAATAATGGTGCATTTATAAGTTACTCAACCTTTAAGTATTTTATTAAAATTTAAAGCTTTCAAATATACGTTTTATATAACCTCGGCGATGAACTTGTCAACCGATCATATAAACATTGTCAGAGGGACAGAAAAATACATAGGGTTAAGTACTTTGATATATTGATTGACTAAAACTATTTTAACGCGTGCGAAACCTACTCTATGATAAGTTAACTCGTTAAAACCACACTATGTACCTATTCACCGCTTATAAATCCATCTAATATTGAGAAAGTTTAAGAAGGAAATTATAATTACAGCTAAAACAATAAGCATGACCAAAAACATCTTCGAAAGCGACACTGTTCTAACTAGTACCTTATAATAAGCTACAATGACCTGGGGGGGTTGTCACGTTAGTAAAAAAAAATACTAAAAGAAATTTGAATACGTGCCTTCAGTGTTGTAAATTGAATCGATCTGTTCACTCTCCACACTCTGCAGGCTTTCGTTGTCATTATATTCTTGAGCTTCTTTACTGACTGGATCATCTTGATCTTCTACATCTTTTTCAGGATTATCGACTGGTTCAGGCTTCTTCGTAGTTACTACTGTTGGCATCGGCAAGATCTCGAACACTGACGGAGCCCGGTAACTGTTATTCCTTAGCCCCAGTTTCTTCTGTATAAAGGCTTCCAGGATTTGCTTCGTGATCTTGTTCTGTCTCTCGAGTTCGTGTACGCCTGTGGAGAATAGAGAAAGCAGATAAAAATGACTGCGCGAATAATTGTTTAGAAATAAGAAGAAAGCCTTATTGAATTTATATCGATGTCATTTTTATCTGGTTCTCCCTTCTCGGGAAAGATAAAAGAAGGGGATATTGTTTTTTTAATTTACGACTTAAAGTTATTATTACTAACTATGTTTAGAGTATAAAACTACTTTAAATGATTTAAAATAATAATATGTTATGAAAGATACTGTCGCAATTTTTTTGCAATATCTTATAAAGGCTGTTTTCTACATTCTAGATTATAATCATAAATTAATCTTATAACTTACAACATAATCGTAAGAAATTAGACATAAAAGAGTTTTTATAAATTATTGATTAAATTCTTCGATGACTAAAAATGTAATGATAAGTTTTTTTAATAACTGGTTTATCTATAGGTCTGAAACAAACGCATTTCAATATGCAGTTGATGGTTTTTTTACATAATTTTATCAAAATAAATCCAAGCAGATTATATCCTACTTTGGCTGAAATCTTTACACTCATTGTTCCGGGGATTTCCCCACATAATCAATGCTTACTAAATGATTACATACTTATACATTACATACTTACTGAGATCATTAATATGTCTAGATGAAGTGTTGCACTACAAAATAACTAAAATAAACAGGTCAACTTTATTATACTGGTGTGCGTGACAGTTACGTTTTACTCGCGAAACGTCAGTCTACTTTACTAGTGTGTGTGCATAATGATACAAGTTGATGAAATACTCCCATGAAAATAGGGAGAAATTTATAAGTTTTTACTAAACAAAAATATAATTTGAGTTGAGTAATTTTCATACTTACTTTGCTAAGAAGTTTCTCGTTTCTCTGTTTTTTATTGTTATAAAATTTTGAATACATTTTTAAACTGGCGAAATGAAAACTTGTTTTGGTTTATGTTTTTGAAAAACTCAATAAAACATGTTCAAATTATATTTCTTATATTTTTGTAAAAATGGAAAATATTATATTTTTTGTCTAAAAACAAGTTAACTATCTGTAATGAATATCGTAAAACGAAATAAAATAAAAAATAACAATTTAATAAACTTTTTTTTTATATTAGTGACCTTCCCTTTAGATAGTTTTTAGTTTTTCTGTTTTCATTTTGACATTATTGAATTGTATAATTATTTGTATCAACAATTATAATGATAATTTGCATGTCACTAGTATCGACTAAAGTCGCATGTGTTAGAATATTTAAACATGTAAGATCTTTACCGTACCGACTTTTTGGCAAAAAAAATAAATTTGATTTGATTTGATTTTGATTAGATTTGATTTCTGAAAAGATTATGCCTTACCTGTCATTTCATCATTAGTGTGATTCAAATCTTAAAACCTCGATAATAATACAACTCTTCCAAAACCTACATGCCTGCCACCGCTTTTCGAATATGCACGTATGTATTTACCTACCAGGCCCTATTTGCACATGGGAGTTTAGAGTTCATAAACTGGCAGCACTCACGTCAAACAAAATGGCGAATAATAATCTAAATTAACTTACGAAAAATTTTAAATGGCTTTTTTCCATTGCAATTTTATCACACAAATTGTCATTGTAAACAATACGATTTCGCAATGCAGTTCGAGCATATCTGGTGACTGACACTGAGCGCAGGAAAGGTACTTACTTCCCAGTTAGACTATAATTTTCTCGACGCTTTCATAGCTTTGACAGTCCATCTAGACATATTAATGATCTAAGGATTATTATTATCATTATGTACTTTTCTAATCACTTATTTTATATATAAATATAACTATTTAAGACAACAATTTACCGCCTTACAGTCATCGATACCTAAGTAAAATAAAGTAACGGCAACTCCTTCGAAGACAAATGGCTACAGAGAATTACCGATATCATCATCTGCAATCTTAATTCAATGATCGAAGAAGGGGTAAGATTATCGTTCCATTCCTTTATAATCATACCCCGTTATTGCCATAGTAAGAGCAAACGCCGCCAGCCCCCTATTGTACACTACCACACACAGGAAATGCAAGTCTACGGTAACAGATGGCTTTTAGTTGTTTATGATTTCTTAGTCTAAAACTGCATAACATTTATCGTGTATATTATGTGCAAAATAATTCAAGTCCCTGAACAGTAAGTAATAGTTAATTTTGAAAGTCACCCTATCCACTATCCAAAAAAGTTTTTTATTTTATTTTAGTTTAGGTGTCAAGGACTAAATATATAAAGGCCAATTACAAGTTTTCACAATTAGTAACTAGTTTAAGTGTAAACAATATTTCGTCGCAGCAAAGAAAAAAAAAACCAAAAGAGCATGCGCATGCACACATTTACATCATCGTATATCGAAAAAAACCGTTTCGTAATGATACTTTTTAGATGAGAAACACTGGTAGCAAACAAATCGACGTCTATTTCCTCTGAGAGCTTATTGAATGTTTTACATGCACGAATCATATAACTATTTTGTCTATAAGTGGTCCTTATACGCGGTAGATGAGGTAAGACAGGCTTCCGGAACAAGATGCGCCCTGTTTTCAGTCCCAAGGTACCTAGCAACTCCGGACAGTCTATAATACCATTAGCTATTTTAGAAAGATATACCAGGTCTGCAATACGTCTACGTTCACACAACGGGAGTATATGAAATTTTTTACATCTCAACAGGTATCCGGAAGTATATTGACGTGTTTTGTACTGGAGCAATCGTAAAAAGCGTTTCTAAATACGTTCTATTCTGTCTGTGTATATACTATAGTGGGGATTCCATACCTGCGAAGCGTACTCCAAGTGACTGCGAACAAAGGTACAATAAAGTATCTTAAAAGTTTTTATATTTCTGTTGGTGTAATTTTTGTTAACGTAAACTACCTACTCGCAGAAAACCAAAATATTCTACAATATTTATAATGTTGATGAAAGAGAGGCAGATAAGAAACTACTAAAATTGAGAAAAATCGAAGTTAGCGTGACGGTTGATCGTCGCTTGTAGGTCGACTGGCCGCACTTCTAATTTATTCTCCTCCATTCTACTTCTTGCCGTAATTTGTTTTATGTGTTACCATAATAATACGTACAAATAGCTTAACACATCTTAAATTTGGTATATCACCACCAAAGTCACTTGCGTTAGCGTTTTAATCTTCAAATCAACAATTGTAGACTGCATTCCGGCTGCTCCTCTAAAACATCATATAATAAAACAAAATCATTCAATTAAATAAAGATAAATTAGAATTAGCAATGTACCAGCTAAAGCTATATCTATCAATAAATGAGCTTTGAAGTCCCGATAATAATCTTTGGTTATGAGTATGACTTATTTCTTTATACTTTCTCTCTAAATTCATTACGCAGTGATATGATCAGACAATACAAGTTCATGAAACATACTAACTAGAAACAGCAAGTCGGAGTTCTTGTTACGTTTCATTGTTAGAATATCCATTACGAGAACAATAGGAGTATAGGCCTGCCAAATGCATCGTCAATTGTGTGGCTATCAGTGTACGGAAGCGTGTCTTCGGCTATGTTGATTACAGGGCTCGGAAGCAGAGTAAGGTCTGAATTGAGGATGCTTTGAAATATGTTGTGCCTTGAATTGTTTTAAAAGGGTCCATGATAGGATATTAATGTTCTATTGTTATACGCCGTGCAAATAAGGTCATTTCTTTGTTTACCTGGCATAATAACTACTTGATCAAATGTAAATTTGTTGACTATATGTTTGAGTTACCAATAAACAAATAAAAGTTTAATACCTACTTATGAACGTGTCGTTTCCATACCTAATAAATACATGAATAGTCTGTAGTCCTTAAATACAAATAAAACAAATAGTTTATTATCACTCCTGTTATACTTAAACGCTTGTTTGGACAACTATATTTTAATGGCATAAAATATGTACCTGCTTTGATAGAAAAAAAACAAAGGTCTTTCGCCGTCTCAACAATTTCATAATCATAAAACGGAGAAAATTCCCGATCATACGTTCAAATATAGGTTAACATTTTATAACATAATTATAATGGCAATGAGAACGCAACAAAACAAAGACAGCAGCCCGCTTTTTCTGTTTTTCTAATTTCAAATTAGGACTCCAGATAAAGGTATAGCTGGAGATATTCTAGAACCTACGATCGCTGCTTTCATATTTTGATTCCATGCTTTTATCTGGCATACTGTAACGTCACATATTTTTATCTTGCAAACTCTATCGAGAATACACTATGAAAAGATAAAAAAATAGTATACGATGATAGAAAATGACAGTCTTCGTCTGCACGTCAAGCTGTCACTTTCATTTTGTTCACGAAATGGCAATAAAAAGTCAATTCAATTGTTAGTCATCGCCCATCCAACTTGTATGTACCTGTTACTTTTGTTACGAAACGAGCATTATTTGAGCAATTAAAAAAGTATATATATATTACTTTCCGCTAATTTGCATAAATTATTACTTAAACTAATATTTAATAGACATAAATTCGGAACTACTTTACTAAAACTGATATTCTCTTCCATACAAGAAGCTCGTTTCAATACAGTATTCACCAAAATAGATCTTTTTAGGGTTCCGTACGTCGAAAGGTAAAAAAAGGAACCCTTATACGATCACTCTCTTGTCCGTCTGTCCGTGTGTCACCACCGATTTTCTCAGGAACGGGTAAACCTAGCAAGTTGAAATTTATACCAGATACTAAGGTTAGTCCCTATTAGGTCCTGAGCCAACACGATAAAAAGATATGGGCAAATTTAGATTTTCGGGAAAACTTGTAGGTACCAAAATTTACCTTAATTTTCAACTTTTTTATTTTTCGGAATTTTCCCATTACTTGTGCCGTAAGACCTTGCTTTAAACCAAAATTGATGATTCTAGGTCAACCGGAAGTACCCCATAGGTTTTGTTTCAAAAACCTATAGGGTAATTTCCATTTACCTAGGATCGTGAAATTTTGTAAGAAGCAAGGTTTGACAGTATAAGTGAAGGAAAAAATCCGAAAGTCATTAATTTGTTGTTATATCACATAAAAAAAAAGTTTTTGTGATTACAAACTTATATTTTGCGGTTGGATTGTACACTTTGTCGTACATCGCAACCGTAAAGTTAAGTTTGTCTTTCGAAAAAGACGTGTAAAAGTCTTCGAGAATTGATTCCCGAGATGGACGTATACAAGTTTCTTTGCTTACGGAACCCTCGGTGCGCGAGTCAGACTCGCACTTGTCCGGTTCAGTGATTTTTGCTTGAAAGAGTAACAAACATCCATCCTACCATCCATCCAAACTTATATTTATAATGTTAGTGGGATGTAAACCTTTTTAATTAAATGCTATCGTTAAAAAACAAACTAGTAACTGGTGGTGGGCGACGTCGCACTGGGTAAGTAAGTAAGCGAACAGTTTTACTGTTAAACCAAGGGCGTGCTATGTATTTTAAATAACTGTCTATTTAGAATAAACAAAACGTAAATAAACATAAATGTATTCATTTTTATTCAAAAATTTATGTTTTTTTACGTAAGTGCTATTATGTATAATTAGATAATATTCTGTAGTGTGACGAGTTTTGTGTCTTAACTTATTTTAATATATAATATAAAAACGTTGCCTGAAGCCGCAGTAGTCAACCGCATAGGGCCATCCTTTGATGGCGCTATCAACAGATAACAGAAGATAGCTCATACGCAGAAAGTTTTATTTTTTTTTAAATCTTGAAATTGTTCAAAGGTTATTCTTTGTTCTCTTTCCATCCCAATCAACAATAATATCTTCAGAAATTAATCCCTAGAAATAAACTAGATAGAGGTAACTATCCAATACCTTTTAATTTTGTGATGTGCTTACTATAATTAATACAGTATTGTAGGACAACTACTCATGATGAATAACATGTTTACAGGACTTTAATGACACAAGAAAAATAAGAATAACAATGACTTTACACATTTCATGACGCCTGTTTCAAAACGAAGTAGATAATATAAATAATCAAAAGTTGTTCGTTCCACCAAGCCGCCAAGACTTTTGTGATAAAAACCTGTAAGCCTTTTAAAAAAAACCGCCTAGATAGAAAATTGTCAATAAAAAAAATCTGTTGAAATAAGGTTTCTTCTCTACACAATATGGCTTGTGTTATATTTATTCATAAATACAGTTATATGTTACTAGCAGCGTCTCGCAGTTTCTCCCGATCCCGTTCAAATATCGGGATAAAAAGTAGCCTATGCGTTAATCCAGGTCTCCAGCTATTTTACGCGGATACCGCACCGTGTCGACGGAGGCGGCGTGCGCGTTGGCCGGGACTCCCCCGTGGGATTTGGAGGCGGAAGTGCTCGCCGAAGTATATCGGCGAACGGCTGAGTTCCGGGCGGGAAGCGGCAGTCAGACCCCGCCCGAAGAGGTACGCGAATGGCGTGAGGCCGTTCGCCGAGCCACCATGGCTCGTTGGTCGTCCCGGCTGGAGGCTCCACGTGCTGGCTTTGCCGCCGTGGAGGCGCTCCAGCCGGTTATCGTCGAGTGGGCATGGCGGCAGCACGGGACCCTTTCCTTCCGACTGACGCAGGTTCTTTCCGGGCACGGCTGCTTCGGGAAGTACCTGCACTCGGTCGCTAGGAGGGAACTGAGTCCTGCCTGTCACCACTGCGACTGTAGTGAGGACTCGGCTCAGCACACGCTGGCGGTTTGCTCCGCCTGGGCGACGCAGCGTCGGGCCCTCACTGCAGTCATCGGAGGGGATCTCTCGCTACCGGCCGTCATACGCTCCATAGCCAGTAGCGACAGGAATTGTACCGCGGTCGCGACCTTCTGTGAGGACGTCATCTCGCAGAAGGAGGCGGCGGAAAGGGTCCGGGAGGACGATCTCCACTCGGACCTGATTCGCCGCCGGCGAACCGGGCGGCGGAGGCGCGCTTACCAGCGCCTCATGCCGCCCTGAGTGTGGCCGCGGGTGGATGGGACGGGTTTTTCCCCTCCACCCGCTGTAGTGGCCCCCCGCGAGGGGGCGGCGTCCGCGTGTGCCTGGACGTCGCCTAATTGAGAGGACTTTTACCCGAAGGTGGTGCCCGCGCTTTTGCGGGCAGGCGCTAGGGGGGGTCCGGATGTCTTAATAAAAGCTGTTCCCGGATCCCTCCTACTTAAGGCGCAGTACGGCACACGGTGTGGTTTTAGTCGGTTCGATTCCGACACACCGCCCCACCGAAAACCCCGGTGGGGTGACGGTCCAAGGGGGTTTCCACAGGTTTCCACACGCACAAAAAAAAAAAAAAGTCTCCAGCTATCTACATACCAAGTCTCATCGCAATCGGTTCAGTGGTTTTTGCGTGAAATAGTAACAAACATCCATCCATCCAAACATTGGTATATTTAATTTTTAAAACAGTGGGATATTGAATTTTTTGCAATTTCATCAGGCGCAGCAACTTTTTCGAATTTAGAATGGAATAGAGACCCCAAGAAATACGAATTTCGAATTTAAACCAACGAAGAGATCGTTAAGTTAAAGAAACATCTAAATGTTATTGTCCCTCCAGTAATGCTGGCATTTTCTCTGATTGACCAAGTTCCAGGAAACTATTGATCTCTAGAGATGTTTGTCATAATAAGGATAGAAACGTTATATTATATTACTGTACGCAACGCACCTCCTCAGGGGAATTCTCTGCTCTCCAATCGGGATAGTAACTGTCTACGTCAATAAGTAATTAAGTATCGGCAAACATTTGCGGACGAAGTGCCGCACCAATTATTTGGTTGGCGTGTTATGGTCGGCTGAACATTTTTATTTTTTAAAAATGTATAAATGACTTGTACATACGACTGACTTCATGGCTTGGTAACATAGCCATCAGACTCAACCAAGATATAAAATATGAGCGTTATCTAGTTCTACACGTATAGGTTTGGGCTCTAAGGTGTATTCATTTTATCACCGCATGGTCTGTCTTTCTTGTTTTTGACCACAGCAATAAGGTATTAAAAATCAACTTATGTCAAAGATATATTTGTTTCTTAAAGTTATAGAAACAGCCTATGACTTAAACATTAGAAAAGAGAACTTTTTGCCAAAAAAACAGTAGCAAAGTTCAAGTACAGCTTCTATAGGCCCACGGATCACGGAAAATATTTATGCGGACTATACGCAACCATTGCAGCAAGATAGGTAAAAATGCACGCCAGCCTGTCCATAGCCCAATTCAGTTTATGTATTTACATAATTTTATGTAATACAAGTTGATGTTACGTGTGCCACGTATAATGTAGCCTACATTATACGTGGCACACCAGTTGATTCGTGACAAATAATCATAAGAGTTAGCTAACCACACCCATTTTGTTACCTCAATATTTAGTACTAACAGCGCCCCGCGGTTTCTCCCGCGTAAGTCCCGATCCCGTGTGAATATCGGGATAAAAATCCTATATATTAATCCAGGTCTCCAGCTATCTACATACAAAGTTTCATAGCAAACGGTTCAGTAGCTTTAGCGTGAAAGAGTAACAAACATCTACACATCCATACTCACAAACTTTCACGTTTATAATATAAGTAGGAATCCTCATTCAATCCCATTTATGAAAGCATACAACCTACTTAGATGAAGCCAGTTCATGGCATATTGTGCTTGTGTTCTTTATAGAGTTTTTTTATTATTTGCAGGCACGTATTCTTTATTGATGTAGAGATTGTACAGCATTACAGGGAAGCAACGACATATCCCAAAAATAGGAAAAGGGTACAGTGCACGGTGCACACCGAGGCGGTACCCTGTTGTCTAATATTTTTTTATTCTTATAAAATTTTATTATTTTTACATTTTTTTAACAGTTTAATAATTATTATTTTATTTATCTTTCCCACTAACATATTATAATTTTACTTTATTATTTATTGCTAATAAAATACATTATTATAATAATCGGTGTTTACGTAAATGTATAATGTTATAGGCTGTTAGACACATATAAATTTTGAGCTATGTTTATGTGTCTTTTGACTCAATATAATAAGGTTCTTAACCTTTTTCTTGTAAAAAAATCTAATAGATGGAAGTATTATAAATAAGTATTTGAATCAAATACTGATCAGTGATATAACGGTATTTTTTTTTCTAAATCTTCAATTTTATATGTACATATATTTCTGGTTTTCTTATTTTCACACGACAGAGGAGACGTTTTTGTCTGATCAATCTGCCCATTGGAATCCTTAACTACGTGTAAACAAAAACATTCTGTAATAAAAAAGTAGAAAGGTAATTCCTCAGTTGACAGCATAATGTCTCGACTAAATCCTAAGTGCATTGTTTGGCTTCTAAAAAATATGATGGTTGATGATAACTGTTGGCTTAGAGGAAGAATTGTCTATGCCCTGTCAGTCTAATTCGACGGTCGATGAACGAAACCAGACATGATTTTAATATTTTCCATCCATATATAAAGATTACCGGCTTATCTAGTTTATAATCGTCTTGTAAAAAAATTAATAATTAATGAATATGTTGGGTTGTTAGCCATTATTTAAATTCGAAAACACGAAATAGAATAGGTACCTATATTTTTATCTGTTTATTGACATCATTTATTACTTTTAAGGTTCTTAACCTCTTTCCGTGAATAAAAACAACATAGGGACGATTTATTAATGGTGTTTAAAAATTTGAATACATAGATACAAATGTTTATCAACTTTCCTACGAGAGTGGTATGAGAGAGGGCATGTAGCCCTCACCTTCTCCCTCACCTTCACATGATGCAGGTGCTTTCCGGACACGATTGCTTCCACAAGTATCTGTCTCGGATCGGCCGGGATAGTAGTAACTGTCCCGACGACACGGAACTTCATACACTGGCGGAGTCCTTAGCCTGGGCATCGTGATCTCGTCGCGGAAGTCAGTATTGTGGGTAGTCTCGCACTTCCGATCGTAGTCCGGACATGGTCCGGAGCGAGAGCGCATGGATCGCCGTCGCCTCCTTCGGCGAGGAGGCGAGGAGGCGATGTTGGCAAAGGCCACAGGATATAGGCTCGAGAGGCAGCGCGCAGTGTTCCGCGCGCCTCTCAGCGGAGTGCGACCAAAGGGTGACGCACCGGGTGGGACCCGTCTTTTGTGAGACGGGTCAATGCCTGTCAGGGATTGCGCAAGAATACAATGGCCATTCTCCCCATTACTACGAATTTTGCGGAACACCAGGGTGATTTTGATTCAAATACCTATTATAATACATAAATTAATAACATTTTTTACAAGAAAAAGGTTAAGAACCTTATTATATTGAGTCAAGAAACACATATCAGAATTTGTATGTGTCTAACAGCCTATAACATTATAAATTTACATAAATAAAGATTATTATAACACCAGGGTGATTTTTAGTACGTAGGAGCCCAACAAGATCCGCCCAATCTACACCCCATCATCAAAAGAAAGTATTTATATTTTAAAGTTGTAAGGTTTCTAACTTTTTTTAACAAGAGGAAAGTCGTGGACTTCTGATTTATATTCGAATTAACATATTTACCTAACTATGAAATTACAAAACGAGAATGTGATATTTTTCGCAGATAAAATCCACAGGCATGATAAAACATATTGCCTTCTCTATTTTCTATTTACCTCATAGTTTTTAAAATTTTAAAATTATTGGTTAGGCTACAAAAAACAAATATTTGAAATTGTCATTAGAACCAAATAAATGTGCCCCACTATTACCAGTGGGAAAGCCGAGGGGGTGGAAGGGTCGGGACTCATTTGTACGGTTACTGCTATGCTCTTAAGTTTATGATCGAGCAACATGAGAACGAAGTCTTAACACTCCAGGTTTTCTGAACCCCTAAAAATTATTTTACGTTCTTGTTATTTTATGAAGATTTACCATACTAATGAGATTTAGTAGTTGATATATGTAAGACAAGTTACTAAAATGCTACAGTGAAGAAAACTTAAAATAGAGTAGAAAAGGCTTATGTAAGCCATAAAAAAAATCCAATGACTTCAAAATCGTACTAGCGAGCTCTCAAAACCTTCAGTAAATCCATGGTAAAACCCTGGTAAACCCAAAACCTAAAACAGGTCTGAACATGCTATTTTAGTCAAGTTCATTAGCTGCCCGAAAAATATCGTTTTGCTTGAGCGAAGAAATAACTATAATAATCGAAATATTCTTTGGAATCTTGTAATACTACAGGAGACAATTCATAGCTCCTAGTTTATCTCCTACTTCATCTTTTAATAAATTTTCAAAATTTTCTTCATCCACTTCTTCTAAAATAGCAATTATCTACCATAAGAAATATATAAGTATGTTTATCAGCAGTCTGGTTACCATAGTACAGGCTTTGCCTAGTTTGGGATCAGACGGTCGTGTGTGGGATGTGTGGAGTTATTATTATATATTATAAGCTTTATCAGCTTATTTACTTTAAAGCGTTGCAACACATATGTCTAGCAGAACACAACTTACTTGTGTACCTACTGTGCGAACGATTTCTGGACAGTAGTATTTTAGCTATAGTCTGACCAGGAACATAAAATCCTCGTCATACTGTGGAAAACAAAAGGGAACAATTTTTTTTTAATGGCAAGAGTAACTTTAAAACGTGTTTAAAATGTCATCATTGTTTATTGTTGATTGCGGTTTACACTTGTAAGCGTGGTCTGTTTTTGAGTCTGTGAGATTTTTATATGTTAAAATAGCTAAAAACTATTACTAGTCGTGAGAGAAAAGTGAACATACATAATGTTTTTAATTATTGAATATTATGATATGTGTTTTATATAGCCAGGAACGTCAAGCCTCAACTTCCTATTCCATCATTTCAATTTGGAACATCTGCTCAATCTAGTGCTGTCATTATCAAACAATCGTATCAAGCCGGATGTATGTAGGTCAAGTGCATTCAGGTAAACTTAATCGATCTATTGTCTCGATAACTAAAAGTTTCATTGATTTGAATTACCGGAACTTATCTGTTAACAACATTTTGCACACATAACCAATCCGTAATCCATTGCTAAAATTATGCAAGATTTAGGCGTGCCTCGTACACCAGTGGATAATTTTTTAAAATTGTTTATTCAATAATGTTAATTCTTTAGTAATAAGTGTCTTCTTTTAAAACTTCTAAAGGATTAAAATCTTACGCAATGGAGTGCGACCGCGTAGCTAATTGAACCCTGGCAATATCAGCTGGTTTCTTTCATTTATTACAGATTTTCTTCGTAATTAATGGCTAACTGTTAGGCCGCTCTGATCGTCCATTAAGAGAGCTATGGGACTAAGAGAGGTATAAACTTTAAAATACGTTGATATTGCTTAACTGCTTGTTTTGCAAGATAATCCATCGAAATCGTTTGATTTGAACTTGAACTTAATAACCAGGTACTCACAGATTTTTTCAAAATGATATGTGTATATGTAAATTCACTTTTGCAATACTATAATTAAAAAAAAAAACAGTATCATCTAAATTAGTAGCGACTGTAGCGAGTCGATTTTAAATTTGTGGAGTAACCTTCCGTTATAATTTTTTAATTGAAAATCATATTATCACATAACTAAATGAGGCACCTGGAAGAAGTTAAGACCTTTTTTATTATGTACGACCACGCTTAACTTTTTGCACGGTAGTCCGATTTCGATAATTCTTTTTTTTATTCGATAGGGTGGGTATACTTCGAAGTTAGTCCCGTTTAAATTTAAAAAAAAATGTCAAACAGGCCAGTAAAATAGGAAATGAACTATTGTTCACCCTCTGAGTTTTCCTCTATGAACCGATTTTGTTGAAACTTAACAGGCTCGGTTTTTTTGGAATATTTAGTTCTAATGACACTAATTCATGACACAAGATTATGGAGACCTTGAACCGAGTCCTCAAACAAATTTTCATAGTATCAAAGAAAAAGCCCCTTTCTGAGACCGCATATGAAGACGGGCAAGTACTAGTACTATATTATAATTATGATGATGATGGTTTCGACCGATTTCGGTCATGGCGACCACTTCGACCCCTAGTCGGAGAGATGGCGCTGGTGCGCTCGAAGATGGCTTATGTAGCCTACGGAACCCTATAATGTTCGTGGCTCAACACGGTTCCGGTGGCGGTTTAAAATTTTAAATAATTAAAGGCCCGTGAAATAAAGATTTGTAACGTTATAATTTTGTTAAGTTACTTTTTTTTTTTTTTTTTTTTTTTTTTTTTTTATATTTGACCTGCCAAAATGACTCTGCCCCGCCTGATGGAAAGCACAAGCAGAATCCAAGAGTGGTGGTTACCATCCTCACTGCGAACAGGGGCAGTGCAGCATGGTGACCAGCACTATGGCGGCCTAGTGAGATGCTTTTTCACGCCCCGCTTAAAGGACCCGGGATCATAGTGGGACGGAAACACGTGCGCTGGTAGGGAGTTCCAGGTTTTAACTGCTCGGCACAGGAAGGAAGACCCGAATCGATGGGTGCGAGAGCGTATGTCTTCCACTCTGAGGGGGTGACTTCCGAGGCCGGCACGTGTTGTCCTGTAGAGGAAGGGGGAAGGGGGGACCAGTTGGAAGAGCTCTTCAGAACACTCCCCATGATAAAGACGATAGAGGACTGCCATAGAGGCGATATCTCTACGCATCTGCAGAGGCTCAAGGGACTCGGTGGCTTCAGGACTGCCAACAATGCGGATTGCTCGCCGCTGCAACCGGTCATCAGGTAATCTGCCATCACTCTGAAATGTTCTAAGGAAAATTTTGATCTACGTAAATTAGGGGTTAGCAATTATAAATAAACAAATAGAAAGGTATGTTAACAGCATAAACTTAGTATAGTAACTAGCGTAGAGTATACTAAGTTTATGGTTAACAGTATCGCAATTATGTCAAAGCAACAGTTGTGGCCTTGAGAGGTGTCATTATTGTCATCGCAAATGAACTCTGCTAAATGTGCGTGTACCTGACGTCTCGGCGAACGTAAGAGAGCGTCTATTGTTATCTAAATTGACATCAATTTCATTGCACCTTGACCCGAATCAACGGACAAAGTTACCCAAACTATCTTAATTCATATCACCTTGTCAACCGAGTATTTTACGTGAAAAAAAAAGATCAAATATTTTGCTTTCTAAAGAACCCTTATGGTATTTTGTTAATTAAGGTTTTTATACAAATCAGTAAATACTTTTTGTATAATATATATAGGGAAAACAAGGACATAAAACGCAAGTTTTTTGAAGCATGTGAAAAAATCTATGACACGGATTTCAATCGACATTCCAAGAAATTTTCATTAATTTTTTTTCCCGAAAATAATTTTAGGCTGCGTCACGGTCACTTAGTCAAACATAAAAATAGGTTGTTCATATTTAAAAAACAAATATTTATCCCAAAATAATTGTCCCGCTACGTGGTCACTAAGTCAAACGTAAAAAATATTAAATGCACCGAAGTACGAAGTTCCGGTAGACCGGTTATGGACACTTAGCACTCACAGAGTGCATTGTGTCTACAAATTGTAAATTTTTGAAACAACGTTGTGATGCAAATTATTCAATATTTGTGTACTAAGTGATATCAAAACAAAAAACAGGTTTCTCTTCATTTTGATCAAAGATTCTACTGTGTGAATTTGGATGGTGATGACAGAATCACCTTATTTACTGGACGCGTGTAACATAGTATAGGAGTTTTCACGTAATTTTTTAAATTTGTGAGACATATTCTTTACAAATTGCAGCTTTCTACAAATCTTCAGTGCATAAATTGTGAGTATTCCAAATTTCAAGATAAAGCGTTTGCGAAATTTTCTCAAAAATGGTGGTACAAACAATGCTCTTCAAGGAACAATATATACAGATATATACCGTACTAGCTGCGCCCCGCGGTTTCACCCGCGTAAGTCGCGATGCCGTGGGAATATTGGAATAAAAAGTAGCCTATGTGTTAGTCCAGATCTCCAGCTATCATACCGAGTTTTATCGCAATCGGTTCAGTAGTTTTTGCGTGAAAGAGTAACAAACATCCATACATCCATACATCCATACATCCATACATCCATACATCCATACATCCATACATCCATACATCCATACATCCATACATCTATACATCCATACATCCATACATCCATACATCCATACATCCATACATCCATACATCCATACATCCATACATCCATACATCCATACATCCATACATCCATACATCCATACATCCATACATCCTCACAAACTTTCACGTTTATAATATTAATTATATTATTAGATTTTAAGTAATGTGTGGTCCAAATGGAACTGTTTGAAAGCACACAGTCCGTAAAGACTTTGTGAACTTGTGACAAACATACACGTTTTCACTATTAGAAATTCACCACTAGAGCTCACCAAAAAAAGCAAGCAACTTAGAGATTTATTATTTATTTATTTTTTAGATTCCACGATCCTTGAAACTGATAAATAGTTTCACTTTATCTGTTTCATCTTAACACTGTTCTAGGTCAAATCAAAATCATCGATAGTCAAGCAATAAAAACTACACCAATAAATTTTAATTGCATTTCATGATTATTCATGGTCAGTTCTGAAAATTTCAATGAGGAAATATTCATACTGAAATTGACAATATTAAATAATCCAAGGTGATTTGGATTTATGAAAATACTAGATTTTGTTCGCGGTTTCGCTGGCGTTAATGTTTTTTCAATCAATCTATCATCATTTTACGGGTCTTTTGGTCTAGGGGTTCGTGATCCTGACTGCTGAGCCAGAGATCGTGGTTCGATTCCCATTCAGAACAAATCATTGTGTTATGGGCACGATCATTGGTTCTGCGTCTGGGTGTAATTTATCTATAATATGTATATATTTAGGAATATATAACTATGTTTATCAGCACTAGGCTCTGCCAAGTTTGGGATCAGACGGCCGTGTGTGCGGTGCCTTAATTTATTATTATTACACTTTTTCTGAATGGAATTTACCTTTTTTTTTAATGTGTTGAAGCCCCCACGGGTCATCACCTTACCGGAGCCAAACGGCGAAGTGGTATGTCGGACTCGAACCGACTAAAACCACACAGTGTTCCGTCACCGGGTCTTATAGCCGGGGCCTCAGGTGTACCCTAGAAAGGAAATCCCTGTGAGGATGAAAGGTGCCCTAGGAAAATTTGATGACCGGTTGAGTAGTTAAGACGTGAAAGAGTAACAAACAAACAAACTTACATTAAAAGTTTTAATTTAAGAAAATATAACGAATAAATGCACAAATAAACTCACTCGCATTTATAATATTAGGATATAAATATATATGTAGTTATATAGGTAGGATTGTTTTATGTAGGCAACAGGCTATATTTTTGCTATTAGTTTTAGAATTCCATGTAGAATAATAGACCATAAGTTTATTAGAAAATTAAAACAATTTCATCAATGGCCAAAAAATTTAATTTTAAACTGACAGTTTACATTTGATCGTGAAAACGGACTTGCAGTTCCGATGTCGTCACTCGTGTCTGTCACTGTTCATGAATAGTTTACTTTTCCATTGTTAGTTCTGACTTCCGAGATCGTTTTTTGTATTTTAATTATTTTATATGTATATTATTTTGAAACAATCATACAATTGTGTTTGAATGCTTAACAAATACTTAATAATAATAATACAATAAACTTAAACAATATAATTTAAAATATCAATAACTTAATATTCAAATATAAATAAATTAAATTTTACATGTCATGCAGAAAAAAAAAAACAATTTATATTAAGACATGTCAGTGTTTAAAATATTGAACACTAGCAGCGCCCTGCGGTTTCACCCGCTTAAGTTCTGATCCCGTGGAAATATCGGGATAAAAAGTAGCCTATATGCTAATCCAGGTCTCCAGCTATCTACATACCAAGTTTGATCGCAATCGGTTTAGTAGTTTTGGCGTGAAAGAGTAACAAACATCCATACATACATACATCCATACATCCTCACAAACTTTCACGTTTATAATATTAGTAGGATACTAAAGTATTATAAATCACCAATCAGTGATTTCTTTTAAATTATACGCGGGTTAAACGGGGCACAGCTATCATTAATTAAAACCTATACTTATTTAAGCAAAAACGTTGCAGTGAGCCTTCATTTATGTTTTTATAACATTTTAATGACAACATTTTCATAAATATTAGGTATATTTGCATCTTCCGTCGACAACTTGGTCATGAACAACTTTGTGTATGGATCTGACCTGTCTTATTCTGACATTTACCGAATGTTGCTAGACCGTAATAGTCGCGTATTAATTAATATTGATTAACAAGCCTATTTTATAAAACATAACTATTGTGTCATACTATCATAATCGTTATTTTTAATTAACATTTTTCTATTTTACAACATCTGTAACATTTTTGTTTTTACCATCAATTGTGAAATTGGTTCTCATTGATTTGAATGTATTTATCACAATTTTGTAAAAATCAATCAAGAATTTCACATTTTATTAATCTGATATTTTCGCACATAGGTAAGGGGTCGTCCATTAATCATGTGATGATTTTTATCAACTTTTTGACCCCCCTCCCCTCTGGTGATACGGGCTGAGGTTTTAGACTAACCCCACCCCCCCTTAGCCAAAATTACGTGTATTTCAAAATATTACCTTTCAATACAAATAAAAAAAAATGTGTGGTGTCGTGGGACACCAGATAGAAACGAAGTTCCTTAGTATAAAAATATTAATTTCAAGTTCTATTCGAGGTATAAAGAAAAAGAAAATTCTTGTATAAATTTTTTATTATTTTTTTTTTATCGATAAAAATCACACACATCCTCACACACATCACCACACACATCCTCACAGACATCCTTACTCACATCCTCACACACATTCTCATACACATCCTCCCACACATCCTCCCACACATCCTCCCACACATCCTACCACACATCCTCCCACACATCCTCTCACACATCCTTACACACATCCTCACACATACACACATCCTCCCATATATCCGCACACACATCCTCATACACATTCTCACACACATCCTCATACACATCCTCCCACACATCCTAATACACATGCTCATACACATCCTTACACACATCCTCACACACATCTTCGCACATAGTCTCACACATACACACACACATCCTCCCACACATCCTCCCACATATCCGCACACACATCCTCACATACATCCTCACACACATCCTCACACGCATACACACAACCTCACACACCCAAATTCACAATAACAGTCATCACGTAGACTATACATTAGACACTGTATAGCCATCATACATAGACTATACCCTATGTATTCCCGGTAAAAAAACCGGCCAAGTGCGAGTCGGACTCTCGCACCGAGGGTTCCGTAAAATATTTTTAATAAATGATGTAACTAAAAATTTACGGTTTACGCATTTTTTCCTTTATCTGTGCTATAAGACGTTGCTTCGTACCAAATTTCAAGATTCTGAGTTCACGGAAAGTACCCTGTAGGTTTTGATTCCCTTGCGAGTGTCGAAAATTTGCGGAAATTTGCGGCATAAACGGCTGTATCTTTTGATTGCGTTGACTTAGAAGTTTGATTTTTTCAAAGCTCCAAGGGACAGTAAACCTGAGTATTTGATATAAATTCCAGCTTGATACCTCCACGCGTTCCTGAGAAAAAGGGTCTTGACAGACAGACAGGCGGACGGACGGACGGGCAACAAAGTGATCCTATAAGGGTTCCAGTTTTTCCTTTCGAGGTACGGAACCCTAAAAAAATAGGTAGAAGTATGTGTAGGTACTCTTATTTTCATATAATTTGTAACAGATAGTCGTAGGTAAATTGCTATATCTATACTTCTACGTATACGTACCTACATACCTATATCGTGTTGATCTGCTATGATTAGCATAACCACATTTTTAATAAGCGAAGGTGAATAACTTTTTGTAAATAAGCACAAATGTTATATTAGTCATTTAATAACTCTATAAATTATTCATTATATAATGATGTAAGTAATCTTTTTTATAATATTATGTACCTACCTAGAATGTGTGCAGTGTGATGCAATCCTACTAGTCCTACTAGTCCTACTAGTCCTACTACTAATATTATAAACGTGAAAGTTTGTGAGGATGTATGGATGTGTGGATGTATGGATGTTTGTTACTCTTTCACGCAAAAACTACTGAATGGATTTTAATGAAACTTTACAATAATATAGCTTATATATCAGAATAACACACAGGCTATAATTTATGAAGATATTGTGTATATTGGCCAAAATATAACGATAAGTGTTAAGTCGGAAAAAAATCTGTCATCTGCAAGCTATTCTGGCGTGCGGTGGGAAAACTGTAAGAGTTACACGAATATAATGTACGGTAGGATTGATCCTCCTAAATGGTTCTACAAAAAAGTCCGTGACAGTATATATCTATCTTTTATGTGTAAGCCATTATTACCAAAATAGTGAACCATAAATTTGATTTTTTATTTCTTATTCACATTTAGCAGTAACAAATTGATTTTTATGAAAATAAATACTTTTATCGCTTCTGATATTCAAACTAGATAAACTTTTTTTTTCAAGTACGTAAAAGTTACGACCATAATATAAAACTGCGGGCGAGGGGGCGAGGGGGAACATCGCTTACCGCCGCATGGCGCGGTGCCGCAGACGCGGGTAGACGCGTGAGGGCAGAGGTCGTTGACGGTTGTGTCTGTAATGGGAATTTTCAAGACACTAGCGATTTGTTAAAAGGCTCTGTATACATTCATTTCTATAATATACTAGCAACCCACCCCTGCTTCGCACGGGTACAAATTATACACCTAAACCTTAATCATGAATCACTCTATATATTAGTGAAAACCGCATGAAAATCGGTTCAGTAGTTTTTCAGTTTATCGCCAACAGACAGACAGACGCGGCGGGACACTTTGTTTTATAATATGTAGTGATAATATTGAATGTGAAAAAATTTGAAAGTTTGTGAGGATGTATGGATGTTTGTTACTCTGTCGCGCAAAAACTACTGAACTGATTGCGATGAAACTTGGTATGTAGATAGCTGGAGACCTGGATTAACACATAGGCTACTTTTTATCCCGATATTACCACGGGATCGGGACTTACGTGGGTGAAACCGCGGGGCGCTGCTAGTGTAATCATAAATCGCGTTCATGTTTCGAATATTTCTTTTTTAAATATACATTAAATAGATACGCGTTGTTCGCCACCATTTTCTTTGTTTATAGACGGTAGGTGTTTAACCAAAGGTTATTTTTATACGTTTTATAGACTTGCGTTAAGTACAGGTATATTATAATTATGTTCGTTATTGTAATTAATTTAAAACTCAAAAACTATCCACTTCTAACTGTCCCATTTGTTGAGAGAGAATAGGAGAGAGGCAAGGGTTAGGGCCTCCGGTAACCTCACTCACGCGGCGAAAAAGAATACAAACATTGTTTTACTGCCGGTTTTCTGTGAGGCCATGGTATTTTATTTCCTGATTGGATCGTGGTATTTTATTCCTGGATTGGTACTTTATTCCCTGCAACATAAATAAAAATGCATCTAATATTGTTTTATAAATTTTTATATTGTAGTTCATTCATTATTGCCGCTCTAGGTGTGTTGTGTGACCAGTTATTGAACATATCTCTTCGCTTATTTTCACAGTAAAAAGTGATGTAGGTCTGTACCTACAGATGAATAATACTTCTATTGTTTTCGTTACTTTGGGTCCACCTGGATAGCATAGCAATGAGCAAGGATGGCATGACTAATATGTTTATTCAATGCGAGTTGTCAAATATCGAATGGAATTAAATCTTAATTTGTCAACAATAGTAGAAAATTTTATTTGAATAGTAGAAAAACCGGAAAATTCATTAAAGAAATCATGAAAAACTACATATAAACGATCTTTAATTTAATAATATTTAAATTCAATAAATGACTGTGGTCTTCTGAACGAATTGACATACATGATACATTTATGGGTTCTTTTTACGGTTTATTAATTCCGGTAGTGATCTCTTTACATCGACCCAAAATACGGAGTGTCGTATTACATATCGAATCGGATCGTGCAGCATGCAAACGTGCTTCCGTGATAGAATCTTAACTATGAGATTAAAATCTATATTGTTAATCCATAAATAGTATTATATTAATATTATGAATTTTTGTTGGTTTGTTACTCACTTGCTTTTATTACTCAATTAATTGATCCTCGTGAAATTTTAGAAACACATTATCAGGGATATAAATGAGTACATGAAAGGAATGATGGAATGGATGAAACTGATTACCTTTCATGTGGAATGAGTACCTACTGATCCCAAGGGATAGAGAAATAACTTTTGGAATGTCGTCAATCTGCATTACTTAAAAAAAAAATAGGCACTCATGGGACTGCCGACATAAGTGAAAATAAATACCTACTTATAGTAAATATTGTAAAAAGTCGAAATTAAAATTGCGCCATCTGTGAAATTTGCCTTAACTAATATATGGATAATATTAGTATATATCAAACTACAGTAGTATCGCGCAGAATCCACAGATGGCATAAAAATATTTTTTTAAATATATGAAACTCGGACACATTTTCGATCAGGGTCACGTGTGCTGACGCGAGTTTAACATTTTTACCCATCCCAAAAAGTGCACAACGAAGCGAAGAAGTTTTCACTTCAAGAAAATAGGCAGTCATGGCACTGCCGATAGTGAAAACTTAAACGAAACGACGAACTTGAAACGTCACATTAGCAGGTTGGTGACATTAATAAGGAGCTGACAGAACTCAATGTTTAGATTAGCGCTCTTTAGTGGATCTATATATGTATTATTAGCTTGACGGTCACGAGTTCAGTGCTTTTTTCCCATCGCAAAAGTGCACAAACATGCCTAAAGAAGTTTTCAAAAATCTACATTAACGAGAAACAGCTAGTACACGAGCACTAAAACAAGCAGATATACTCGTAGATATAAGCTGTATAATCACGTTGAAGTAATATGCCAAATTCCACAAAGTTCCCTGACTATTTTAGTCATAAAACTTGTTTATGATTAATGAAAAACCTACGACCTCTATTTACCTAAGACATCTAATGGATAGGATAAAAAGATAAAATAATATCAATTTAATGACCAAAGTAGAAAAAAGTATAAAGAACAAGTACCTACCATTAGTTTAAAAAAATGTTATTCTGAAGTCCTTGAAAATGCCTTTTGTGGTGGAATTATCTAAACTGGTAACTTGTTCACCTTTAGAATTGCGACAGGCTATGACTCTTCACTCGTCATAGTTTAGTTTTCCGGCTTCAATATTCTGAATACCATAGATGTTATCACGGTGACAGTTGTTACACTGGGCTAGATGGTATCACTTGTCCTTATTATATTGTTATAAAGGTCTTTACAGCGCAAAGCTTATTAGTTAATGCTACTGTTGACCTTAGCAACTGATCGCTCAGATTCACGAAGCAGTTAACATTGCTTTCAACGAACACAATGACGTGCACCTGAGCACCTCATCTATTTTCAATCTAAATGGTAATGTCGGTTTCAATGATATACGAATCGAAAATCATTATGATGGAATCTGTACACGTGGTAACATTATTAAGGTAGGTACTTTTTTGTGTCGTGTTGCGTCAGGAGCATATCGGTTTACTGTAGTATGTTTCTACCTTTATGATGTGGTATATTTCGATAAGACCGGCCCATTGTACTGTTACTTAATATTGTATGTTTCATATGTCTCCTATTGTTGGTGTACAATAAAGTATACTCTATCTATCTATATATATTATATAGATAGATATCTATATTCCACAAATCCTAGCAACGTATTACTAGTTCTACAACCAAATCCATGTTTTAATGAGATCATGTGACTATTTCAACGATGACGATTCTTAATTTGTTGACAATGGTTAGTTTGGTTTAAATGTTGATAAGTGATGTAATGATGAAGTTCTAATGGCCCAACTGTAAAAGATCAGGTTAAGTATTTTTTTCTGCTACATAAACAAGTTTAAATTTAAAATTTAAAACATCCCCTACTCGAAAATCCCTTCAACGATTAGAAAAGAGCTGATGATCTTCGAAAGGCTGAACAGATCTTGTTGAAATATAGCTAGAAATACTTCCGGTCAAATCACATTTCACACAGAAATGAACTAAATCAAAATCGGTCCATGCGTTTTAAAGCTATGATGCGACAGACCAATACACAGACACACAGATACGAGGTGAGTTCAACAAGTTCCCGGACTGACAGGGAAAAAGGATGAAATGAAATATTGAACAATTTTTTCTTTTCAATATATTCCCCCTTATCCCTAAAACGTTTTTCGTATCTGTCATGTAACTTATTAATACCGTCGAAAAAGAACATGGTCTTGAACATGAAATCACTTCATTTCACCATTATCGTTAAAAGAATTCCACGCAGGTCTCTCTTCATCTTTGGAAATAAATAATAGTTGCTGGGGGCCAGGTTTGGACTGTAGTGTGGGGCGCGCAGTTGTTCAAAACCACATCGATAAATGGCATCCATCACAATATAGGTTGTATGCACAGGCGCGTTGTCAATTAAAGAAATACACCTTTTGTCAGTCTAGTAAGAAGACGTAGTACTCTCCCGTTATAGAAACCACGTTCCTTATAATCGATCAAAATAATACCTTTAGTATCCCAAAAGATAGTCGGCATGAATTTTCCGGCCGATTGAGACTCCTTACATTTTTTAGGAGAGGGTGTGCCCTTTTTATGCCACTGCATCGACTCTTACTTTGACTTAGTTTCATAACGGTGAACCATAGTTTCATCGTCAATTACAATTAAGGCCACAATTTCCTCCTTTTATTCTCCACAGCGGTCCAAAAACTCGCGAGAGCAGTCGACGAACTCTCTTTTTTGAAGCATCGTGGAGCGTGAGCATTCTCGAAACCCATCTTGAACAAACTTCACTCATGCCAAAATGTTGATGTTGGACATTTAAAATGGTTGGTTCTGAGACTTCATCAACCGGTTCATCTGGAAGATGACCGGTTGAAGAAGTATAACACAGTACAAGTTTTCCACGTTTTCAATGATTTCTGGCGTGCTGGTATTAATCGGCCGTCCAGGTCAAGGATAATTTTCACTTGACTCTCTCCCTTGCTTTTTCAAGGATTGCTATAGTTATACATAGGCTGTGGCATTTATAAATCATAGTTTTGCCAAGAGCGGAGTGAGTGAAGACCGGTAATGTTCGGCCGGATATTCGGTGGCTGGATATCCGATAGGTGTCTGGTCGGATATTGGATATCCGGCCAAACACTCTATCCGTTTCATCGCCAATATAAACACCTGTTCTAAATTGCAATCCCGAGACTATATCACTGGAAGATTCATGGAGCCAGAACTCTTCCAGAAAAATGTATTTTTGAATCCATGGTTATTTACCGTTTAGTTCACTGATAATGTCTCTATGGTGAGGTATGGCCGCTACATGTGCAAAGTTTATCAACCTATGCTTGGCAGCAAACTAAAGTAATATATAAGCCGTAATCTTCTTAGTTATAATAAAAATGCATATATTCAAGTTAAATTTGTGAATTCCTTTTTAGTTTTAACTAAAAGTCGCAATTTTAAGGATCGACCTCACGTTTACACACAAACGTATGCCACAGTGTGTATCTTTGACATAATATTGAGGCTGAACTGTAAGGTACTTCAGCTCTGGATCGCCCCCATAAAGTAACAATGGTTTCTGATTCAAACATGAGTCTGAATATTCATATTCTTTGCTGTGTGCTGTCGGATCGATCAGTAACCGCTGCTAGGAAGCTATTATAAGAATAATTACTTTTGCTTTGTTTTATATGTGATAATTTCTAACGTTCACTAATCTTGTCTACATGAAGTCATTCGTGTGCCTCAGTAATGTCTGTTAAGTTTGACATACTTAATGTAAATATAGAATGAGTTTTGACTACCAGAAGATAATATAAATATTTGTCGTGGTAATTACCTAAAACTTGAAAAGCTATTGCTGTTGTAAATTTTGCACCTATATATCCGATTCTCAATTCTACGTTTTGGCCATGAGCATTTTTTTCAGAGCACATGACAAAAAAGGGAAATTTTGCACCTATATATCCGATTCTCAATTCTACGTTTTGGCCATGAGCATTTTTTTCAGAGCACATGACAAAAAAGGGAAATTTTGCACCTATATATCCGATTCTCAATTCTACGTTTTGGCCATGAGCATTTTTTTCAGAGCACATGACAGGTGTCTACAAAATAGTGTGAAAATGATTGTAGATGATGATAGTGTATCGACTCATAGAAATTTGTTTCTACTGCTATTTATTATTATATTATGCTTTGCAAACAAAGATAGATAAAATCTTTCTTCGTTTCTGTTAATCACCTTATCTTGTCATAAAACAATTGACCAAACTCAACCAAATAAAGATCGGGCAGATCTCTAAGCTAATGAAAGTTTTGTTTATATAGCCGCTACTAACTTAAGGGTCTGTACCAGACGCACATTATGATGAAAAAACCACGGTCAATACCTAAACAACTTCTTCAGTGTTGCTTTTCAGAACACACTTTTCGTCAAGTGATACTAATTATTTTACGACTGTGTTTGTGTTATGTACGTAATATTATATCCAGACAAATGTATATGAAGCTTAATTTAGGTCGAATTATGAAAGTATGAGATAAAATTTAGAAAATATATCGACTAGCGCTACCTTCACTATTAAATTAGAAAGCGAGTAAAGTAACGCTTCAGATTTGCATTAAATTTTACACTTAAAGACAAAATTGATATAGATCTATATTCCCTGACATTAGAAACGGCACCAGGATTTTCAGGTTTGATGTAAACCAACCCTAAACCGAGCTTGAAAGGTCCTATTAAATTGCATAAAATAGACATTATTATGGGGTAATAAGAGTGAAAATACGAGATTGGGTCGCCAGAAGCTTGCTCCCAATCCGTTATCTCTGTCGGACATTGGCACGATGCCAACCGAGACCACTATTGTGTTCATGCTGTAATTATACGAAGCATTAGTGGGTGAGACAACAAAGATATTGTTTTTTTTTTTTTTGTAAAGTTGGATATTTAGACGCAGAAAAGCGTTACACAACGTTTCATACGTTCGTTCGTGAATTCAGTTCTCGAAATTGTTGTAGTTTCATGTTGTACCTATCAAGGTACCACATACAAGTATAAGCGATAAAAAATGCATACAAACCGTTGCATCCTTCGTCTAACTTTTTTCCACTGAATTTAGAACTGAACACACGTTAGTTGGCCTGCAGTCAAACAAGTTAATGGCTAAAGTTTCGGCATACCTCTGAAGTGTATATATTTTAAGTTATTATATTGTTATCTAATGTTCATGTCAAGGACTTTTACAGAGCTAATCAATTTTGGTAAAAACATTAACTCAACTAACCCGTCCAGAAATAAATATAAATCTTTTTTACAGCTTTATATAAAATCCTGACTACATGTCTAAAATATTTGGCAAAATACCAAGAACAGGGTTTTAGCACAACTAACGCTTATTATAGATATATGCTCGTATTCCTTTTTGTTTATTATTGCTAATATATTGTACTAATCCAGATTTTCCTTGAAACCATTTATGTATTATGACAAAACTACCATCATATAGGTCGACAAGTGGAAATGGTATTGAGGGTTGTATCAGACAGACTCTGAATGACGCGTGAACGTGCATGGCATTACAACGAAGCGATGTTGGAGACTAGGCGTAAAGCAATTTGCGCATTACTCCAATCTGGCTGCCTGCCAACACTTCTACGTGTCCCAACTTTTGACAGTTGCAGGATTTATTCCATAACGCCTTACCACAAATACGCTATATAAATGCCTTCCCTATTTAAAGGATGACTATTACCAATAAGTGTGTATAAAAAGCGCATTTTGTACAATACCATAGTTATTGAAGTTTGTATGTAGTAAAAAGGTATTATACATATCTGGCTATACTATAAATAAAAACTAAATAATTGACGTTTGTTTGTATGACGTAATGGACAAAACTTCGTATCTATTTATGACCCGTCGAAAAAGGCTGAAATTCTCTTACAGAATAATGGACAAACACTCTAGCACTGATAGCAATATTTCACTAGACAGTTTGGAAAATAACTTCAAGAAAAAAACAAAGATAAAAGGTAAATCATCTGATGAAAACGTCGACACAATACTCGTACCTTTTTATGAAAATGATGTACTCATGAAGGTACCTAAAGAGCAAAAGAGAGGTGTGAACGCAGGAGATAAGAAACCACGGAAATCTAGGGAGAAGGTAAAGAATGAACCTGATCAATGTTATTTAGTAAACAAAGTAAAGTCAAAGCGGCCGACATATTTAGAAAGGTTTCGAAAACAGTTTTCCCCAAATAACGTCGAAAAAAAACCTGATATAACAGAAATACGCTCATTATCACCGCAGTATGGGGATACAGAAAGAGAAAGTATCGAAGATGATGCCCATAATGAAGTTGCAGATTTTTATAATACTGAATCGTATAATGACATGTATTATGAAAAGTTGTTGAATAGAGATTTCCAGGAATACATGGATCATTCCTTAAACGATTTACAATTTGTTGAAGAGGTACGTCTTGAATCTTCAGCCAATATTGGCGACCAAAGCGCTGAAAATCTTAGGAGTATTTCGGAAGTATCACATCAACGGCGTATAACCAGACGAACCACAATTGAACCCATAGTGCATAATTTAAAACTAGGCGGTTTGGGCCCTGATGTGGAGAAAATAAAACCAAGATTAGAAAGAGCTAGGAGTCTTCAAAGGTATTCAGAAAAAGTTAGGATGGAAAATCGTCTAAAAATTTACAAAAAAACTATTCAAGCTGAAAATGACAAAAAAGTAGAAAGAGATAAATCCCCCAAACGACGTAATTCTGGTAAAGAACCAAAAAATCCTCAAAATGATAGTACTACTTCTTATTTAGTTAATAGACCAAGCATTGACAAAAATACAAAAGTTAAAAGCATTTATTTAAAGTCAAAATCGGCGGATGGTCAGAAGACAAAAGAAAGAAGTTTGGAAAAAGACCAACGTCATAAACAGCTATCAGCTTCCAGGGGAAATGAAAAACAAAGATCTGAAATAAAACATAAATCAGAAAACCAAACAGAGACTTTTAGGCGAAATAGTAACAAAACTAACTCAAGAGTAAAATCAGGGTCTAAAAATAAAGGTATCAACACGGAAGGAGTTGAAGTTACTCCTGTGCAAATAAGCTTCTTAGTTAATATTGGAGGAGTCCGTCCCTCGAGTGCTTTGAGAACACTAGAAGAGAAACATCAGATGTATCAAGAGCAAGTAAAGGGGTTTATGAACGAAAATAATAATGGTTAATATTGCCTTTGTTACTAAAAGTTTTCACTGTTGTCGGAAGAAGCAGTTTGAAATTGAAATAAATATTTACAATTCTTCTTTATGTTTATTATTAATTCTTCTTTATGTTTATTATTAATTCTTCTTTATGTTTATTATCATTTTTTTAAATATATTTATATTTAAAAAAATGATTGTTATTTACTCTCCTTAGCTATTGGCTTAATACGCCTTTAGTGTTGAACGGCCAATAAATGTGCATCTGAGAGGTACAAAACTCAATAAAATATGAACTGAACTGATATTATGTTTTCAGAGCAAAATGTATTATACAGGTAATCTATTTGTGAGAGGGGCAGAGATGCTTTCACAGAGCTAGTGCTTTATATAAAAACCTTGGAAGATGAATTACACCTATTAAAGATCTGAAATAAAAGTCATATGTCAGCTAACACAAAAATGCCACCGTAGATAGATACGGTTTTCACCAATGGATAGGGTTATTCAGGAGGAAGGTTTATGTGTATAATTAAGATTTTGTAAAAATTTGCTGAAATATGACGACGATTGTTGAAGATGTTGGAAAAAATCATACCGACTGGGAGCTTAATTGGCATGCGCCGCGTAAACCAATAGAATTACTTACATGAAAACAATGTATTACGCAATTATTCCTCTTAAAACTATCTGTATACAGCATATACTCGTATATCCTCTTCTATCCGTGCGAAGCCGAGGCTGGTTGGTTAGTATTACTTAATAGTCAGTTTGGCGAAGTCTATCACCACTACATAGATCTACTAATCCCGTGCTTAATTTAAGCAACTTCAGTTGCAAAACTACTAACACCTACTTTGCTCGCCGCAAACAAAAATCCAAAGGTAAATCCAGCCTAGTCTTCAGACAAATTCTTCATCATATTTTGCTATAGTTAAAACAAGATATAATTATGCAAATGGTATGATGGAGGTATTAATTAATAGATATATGGAACAACTTGTCGCAACGTACTTTCTCTTATATCCGCACGTCAATCTAGCCATCAATCTGACACTTCAGATTAAATCTCTGTGCCAAAATGTGTGAACAAGTCCATTTATAATATCAAACGGTCGACACGTTTGAGAGCCATGTCACACCTTTAGTGTACTAACTTTTATAATGGAAAGAAACCAAGGAAGACAATATTTTACTGTGTATCATTGCAGTGTTATAATTGAGTAAAAGCGGGCCTATAGAGCTTTTTCGACAAGGAATATTATATTTAGACGCTTTTTTTTGTTAGAAAACATGTTTTTTTTATAAACTATAGTCCTGACAAATAAAAAAATTGCCCTTTGGAAATTTGAGATAATTGGCGGCTTACAATTTACTTAAGCTCAATACTGCATAATATATATTTTACATAGAAAAACCCTCTTCTGCTTCTTATTTGTATGCTCTAGAGTCTAGACAAAGCAATCGTGGTCAAGCATGTTGTTTGGAGGCGCGCAGCCCTACAGTTCTCCACTTCTCTCTTGCTGATCATAGGCGGGCGTTTTCATTGATGGTCACGTTGGTCAGGGCTTTCATCTGGGCACTCCAGCTCATCAGAGACCACCCACCAGGCGTTCCATGGCATCCTACCGGTGCGTCATATGGCTAAGTAGTGAAGGATTCTGTTGTTGACTACGGTGGAAAAGCTGTCTTTGATGCCGAGCTCACCAAGTATAGAGATGTTTGTTCGTCGCTAGTCCCAAGATATGCGCAAAATCCTTGTCGAACACCACATAGAAACACCTAGACCAATGCTTATAAACATATTCATGCATACAAGTATTTATACTGAGCGGGAATCGAACCCGTGCACCCCGCGTGGCAGTCAAATGCACTACCAAAAATAACTAAGATCTACGGTTCGCGATGAAATGGCTTAAAAGGTAAGTTACATGAGAGAAAACCGTCTGCGCTGGTTTGGTCACGTAATGCGCCGTAGTGAAGACCATAATTATAACCAGACAGGTATTGTCCATAGGGGAAGGCAAAAGAGGTAGAGAACGCATGGACAAGAACAATCCACAATGATATGTTGACGATGGGCTTAACGTCAGAAATGACACATTATCGCCAAGAGTGGCGTATTAGTATCAGGAGGGCTGACCCCGAATATTGAATAAGCCCGAGGATTGACTGTAGATAAGTTACCCGATAAGCTACCTACAGATCTTCTACACTTATTACCTACTTGTTCTCTACGAGTTTTGGTTATAAAAACTAAATCAGTTAATTCCAAATTATCTTATACTTACAAATATGATGGTTCTATTTATGGTTTTGCCGTTTTCCTTAATATTCGGGTATTACAAGACGTAATATATTCTTCAGTACAAACAGTAGGGACTTATTTGTAAGTAATCCGTCAATGATTTCCGGTTTGATAGTGAAAGTGATCTCGCTCTCAAGGCGCTCTGTTTGATCTGGTGATGACTGCATAATACTACTTAAATTATCCTACCACACACGGGCGTGATAATATGTACTATAGGAACACTTGTCATTTACAGATTAAGATAATTTATTATAGGAAATGGATATAGTATAATAATATCCTTTAGCAGACATAGCTTTTATCTCCAATTGGGCCGACAAAGTACAACTTTTCTGCTAATAAGTATGGTCGCTTAAGCCCCTTTTCAAGAGGTGAAAGGGTTGACTATACAAAAGTGACACCACAGACCAGTGTTGTTCCGACTGAGACGTGTGTTTGGGTACTAATCCAGAGTAGTTGCATAAAAAATTATCGCACAAAAACCATTGAAATAAAAGGGAACGTAAATTCTCTACAAAAAACCTTAACTACATGTGGAAAGATGTGTGAGTTTTTGCAGCGTAATACGTGTTTAGATCCTTAACATATTCTAGTTCAAAATATCCTTAGGACTTGGTTAAAACGCCACTGTACCTATATGTGTAATCAGTTAATCACACAATGGGCCATGGACCGTACCATATATTGCATTAACCTACAATAATAAAGTTGCAATTATGGACATCAACAAGAATACTAAAAGAACATTATTATTCTCTGCTTTAGCTATTCTGAAATCCAAAATGAATGAAGATTTCCTCAGTTATTAGAGACTTACTAACCTTGTAGAGCGAACTACTTTTTTAACATGCCTGAACGTTAGCGGCTTTCGTTCTGTGAATGAATGGTGTCCATTACAATTCTTAAATAATAATATTAACTGGACACATTTCACACACGGCCGTCTGATCCCAAACTAGGCAGAGCCTGTACTATGGTAACCAGACTGCTGATAAACATACTTATATATTTCTAAATACATACATATTATAGATAAATTACACCCAGACACAGAACAAATGATCATGCTCATCACACAATTATTTGTCCTGGGTGGGAATTGATGTGATGTGATCGAAATGTGATGATGCGCTTTGCATTTCTAGAAACTTATATTTTTTTTATATTATAGGGGCAAACGAGCAGACGGGTCACCTAATGGTATGGGTACGGCCCATGGGCACCAAAAAGCGCAACTCAAAAGTTACAAGTGCGTTGCCGGTCTTTAAGGTGGAAGTAGGGGACGGGTGGAAGAGGTGGAAAGGGAAGGGAAGGGTTAAGGCCTCCAGTAACCACTCGGCGAAAAGCAATGCAAGCATTGCTTCACTGCCGGTTTTCTATGAGGCTATCACTCCGGTCGAGCCGGCCCATACGTGCCGAAGCATGGCTCTCCCATATTCAATACCCTTATAATATATCTTTCTCTAAAAAACCTAACATTTAAAATTTTTAAATTGTGTATCCGACGGATTATTCGATTCGGGATTACAAAGTAAAACATGAGATGTATCTAATCTTTAGTTGGTGGCGTCTGTTATCCACCGCAAGTCTATCATCACAACTCTTTGCCACTGTATTTTATTAGGTAGGTTTAACTTACAGACTTAAATATTTATTTAAGTGTTATGAATCCATACTCAAGATACCATTATCTTAAACACAAAATATTTAATTATGATTAAATAACTTTTACAAAAAGTATAACCGACCTCAATGCAGTCTAAATTAAATGCGATCTTAAACTTTACGCTACCAGAAATACCTTACATACATAAATATAAGCGTAAATATGATATAATGTAGTATATACCGTACTGTACATATATTTACAATTATTAAAGAAATATAAACGCAATTCAAAGTAAGAAAATTGTAGATACTACGATGACAGAAAAAATTGTTAGAGGTTAAGTAAATAGTAAGTGAGGGACCGTGAAAGAAATATGAAGGTGCCGAATGCATCTTATTATAATTCACTGGTTTTCCGATAACCTCATAAGCCTAGCACGTGTATCATATAAAAACCCAAAATATTCTACAAGGAAGGTGCTAGCACAAGGATTAAAAACAACTATATACGGCTGCTATGGCGAGCATTGGAGTAGGCCTATGACCAGCAGTGGACCGCAGTAGGCTGCAGGCATATATTCTTAGATTTTGCTAGTGGAAGTAGCAGTATTTATTATGCATCATAGAAACAAGGTACTGCGATACCTTGTTTATATAACATTTAATCGAGTTTTAAATAAGGTATTGTGTAATGAATATGACTAAGAAATAAAATGTGTCAAATTAAGTCAGATCCGAGTTTTAGGCATCTTATATTTACGAAATTAAATCAGTTTGTTTTTTATACGATACCCATTCAAAGCTTAATAACAACGTTCAGACACAGACGCAGTTCAAAATTTGTTATGGCATAGATATTTAGTAACGTGGCAGGATTGCTTTAATTTTAATTTTTTTATGCAAGAGGTCAACTCAGCGTAAATTCCAAGCAGTACCTACAGCTTACCTGTCACTTGGTGTACTTAAACGTAAGATCTGTTCTGCAATCCTTATACTACCCTTCTATCGAAATAAAATTAAAATCTAGGTCAAATTACTGGTTGGTTACAACTTTTACCGTCCTTGGCGGCTTTGATACATTTCAGATTTAATTTTAACCGAAAAACGCCCTACATATGAACGTTAACCGTTACTAGGTCATTATCATTTTGTTAACTGCATTCAGTGTCGATATAAATGTTTTTACGATTATTGTTAATGCAATTAGCACAAGTAAATCACCTTCACTTGGATTCGCACTAATTTTAAATAGTAACAATATAAATAATAATCTTCAAGGGCACATTCCACATCGCTATCTAAACCTAAACTAAGCTTAGCTTGTATCTGTGGGGTTCTCGTACGTATTGGCCGGCTCGTCCAGAGTTATACCACGGCCTCACAGAAAACCGGCAGTAAAGCAATGCTTTCATTGTATTTCGCCGAGTGAGTGCGGTTACCGGAGGCCCTAACTCTTCCCCTCTTCTTCCCCTACCCGTACTCTCCCTCTTCCCCTACTCCCACCTTAAACCCGTGATTCTTGAGTTGCAGGTGCCCATGGGCGGCGGTAGTCACTTACAATCAGGTGACCCGTCTGCTGGTTTGCCCCATATCCCATAAAAAAGAAACTTTGCTTACCGAGAAAATATGTATTTATTTTTGTAAAAATGTCTATATACATAGATATACATCCAAATACATAGGTATTGCAACAACAGATACAAGTTAATATCCAACGAACAGGGCTTCTAAAGTTAGAATGCATACAAATTTCGTGTCGAAATATCAGGTAAACCGAAACAATGAACATTAACTTTGTAGTAGCAGACGACAATACCGTACTGGGCATCTGCGGCCTTGTTGAAACGACTTAAAAATATTATTTTTCAGTACGATAAACCTCCCTTATGCAACGCTGGGCACACCGATACGGTTTTTGAATTCACCCATTGTAAGGGGAAAGTAGAGCATGTAGATACTAGGAAATTATGCTAATGTAATTTTATTTTAAATATGAGGGGCTGTATTATGCAAACATCATCGTTATGTTTAACTTAATTAAGTATGTGTGTTGAAGGCTTAGTCTTATTGAATACTTATTATTTTTACCTTTTGTACCACTGTTACAAAAGTATAAGAAATATTACATTAACGTGGACAACCAATGTAATTTATCTTGAAGCAGTAGTCCCTACTAGAGCTTGCTATCCGGATATCCGGATCGATGAGATACCGATTACCGATATATATATATATATATATATAACCGATTATGTACGCTAGTACACCACCATTAAAAGCAGCAATAACC
This sequence comes from Callimorpha dominula, assembly GCA_949752705.1. Lineage (NCBI taxonomy): Eukaryota > Metazoa > Arthropoda > Insecta > Lepidoptera > Erebidae > Callimorpha > Callimorpha dominula. The sequence goes on from OX457003.1 coordinate 16,147,057, forward strand.
ATAAAATTCAAATATATCAACCAGCCTGTTAAGACTTAGTACATAATACTAATGTTTGTTCTCATTTAAATAATACAACGCTATTAAAATTTAAAAGTGTCTGTCCACTTCAATAGTTTAGAGTTCTGGTTACGTAGTAACTACTTAGTAATCTGTGGTTCTGGTTACCTGCGGTCTTACGTAAGATGATGCTGAAAATCTACTCAGCCTTAATACCAGCATGGGAAACACGTATCAAACGAGCATTAGCGACTCAAAGAGCATATCATAAAATCTAATGTCATAAATATCTATGTCAGTGGCTCCATCTACAGCAGTTTTGGATAAACATCTAAGATGATACATATTATAGCGAGTTATACAAGTCCTTGCACAACAGTCATACGATTGGGTCGAGCTCAACTGGCCAAGTGTAACATTTTGGACTTGACCGGATTGTGCCTACGTATAAAATACCGCCCAGTAAATGTTAACTATATGGGTATAAATGAAATATACTTTTATGACTTGCGTCTCGGATTTAGAAGGAGGTAACTCACGTACATTTTTGTTCAATGGGAGCTGTTTATCTTAGAGTACAGACACTAACATTAATTAACCGTTAATATTTTTTTATTCGACGGGTCCAAAGTTATTATTTGAATAGTTTTACATCGATGTAAAAGCAAGAGACTTTGCTCTACTCAGTTTAATCCCTTGATTAATCAGGATTCTGTTCTGATTAGTCATGATGGTCTGTTGGTCTAGTGGTTAGTGACCCTGACTGCTGAGCCAGAGGTCGTGGGTTCAATTCCCACTCAGGACAAATAATTGTGTGATGAGCACGATAATTTGTTCTGTTTCTGGGTGTAATTTATCTCTAATATGTATGTATTTAGAAATATATATTATATATATGATTGGGATTAGACTTTTAGACACTGAAATTTAATTTTATATATATACATATATATTTATCTGAGTGTATATCATATCTGTCTTTAAAAATTATTACAAGATTGCGAAGTGCTTAAGAAAATCCCACTAATATTATAAATGTGAAAGTTTGGATGGATGGATGTTTGTTACTCTTTCACGCCAAAACTACTGAACCGATTGCGATGAAACTTGGCATGTAGATAATTGGAGACCTGGATTAACATATAGGCGTTTTATCCTGATATTCCTATGGGATCGGGACTTACGCGGGTGAAACCGCGGGGAGTTGCTAGCACCAAATATATCAGAACCCTCGGTTATTCGATTTATTGTGTACAGATTGTAAACCAAATTGTGTTTTCTCCAGTTAGGGTCTATTGCACATAATGTAATCTCTTCCTCGCATAGAAAGTTGGTGTAACTAATGTTTCGTATACACCTTATACTCTTAGTATAATCATGGATAGCTTCGCTTGCGTGTACATATTTATATTTTTTTGCGCGGAACCCTAATTATTTTTCGAAATTAAAATTAGCCTAAGTTACTCCTTATAACACCAGCTATCCGCGACTGAAAGTCCCGTGGAAATCGGTCCACCCGTTCCGGAGATTAGCCTGAACAAACAGACAGACACACAAACATTTTAAAAATTGATTTTTTGGTGATGTACCGTGTAAACATTCGGATGCATTTAGTAAAGAGCTGTTATTGTGACATGACAAACAGACACTTCTATTTTATTCATTTGTATAGATAACAGCCATCTGTATCTTAATGCCTACAAGTAAGTTAAAAGAAGTATATATTAAAAAAATTAAAGCCATCCACTTGTTCGAACAGCTGATCAGATTTTCTTGTATTATAGCCAAGAACACTCGAACCTCAATTCTCCTTCCAAACAAAGACAACTAAGTCAAAATCGGTTTATCTATTTATGACGATTTGATGCCACAGACAGACACACAGATAAAGAGATACACAGACACACGTTAAACTTATAACACCCATCCTTTTTGCGTCGGGGATTAATAACTATTTATGTAGTTTTACGAAATAAAACGAAAACAGGCCTTGCAAGACTAGAGCAAGGTTGACTCTCTTGACGAGTGTTGAATTATGAGCAAGACTTCATTATAGCGGCGGGTCACCCGAGACAGGGTATTAGTGTTCTGTGCCCGAGACGCGAGTACACAAGTAGTGTACCCACGTCACTCACGTTTTGGTACCAATATGTAACACCTATCTGGGTACCTACATACATACTACATGTATATGACGTCCACACAAAAGAGTATTAAGATTGTGTTGTGTTCAAAAGAGGTACATTGCTTGGAGAACAACAGTGTTTTGTATTCTTTCGTAGAAAATTAATAGAAATAGAAAATAATCGGCTTAAGCTTGTTTTAGTTGGTAAGCGTATCACTTGAGAACTGCTAGCCTGATTGGATTATTTTTTTCTTTTATGTGTTAACTAGCAACCCGCCCCGGCTTCGCACGGGTAGCAAAAATATCTTCAACAATCATCATCATATTTCAATAAATTTACACATAATTTTCCTCATGAATCACTCTGTAAATTAGTGAAAACCGCATGATAATCCGTTCAGTAGTTTTTCAGTTTATCGCGAACAGACATTTTGTTTTATTATAATATATAGTGATGATAATAAATCGAATAAGTTTTAGTGCAACAAAAGTTGGAAAATCTGTCCAGAAAATTACGAAATTGGGGGAAATTTAAAAATGTGATAACATTAAAACAATTTTATTGAAATTTTGACAGAACCACGTCTCTCGGGTCAGTTAGTAATTAATAAAACTACACCACATATAGTATAAAACAATGTCGCTTCCCGCCGTCTGTCCCTCAAAACTTAGATCTTTATCTACGCAACGGATTTTAATGCGGTTTTCACCAATAGACGAAATTATTCATGAGAATGGTTTAATTTAATTAATTAGTTAGTTATTAAATAAATAATTAGTTTAATTTAATTGTATTAAGGTTTTGTGCAAAATAGCTGAAATATGGTGATGATTGTTGAAGATGTCGGAAAAAATCAATATATTGCTGTGCTACCCGTGCAAAGCCGAGGTGGGTTGCTAGTAAAACTATAAGTGTATAAAATGTTGAGCAATATGGCATAGAGACAACAAAGTTATAGCTAAGACCCTTAAGTTATGTACGTTCTAGTAATATTTACATGTTATTTTATTAGTAATGAGTATTAAGATAAGTTAAAGCGTTTAGATGTGGTCGTCGTAACATTAATAGAAAACTTTATATCGCAATGGAGATGAGTAGATTGGTTTATGGTGTATTTATGCAGTGTCCTTTCCACGATATTATTTAATGGTAGCCAAACCTGTTTTAATTGATATTAGATAGACATCTTACTCATCTAAATGCACTTTGCCAAAAACCAGGTAATGCTGTTAAGAACTTTAATGGTGTGGAGGTACGGATGTATGTCCGTCCCTCCAACACAAAGGGAGGATCCTCCAACCAGGCGAGATGATCATGCCGGGCGGCCCAACGGTCGAATTTAACAAGTTCTATAATATTATGATACTAATAGGCGCAAGAACTTTCATTGCGCGATGCAGGATCCGTAGTTACTACGTAGTTAGGATCGTCTTCGCTAGATGGTGTTGAACTATGTTTTCGCTGTATGTGGCTATCGCCGCAAAAGTATCGGTGCTGTAGCATCAAGCGGGACGTATGCTTGTTTACGACCTCAGTTGTAGAAAAAATAATAGAGTAAGGCTTAATTTAACAATGAAGATTGGATTACCGAGTGTAGATTCACTATTCACGCAAATGTAATTTATGTGTTAGCCAAAGTCTTGAAAACTTCGTTGTCTGCATGAATAGTGAACTCGTACTCAGTATCGTGATAAGCATATCTTTTGACAAATTGATAGTCGTGACTAGTTTGGTGGATTGAGATATAAATCTCCTTTCTACCTTCCGTATTAGATGATTTGTATTGTACTTTAAATTGTAGCGTTCTGGCAATTGGTTCAAATTTTATCCTTAAGTTCTTAATAATGTTTGGTCGTCGCAATTACACATTCCAAAACGCAGATTTGCATACATTTTTTCTTTCTCGATTCACATTTTCTAGTTATGTTACGAGTAAAAACGAAGCATGTAAGATTTATGAGTGGTATACAAATTTTACTTTGTCAATTAGAAAGATTTCTGTCACAAAATTAAAGTCCCAATCCCAAAGCTTAACAAGGCATTCGGTTTGCGGATGGATATATATATATATATATAGAATAAGACACAGACTTTTAAGGTATATAAACCACCAGACCATAATACAAATAAACTGTGTGCTGGTCACTCCTACACGCCTATGGGTCGCATAAGAAGTGTGATGTTACGTTGTAGGTATTACAAAACAAATAGTTATAATGCGTGAACATGACCTTAATTGATGACACGATCACTTACAGACGATCACATGATACTAATTTCGCCCGTGGATCGTGTTGCCCCTGTGTCTAAGTCTTAAATATATCTATAATCTATGTCATTGTGAACTTGATCAATGACGTATAGATATTGGGTCTTAGAAAACATACGCTTCTTTGGATACATTAAGTTAAACAAGTCTATCGTTAACCTGCATAATCAGAAATACATTATATATTTTGTTGCAAAGTGCCATTCTATGAATTAAATTGGCAAATCATTTATCACATACATTAAGTGATTGATGCGTTGCATTTTACAGTATGTTGTGCGTAGCTCTTCCTCATACAATGATGTCTCTATAATTGGTATATTAAATTAATTATCAACTATTTTATCTTCTTTGCTATTGTATCTAAAAGAGATTCTTGTTTAATTTTATTATTGAAGTGGCTCTAAACATTAAAACATAAAAGGTAATCGTTATAAACGCCCATACTGTTTCGTTTTGTTCTGTGCTGATTTAAGATTGGGGTTATTGTTTATTTATATTTATTTTCTTATCTTCGCTAATGATCGTCCTCAGTTTTGATGGTATTGAAATTAGTTTGGACATATTACTGTTCTTAATTTAAAACTGTGTTTTCTTCTTAACAAAGGAAATTTTCTTCACAACCACTCTAAAGTTTTACCTAGGCTTTTTAGGGTTTCTTCTCATTGTTTTCAAAGGCTTTTAATTTGGAGTGGACAGTGATACCTAATCTTTAGGAATAGATATATACCTTTAGCCTGGTGGCCTTTGGCAAGGAAATCGTGATGCGGATGGAAGTCAGCCATTAATACGAATATAGAATACACATATGTATGTAAACCAAATCATAATACAAATAAGCTGGACGGTGCTTACTGCTACACGTCTAAAGGTCGTAATCTTGTGTTAGTTATAATAATAGTTATAATCTGTGGTGAATATAGATTAAATTTGTCGAGTCGCTATAAGTTACATGCTCACTATCTCATACTACATAGTTTCATCCGTCAACTATGGTTCCCGTGTATCTACATGTATGTGTTAATCCAGATTACAAGTCTATTTGAGTGCTAATTTTTATACAAATCTGTATAACCGCATCAGCGTTCACGCAACAAATCTGCTAGATTACACACACTGACAAACTTTCAAATTTAGAACTATTGATCCGAAAATAAAATATCACTTAAATTTTTATCAGAAAACAAAAAAATAGGTGCACGATGCGACAAAATTTAAAATATTAATGCACGAAATGTAACGCACACCGTTTAACCGTATTTTCCACGCAAATGGATGATCATTTATCGAAACTCAGCTAAAAAACTGACTTTAAACCTTATGTTTATGCTTTAAGATATATTTATCTTTGTAGGTAATGTTGGAATAATTTTGCAACGTCCATGTTGTCGGTCTGGTGTTATCTGGCGAGCGTACAGCAAGGATCCGTGTAAGGAAACGGTATTTTGCACCTAAAATTAATGGCGAACCTCGACAGAACACTTTATGGTAATTGTAACTGTCTGTAATTAGAATAAAGTATACCTATTTCAAGGATAGTCCGTTCTTCCAAATACATACAGACCTAAGACAGACTAAGATATTAATTATGAAATAAGTTAGGGAGTAGTAAAACTCAGTTCGTAGCATTTACACCCTAGAGCGGAAAAAATATTTTGATGTTTAACAGTTTTGTTTTTCTTTCAAAAGACTGTTCCCTGCTAGAGAAATACACAAGTGTCGCTTGGACTTCACAAAAGGGCAAAATGTATCATGGTCTGTACTTCGCAAGGAAAGGTTATCCTGCAATTCCTCAACATCATCAATCTTTTTGTTATCGGATATACCGCTAGATGGACCAATGTTCAAATAAAAATTCCTGACGATATAGCAGGGAGCTGTTGGACGAAGGCAAAGTAATCCTGCTGTTTGTGAAAGTTTATAGGTGAGCTCTATATACAACAGTGGATGTCTGATGGCTAAAATAAAGATGATGCTTGATCTCAGTCCCAGCAAACAGAAAGTATATGACAATTTAATAAAAGGTTATCAGTTAATTCTATCATATATTTTCTCAGTAACAGTATATTCTAATAGGTATTGCATTACTCGTGAAACTTAACAAAGTCTTAGTACCTACAACAAGTTGAAATTCAGATCGGATCTCTCTATACTATCTGCTCCAGTTACGTAAAGATTAATTAAGCTCTAGTTGTGTCTCGAGACTCGGGACTTGCAGTGAAAGTGGTCTTAACTAATAACAGTAGTATATGTTGCCTATTAAGTATTCGTTTGTTTGTATATCTATTGTTAAATAAAGACTAACCTCTTTATTCATAACTAGAGATTGCCTGGTAGTCGAAATAACCATATATCATTACATTTTAAAATATGATTTGTATTAATTAATTGACCTATTTGTGACATAAATTTACATGTTTATTTCCTGTATTAGTCGAATTGTGACTGTACAGACTTTACGTATCTTGACAGGTCAACATACTGTATTTTCATTTGTATAAAAATTAGCACTCAAATAGACTTGTAATCTGGATTAACACATACATGTAGATACACGGGAACCATCGTTGACGGATGATACTACATAGTATGAGATAGTGAGCATGTAACTTATAGCGACTCGACAAATTTAATCTATATTCACCACAGATTATAACTATTATTATAACTAACACAAGATTACGACCTTTAGACGTGTAGCAGTAAGCACCGTCCAGCATATTCGTATTATGATTTGGTTTACATACATATGTGTATTCTATATTCGTATTAATGGCTAACATTTGCTGCAAAAATGAACATTCAGATGGTTTATAAAAGAATTCGATGTTGTTAGGACTTCCCTGTTATATATATACCGGTACAACAAAAGAAATAAATATTTAACTATGCTCTCATCTTTGATCTATGTAGACTTTGTAAATGATCTCACATACACCGCCTTAGTAACTCATAGAAGGCAGTATGTGACACACGTTAGGAACATTATTTGTGGGGAAAATGGCCAAGTTTAATGAACACCTTATTACAAAATGCTTTCTTGTGTATTTGAGAAGTGTTCTTGTATTTGAAAAATTAACAACAATGTTCACTTTATAGTACGAAAACCACTGGGATAGTGGCACGAATAAAAAAAAGTTTATAAATATATTTGCCTTTCCAAGGGTTGTTTAGTTTTCTAAAGGGAAACCTGAACGATCTTTTTATGACAATTTAAAGTTCGCGTAGATAATAAAGGAGTTATAAAAGTCGTACGTTACCATCCAGAAGCTTCTTAAACTATTAATTCAGGGCTTCAACTTACCTGAAAACAAAGAAAGAAATAAATATTTAAAATGTTTTTTGTAATGTCTAGAAAAGTTTTACAAATTTTTTTTTTTGATGAACTTGTAAAGAGCTTATGTGTATGCATATTCGTATATACTACGTGTAGGTTAGCACGTTACAAGGTTAAGTAATAACGCAGGTTAATCTTAGGATGGGTGACCATTCTTAATACATTGAGAAAACTCCGGGCCTCGGAAAGCACGTTAACTCGTCGGTCCCGGTTGGAGGATGGGATATTCATATACATTACTATGAGGTCATAGGCATAGCATTGGCGAATCATGTTCGTTATGAATAGATGCTATTGTTCCTAAGCACTTGTTTTTTTTATACCACGTCGATGACAAACAAGAATACGACTCACCTAACGCTTACAATAGTTGGCCGTAAGTAATAAAATAGTAGATCCTCACGTATCCTTTTTATTCATAGCTGACTATATCTATATGTAGTCAGCCTGTGAATAAAATCACTTTATACGTACACCACTGAGACAAGAAAATATTGTTTGTAAATATGAGTGTTAGATATTTTTTTTTTAGGGCTCCAATGAGAGAGTCACTTGAAGATGATTGTTGAAGACTCACACAATTTTAAAGAATAAGTAGCTACAGTAGATATCGTGAAAAATATAAAATACGCCAACTAGGGAGCTTCGCAGATTCTTAAAATATAGATAACTAGCAGCGGCCCGCGGTTTCAAAAGTAGCCTATATGTTAATCCAGGTCTCCAGCTATCTACATACCAAGTTTCATCGTAATCGGTTCAGTAGTTTTGGCGTGAAAGAGTAACAAACATCCATACATACATTCATACATCCATACATCCTCACAAACTTTCACGTTTATAATATTAGTAGGATGTTAAAGTACGTAGTATATTTGGATATTTAATCTGTACTAGTTTTCGTCCACTGCTCGAAATTCAACCATAAACATTATTATTTTATTTTGTAATTTTTTTAAATCAGTTTGCTTTAATGATAACGCTAAAGCGTCAACAGTAACTAAACCAAAAAATTAAGAAAATCCACTAACTCTGGTTTGGTCTTTGCCTATTTATATAATAGGTACTAGCAACCCGCCCCGGTTTCGCACGCGTACAAATTATACACCAAAACCTTCCTCATGAATCACTCTCTATTAGTGAAAACCGCATGAAAATCCGGTCAGTAGTTTTTCAGTCCGGACAGACGGACGGACAGACGCAGCGGGGGACTTTGTTTTATAATATGAACTGATATAGATACCTATGTTACCTAGCCATTGAAGTTTTTCGACTCTTTTTAATTTATGTTAATTTTAGTTATGCAATGAGAATAGAAACTATGATGAAAACCAACGCTTTGATTTTGCAAGTAATAATTTGAATTTGATGTTATGGCGTCTATAAAATGTTATTATGCTATTGAACTTTAAAATATTAATCATCAAAATACAGTTTTTCTTTTTCTATATTACTGTATTGTATCATTTATTCATTTAGATTATGCATGAGGCAAATATGTACCGTCCAGATACATTTTTTTTTTATAAATGAATTTTAATTGTTTTGTAATAAAATAATAATTTACATACAAATGTTTTTATAAAATTAGAAAGTGAATACCTAATAAAAACATTTTTGTAAAGGTATTCGATATTATACATCGATAGGAAAAAGGCAGATATTTTTTTTTAATTTAAACTTTAAACAAATGCATCATAACAATAAAAATTAAAAAAAAACCCTGAACATACAGGAATAGACTTTCTTTAATACCATGAATGTTGTCCTAAAAACTGTTCATTTTTATAGCAACATTAAAGATACAGCCACAGTGTTAATTACAGCTCCAAGAAATTGTCAAGTAATTTTTTTTTGATGGAATAGGGGGTTAACGAGCAGACGGGTCACCTGATGGTAAATGATTACCGCCGCCCATGGGGACCTGAAACTCAAGAGTCACAAGTGCGTTGCCGGCCTTTAAGGTGGGAGTAGGGGAAGGGATGAAGAGGAGGAGAGTGGGGGGGAGGGAAGGGTTAAGGCCTCCGGTAACCACACTCACTCCGCGAAAAGCATTGCAACCATTGCTTCACTGCCGGTTGTCTATTTATCACTCCGGTCGAGCCGGCCCATACGTGCCCGAAGCATGTCTCTCCCACTTATATATTTTTTTCTTCTTTCGTTGTCATACTTCAAAGAATCCACGGATCGTGTGATCAGGTGGTGATAAGGAAGGTGTCAGCAACTGTGGACTGCTGGAATTACAGTAATATGTATGTATATATTAAGTACGCTTTGAACTAATTAATAAACCTGACCAAACGAGTAGTAAATACCGCTTTTATAAAAAGACTGTAAGACGAATTAAGCAATGCTTAGGCTAAACGTGGTTGTACCTGCAATATTTGACTAAATAAATATGAAAATCTACAAGTGTGGACACACCTACTAAGTAGTCTCTTTAAGGATATAAACTAGATTTCCGAACGTTTGGACATCGAATTCGAATTTTAATTAATTAGGCTACTCCATAACTGTCCACTCCACTGTCCCCATACAGTTACTTACTATAACCTAATTCATTAAAATTACGTCAGTATGTATGTACGTGATACAGTAATGACACTTTTATATCTAATATTATAAACTAATATTATAAATATAAAAGCAACTCTGTTTGTCGGTCTGTCTGTCTCTTTTTGAATATTTTTTGAGATAGAGAAGACATTCGAGATTGATCTCTGTTGTTTCCATACAAAGGTTGTCTGGAAGACCTCGCTTTTAGGCCTCGGATACTAAGTCAGCGGGAGCGGGGCGGCGGCGACGGCGGCGCGGCGAGCGGCGCGGCAACGCTCTCGTACGCCGCTCGCCGCCCGCTCCCCGCGCCGCTGCCTTCGAGGCCAGTTCCATATACGAGTAAATGTATGAATTGCAACGCGCCGCTGCCCGCGCCGCCGCCCCGCTCCCGCTGACTTCGTGACCGAGGCCTTAACGATAAGACCGCCCATTGTACTTGCCGCTTAGTATAAACTGTTACTAACTATGTTTCATTTCTGTTCAACTGTGGTATACAATAAAGAATTTTCTATCTATATATCTATCTAAATATACCCAAATATAAGGCACTAATCAATATTTCATAAAATATGAATCGAAAGATAATTTTAATGCCTACAACTTCTTAATTCAACTTTTTCGGATTTGAAATTAACTTTTTGTTTTATTGGCGAAAAACCGTTTTTTTTTTACTTTCGCGAATTTTTTAATTGTTCTACACGCAATTTTTTTTTCCTGCCTTCACTTGTCTGGAGCATTTTCGTAGATTGATTGGACTATTACTAAATGAGGTCTATTAAATCCTAAATAGGTGAAAACTTATTTCTTACCTAGGTCACAGAATACATAAGAGTACCTACAGGTACCTGTACTCTTATGTATTCTGTGACCTAGATGACCTATGTGACCTAGGCGGCTACATCCTCTATCTATCTAAACATAATAATAATAAAATAGTATAATGTGTTACGTTACGTGTAATGTTATATAAAATGACTACTTAATATCTATATGTATTTATAGCTTGTTCCGAAGCAAACGTGTGGAACAGATAAAATTCAGAACCGAATCGAATTGATTTGCGTTAGTATCAATTTCTAGTCTAGAATTCTATACATGCGCATGATTGAACTGTGGTTCCAATACTATTATATAGTTTCTTAATTTCAAAACGCAACTCAATAAAATATAATAATATATTAGGTATTAATTTAATTAATCCTTAAATACAACTTGACCTTTTTATTGTAACAATGCGATTTTATTTCGCGAAAAGGAAAAAAGAGCGCACTGTGTTAGGTTTGTTTTATAGCCTTAATTATTTAAAATTTTACGTATTTCAACTAAACACATCCAATCGTAAACCCCATCATAAGAAGATACCGGGAATTTGTAGCTAATTTGTAGTAAATTTATAGTGCAAGAATTAATTTTGTAGAGCCTCAATATCGCCGGATACTTACGCTTAGATGTGCCAACTTCATATCAAGCTAACACATCTTTCCGCTATGCGGGGCATACAGAGATGAAGAAAACTATATATTTTGTAACTTTCAGATGCACAATATCACAGATCGAGTTTAAAACACACCCCGGTAAAAATGGAGGGTGCCACCCAACTCTAAGATCGCCAAAATTTTGTCAGAGCACTATTGAGCGACCTGGATCGATCTATAATTTGTAGCTCATTTGTAGTAAATTTATAGTTCATTAGTAGGGCCATAATATCGCCGGATACGCTCTGATGTACCAACTTGATATCAAGCTAGCACATCTTTCCGCGATGCGGGGCATACAGGGGGATGGAAAAAACGACATATTTTGTAGCTAATGTAGTATTGTAGTATGTTTACTTGGGAGAGCCATGCTTCGGCACGTATGGGCCGGCTGGACTCCGCTCGATACCACGGCCTCACAGAAAACCGGCAGTGAAACAATGCTTGCTTTGTTTTTGGCCGCGTGAGTGAGGTTACCGGAGGCCCTAACCCTTCCCTCTCCCCTATTCCCGTCCTTCCCTTCTCCCCTTCTCCTCCCCTAAAATCCCCCTCTCCCGTCTTCCCGCTCTTCCCCCTCTCTTCCCCTATTCCCACCTTAAAGGGCGGCAACGTACTTGTGACTCTTGAGTGACAGGAAAATATTCAATAAAAACTCACAAATATAATTTCGGCGCTCGTTACAGTCCCGCCCCAGAAGATTTTTGCTCACATGGACAAAACGCGAGTGCCTAATCCTCTGGTTTATTTGACAGTAAGACCTGAAGGAATGGTACTTCTAATCACAGAAGAGTGCAAACGCCGACAACATCTCTAACATAGTGTATTCGAAACCGGGGCATGTATCCCGCTGAGGCAACTTTCCGGGTTTTACCCTAAGCTGTAAATTTCCAAAATTCAAGTTACTACCTTTGCGAAATTCTACTACTAGTATGCATGATACATTTATGTATATTCATCATGTATTTGATTATTGCTAATTATGGCTATACCTTGTGATCAAAATGAACTAATAAGTATTTTTAAGCGCGTCTTGTAGTCCTTATTTTACGCTTATTTTACTTTGTATTCACTTGAAAACCCATTTAAGCCAGTACAGCAAGGGGCCTTGCTATACACTTTTTATAACCAACCCGTAAGTTTCTGTACGAGGAGTCACAGATGTGTTTACATTCGAAACTGATTTTTAGATTTAGCCACACCTACTGCGGCTCGCGTTTCATAGTAAATGCTTTAAATTAATACGTACACGCGTTCTGTCGCAACAACTAAGCATCTAGTTCAGTTAGAACACTTTAAAAAGTTAAACATTCTACGTTTCAATTTACGTAATAATTTCAATCGTAACGCACTGTTTCCGAGATACGATTTCTTAATTTATCACTTACTTTATGATATATTACTTACAGAAACTGGCAATTAGTGTTTTGTAAATTTTCCCCATTTATGAAATAATACATACTTAGTTTGATTAGTTTTATTTACTTTTAATTCTTACTGTTTATAGACCGTGTAATGTACTTCAGATTGGTAAAAGGTATGTATATCAGACCAGCCATGTGATTCGTTCGTTAAGTAAGAAAATGTTTTTTTGTTACAAACTTTAGTAAACACTATATAAATAAGTTTCGCATTGTTTTTCTTGTGAAACATTATAGTTACACAAGTAAACATTATTTATTGCGTGTTTACTACGCGCTATAAATGACGTTGTTCATGTCTTTATAATTTCACAGTCGTACAATGACCCCAAACTCATAAGCTATATTAAATCGCTTAAAATGAAGCTAGATATAAAAATGTGGACACGCTAAATTTCTTATTAAATCTGCCGAACGCTCCTCAAATCCTACAAGAGATAGCATTTATGCGGCAATACAAAATCCTAATCCAATACTATTCGACCCGTTAGAAGGTATAATAACACCACACCAGCAGAGACTGCATGTAATCGCTCAACGACCGCGTTCTTATTTCACAACACTCTCGCCAGGATAGATTGGCATTTTTTTTCCTTTTACGTCCAGCTGGCGTTCCCCCAATAAAAGTTTGTTCCACAGTTAAGCACCAGGCATGAGCTTTCAATTTAGTCATTCCAATGACACTAAGAATCAATTAACTTCGGTAGAGTTTAATTATGACTATACCTTGTGATCAAAATAAACTAGTATTTTAGGCGTATTTTTGTAACCCTTATTTTACGTATTTTCTTGTATTTATCCCCTTGCCATACATGTTTTATAACCAACGCGCAAGTTTATGTACCCTAGGAGTTACAGATGCGTTTACATTCGTAAACACAACAAAACTCCATAAATAAGTACCTATAAATAACGATTGATAATATAATCTTACCAATATTATAAAGGTGAAAGATTGTGAGGGTGGATATACGGATGGAACGAATCTGGATGAAATTTGGCACAGAGATAGATTATAATCTGGAACAGCACAGAGGCTTTTCATCTCGAAAAAATGTATGGCTCCCGTGGGCGAAGTCGCAGGCAACAGCTAGTTCCGTTTCTCAAAAGGAAAAAAGGAATCACTTCGTTGTCCGTCTGTCAAGATCCTTTTTTTCAAGAACGCGTGGAGGTATCAAATTATGTAGTAAGTAAATGTTTAATGATGATTCCTCAAACTTCAATCAAACAAGACGCGCTTTAGCGCTGCAGATACCACTTAAGTTTTCTAGTTATTTTAAACAATTAATTTTAATTTAATAAAATAAAAATTGATCTTTTGAAACCTGTTTGTTATGGGAACACTTCTCTTTAAGTTGATTTTTTGTTCCTCATGAACTCGTCAAAACGGGAGGCATCAAATTGAAATTAGAATCAAAGCAATCCCTTGACGCTGTAAAAAAAATCAAGCGTCTAAGTCAACGCAATCAAAAGATTCGGCCCATAAAGCCTTACCTTTTAACCAATTTTAACACTTCGACTTTTAACAGGTAGGTAAATCAAAACCTATAGGGTACTTCCTATTGACCTAAAACCATAAAATTCGGCGAAAAGCAAACTCTCACAGCATAACTATAGGAAAAAACTGCGAAAGTCGTTAATTACTATACTACCCGGCAATTACTATAAATGTATGGAGGAGGAAGTATTTTTAGAACGGCAAGGTTAAGTTTGCCTATCTAATCTCCCCTTTATATGGTTCCGTTCCTCAAAAGAAAGAAAGGAACCCTTATAGGATCTCTTTTTTACTTTTACGGATCCCTCGGTACGCGAGTCAGATAACAAAAAAACTACCAAGAGGCAGCTTATTAGCATAGAAATAAGTAAAATGAAAAACGTTCGTCAATAGTATTCATATTTATATACATAAAGTATTCCAGTACATATCCCTAGTATTGGTATTGGTATTGGTGTAGGGCTCTGTTTCCGCATTTAGACTCATAGATGGTCCATTATGCGTCCAGATAGGCTGACTAGTTGAGCCAGCCTAGCTCCTTCCAGAAGCACAGAAGCCTCCTGGGGCGTTCGCCGGCTTCTAGGAGCGATCTCGCACCGACGAGGATACTTGCCCGTTGTGTGGCCACTCCCTCGCACTCCAGGATAACGTGGGCGGCCGTTTCCTCCGCGTCGAGACATCCTCTGCATAGAGGACTGTCTGTCGCACTGATGGTGAAAAGGTGCTGGTTTAGGGCTAAGTGGCCCGTAATGGTTTCTACAACTATTCTGATGTCGAGTCGGTTAAGACTGAGCAGTCTGCAAGTTAAACGTGGTGAGACCTCCGTCAGCACCAGTTTAGACTGCCTACAGCCCGGTGTGCTACGGCCGTTGTGCGCTTCACGAGTCTGTTGTTTTACCCATGAGCGAAATTGATTAAAGGGAAGTGGCAGTAGTATAGTTGGGCCTGCCACTGACGTTGCGGATTCCTTCCTTGCCAGCTCATCGGCGGCGTCGTTCCCTAAGGAATTACTATGCCCTCTGATCCATTGCAGAATTACCCCATTAACAGAGGCTAAACGCTCTAGCGTCTGGTGGCATTCACAAATGAGACCGGAGTTAATGGTGTTGCCCTCCAGGGCCCTTAAAACGGCCTTGCTGTCTGACAGTATTCGGATGTTGTACTCCTTTACACCTTTTGACATGACCGCAGTCGCGGCGTAGGTTATTGCAACACACTCGCATTGAAATATGGAACTGTGTTGACCAAGCGCCAGTGATATTTTTATATTTAAATCTTGTGAGAAAACTCCGGCTCCAGTCCCTGTCCCCATCTTGGAACCATCCGTGTAGATTCGCACTTCATGTATGCCAGATTGATCTCGGTCGTTTTCAAGTAGTTGTATTTGATACTTCCTCTCAAAGATGTGTTGTTTCGGGATCCTGTCGCATGGGGCAGCGATTAGTGGTTGATATTCCACTACTTGATTCCATAAGTTGATATGGGTACCCTCTCGGTTATACCACAGACCCAAAAGTTTAAGTCTGATGGCTGCCAGAGCTGCCTCCTGTTGTATATACAGCCACCTCAAGGGCAGTTGTGGGAGTTGGGCGCATGCAACTAGTGACGGCAGTACTTGCTAGTCTCTGGAATTGCTGTAGTTTGTTTTGTCAGTGCTTAGCTCCGTTCTCTGCCACCAGGCAATAGCACCGTATGTGATGATATCCCTAGTATAGCAAGCTGTGTTAGTACCTATTAAATTGCACACATTTGAACAATTTGCTGTTAAAACGCTATGTACGAACCGGGCAGTTGATGTCTCCACAGGAAGATTGTGAAGCAACTCATAGACTATTCTCATCAGCAAACGGCGTAGTTTTTCATATCACACTAAATTACTGTGGTCATTTAATAGTTTACTATTCAGTATTTTTGTAAAATTTCACTCTGAATCTGAAAGGTAAGGATTAAAATGATATGTGTGAAAAGCGTTAAAAACCTCGGGACCTGACCTCTCTGACCCTATGACCTTAGTTAATAATAACATAGTTACATCTTTGACCCACTAAACCATTCATACCAAGGACATCATATTCGCCGAGGCGTAGCGTAAGGCGCAGTTGCAATTAGACCCGGGTTTGATTACGCAGTTATTTACTGCATCTTTTAAAGTATATATTACATACATTTTACTCTGACGGTGTATTGATTTACTTAATCCATGACTATTACTCATAGCTACTATAATGCGATTAACCTAAAACCATTGCGTGAAAAGTCAAAAAAAATTACTAACAACATTTATTTCTTGATAAAATTAGATAGGTTGAATGTTACAATATTGTTGTTGTAATAAAATGATGGATGTTCGAAGCTTGAAACTGCTCGCGAATTTAATAATGAAAGGCAGATCAGCACGCGAAGGTCGAAGGTGCTGTACTTATTTGTGGTTCGCTTGGTATATTGTACGGACAATGCGATTAGGCAGATGATGATACATTACATATACCTATCTATTAATCTATTCAGTCTAGTAACACGCGTAAGTTGGATGCAAGCCTTGGTTTATTAGCAAAGCAATGATTTAAATTAATGATTTGATTAATCATTTTAAGTAATGATTTCATTTTCCTTGATGCTTTGCTGGGTTTTTCTGAAATTCTCAGAACACTTCCCAAGGCGTAGAGAAAGAATTAGAAGCCCACAATGCGCTCAATTTTACAAAAAATCTCATACCGTTGAAGTCTTACTCCCATAAGTGTACACTGTTTCACTTGTTTTATGGTATAGGGGCAAACGACCTGACGGTAAGTGACTACCGCCGCCCATGGGCACCTGCATCTCAAGAGTCTCAAGAGCGTTACCGGCCTTTGAGGTGGGAGTACGCTCTTTTCTTGAAGGTTTAAAGGTCGTATCGATCCGAAAATTTTAATAATTTGATACGATTCGTACGATGATATGAAACGAATCAAATCTTTAAGCTGATATTACTACTGGTATGTTGATAGACTACAAGAATGGCTATTTTCTTTTTAAAATGGTATAAATTTAACATTACGATATGGCCGTGTCATCAACAAATTCTATGTCATTGTTTAATGATGAATTGTTGACGCATAACAGATGCAGCGGGGTAACTACACCACCTGAGACCCGTGGTCAATTCATCGGATAGGGCCTCCCTTAGGATGCCCCGACACATCGATCGATGCTAGAATGTTCATCATCAGTTGTTACCACACCAATTGGTCTGAAAAAGCTACCACACCAGTCAATCGACGATGGCTTCGATCGATTGGTGTGATGGCACTCTTAATTTAGAAAAGCTTGTAGTTTTTTTATAAACCACTAATTAAAGTGACAGGATGCAAGGCATTGAAATTGTAAACAATTTCTTTCATTGCAAGGACACGCGATCTCAGTTGATTAATAATTATGTCCAATATACGATATAATATATTTATTTTATAGAAGCTTTCGGGATCTTGGAAACATTTACCCTCGCAAATAAACAATTTTCTGTGTTTCTTTCTTTTCAAATTCCATCAAAAGTACCTTTGTCTTAAGAGTTTAAGGAAATGCAAGGCTGATGGACCATTTTAAACGACTTTAAAAAGGAGGGGTTTCTCAATTCGACTCATTTTTGTGTGTTTATATTACACGATATATTCGCTATTTGTGTGTTTATATTACGCGATATATTCGCTATTTGTGTGTTTATATTACGCGATATATTCGCTATTTGTGTGTTTATATTACGCGATATATTCGCTATTTGTGTGTTTATATTACGCGATATATTCGCTATTTGTGTGTTTATATTACGCGATATATTCGCTATTTGTGTGTTTATATTACGCGATATATTCGCTATTTGTGTGTTTATATTACGCGATATATTCGCTATTTGTGTGTTTATATTACGCGATATATTCGCTATTTGTGTGTTTATATTACGCGATATATTCGCTATTTGTGTGTTTATATTACGCGATATATTCGCTATTTGTGTGTTTATATTACGCGATATATTCGCTATTTGTGTGTTTATATTACGCGATATATTCGCTATTTGTGTGTTTATATTACGCGATATATTCGCTATTTGTGTGTTTATATTACGCGATATATTCGCTATTTGTGAACCGATTTAATAATTCTTTTTTGGTCAAATTAAAAATTTGAAGCAAATATTCTTAGGGTAGAAAATTAAGGGATGAAAAATACATCTTATTACAATTTATCATGATTTAAGCGCATTGAAGTCGGTGCTAGGTACCGTTTTTTTTATTTTAAATATTTTTGCACTATTTGCTCCCCTTTTTAAATCTGTCAATTCATATCGGTAGTTCTCCAGTTCTGCAAGATAAACATGCAAACATTTCAAAAGCAAAAGGAGACATTTAAAAGATCATTATTTTTGGACTGGAGTACTTGGAGGCTGTGACTATATTCTACAGAATTTGGCAATGGAAACCAATAACGTCAGTGATCTAAAATTCCGTTAGTTCCGCGGCAAAAAAAAATATTACTTAACGAGATGGAAATAAAATAATCCATTTCGTAATAAGTACAGGGCCTTGAAAACCCAGGGGCCCCTCGGGCCGTGGGCCCTTGGCATTTTAACCGCTCTGCCACCCTATTGTTACGCCATTGAACAGATGTATACTGATGATGATGATAATGATTTTTATCTCTGCAAGAAAAATGGCATAGGCGTTTGTCCGACTCACCTGATGGAAAGTGACGATGAAGACGAAGATGGTACACGCCTATCCAAGAGAAACCTATTCACTCTACACTTGAACGTTCCAAGATTATAATTGACTGATAAAATAGACACAGGCATTCCACACGTTGGCGAAAAAAATAACTGTGTTTCTAGAAAAATAACTTCCTTGCTGACTCCTGCGAATGAGTAAGGTCTTCCTAAAATTGCAAAAGGAACATAGGCTGTGGTGAAACCCTAATGAAAAAAATTGCCTAAGCAACATTTTAGTGCCTATTACAATAGCTGTACTATTAAAAATTTGCTTTAATTTCATCATCGTCACTTTCACCAAATCCATAAAAAAATAAGTGGCTAGTTATTACGGTTGTAAAGATGCAGCAGTGTGCATCTTTAGAACCTTAATAGCTGCGCAGGCTTAGTAATTGTGGTTCACTCTTTCTCAATAATCATCATCAAATGAACCACAACTTTTACCTCTGGCTTGTTTTCGTCTAAGTACAGCATCTTGCTAACATTTTGCTATAAGTAGGGTTGCACCCGTACTATATTTTGAGCATTTGTACTATATAATAATATTATAGAACAATAATATAGTACGAAAAATACTATATTTTTATTTCTAACTCAACTTTTAACCGTAACACTTTAACCGTAACCAGAATACTCTGGAATTGTTTGTAACGCTTTGACGCCTCAACTACTCAACCGATCATCATTAAATTTTGGTTACACGTTGTCAATGGTACAGAACAAGAAATAAGGTACCTACCATCCAGAAGAAAAAAAACTGTTCTCGAGGAATGGAAAAATTTGTTGGTAGGTAGGTACTATTATTGTTCTGATTTTTTTAAAAGTATCCTATTTTATGCAAGTTTTATAAAAAATACTATATTATTCACAAAAAAAGGTGGCAACCCTAGTCATAAACTACAGTTCCCGCTTGCAATTAGACGATCTGTATGTTTGTTTGTCGGCTTTTAAGCATAAAAATATGTAGGGGATTTAGATTATATTTGCTTATATCCTCAACTTGAAGATATAATACTTTGCGTGCCTTACACAATTGCGCAACATCCGCTCTCGATTCCATACATTCACCGTAACAGTTTTAGTACATAATAACAATTTTAATGAGCGTAGTGACAGCGCGGGTAGTTGTAAAAAATCTATTATCAATGCTCTGTTTCTTATATTAACGTACAATAAAATAAAGTAGGTGAAGAAATGTTTAATTAGTCAGTTAAATATACGTACAAATTGACATTCATTGTGAAGTAACACTCAATTATATTTCTATTTTATTTAATTTTTAAATGCGAAATTGAATATTGCATATCCGGTTATTATACAGCCATTATCATAATAAGTTTATTTTGTTAGCTTTGAACGATTCATTATACAAACGGTTTATATTATTTTAGTTTTTATATATTTTGTGACCACTTTTTTTTTACTTATTATACTTATTACTTGAACAATTAGCTTGCTTTTATTGACAATTATTTTATTAGACAATTAAGTAAAAGACATTGTATGCGGAAGGCAGGAACCGTATGCAATTTCGTACCGGTCTGCGATATGAATCATGAGGAGTCTCAATTATGCGCATGCCTATTAATGGCAAATAAAGAATTTGAATTTGAATGACGCTGCCACCAAAATTTTATTCTGATTTTACATCCTACCTCGGATTCTATGTTTTGTCTATAGTTTTCAGATTTCAGGTCAAATAAAAAGAAACTTAATTATAATGCTTTTTATCAGCAATCGCTTTCAATAAAAAATACCTCATAACAAATATCACTTTAGTTCTTAAGTTAATACTTTAGGTACAATTGGTACAAACCAATAAAATAAAATACATTCGATATGCAGCTGTGTATACATAACATAATATAATAAAACAATCCTCTTTTTGTAAAGGCTATAACAGGATGCAAATTCCAAACACTTTATACGATAAAAAAATATATGGTCATATTTCATGAATTGGTTTCTTGTAGGTCTTATCTGAACTGAACGACACAGCGGTTTGCGAAATACTGAAGACATTCCCGAAATGAGAAAAAGGGGAGGTAAACTTAACACAAGTCTGTACCAATGCCACATTGTCAATTTTGCAGTGTTGTATTAAATAGCATCCGTCATTAAACATGAGAGTTTTCTACATGTAATCAGAAGTGAGTTGAGTAGTAGGAAATAATGAATCGTTCTTAGCTACCTGAAGCCCCTGAGATCTTAAAATTGCATATTTTGGTCTGATTTTATTTGACTTGTTACTAATCGATTGACTTCACACATAAGTGTTATAGCGTCATGTAATCGACTTAATAGTAGGCGACATTCGTCTAGTTTGTGCGTATCTATGCGTGCATTAGTGTGTCAAGGCATCTCTACAAAACCTCTTAATCTTAAATTTTAGTGGTAAAGAAGCCGTGATGAATCATACGCATAAATTTAATTTTTTTTTAGTTTCTATTGAAGTTGAACCTGTGATTTTTGATTTGACACAAAAGTGAAAAATAGACTGAGTTAACCCATTGAAGTTGTTAAAACTTCGAGAATATTATTAATTTGGCCAAGCATTCATATGAACTTCTTATTTTCGAACGAACGTCTGTGAGCTCATTTGATTCTCTAACATATGTTTAAAAAGCAGTTTACATCGAAGGAATACATAAAATAACCTATTACCCCCTCAAACAAATAGTGTGAACTATAGAATTATACCCTGTGTCTCAAACATTGCAAACTAACAAAGATTCGAGCGTTGGCGTCGCAGAAGACGAGTCAGGCGACCGTGGCATGGCATTGACAAAATCAGATCCTTTCTGACGTACCGTTGAGGTCCGATCACGCCTGAAGCGGTGCATTTATATGAAATTCTAGATTCCACGCATCGTGATTAAGTGGGACCCGTAAGTATAAGCACAGACTTAGCTGGTTTAACTAGACGCGACTTACAACAATTTGCCGAGCTAAGAGGTCTAATCTTCACCCTCAAATTGTAACGAGATTGTAGGTACTTAAAACAAGATATTGAATCTCGACGCCAAAAAAAATATACATATTACTAATATCTCCCGGATTGTAAAGGAGGATATTTTATTTGTGTAATTCAAACCGCGTGATCACCTGTTCGTAACACCCGAGCTGCTGATAACCCAGCTTTTAGTCACTCTTTTTATATTTTTTCCTGCATTGTTCTCTCTTTTTTAACTTAAATGTAGGTATCATGTGATGAACGACAGATAAAAACTATACTAGACTAAAAGCTAAGAAAAGTTGTGAAAACATGAAGCAATCCGTTTTAAAATTAGCCATTGGTATTCTTAAGCCTGAGAAAATAGTGAGAAAGAGTTACTCGATTATAGATTTAAGTACGTAATCGTCCTTTCCGTCCGAAAAAGAGTTTTTCGAGACAAAAAATAATGTCAGCATGTTTTATGGTCGTGATCGATAGCGAAGCATGTTTGGAAAGTGTCACTGTACGGATGTTTGGCTCATCGCTCACAGAGACCAACCACGACAGAAA
This sequence comes from Callimorpha dominula, assembly GCA_949752705.1. Classification (NCBI taxonomy): domain Eukaryota; kingdom Metazoa; phylum Arthropoda; class Insecta; order Lepidoptera; family Erebidae; genus Callimorpha; species Callimorpha dominula. Next base: position 16,169,976 of record OX457003.1, read on the forward strand.
GATTCAACACACGCTTAGGCACATATACCTATGTGTATTAAGCAACAATGTAAATCTTATGCTTAATGTATTAAAATATTTATGTAGGTCATACGGCTTTACTCACATGTGTATTTCGTCTTTCGATGGGGATCTTGCGAGTCTGTGTCAGGAAAATCTTTCTTGTCGTTTTGCGAATGTTGGAAAACCTGCTCATTCCGAAAAGTCAGATGCATACACGGAAAAACGCTTTTTGCATGAACAGAGTACTCGTACTTACTCGTAGTTCAGTGTCCCTATTACGAGCATAAATTTACACAGCAAAGCGCCTACAGTTTAACATATGTTACCCATACGTACGTATAACGTGCTTAGTATGAATAGTTGAATGTGTCTACCTCTAGTTTCTTCGAGTTTTGCAGGAACTCGGTTTGTTCAAAGTTTTTGACTGAATCAATAACTTTTAAAATCTGTGCTGTTTTCAGTTACTTACAAATTCATATAAGATGATACGTAGACATTTGCCATTAAAATCATATAAAAATAAAGCCTAAACTCAATACGAACATGACTAAGAAAGTCAAAGATGCAAGTCTTCAGATTGAACTTGAACGTGTACCTACAGTGAAAGGCTGAATAAGGTCTTCAAGTTCAAACGCGTCTTGAAGTACCACTTCTTACAAACGCAAGAAATTCAATGGTGTATGTTACAGCTTGGGATTACCGTCTTGCTTGTTGTTTAAAAACTTGTTCAATATGTAATTAGTTAATTAAATACGTAAATTAAATATGTAAGCTTACGTATAGGATTATATGAGGGTCTCTGCAAAAGAGGCCCTCATATAATTTAAATAATATAATTAAATATTCAAAAGCGATGGTAATGTCTACTACTTAACATAACCGATGTCTATTGTACACCAATGATAGTTTGTAATACGGTTTTATTATAGATATTATTTTACAAAAAGTGGATTCATTAAGTTTGTAGGGAACCCTCAGGTTGCAAAGAGACTCGAGTCTTTTAGCCCGAAATTTTATGCTCCTGAGTCCTTTTTAGGGCTGGGCATGAGCCCAACCCTAAAAAGGACTCAGGAGGATAACAGGTGATCGGTGGTCTAATTATTTTTAAAAGTAACAAGTCTTAAAATAGGCTGCAGATTTTTTTAAATGGCTATAACATATTTAAGACTTAAGCTTTTTTAGAGCTATTAAGCCATTTTTGCGGCTCCAGTTATAGTTTGGGTTCTAGTCTTAAATTATTTTAACAAGACTAAGGTTATTTTTTTAATCGAGATTAGGCTTTTCTTAAGTAAGGAAACAGATTTTTTTAATAGTAATTTAATGTTATGATATTCATTTTAATTTGTACATAACATAATATATTAATTTCCAAAATCTTGCAGATATTAATTCCAGCAATATATTTCAGAACACATTGAAGACCGTATGATTGCCTAAACGATTTTTTTTTACACGACTGCGGGCGAAACCAAAAAAAGGTCATGTGTGTATGTATGTACCGATTTGGATGAATGACATTTATATCGATAAATTCGTCTGTATTGCGTCAATGTTACTATGTAAAAAAACAAACTTTGCGCCGAAATATGTCGAAAAAAAGTTTTTTATTGCAATGGTTGAAAAGTTAAAATATATTTTAATATTTTATTTAAACACTTTTTACGACGAGCCCATCCCGACCTCCCATTGCATTGTATAGTATCAATTGATATTAGAATTAATTTTCATCTTCTTTATAAGCATTCCCGCCAATGCTTCTTTTGTTTATTCAAGGTTATGATGAAACCATATAGTAATAAGTATTTAGAAGTCTTTTTGACAGACTCAAGTAATGACAGAGTGTATTACAGGGTTGTATCTCTATAATTCTCTTTGGTCTTTGTACACTAATAATGACGGCAATTGCGGGCGCATGCGATGGAATTTACAAATTATTTATGTTGTAGGTAGGTACTATAAAAAAGTAGCTGAACGACTTAACGTGGGTGAATAAATCTTGAAGGGAAGGATAAGGCAACATATACTAAAAGAAGTAGGTCCGGGACACTGGATAATAAGGTACATTCTGAAAACTGGTTGCCTTCAATATCTGTCGAAAGATTAATGATTTTTATTTTGCCCGGGGAGATTATGATTATAAAGGCACTGTGTCCCAACATGTGATGTAATCTAATCTAGGGCACAATAGGTAATTATGTAGTACCTACATAAGTAAGATAGGAAGGTATTAGGTATTTAGAAACAACAAAAATAGCATTTATGTTATTACTATAAATAAACTTACTGGTAGATAACAAACCGCTTGGACTAACAAAACAGTAAACAAAACAAACAGGTTAAGTATATAAAGAATAAAAAAAAAACAAATTATGTACTTTTGACCGCAGTCGTCACAATAAAAAACAACGAAGTTTTAAGTTACATAAGTCAGTATTTACATGTTACTTTGTATTCAAAATTGATCATCTACGTTCCAATAACACCGGATTTAGAATACAAAATAATAGGTTGGAGTATTTGACCGACAAATTCGTGACTTGCTTATTAACTCGTACAAATCACCTAAAAATCTATTAGGCATACCTAGTTAAATATATTTGGTCAGCAATATAGATGTGTTAGATTATATGGGGGATGGAAATTCCCGGCCATTTTATTAAATTTAGATTTTTGGAGTTGTCTTTGATTTTAAGCAATTGTTGGCTTCTCTGAAAGTGCCTAATAATTGAATATTCGTTTCGGAAATCAAGTTATTATAAACAGTTTAAATACATACAGTTTACGTTAACATTAAGTAATTATTAGTACCGACATTCGTAAAAAAAGGAACAGTCTAGATCACGATATTAACCATTTAGTAGAGATTCGAGTAAAAATGTATGAAAAACGAGAAATTTTCAAAACATTTTTCAGCAATTCCTTAGGACATATGCTCTAAAGATTTTTTGACTGGATACATTCTACTGACGGACATCAACATTTCAGTTAGCTGCGCTCCGCTCTATCTCGTGATTTCCTCAATCGAACTATATAACAAATAATCCAATATTTGCAACAAAGTCCTTACTGATTACGTTTCAGTCATTAATCACAAATTCTTAAAACGATTTAAGCACTTAATGGCATAATATTAAACTTGATGTTATTTGTATAAATTTTAATATGCGTAAGATATTTGATAAAACAAACCACTAATTTTTATACGCCTAATATTATATTGAATTGCAATGTATTCTGCTTCTTTTACAATAAAAAAAAAGCTTCTGATATACCTACTTGATATTCACCTAATCTTCAATATAAACAACAAAACCAAAGCCGACTCATTCTTATTTACATTATATTATGTCATAGTACTTCCAATGGATATTACATTCCCAAAGTTCTAGATCATCCTACACATTCATTTTATTGTATACTATTATGTCTTCTACACTTTAGCTTTGAATATTGTTTAAGTAACGTTCAAAACCGACATATCGTTAACATAGTATGTAATATGCACGTTGTAAAACGTGTAAGTGAATCTAGTCTCAACACCCGGGAAATGAATGCTGGAGTCCCATGATCAATTTCGGGACTCCTTAAAGAGACCTAAAAACGGCCCAAATTTGTGGGATTTTCTATAAGCTATCGAAGGTATTTCACAATGTATTCCGCTCCCTTATCATGACATTACTCACTAAATGTTAAATCGATTTGATTAAAAAACAATTCAGTCTACACATGTACCTAGAATAAACAATAATATTAGAACAGTATTAAAGAGCACACAAACAGCACAACAAATGTACCACATAGACCCTGAGATAAAATCCTACTAATATTATAAACGTGAAAGTTTGTGAGGATGTATGGATGTGTGGATGTATGGATGTATGGATGTTTGTTACTCTTTCACGCCAAAAGTACTGAACCGATTGCGATGAAACTTGGTATGTAGATAGCTGGAAACCTGGATTAGCATATAGGCTACTTTTTATCCCGATATTTCCACGGGATCGGGACTTACGCAGGTGAAACCGCGGGGCGCTGCTAGTATATTATAAAATAATCGCATTAATAAATTAGTAATTATATTAGTAGTATTAAACCGGTTTAATAATATAATGTTCCTCCAAGAGTTCCAAAATGTTGCGATTTTTATGCGAAAACATACATATTACATTAGTACACAACGAGGAAGAGTAGGTATCACAGCTTACCATGGCGCGGCGATGCGGAAGAATTTTATGACGTGTTTATTTCAACTAGATTTCAACTTATTTGACGGGCCTGTTGGTCTAGTGATTAGTGGTCCTGACTGCTAAGCCAAAGATCGTGGGGTCGATTCCCAGCCAGGAGAAAAAATTGTGTGATGAACACGATAATTTGTTTTGTGTCTGGGTGTCATTTATCTACTACTAAAAGTAGGTGGAATGTGTAAAGTTAAAGATTTTAAATGGTACATATTTTTTATTTTGGAATTTTTATAAGTTATTCGAAATTTTTGTTGAACTTAGTTGTTATGAACTTTTGTGTCAAGTGTTGTGGAGAGAATAGAGTCAAAATAAAAAAAAAATTGTATTTAAAATCTTTAACTTAACACGTTCCACTTGCTTTTACGAGAAACGGGTGCGAAACATAAACTTAATAAGCTAACGTAATAGACGAACATAGTGTGCGAGTGAGATACTTAGCCTTATACAGAAACCTAGGTGTGAGAAAGAGACAGAATAAATCTGACAGTGAGACCGGTTTTGAAACATTTAGTTTCAAATAGTCTCAATGTCAAAAAATTTCCCGTTTTAATTTTGGTGTTTTCGTCGTAATCTTTCTATATTTTAACTTGTAAGTATAAAAAACAATAATGGTGAAGTATTATCTGTTAGATTGTGGTGAAACATACAGGAAAAATCCAAAGAAAGAAACGTTCGAAAGCTAAATACCAAAAGTTCAATACTACTTTCAAAGTGTTTGTATTTTAAAATTAAAAAAAATTATGTGTTAGATAGAAAAATATTGAATACGTGAATATGACCGCTTTTGGCACAGTGATTGCCTAAAAGCAAAACACAATCTATCGATATGTCGATATATTTTATGTCGCATAAAAGAACTATCAAGCTGCGGTCATTTCACTTCATTCTTTAATTATTCATTTCAGTTCGTCTTCACCTTCTTATATATATATTACCTCCTTACTCGAAGATGGCTGCTGCAATATGAAACCGGTGTACCGGGTACCGGAACCAATTAATAATAAGTATTTCACAAGTGGCGATACGATTACTTAATGTGGTTGCCAAATAATGTATGCTCATGAGAATGCATTTGGTGAAGTTGAGCTGAAAGTGAAGTACAAGGAGATCTTCTCAACAATTAATGTTCCTGCATCGGGAAAAGTTATATTTTGTAAAAGGTGATGAGCAATCGATGTTAAGCTATTGCAACAGATAAATTAAAACCGAACTACTTAAAATCGAAAAATGAATTGTGTTCGTCCATTGTGAACTGATTTCAATCATTATTCTTTCATTGAATTGGTGAAAACTCTTGAGTATTCATCCATTGGTCTCATTGAAATTTCAAGAAAATATTTTCCCATATCAGCCCGGGTTTACCGCTGAATCATTTAACACCATAAAAATTGAGGCGAGCAAAAGGGATTTACTGCCCAGTGTAACTTTCGACGAAATGGGTGTCAAGGAATACACAGAATTTGTTGGCAATAAGCACTACGGTACCGTCAATTTCGGTAATAATTCACAAAGCGATGAATCATCAATTGCCAATCAAGTTCTCGTTTCTATGGTAGTGGCAATCAATGGGTTTTGGAAGCTGCCTGTAAGATTTTTTCCAGGTAGAACCTTTACAGCCCAGCCCTCCAAAAAGCCAATTTATTAAAAATCTGTCTTAGTTTATCTTAGTACTACCGTACACCCTGTATCTACGAGAGATACAGGGTGTACGGTAGTCTCTATCACTTTTGATGGGATCGCATCCAATCTTAATATGTGTAATTTATTGGGTGCAAAATTAAAAACACAACCGTACATCCCGTATTTTACCTATAAAAGTAAAAAATACTACATTATACTGGATGCTTGTCATTTACTACAACTCATTAGAAATATATTTTGCGACAACCAATTCACATTAACAACAAACAAGAAATTTTTCAAAAGATTGACGAAGTCTATTACTATTTTTTAAATCTTAAATTTCAAGATGGCACTTTAATTATTAATTCATCAAGGCGCTTAGGTCTTGCTGGGTTTTTAATCAATATTATAAGCTTGAAAGGATTATACGTAAACTATTTAGAAAAGGATCGATTAAATTTTTTACCACTATACAAGTTATCACAGGACCATTTAGAGACATTTTTTAGCACTATCCGATCTAGAGGTGGGTTTGATAATAACCCTACAGTTCGTAATTTTATATCTGCTTATAAAATACTCCTGTGCCATACAGAGGTAAAGATAAGTGAAAATGGAAATTGTTTACAATTAGAAAATATTACTATCCATTCTGGTCAACCTCTTTCTAGAGAAAGGCGTATTAATTGTTCAGTGATATACAATAAGATGTCAAAAGAATTCGAGTTAAGCAATCAATGTAATGTAGATGAGCCGAATGAAGTCTTCGATAGATTACCCAACTCTTCGGATGATTTGACACAATTTGTTAAATCAATAGTTGAATATATAGCTGGATTTGTAACCAAAAAAATTATAAAAACTGTACATTGTATTGATTGTGTTCAATCTCTACAACAGATGCGAATACGATCCTCGTTAATTAATAGTAAAGATTTTGATGTTCACGGCCCTGATTTTATGACTTATCCATCTACAGACGTAATTTACGTTTGTCAAAACTGTGAAATTTATTTCAGACAACGTATTAAAATCGGTATGAATTTTTGTTAAGAAGATTTTTGATGGAACGGTTTTATTAATTTTGAGGAATATAGTCACGGATAAAATTTTTTGCACTTTGAACAAACATTCATTTGACCAGGATCCTTTATGTAGCCATCGATACTTAATTATTAAATATATAATTGAAATATATTTGTCAATAAGGGTTAGATATGCACCATCACAACAAAAACGTGTCAAAGGAAACATTGAGAAATTATCTAAATAAAATTATTATATTCCGGGGACAATAAAATTTATGCATCTCCCTATTAAACTTAAACACCAAATAGCTTCGCTATTAGTATATAATTAAAAAATATAATAAATATATATAATTAATTAGAATTTAATTGTACATATGTGAGAACTGTGTAGTCACTTAAGTATTAAGTAAATTTTCTATGTTGCCTAGCAGCTTTGTGATTTTCTTTTTCATTTTAGAACAATATTATGTTACATTGTCCTCACATTAAACTGCGCTTATAAAAAATGTAACAAGTAACTTTGTAAAAAAAAAACCATGTTGAAAAAGAGTGTCCTTGGAGTTTCTTGCCTGTTCTTCTCCATAGGATCTACGTTTTGGAACAGGCAACTAGCTTCACGACCGACTTATACTGACTGACTCCTCCTGACTATTCAAAAATACCTACAATGGGTTTAATTGAAATAAATAATTTTGATTTTGATGTGATTTACGGAACATTTATTTTTTGCAGAATGTAGGTTAAACATTGTTATGGAAAGGAAAGCAATTCAGAAACTATAGTAATGTTTTCCAATTCTAAGCATTTCCCATTTTCACTTATCTATCATGTGTTAATCATTTAATTTGTATTAAGATCAAAGAGTTTTCCCTCATCTCATGAAACAAAGACAAATCATAATCATGGCATCTGTTGTAGAGATTGAACACCATCAATGCCAATGAACAGTTTTAATTTTTTTGGTTACAAATCCAGCTATACATACTAATAATAAATTTAACAAATTGTGTCAAAATGTCCGAAAAGTTTAGCATCTAAATTAGATAGATTGCTTAACTTGAATGCTTTTGATGTGTTACTGTATATCGATGAACAATTTAAAGGCCTTTCGGTAGAAAGAGCTTTACCTGAAACTGAAAGGTTGGTATTGTTTACTAATTGTTAAGAATTTCCAATTTCACTTATCTTGTGATAACTTTTATAAATATAATGAGATACCATTAATATGGTAATTTTAACTGAATATCATATTATCCGATATATAATTTTAACCGATATCGAAACTTGCTTAACGCTACAAAATATTAAAAATACATTAGGATGAAAGTTATATCAATCATTATTCTATTGTACTTTCTTCACTTCCGTCAGGTCAATTTTAGTCTCACGAAAATGACGGGACTGTTCGTCTAACGAAAATACCCAGAAATTCAAACGTCATAAGTTTAAACGGATAGTTCTTTTTCAACAATTCTTATTGTAACTGCATGCTAGGGTCATGTTCTTTCAGTGATTTAGGTAAGTGTTCCTTTTTTAAATACATTCTGTATAATATGTATGTTTTTAAATATTATTGTATGTTTATCAGCAGTCTGGTTACCATAGTACAGGCTCTGCCTAGTTTGACTAGTTACTAGACGGCCGTGTGTGAGGTGTCTTAGGCTCGCCACGTCTGTCAGTCTGTTCGCTATAAACTGAAAAACTACCGAATGGATTTTCATGCGGTTTTCACCAATAGACAGAGTGATTCATGAGGAAGGATTAGGTGTATAATTTTGTTAACGTTTTGTGTAAATTGTTTGAAATATGATGATGTTTGTTGAAGATGTCTCTACTACCCGTACGATGCCGGGGCGGGTTGATAGTAGGTACGTTATAAAGTTAAAAATTATGTCAAAAAGGCTAGGTACGTCAACCCTCACATGACCAGTATATATATATATATATCATTCATTTAGAACGTATTAGGTCAGACATTTCTTAGACAGCTTTAATGATGAAAGATAGCACGTGTGTTCTTGAGAAGATGGCAGTATTGGGGTCTGTACAGTGTACATACGGAACACAGGAAATATGTATGTAGGTATTGTATTCCACTACAAAGGAACCAAGATAAAAACATCATTACTTTCGGTATTATGGCCCATAATTTATGAAATACAATCTGACGTGTAATAAAAAAACACAATAAAATAAATGTGTCTTTGTTGGCTGCACCGAATAAGGATCATGTTCAGCAATACATTGTATTATAAGTATTATACGTTTCAAATGAGAAGATAACTGTCAAAGCGCTAAATTGCTCCGCAATTGGCGTGCAACTTCACTAAGAAACGTACGGTTAGAATAAAAATAAACAGGTGCGATGATGTAGGTGTAATATGTAGGTATCTAACCATAGTAGTAATCCCACTATCCCACTAATCCCACTTCCCACTAATATTATAAATGTAAAAGTTTAGATGGATGGATGGATGGATGTTTGTTACTCTTTCACGCAAAACCACTGAACCGATTGCGATGAAACTTGGTATGTAGATAGTTGGAGACGTGGATTAACATAAAGGCTACTTTTTATCCCGATATTCTCACAGGATCGGTACTTACGCGGGTGAAATCGCGGGGCGCTGCTTTATATTGCATTTTTATTACATAATTCTATAGTACAGTAATTTATATTGTTAATTTTAAACTTCAAATATTTTTTCAAATTAAGAACCTTTTTTGGTGCTGACAGTACATTTTTGACAAGTCTTATTATCTCCTAATTTGAAACGCACAGCACCTACGTACCTACTACTAGTAGTAGAGCAGATACCAGAGCGCTTTCAACTTGACCCCTACTAACTACTTAGTGCCCCGTGCCCCTTTGAGTGTAATTTAACTATTATTTTATTTGATAATTGTCATACAACATTGATGAATGAATGTACAATGTAGGTAGGATATTCTGAAAAACTATCCAATACACACACAACACAAACACATAACAAAGAGACGTATATACCTAACCAGATTTTTCAAAAATGAAAACAAAGCTCGCAAATTCTTTTTTGAATTGTGAATCCTATAGCTTTTTTATTTATCAGAATTGTGAAGCGAGCTTTAATACCGGGAACATGTTGCAGCCAGTCCTTGAACAAAGACAATAAACCGGTAAATCGACTGTTATATTCCCAGTGCAATGCACCGATCAACGGTTTTAACGATCCTCTTGAGGGCTACATAAAACTGCAAAATCAAACTGCATGGATTTAGGCTCATATTTTTACACCGATTACATTTTTTTTCACAATGTGATCAGTATTTGCAATGGAATAATTGTACAATCTAAAAAATTACAACTTTCTAATTAATCAATATACATATTATAAAACAAAGTCCCCCGACGCATCTGTCTGTCTGTTCGCGATAAACTCAAAAACCACTGAACGGATTTTTATGCGGTTTTCACCAATAGATAGAGCGAATCATGAGGAAGGTTTAGGTACCTAAATAATTTATTAAGGTTTTGTGTAAATTAGTTGAAATATGATGATGATTGTTGAAGATGTCTCTGCTACCCGTACGAAGAAGGGGTGGGTTGCTAGTAAGTATATAAAACAAGATCAGATGTGAAAGTGCAAATACAAGTTATAATCCTAATCTATAACTTGAAACTATCAAAATATATTGTCAAGTTATGGTTATAACTTTGTCAAGTTATGATCGCAATAATAACTTGACAATTTATTATTGCGACTTGAACGGCTACATTTCATAGACTGGTGCTTTGTAGTGGAATGCAAATCCTGCCATTGCTCTACGAGTGTTCTCACATTGAAGGAAGAACGCGCTTTTACGTTTAGCAATAATAATATACAAAAGTATTGTCATCTTTTACGAAGGTCTTTAGTTCTTTACATAATAAATCTGAAGTGTCTTACTATCAAAACTACCGTAGTTTGTAAAATTAATTTAATATTATAAGTGCAACTCTATTAAACGTACCTACTTACAGGTGAACCTTACAAAAACCTCGTGTATAACAATATGAACATTGCTTTCCTCGAGGTCGAATTGTCTTCGGTCAGTAACATAAGTAACCCTTTAAATAGATATTTTATGAGAGAGGACCCGAAGTGTGAAGTTTAAGTTGAACGTTCACATAAAGCTGCTCCAACTCCACAAATTTAAGTGGGCTCAAATGAATCAAGGAAGGAGAATTCCAGCGAGTGTTCTTAGCCCAAAACGAACCGCGTTCTTCAATTAGAACCGGAGATATTACTATAGAGAAAGAGAGCTATTAAAACATAAGAAATGTGAGCTAGGAAATGACGTTTAAGTATAACTTGAGAAGGGTGAAAGTTAGGTGATGTCCAATGCTTGCTGACAAATCTGTGCATCAATATCCTTCATGGAAATAAAAAAGGAAATCAGTTAGATAGAACTGCCGGACGGAGTCGGAATAGATTTCATATTATTTTATAATATTTAAATAGGTATTATCTTAAGATTAATATTTATTTAAATACTAACTGACATGACAGACGTTGTTCTGACATAATTTCTAGTATTTGTTTTAATTTAATCTAAGAAGCGCTTCCACATTTAGTGGCACTTCCTCATTTTCCGTTCCACTTTTCCAATTTTTTTCAGGTTCGGCCGTTCTCAAGTGATGCGCTTGAGAACGGTTAAAAAATTCAACTCGGGCGAAGTCGCCCGCATATTTATTATAATTAGTATTCTTAAAATTGTTTTCTTGTTTAGTTGAACTTATTCTTTCTTGTCAAGCGCGATCCTTTGTAGTTTAAAGTCTATAGTCAGGCTTAGAGCAGAAATCAATGAAAAGTTCTACCTTACATAAATAATCATGGAATGTAATTGAGAACTTATTCATAAGATAACCTTATAACGATAAATGACCTACACGGTCGGTTAAAGTTCTCAACCGCAAAAAAAACTTAATTTATAATTATTCCGTTTAAGCCAGAGCCTGGTTTCTACAAGTCTGTTTCTTTCTATTGTTTAATGGAGTATAGGTTACTTCATTACCATGGCATATTCGCAGTTCCCAGTTCTTCTACCATGCTCTCCGCTAACCATAAAGCTGTAGATACGTGGAAAAAAACAACTCGGCTTTGGCCACGGTGGATCTTTCGCTTGAAGCGTCAAGGACATTAAAAAAAGAAAAAATAAAACAAATTGAAAACCTACTTCTTATTAGTTTCCTATGGTTAAAATAAAAAAAATAACGGTCAACTGTAACATAGTACGGCATAAGACTTTGAAAAAACTATATTCGCTACTGTTTTCAAATACCTTATTATTTATTAATTGTTAAACAAAATATTTAAAGTAGGTAAACGATTTAGCAATAGTTAGGTATGACGTCATAACTCATTATTTCAAACAAATTTGTACAGAACGTACCGTTTTCTTAATAAATAGGAGATTAGACTTGGCAATCTTATAGCGTATTCCTTTTAATAAGTTTTAATAAAACACCCGTAGGCGACACATTTTTTCACATTAGTATTTATGTAGTATATTTAATAATAATAAAATAAAAGGTATTTTAATTATTGCTTCGTGTCTAGACATCACGAATCTTGAAAACTGGAACTGTATTTGACTATTTTCTCGGAACTTTTTGCCTATAGACCTAAACAACCTATTAAGCAAGTCAATAATAGTAAATAAAAACGGTATAATATCGAGTATCGGCACAGATTTTAAGCGAAATATAATTAAATCAAATTATATTTCTGCTCTTGGTATGTCGGACACATGATTCACATATAAAATAAAATTAAACTCTAGTCCCATTCCGATAAACGGAGACTAATCTATTACACTGACCGATGTGTGCAGTCCGCGGCTGTGTTATAGCTTAACAATTATTTCTTGTGGCGGTAAACTTAAAATATTTTTTTATTCACCTAAAACAATCTGCACAGACATTAGACAAACTCTAATCTATCAAAAATCTATCACATGTTAAGCGAAATCCAACCAGTAGGTATATATCTAAAATGCAAATATCGGATCTGCTTATTACAAACATATCTGTCAGAATAGGTTACTTCCGAAAGAGAAATCACATCCACAGCGGTGTCACGAAAGTAAAAGTGCTGCTGTTGAGACCACTATCAATCGAAATGTTGTATTTATACATTCTTATATATTATCTGGCCAATATTACGCAAGCACAGATAACTTCATTCAATGCCTGAATTGGCGTTTGTCAAGGTTTAACTAAAATATTTCACTGTTAAATTAATTGGATTACTAAATACGGTGTTGTTTTTAATAAAGCAGTTGCTTGTTGAAAAAAATATTGCTTGTTACATGGTCTATTTTTTTTTTTTTTTTATTTATTATGAGTTAATTTTTTTATATAATAATAATAATTTAACTCTTATCTCACTCATATAATTAGATAGATAGATGTACTCTTTATTGTACACAGAGCAGATTACAATATTTTCTTACAACTTAATACTTACTAGCTAATACTATGTACAATTTAATTAGGTTTTAAATTAGGTTCATTGTAATTAGGTCAAGGATATATGCATCTCATTGTATTTTCAGAGCTAGATGGCTAAATAAGCTTTCAAGTTTCTATCTACTGCAGTGTCTTTTATATATAACCAGAATTTAGACAGAGCAAATGTAATTAGTATCTACCTACATACATATACCTATAGAGCATCGAGTAGAATTGTGAAAATAATTTAACTCATTGTATTTCAAAACATTTATCCTTATTTTACAAATTGTAAAATTGTCTTTAGAAGGACGTTGGATAAAGGAGTTTTGACCTAGGAGGAGATACAAAAATATGACTAAAAGTACATTAACAATAAAAATTATAAATAAATTCGTAAAAATATTTTACATAGTATTTTAGATAATATTTTTTTGCACGTAATATACATTAACATAACTTTAAAAAAAAATAACGTTCGTAAAAGGAACCAAAACTTTCTACATTGGATCTTTGGATTTAATTAATCTTAATGGGCGTAATTATTGGTATGATATAGATCACGTAATATTGTATTGCTTATAACGCCTAATATATTATGCTTGTTTAAAAATATTACTTACCGACGTCTCTGTAATTGTTCGAAGTTCTTTGAGTATTCGCCAGAATAACCAGCGACATCAGAAGCACACTCTGTATACCGGCACCAAAAATTTTATTCATTTTTTATTTTTATTTCTACACTTTTTAGTGTTATTGACAGCACTAGTTCTTATTTTAAATATTGAATCCGTTATAAAGACGTTTTCATCCGCGGATCCGAACTAAATTAATAATAATTAGAAGTACGATATTACTCTCGCGCGAGCATCAACGGCCGTTGTGATAGGAGCGTGCTTCGCAGCCTTTGGTAACTAAACTGAGAGGTTGCGTTCGCGCAGGTGTGTAGAGAAAGAACAACGCATGTTGAGGACCGGTCGATAGCATCGTCCGCTATCATCCGTCATAACAAGTGCTTATACACGTTTTAGATATTCGCGGTATGTAAACAAGCTTTAGATTAAGTATATTGTATAAGTTTTGGAAGTAAACTTTTTTAAAGACTTTTGGTAAAATAAAATAATATCTAATTGATTTTACGTTATAACAACAGTGTGTGTGTGTGTGCCACTTGTAGGATGAGGTTATATAAAATGACTGTTAAAATAATCTGTAATTTGAATATAGAATTTCTGGTTAATATTAATATCAAATTCAATCTGTGCGACAGGATTCAACTTTAGCATTGGCTCATTTAGATCAACGAGACAAGTTTTGTTGCATGTCATCATGAGAGTAATCATCGCTGTTAGCTGTTACCATTTTTTTATAGAATTTTCTAACCTTTTACCTCAAAATATTGCTTTATTATTTTAAATTTAGGGTGTACAAATGTTGCATAAATAAGGTTACTATAATTATTATCGGTAATTTTATCGTTACGAGTAGGTTTTGTGACCACGGGCGGGTTTTTTGGCACAGCGCCCCACAAGGCCCCGTGGATATAAAGGGGCCTCTTCTTACGATAATGGACAATATTTTATTAAATATTGAATGATATAAAAAGTCACGTCGAGGTCACCACTTTAGGAAACAAGGGTAGTGCGTTGAGAGTGAATATTTTCAGCTGTCAGCAGTATTTGTACAATAGAGGCATTTCGGTCCAGCGTTCTACTTGTACCTACTCGTTGTCAAAGTGACTAAAAGTTTAACTTACTAATAAGTTATAAAGACTTTAGTTTATTAATAAGTTATAAGGGCTCACTATTGCCCTTATTTTTCCTTCCTACTTATTAAGTAAAATAGTCAATATAAAGTCAGATTGTTTGCTTTAAGCATAAAGAAACAATAAATAAGATCCATCCTGGGCTCTGGGCCCTATTTATTACGAGGATCCAGGAAAATCATTATTTTGTTTTTATCCGACTGCCCGACGTTTCACAAATTAAATGTCAAATGGTGACACATAAAGGATTTGTAATGTTATGAGCAAATAAATATATTTGGAGCGCAAAAATGCAGAAAGATTGCTTTATAATGTATACATATAATATAACCACACATTACAAACATGTTATTTTTTGCGATAATGTCTTAAGAGTACCAAAGATTGGCAAAATGTGGGCGTATAGTATGTCTAAGCCTGCCTCTTCGGGGAATGAGCGTACGTATTAGGATATCGGAAATATATAATAATAACTTCAGACATCTCACACACCGCCGTGTGATCCCAAACTAGGCAGAGCCTGTACTATGGTAACCGGACTGCTGATATACATACTTATAAATTTCTAAGTATAGATAAATTACATAACAAATCTATAAGTATAGATAAATTACACCCAAACACAGAACAAATGATAGCCAACCCGACCTGGCAGTGGCGTAACTATGCCATCTATACAATTCACTTTGTAATTAGTGCCACCTGTGTTCAGGATCTTTGGTGCCCGGGGCCTCCTCGAGCCGGGGCCCGTGGAATTTTGCCTGAACTGCCATCCTATTGTTACGCCACTGACCTCTGGTTTAGCAGTCAGGAACACTGACCACTAGACCAATGTATATCTGGAGGATCGGGTGATGTCACTCCAACACAAAGAGAGGCTCCCTCGACAAGGCTAGTTACTTCATTTTGATATATTTAATTTCATGCCAGGTCGAACGCGGTACCATCTGATGATTTTTCACATTTGATTGGTTTTTAGATGTCGGCAAATCTTCGAATGGAAACATCCATTGCGCAGATTGTCTTTTGGTTTCGGGTACGTAACAATGTATCCAGCTGTGACGATGGCATATACAGCATTCGAGTCACCTCCGTCATACTTTTCAAGCATTGAGCGGCAGCAATCTGAACGACGGCATTTTTGATCTGCCGTCAAATTATGAGGTATCCATCTGGTACAAAGCTTTCTGACGATTAAATGTTCATTTTGACGTTTTGTACTTGACTCATACCAATGCCTAATCTGTTGATATGTCACCATTGTATCAGCTTCTACCATTAACCGCACAGCACTCACGTTATCTTCAGTAGTCGCCGTAGAAGGAGGTTCTTCTCGAATCATCAGTGAGTTTGTTTCGACCACGTTTAAAGTCATTAAACCAGTTGTAAACAGTGACACTTTTTAAATTGCCGCCAATTTTTTAAAACAAATGACCTATGAAATCATTAAACATCTACAGATTCCTAAAGAGTTCCTAATTCAAAATTTAAATAAATTTTCATTGGCTGCTTTTCTTACTGGCCTATTCTAAAAACTTTCAGTGTGACCCACGTACAGGTGCTCTCTTGTGGAGCATGCCACTGCCAGCAATGAGTAATTCCAGTGGGTCGGAACTGATTGTCCCTAGTCAGCGCCGGCCCGAGAATTTATGGCGCCCTAGGCAAAAGACTTTAACGTCTTAAAAGGGTTAAGAAAATTCGACGACCACCAACCCAGACCTTGTTCCAACAGATTAGCTTTTGTTTCGGAATTTGGATAACTTCTTGCGAGGTAAAAAATTCAATTCTGTCGAGGCAGACCCTACCGGCATTGATTCTCGCTCTCACATTTTTTTGCAAGGGAATTAATTAATTTCCTTTAAAATGGCAAATGTACATAGATAACAATGGTACATACTTTGATCAATTAAATATATAACTCCATAAAAAATAACTCGTTTTACTTCTAATATATAAAATTCACGTGTCGCGGTGTTTGTAATTAAACTCCTGCGAAACGGCTTGACGGTAGGTCTGAGAATCGGACATCTATTTTTCATCTCCCTAAATGTTAAGGGTAGTCCACCCCTAAATTTTTTTTTAATTTTTTATGATACAGCATTAGAAAATAAATACAACCCTAAATTTTCAACCCTCTACGATCAACCCCTGTTTTTTAAAAGCGATATTAGTATTTTTACTAATTTTTTTAAAGTATTTAACACAGTGAAAATAGAAAGTGCGATTGTTATAATCGATTGTAATAATCGATTGCAATCAAGTCGATGTCAAACTTTTTTTTTATGGAATAGGGGGTTAACGAGCAGACGGGTCACCTGATGGTAAGTGACTACCACAAGTGCCTTGCCGGCCTTTAAGGTGGGAGTAGGAGAGGACGGGAGATGGAGAGATAGGGGGGAAGATAGAGAGAGGGAAGAGTTAGGGCCACCGGTAACCTCACTCGCTTGGCGAAGTACAACGAAGCATTGCTTCACTGCCGGTTTTCTGTGAGGCCATGATATCTTTCCTTTCGAGCCGGCCCATACGTGCCGAAGCATGGCTCTCCCACTGTTCAACTTTAAATATGTCAGTTGAGTTAATGAAGTACTTTGAATTAAGAAAACGAATGGTTGGTGTTTTGTTATTTTTATAGGCCGTCAATAGACCACAGCGCTCCATTCTTCTTTCAGTCATAGACCCAATCCCCACAATAAGTTAGTTATTTTTTATTTGACTACCAAAATATTAATTAGAAACAATTAATGTGTACAATCATGGACTGTATCAAAGACTGGCATTGGACATATTATATTTCTCTACAATGGTGCTGTCATGGGCGTAGCCAATAATACCAGGTCTTAAGAGGTCATTAATATGGAGCAGGAACAAGGTTGCAGAGAGAACAGATGCCTGTGGTACCCCGTCATTAATTGCCATTAGGTCGGAAGCGGAAGAGCAGCTATCTAAGATGGCTCGAATGGACAGTCGCAGAGTTCGGTTGGTATAGCATACGCTTGAAGCTTACTTAAAAGAGCCTCGTGCCAGACCCAGTCAAAGGCCTCCAAGGCCGACCGTCCTCTGCGAAAACCATATTGACTGTCACTTGTGTATAATTATTAGTGTCTATGTAAATAATAATCATCTGAATATTATATCATCATATTTTTTTCCGTGTGGAAATCCCCAAGATACCGGTGCGAGATTGCGCGTCACCGCGATTTCTCTACAGTTGTCATCGCATCGCATCGCACAAAGTAAGTCCGTGTACCTACACACACCGACCTACTTTGTTTTGCACATAGCCACTGACCTCTATATTATACAAGCTTGTACAATAGAGGTCAGTGCACATAGCATTTTAATTATTAAATTTTACCCTACCAGTTTTCTTTGAGGTTTCAGTTTGCGGCTAAAATTGCTCGGTGAATGCAAAATGCTCGGTCATAGGCTATGGTACCTCATCAGGCAGTTTATATAAGGCTATGCCGTGCAGTGTCTGAGGCTTACGAATAGGTATTAGATAGAGGCGTAGAAAACAAGGTACCTAGTTCATTTTTATTGATGGGTAACGAACTTATGCTCCTGTAGTTAAAAATATTTAAATACCTATACCACATTGTCTAGTAAGTAAATGTTTACATTTTTTTACAAGGTCACTTGAGAAAATAATTGTTAGTTCATTAATTACTTGCGGCTTATGAAACGTGATTTCGTGGTTTTTTGTGGAACCACAGGCAAAAATATTTTCAACATTACCTACATCATGTTTCTGAATTCCGAAAAAAGCTCAAGTGGTTACCTATTCGTCTTCGCCGGAATGCCCATGTTCTCTCTTTGCTATACAGCATACTGTTTAACTCTCATACACCTTCCTACTTATAAGGACGATTTGAGTTCCTTTATGGTACCCATACGAAATGCCTAAGATCATTGGAAAGTCTGACATTAGAGGTGCCGGTGCATTCAACAACTTTTTTTGATAAATCTTTTATGGTTCTGGCTGTTCGTTTGTGGAATGCATTACCAGTACAAATACAAAAACCCTTACAGCCTTTAAAAATATGGTCAAGCAATACTATCTATCACTGTAATACCTTTATTTTATTCTTTATTTTTATTTCATCTCACACTTAAGATCAAAATTACTTTAGATTTTACTATGTAATCTCTACTGAATAGCTGGATTATTTAAGTATATATGTATGTGTGTGTATGTATGTATGTATGTGTATATGTATGTATGTATGTGTATTTATGTGTGTATGTATGTATATGTATATATATATATATATATATATATATATATATATATATATATATATATATATATATATATATATATGTGTAAATACTTGTCTGTATTTTCTATATAGTACGCCATCAACTATTGCTTTTATTTAATACTTCTATAATTATCTCCATCTAAAGGTTGTCTGGTAGAGATAGCTATTAGCGATAAGACCACCCATTGTACTCTATTTTTAAGCCATGATCTGTTCCAATTAATTTTATTTAACGGTGTACAATAAAGAATATTCTATCTATCTATCTATCTACATTTTGTTTACCTATTACGTGTAGGCACAGATTACTGAGTAATTACTACTTACCTACTTAACAGATAAACCACTTTCTACAAAAATATAGATACCTATAAAAAAGGAAATTAGAAAATATTTGCAAAATATTCGAAATTTCAAAACAAACATGAAATCGACAAAGAGGTTAAGATCTTGAATCTTATAACTTATAACGAATTGATATTTCAGCAGAATGTAAAAAAAAATTGAACGCGGTGGATCTACGGATCTACCATATATACCTAAAGCGATACGAACCGTGAGCCATACCAGAAAAAAAAATATACATAAAAGAAAAAAATCAGTACACCTGTACTTTCGTGCAGTTCTTTTTTTTGTTTTTTTTTTTATGAAAAACACGACACGACAAAACAATACGCTGGAAAGGAAAACAATTTCAATAGATTCCAATAACAATATGATAAACTGACTGGTACGCTACTGGTACGCACATAAAAAATCGACATTTGTCGATTTACGATAGGTATACTATACGTGAATATATCGAGAGGGAGAGAGACTATTTATTAATTAGAAGCCTCTGTCCTGCTCCCAGTGTCAAATTGGTCTTTTTGCTTGCTTTTTTGTAACCTGATTTGTTTGTATTAAATTAAAAGCCTTTGCGCCCTGGGTTATTCTGGACTTTCTGCTTGCTTTACATTGAACTTATTGTGTATCGGTCTAATCGAGAAAAAAGCGGACATTTGAATATAAAAAGCGGAACATGCGGACACTGGACAGAAAAGCGGACATGTCCGTTTAAAAGAGAACGTCTGGTGACCCTAGGTATGTAAGCTTAAATTTGTTTTGAATATTTTAAGTTCCAAATCAATAGTTGCCCCTCTGTCCTGTGTAGCAATATTCTAATAATCTTTTTATGCTTAACGTAATTAATAGAAAATTATCCGGAGTCCACGGCCTTAGAACTAGTAGGTACTGATTATGGAGGGTAGACCTTCCATAGTACTGATGTTTAGAACACTATGGTTATTTAGTAAACTTCTACCAAACAAACATATTACGGTATTTTTTTTACACTTTAAGAAACATTTACTTATTTTCACAATAAATTTAAAACTCAAAAATTTAAAACCATAGGTAGGTTTTTTGTACCATTTCTACTAAAACGGAACGTACTTAATAAATCTTTTTTTAACATGGCGCTAAGTAATCCTAATGTCACTATCTGTCTTGTTGTGGTCTGTGGCATCTATCGCGTCTAATTCTTTAGTTTCTCCGATACCATGGCTGGTTTTACTGAAAACGCGTTAGTTCGGAAACTCCAAGAACTAAACTCAAGTCAACAAAGTATCCAAACTTTGTCCTTATGGCTTATACATCACAGAAAACACCACGCTGTTGTCGTCAAAACTTGGTTTAAAGAGATACTAAAAGGTAACCTATAATATATTTTATTTTATACTGTTGCTTTTAATTTGCAAATCGATGATAAGTCTTGTTAAACACAAATATTTATTCTTTCATGAACGCCTGTATTTTCATTTTATGTACACTTTATCCCGTTTGTTGATGTTTTGTTGGAATAGAAAGATCTAGTATTTTTTATTTGATTAAAGTATGGATATGAAAATTCATCATTTAATCATTTTAGAGACCTTACATTTATTACCAATCTTTTTCTCAATCGCCAATATTTTGACGATTAGAAAAGCAAGAAAATTAAATCTTAAGTTACTGTACTCTAAATAAAATTGTTCAGTCAGTTAGCAACTGGTTATTTTAATCAGTTGATCTGCTAAGGATGAACTGCTAGCCTGGTTTTTAGTATTTTGTGGGCTGCAGAATATTTCTTTTTCTTCATTATTTAATCATTTAGTTGTATAAATGACGCATGGTTTTATTTTATACAATTTGTCAGTTCTCAGCAATATGTTCTTGTTATATAGGCATCAGTGTAATACTCTGGGGTCGCCTAAATTAACAGGCGTCCAAATCTGCCGATGTGCACAGGGAGTTCCTTTCTAGGGTACACCTGAGGCCCCGGCTATAAGACCCGGTGACGGAACATTGTGTGGTTTTAGTCGGTTCGAGTCCGACATACCACCTTGCTGTTTGGCCCCGGTGAGGTGATGACCCGTGGGGGTTTCCACACAATAAAAAAAAACAGTGTAATACTCTAAAATTTAAACTTCAAACATTGAAGCCTGATCTTTATACTTGTGTCCTTTACAGCAAAAGACAGCAAGCAACTGACTTTCATGTACCTGGCAAATGATGTGATACAGAATAGTAAAAAAAAGGGGCCAGAATATGGCCAGGAATTTGGAAAGGTGCTTGTGGAGTCATTCAAACATATGGCAAAGACTGGTATTAACACAAAGACTAAGCACTCACTACACAGAATACTGACAATATGGCAAGAAAGAGGGGTATATGACGCACAGAAAATACAAGAATACAAAGAGGCTGGTGAGTGTCAGTTACTGTGTCTTAACATACTACCATTCTCTACCAAATGCAATCAATAAATTATTTCCAATAAAGTAAATCATGTTTTTATATTTGGGTATATTTGTTTATAGGCATAGAAAATACTTGAAGAATTTTGTGTTGTGGAACAATAACAGTTGTTTCCTATAATTAAAATAAATGATCTAAAAGACCTTACGAAATTAAGTATTATAAATAATTAATTCCTTAAAAGTTGGTAAAACCAAATACTAAAAATTGTTTTCTTACCTTCTTTTCATTTATTGTAATGTTATAGTAAGAGAAATTATTACTGTTAAGTTTTACACACTGTAGTTGTTATGTTTTATCAGTATATGTTTACATTTCAATAAGTAAAAAGTTCTTAAAATTCCCATACTAAAATTATATTTATTTCATAGTGGACCCTGCTGACGCACTTCCTATAAAGGCTAGCAAGCGAAAGTCAGGAGAAGTAGATACTAAAGACTTACCAGAGAAAAAACCAAAAGTAGAGGTGAGAGCCAAACAGGAGCGTCGTCGAAGCGAGACAAAGGAAGTTGATGGACACATTGAAACACACACCACACTTAGTCCTAAGACGCCGCCTGGAGATCCACCAGAGCCAGAGGAACTGATAAAGGTGTGTATTTTAAATTATTATGATTATATTGTGAGACTTGCATTAAAGGATAGCAGAACTGCAGACTGAGACCAAGACTCACTGGTTGCCCAAACTTTACAATATACTTTAGTGGACTACAATGCTGTAAGAGGAATGCAGGCCTCAACAGTTTCCAAGCCCAATTGGTTTAATATTTGTGTAATTGCAAGTTTCTATTTATTTAAATGTTGATTATTTATGGTCTATATGTTTTTTATACTACATCGGTGGCAAACAAGCATACGGCCCCCGCCTGATGGTAAGCGGTTACCGTAGCCTATGAACGCTTGCAATTCCGAAGGAGTCGCATGCGCATTGCCGACCCTTTAAAAACCTATACCTCCTTTTTTTAAGAACCCAATACTGTAATCCCTCGGAAAAATCTAGGCAAGGAGCTCATTGCACAGCCGGAGCGTTCGCAGGAGGAAAACGAATTTGAAGTTGAAAGTTCTGAATACAGAACAATAGGATAGTTAAATGCTGTTATGAGTATCTTTGTTATATGTCAATAGTATCAAAAGACACAATATGCAATATATTGCATCTGGCGATATTGGCTCATGCCACAGAACTGAGAACAAGTTTCTCAGTTCTGTAGCTCATGCTTTGAAGTAGAGATTCGATATTACTAAGAGTTTCTTACTTTCTTCGATGTTTGAAGTAATTTTGAACTTGCTGTCAACTAAGACTTTTTTGTTTACAGGCACTTTTAGAATTAGAATCAAGTGCTTCAAGTGACGAGGCCGTGAGGGAGCGCATCGCCTCCTTACCCCCTGAAGTTTCCGAAGTACAATTATTATCTAAGTTAGAAGGTAAAATGACACCATATTTTCGCATCAACTTTGTAATAAGACTTGTAGTGTTTTTACGAAGATTATTCTTAGATATACAGAAATATAAAACGAAATAAATTTGAACCTTGAAAGTATTTACGTATTTGTTTCATTTCTCTCGTTTGATTGTGGGCTTTTTGTTCACTTAACATCTTCATTCATTTCTACACCACCCTAAGGTAGACTGGCAGAGAGCCTTTCGCAGTAAAGTCTGCCTCTATACATATTATGCATAGAGTATTAAATAAATAAATAATTTCTTCCCATACAATTCTCTTCTTCCAAATACTTTTTCATCAACACACATTCTTACCAAATTACATCAAGTGTACATTAGTGCATGTGTTGTTGTAGTGTTCGCAAGCACTTCTTTCTGTCTTCTGCCCTAAAATTCTTGCATTGACATACTATCTACACTTACTAAGTGATTTTATGATTCGATTTATAACTAAAAATCAAATTTACGTATTTGAAAATATTCTAAAGTATCTTGATTATTAATTAACGTTAAAAAAGAATACCACAGAAGGAAGATGCAAAAAAAACGTGACTAAGTGATCACCTCGCCACCTGCCAGCGCGTCAAGTGTTGGGGTTCGATCTCCATGTTGGACAATTCTTCGTGTGATTTACACATTGTTCTATGACTAGGGCTACTTTGTGTCCTTTAGTTGTATGTTTGTAATGTTCCCTGGCCACAGGCAGTTTATATTATCAAATATACATATTAAGTTTTTTTTTTAAATTAATACACATGTACATACCTTGTACATAAAAATTATTAAATGGTTACTAAAGCGAAAAATCTAAGCCAAAATCAACATCTGATATGAAATCACTGAAAATTCAAACATCATATAATATATGTTGCATTTACACATTAATCCTGGAGTCTTGTTGTTTTATTGGTTGGTTCATTGAAAAACGATTTTTTTTTAAATAATTTAAGACAACACAGCAATGCAGCATGTGAGAGAGGGACTATCAAACATGTGGTTAATAAAGCTCTAAATTTTATTTTCTGGGACCAATATGGATGTATTACTTTGAAGTTATTAATAAACTAAATATTATGTTATAGACAAGGAATCTGCAGTAAGTCTGAGTGCTGTGGTAAACTCTGCAGTTGAACTTCTTGCTGAATATAATTTGAGGCTAAGTGAGGAGCTGGAGAAACGACGGAAGGTGGCCGCCATGTTGCGCGACTTCGCGCAATCCCAACGAGACCTGGCTAAACAAGCAGAGACTAGGTTAGAGGTAAGCATGTATGGGTGATAGTAGATGAATGAATGATGGACATTATTTGGTGTTCTTTGGCGTTCAGATCAATTTCTGTGGGATGAAGGAGTGCTGAACTTTTACGGCATGCATTATGCATTCTATCATGTGTGCCCTCAGGATTATTTCTATTACCTCTTTTATCCTTCTTTTAGGTTCTGCCTGTCAACATCTTCGTTCGCAGTTTGTTTTGTTTTCCTACAAATACAATATAATAATCGTACTTTTTATTTAAGTACAATGTATATGTTGAGCCTTATTTTTAAATTCTTGTAATTCTTAAATACATAATATATAGTTTTATGAAAATATTTTAAAAAATAAAAGAAATTTTAAATAAATTAAACACCATTTTGAAATCGATTTATTACAATGGGTTGCAATGTAAATAATGAACAGCCCAAATGATTAGGATGAAATTGCAAATGTATTTTAAGCATTTATGTCATTGTTTCAGGAATACAACATAAAACTCCAAAAGATATATGCAGTGAAGGCAGAAGTGAAGTCACACATAGAGAACCTGCCGGATGTGTCACGGCTGCCCGACGTGACGGGCGGCCTGGCGCCGCTGCCGTCGGCCGGGGACCTGTTCTCGCTGTGAGGGCGCGCGCGGCGGCCCCGGCCCCGCCGCCCCAGCCACCCCAGCCACCCCCGCCGACCCCGCACACACGCGACCGTTAGTGACGTCATCGAGATAGATTAGTTACAGCCGAGCGACTCTTGCCGCGTTCGCCGCGAGTGTACAGTATCGAGTATATGCCTGTCAAAAAGTTATGATGCAAAGTGGTGCCAGTGTTAAAACAAGTGGTAAGAGACTACAAGGTGCTCAACGCCTCTACAAGCAAAACGTCTCCCGCAAAACCGTGCGGGCAATTCTGTCCATAATCGGTACGGGTTTCGTATACTTCAAATCGGTGAAGACATTTCAGTTACGCTTAGGCCTTTCTGTGTACTTATAACCTAATGTATGCATTGTGTTTCACTTTCAACCGAAGCTCTATGTCGAGACAAATAAAATGTATTATGTTTTGCAGCTTCATCCATTTATTTAGTCAAAATGACCGTTTTATGTTATATGAATAATTTTTAAGGAACACTTCTAACTAAACAAAAATCATGAGTATAAAATTCACTCTAAATGTTTTAACTAAACTGATTATAGTTTAGTTAAAACACCTCACATAATCCTTGCTATTTAACTCGTTATAGAAGGTTACTATTACATTAGCCATTAACTCAGTGGTTGTGTTCTACACAATCAAGGCTGTCCTAGGCCATGCTAGGGCCCTGCACACAAAATTTGGGGCCCTATTGGAGTTTTTGAATGATTTCATTTTTTTATCACATATTTGATAAGTTAGTAAGTTGTAGCTGTAAGCTGTCTCCATTACAATTGGTAAACACAAGTAAGTAATATTCTTGTAGCAATTTCAACACTTAGAAAAGTGTCTTCTAATGTATCAGAATTACCTTTTGTATGGTTGAGATAGATGCTGTGTTGTTTAGATAATACCTTCAATGGGGCCTTTCAAGGTACAGCATTAAGAATACAGTATAGAATAAACAATAGTGTTATTGCACTATTGAAAGATTTAGTTAGTAAATAATATTTAAAAACGAATGATTCGATATTGGTTTGTATATATTTCTGTTAACTAGACCAAAATTGAAGCACCCTCATCCATTAAAGTATGACAATACACATATATCATTATAAAATAAAAGCTGGACTTTATAATCTTTAGTTACCTCTTGAACGCCATTGTCATAAATGTGTGACAAATAAAAGTAAATGTTAATTTGGTTTGGTTTAAGTGTTTACTCGTGGTGCGTCGTATTTTTGTCACATATATGTATATGACAATGGCGTCCACAAGGTAATTAATTATATGACAATTGTAAAGAGTATTTAACCCTCTTAATTTTGTTGGATGTAAAGTTTTCAGTCGAATATAAGTTGGCTATATAAAGTTTTTTTCCTTCAGGATGAGCTCATCCTGAACTCAAACATAACAAACTTTATGGCAATACTGTCGCAGACCTACTCATAGGTCCAGAAACATATTTTGCTATTATGTATCTTAATGCGCTTACAAAGTATAAATTATATTTAAAAAAATTAATGATTTAGGACATTAAGGTACATATTGTGATTCAGCTTAACCTTATACGTAAAAATGTTAAGTTGTTATTTGGGTTACAATGGTGCCGATTCTATTGTACACTCGACTAAACTAAAACCTGACTTAATTTCTTCATATGAAATCAACCTAGTATTCTTCGTAATAAGGTCTATTTGTTCCTGGCATCTATTTCTCAGCGCCACTAAATTTCACTAAAACCTGTCAACGTATACTCAACTTTATTTACACGCAGCGAGAGTCTCGCATTTATTCAAATGCTGTATAATTGCCGTATAAAAACTTGTTCAAAACGAACTAAGATGACGTTATTTTATTCGATACCTACGAAGACGCTTACTAAAAACACAGAGCAAAAGAGAAGGTATTCAACGGATAGCGGCTCTCGCTACATGGTATTAACGTTTATTGAAGCTTAACAGACTTTAGTCGACAAATAAATTGCTTATTTCGATAGCGACATATGTTACCTACTTGTTTCAATTTGAAATAAGACCTTGTTTTGAAGTGTACAAGGTTTACATCTTATATGAAGAAAATTTAGTGAATTTTAATTTATCGAGCGAAGTAACAGAATTGGGGCCAATATTTAATTTAAACACACTAAATGTAGGTAAATACAAAATGAAACATAGTGGTATATTGCTGAAATTATTGAGCTATGTTGCAACGCACATAATATTCCTTCAATATTAGCCGAAGAACCATTATGTACGTTGCGACTTTTTTGTTGCTTATTTACGTGTTCAAGCTCCATATTCCATTTTATTATTTTATTAACTAACTCTCTGGTTTGTGAATCTGTTTGTTTTGTATTGCTCCACTGTCATGCGGTGGTTTAACATTTCAAATATGAACTTAAGTGGTTACACAGTAAATAAGAATTTCAAAATCCAAGGTTTCTATTTAGGCTGTGTAAACAGCTTTGGTAATTATTAAATTTTGACCTTTCTTACGTACACTAAGAATTGCGAAAACTATATTCCGGTTTTTAAAGTAATACTAGGTTAAATGCATTCGACGAATTTATTGTACATACACTTCTACACAGGCTATTGCAGAATAGATCCAATATGACATTAAAAATTGCTGTAATTTCACAAACATACAATTACTTAATACAAACGCACACACATCACACTCAAACTCAGAACAGTTATATGCAGGTTGGGGATTTGACTTGGGCTCCTCAGAAGCCACTCAGCCATACGCATCATTATGATCAACGTGCTCATGTGTTTGTTTCCTTTAGCCACTTTTTTCTGTACTACTATCATAGAAACGCCGCAAACTTTATGATGTTTTATAAAGCAAGGAGCCTTATCATGTTTCGTGTGTGTGTTTACTGTACGCTTACTACAAACACTGTAAAATTTTAGTTTGATATTGGTTGGCAACTTAGTTCCTAAGTCATAGTGTTGTTCAAGAAGATAGGCCAGCTGTGTAGGACAAAATAAACTCAATGAAGCCTATTCATAGTTTAGTTCTATGCACGTGTGGTTAGTTATTAATTACTTTTTACTACTAAGTAAAGATATTTTGTCTGTCTTCTTTGAAAAATTCATATTTTATTTAGTTCTCTCTGATTTCAAAAACTTGAAAAGCGTCAATTGTAGCATATTATCTTATATATTGTTATACTTAGTGATAATCAGTTTATATTTTTCTGGATTATTCTTTTTCTTGAATCTAGTTCAACTAGATCACTTGCGTGTGTTTTTATCAGGATTGAAAAACAACTTTGCTTGTTTGTCATTAACGTTCTAACATTCACACAGCAGGGAAAAAGACAGAAGATACAACACTTGTCGAAACAGGATTAATGAAAGAAAGAGAGTATTCTTCGCTGCAGTGTCTAAAGACGTAAACGTAGGAATGTTTTCTAATTAGTTTTGTCATCCTCGATGTATATTTATGGTTTTATTATCACGTTTGTAAACCAAATAATAGTATAATTTGGTGCGATAATTTATTTAGCTGAAACGAATCCACTCTGTAAAGCTAGATATAGAGTTATAAAATATAGAATTTGTTATATTAACAATACCGGCTTTTTATTCATATTACCCTTTTTATGTATACTGAAACCTTTACTATAGGCGTGGCAATCGTCAGTCGATCAGAATAACCGGCTAAATTAATTATTTTTACGGTGAACAACAGTTTGATTCACATTTTTATCCGCAACAGCCCTCAAGGGTGTCCAAAATATTTTGTCCATGAGGACAAAAAAAAATTGTCATGAAATTGTTTTTACGGCGAACAACATAGAAAAATTGAGGTTTTAAATTTATAGGGACGCCACTTTGGGGTCTTGCACCACCTAAAAATGTAGCTAGGGCCCTTACTGCCCAGGACTTAAGTAGATGGAGTCTAGAATGGATCAAGGTAACATTTAAAAAAATAGGGTTGGAGACCGTAATCGAATTCCAAGACTGTATTATCTCATCAATTAGCTAGGCACTCTTTTGTGGTTGATCAAAGACTAATTACTAGACGCGCCTCCTTGAATGAGGTGAATGATAAGAGACACCATAAACGTAAGATAATAGCAAATGATACAGATATTTTTGACAAATATTACCTAATTCTAATCAGGTACATTTATCAGAAACATTTTAGATAATTATTCTTCTTTGGATATTAACTTTTGATAATGACAGAGAGCACGGTAAGACCAAGATGTTTATAAAAATCCTTAAACAAATTATGTTCGTAAGTATAATATTTGGAGAGTTTAAAGTAAAATTATTTACCACTTTGGTTTTCAGAGTACTAGAACGAAAACAATTTCTGAGACAGTCGATTCAGAATCCACAGAAGGCCCTCTGGTAATAATATTTACTTACAATAGCTACCTACCTACTTTCCCATGTATTATGTTTACCTTGTACCTATTAACGTTCTTTTTACAGAAGTAATTTTATCTCTCTTATAAATGCACAAGTTTGTGAGTGCATGTAAGTTGGAATGTATGTATTATTTTACGTTGAAACGGTTTGACATATTTGGATGCAATTTGAAATTTTGCATGTATAGGAAACACATGCAAACCCTGGTGGCCAAAGCCGCGGGTGAAGGTTTGCATTTCCATTGCTACCCAACTGAATGGTGAATGGTAATCAACGCCAAATACTTAACACATCAAAGTATTATACTTTTACTTACATAGGAGAGATTAGTATACCTACTGCAAAGGAAGAAGATTTGAAACCAACCCAGTTTAAGTACCTACCTACTTTTATAAACGGATTATCTTACTTTAACTTATTCAACAGTTATTTGACCGTTGGACCAACAACATAAGTTACCGGCAGCTGGTCCTCTCATCATGCATCGGCATCTTCCAAATGTGGTGGCACCCTTACGTGCACGACTTCCGCAGACTTCTCCCCTTCCTATTCCTCTACCAGATTTTCAGTATTGTCGTTGCGTACCCATTGTTCTACCTGGAGTTGGCTTTGGGGGTCGTTACCAAGAAGGGTGTTATAAACTGCTGGGATTTAGCGCCGATGGCCAGAGGTAAGCCTATATTTTAACTTCAAAACAATGAGCAAAAAATATTTTTCTAATCAATGAAGTTATAAGTGTGTATTTGAAGTACAGAATTTTAGTTAGTAATATATGGTCCTAAGTAAAATGTAGACCGGATAGTTAGCGTCAACGAGTTCATAGAACTTCTCTTCTTTTATCTAGGTATATATTTAAAAAAAAATGTTATATCACGGTAATTAGACGACCTTTACACACATCTTTAACATTTTCATTGTTCTTAATATAATACTTCTGGTACGCACTTTATAAGTCCTGCAAAATAGTACATAACTGCAAACGAAAACTCTAAATTAGAGGCCTGCTACACTTACTATTAAGATGTGCACTGTGTTGTGGTTTTCCGGACCTAGGTATTATTTATCAGTCACGCTCACTTTTCGTTCTCAATATTTAAGTAACAGGTAGGTACCTGTTGTACTTATAGATAAGAAGAACTAGACTGGTAGTACACAGTTTAATACATCTTTGTGTTTTTTAGGTACATCTTGCAATTGTTAAAATATGGTAGGTACTTAATTGTAACGACTGTTTCTTACAATCATATATTTTAACTTAAGGTGTAGGTTTCGCAATGCTTGCCGTGTGCTTGTTCAGCGCTCTGGTTGCGAGTGCAGCCGGAGCTTGGTTCCTTGCCTTGCTAGTGCACTCGTTTCACGTTTTCCTGCCGTGGCTACATTGTGCTGCTGCAGCTAAGCCTCCATGTGCCGCCAGACATAGGCCGTTACCGCCAGGAAGTGAAACACCTTCTCAGAGTTTCTTCTTGTTAGTATCTGTCACTTTCTAAGTATCTGTATAGTTTACCTAGAGCATATTGATACGAATTGCAATAACCAAGGATATAACAAAGTCCTATATTAATAGATTAATAGGCTTCATCCATTCCAAACAATGAAAAGTGGTAATTTAAACCTAATTCTTTTTTTAGGTGCTTATGTCTTGTAATAAGGAAAGTGTTCTGTCTCAACGGCTTGAGGGTTTTGGTCATAATTCAAACCACAGTTAGTAAAACAGTTGTTATGATAAAGTTACCCATATTTATATGTAAAATATTACAGCAACTATGTGTTAGACCTGAAACGCGATGACCTGTCCAGTGGACTGGGGAAAGTGACGTGGGAGCTGACTACTTACTACATCATCTGCTGGTTTCTAATATACTTGGTCGTTATTAAACGAATTTACAGCTACTCCAAGGTAAGTATGATATTTTAGACTTATCAAATGATAGAAAATGTGATATAGCTACAAATCAACTATTATTTGGTGATTTCCTTTACTTGTGCCGCGAGTCCTTGTTTCTTGACATTTCATGGTTATAGGAAGGATGACACTGATTTGACACACACTCAATATAAAGCTTTTTTTTACAAGTACAGGGAAACGTACACTGTATTATTTAATACTAGCAGCGTCACGCGGTTTCACCCGCGTAAGTCTCGATCCCGTGGGGATATCGGGATAAAAAGTAGCCTATGCGTTAATCCAGGTATTTAGCTATCTACATACCAAGTTTCATCGCAATCGGTTCAGTGGTTTTTGCGAGAAAGAGTAACAAACGTCCATGCATCCATCCAAACTTTCACATTTATAATATTAGTGGGATGGGATTATTTCAACCCACGCGTTCACGATTCCTGACAGCTCTGACAAGCAGAAAGACAACGAAGTGATTCTATATTAGTTCGGTTTAACTTTTGAGGTATAGACCCGCATCCAGTTAGTTGCGATCACGTAAGCAGAGCAACACAACCAGTTCTAGGCTAATTCTATACGCCAATTCTATAGTTTAACTGTGATAGCCATATGGGATTCTCATTTTTGTAACTATTTTGCAAATCGGTATAGATCACTGCTCGAAACTTGACAGGAGTTTTAAAATAGTCTCTTATTTCCCAGCTGGTGTTGTTCAAAGATGTTTTGGCGTATTTTGTATTGGTGTGCTGCGCAGTCGGCGTTTCACAGCTACAAGGATCTGGCCGCATGTTCAAAGAATGCGACTGGAGTGTCATGTTTGAAGGAGCACAAGTTTGTATAATATCTATAAAATTAATAGCTTTTGACTACGGCTTTGCTCGCGTGAAAGTACATATTGCCCATCAATTCAGGTAACCCAGAATAATTTCAGTTCTGGCTGTAAATTGCAAAATAACGTCAACCCATCCCGCCGATGTGACCACCTGCGACAAGGACGGAGGGGGGGGGGGGGGTGTCCAAAAACTTGAAATTCGTGTGACGTAATATATGGATGGCCCCTTAAGGTGTGAAAGCGTAAGAAACAAACAAACTCACTTTCGCATTTATAATATTAGTTAGGATTAGGGTTTCCTCTTGTGAAGTAGAAATAAAATACTCGTAGAGTGTCTTATTCAAGCCTACTCTATTTAACCTACTCGCTATTTATAAGCTACTAGCTGCCCCCCCCCCCCCCCCCGGGTTCACCCGCGTACATCCCTCGTTAAGTTTTCTTTAATTTTCAATTTTTCCGCTCAACCTTGTTAATTTTTTCTTTCATAAGAACCTTTTCCTAACAATAACAAACAAAAAGCCGTTCACGCGTGATGCCGTGACCAAGGGAAATACTTAGGGATTAATTTTTATACATCCTATAGATTACTGACTGCTACTTAAAATACTGTGTGTGTATGTTATAAATGTATGCTTAAATGATTTTTCACAGTTATTATTTACCCTAAATATATGAATATATTGGGCAAGACCAAAAGCATTAATTTTCATGTGTTTCGTTAATTCCCAGATGTGGCGTGAGGCAATGGAATACAGTCTAATAGAAATGACAGTTAGTCAAGGATCACTCGTGATGCTGGGCTCGTACTGTCCTAAGTCTCAGCATAAGCTTGGAACCACGGCGATGCTTTCGTTTGTGATCGCCAAGTCAAGCTGTATGATAACTGCGCTTATTCTCGGAGCTACGCATGGTGCTTTGAGCAAAGACTATGATGCCCCTACTAATATTAGACCTGGTAAGCGAATAATTTGTTGCAAGTTTGACGCGAGTAGAAACAACGCTGCCTGATCCTCAAGGTCGTATTCTTCCTTTATTAAATAGACTAAGTACGAAATTAAAAGGAATTTGTCAATTTATTAACTTTATTGTAAAAAAAAACTATGGTAGTTTACTTTCTTCTCTTCCACGTCTTACCTTCGTCTTTTGGCAAGCAGTCGATTAAGTGGCTTTTATCAATAAACCATATATACCTAGGTTCATATATCGTTATTTTTACTTATTTTAATTGTATTTGATTCAAAACCTTTATTACACACACATTTACCACCCACACCCACATACCCACTAACCCACTATTATTGTTACAGGAGTATCATCAGCTATCATTCTTTGGTCGGACCTAGTAGCACGAGTACCAGGCAGTCAATTTTGGTCTGCTCTTATATTTTTTACACTATTCTTACTATCAATAACCACTGCGGTATGTATTATTTCAACTTAAAATTTATAGGATTAAAATACCAACGCCTAGTATATGCAACCAATACTTAGTTGTTTCTGTGCTATTTTTTAATATAATTTCCAGTGGCTGTGTCCAAATTATACGAACAAATTTCACAGCATTTAGTAGGTACCTGTGCTAATATTCCTACCGGTTGCTCTGATAATTAAGTTACTGATGTTCTCAAGATTTGGTACTAAACTATTTGATGGTTTTGTAATTCGCCTAGGGCAGAGCGCGCACGAGTAATTTTTGTCATCATGCCATTTTGCATTAGTGGGAATAAAAGCTTTTCGAGCCACCCTAACTCCCCGAATAATCCCAGTAACCTCTTCACGTTACCGACGATCTCGGAGAGTGACCCTGGCGAGCCAAGGAACCTACTTAGCCCGGTATTCTGCAAATCCCTGACAGTCCAGAAGTACATGGGTTGCTGTTTCCTCTGCTTCCATGCAAGCTCTGCACAGCGGGCTGTCCGTAGCACCTATAGCAGAAAGATGTTTGTTAAACGAGTCATGGCCGGTAATAACTCCGGAAGCCGCTCGCAGCTGACGCTTGTTCAGCCGCATTAGCGTCCTCGACAGTCGGCTGTTGATGGCCGGAAATGCCGCCCTCGACTGCTCGCAGTGTTCATGGCTTGCCCATTAGAGGTAGTATATGAGCAAGAAACAAGTTCGTAATCATTCATTTAAAATTATCAAAGTACCTACCTACGGACCTACCTACTTATATAAAAGTATTTTAGCCTACTACTACTAGTCTAATAGTATTTGCTATTATGTTCACCTACCTATAATTACGAGTTTGTTAAGATATAAAGCATAATAAAATTATTATACATAGCATGTAGGTGGTACTAATGTCAAGCAATGACAAAAGAATGTAGGTATCAATCAATGAATTAGCCTATTATTAGATTCCACTGCTGTACATAGGCCTCTCAATGTGCGCCATAGCACCCGGCCCTCCGCCTTCCGCATAAAAAGAATGAGATTATAATACATGTTATATTTATATATAGGGCTATTATTCCCTTCATCGTCAAATTATGGCATGGCACGGCAAATTGATTGCAGGCTTTGCTGGTTCAAACCGTGATGTCGACGTTCACTGGACACTCTATCAAGAAAATCACGTGGGCCTTTCTCGTCGCCATTTGTCTCCTATTTTGTTTCATTGGAGTCATTACTGTGTGCACGCAGGTATGGCCATAATGATAAATATTCTCTAAGCTTAAATTATGTATCCGCCTACAGTCCTCCTTATATGTGTAAGCTGCTGTAACGCACACAAATGTGTTTGCTTAGCCGCACTGGAGGAAGTAACCACACGTGTGGCAACCTTTCTGGATCGAAAAATTTTCTCTTATGTTTTATCAGCACTGGAAAAAGTTATAACACGAACCGTGTTTGCCAGGAGGAAACTGTGCATTTCTAGGTTACTCGTGTTTTAGGAATAAAAGAACTCACTAGTTCAGTTAACTAACAAAAAAAAAATGGTTGCAGAATTATTTACAGCCAGGGTTTAACTCTGGGGTTTTAACAAACCCCGAATCACGAAAAACTAACGATTCTACATAGAATACAAATTACGGTATTAGATGTACCCACCACACCCCGTAAGCAAACTGTTTATTGCCTACCTACCTAGTTTGGTTTGCCCTTCTCTATCGCAAGTCGTTGAGATTAATGTTTAGCTTTTGAGTTTCGGGTTGTCAACCTGGGGATAAAACGTGTGGCGTGGTGGTTTAACAATATAGTCCCACGATGTAACACCTATTGCAATTGGTTTTTTTTTTTTATTTAATCTAGGGTGGCCTCTACCTAATGGAGTTTCTCATGATATGGCCGGCGTCGAAGCCGCGTGCGTTAATCGCTGCAATGGTAACCACTATTATCACTTATGTTTATGGACAGACCACATTTTGCGAAGATGTATATTTCGTCGTTGGAGAATATCCCAGTGTATTCATGAGAGTATGTTGGGCACTGTCGCCAGCGGTCATGATGGTAAGGATAAATATTTTCAGGCCTGTAATTATTGTAGTCGTCACATGAACACGTGACACGCCCATGTACATGTTATAATAATAATAATAATAACTCCACACATCTCACACACGGCCGTCTGATCCCAAACTAGGCAGAGCCTGTACTATGGTAACCAGACTGCTGATAAACATACTTATATATTTCTAAATACATACATATTATAGATGAATTACACCCAGACACAGAACAAATTATCGTGCTCATCACACAATTATTTGTCCTGGGTGGGAATCGAACCCACGACCTCTGGCTTAGCAGTCAGGGTCACTAACCACAAGACCTACAGGCCAGTCAACTTAGACTTAGTTACAGAAAAATGTTTACATATTTTAGGGTCATATAGTAGACCCAGTGAATGATAAAAGCGCTGAAAATTTTAGGAAAATTCGTGATTTTTAACCCAATCCTGAAACTGACAAATTGAACGGGAAAATCCACTGATAAACCAATAATTTCGTAAGAGGGTGGGCTGAAATTAATGAAACCTATGTAGGTAAATGCCAAGCAATTTATTCATCTCTTAGAAATATTCATGGTGATGGGTCTGTTCGAAAATGTTCCCATAAAAACAAATACAAACAAAAAACTGAAATCGTTGAAAAGACACAAAAACTG
Source organism: Callimorpha dominula (assembly GCA_949752705.1). Taxonomy (NCBI): domain Eukaryota; kingdom Metazoa; phylum Arthropoda; class Insecta; order Lepidoptera; family Erebidae; genus Callimorpha; species Callimorpha dominula. The sequence continues at coordinate 16,206,706 of OX457003.1, forward strand.
AATACACCAGGAAAAATATTTTCCTAAGTGATATTTTTTTAAACTATTTTTTAGATATACATGTCATGATTCACGTAAAATATAACCACGCCTACTCGTAACACCTTACATGTATATTTTTATAGAACTAAATTGGCAAACAAGCATGGGGATAGCAAGCATTTCTACCTACTGGGTCTATTGCAATCACGGTAGGATTCGCATGGGCCAAAGGATTTTCTGAGCTGTACCGCTTCAAAAGAAATCTTTGCCCAGGATGTTAACGTGTATATTGTCTGGCCAGGCAACCTTATTTCTTGTATAGATATGATATGGCTAAAAGCCAAAATACGATTACGCCTAGACCTAGCCGGCTTAAGTAAGATGCGGTCGATAGCAGTTGGTTTAACTTATCAATTAGCCTATTCTAGTTCACTGCTGGACATAGGCCTCTAGGAATGTGCGCCATAGCACCCGCTCCTCCACCTTCCGCATCCAGTCCCTCCCAGCTACCTTCCTCAGGTCGTCGGTCCTACTGACTGGGTCCTACCTTCAGTTTACCGATTCGCGGTCTCCACTCCAAGACCCGTTTGCTCCCACGGCGATGGCCGGTCCTTCGACATACGTGGCCAGCCCACATTCGATTTATCATGTATAGCCGGTTGCATTCTGCTAATACTTAACTAGGTCTAGCCTTCTTTCTGCTGACTATAACTAGATATAGAGCTGGCTACCAAAATCAGAAATGATAAGGTGCAGTGATTTTTTTTATCTAAAAACCCTCCTTACTGTATGACAAACCCATAGAGCTTACTTCCAGAAGTCGCTCCCGGGGTTGGAAGCGTGGGCTGGCGGTCACACAGGTAAATTTTTCATCAAAATAAAATCATTGAGTGCAGTCCTGAAATTTTGTGTAGTTATACTTAGTTTATAACTAGAAATCTCATTAAAATTATTGCCAGAAGTCTAGGAGGGGGGTTAAACGTTGCCAGAAGTCAATAAAGTTAAAAAAAATATTGTTTTAAATGACAAGGTGCAGTTCTGGCGATTTCGTTTTCATATTATTAATGACTTAAATAATCTGGATAACAATTGCCAGAAGGTAAAATGGTGGCTAAGTTTGCCAAAAATAAAGATATCGTCATAAATTGGTAAACCAAAACCATAGGGGTATATAGAGGGGGGGCCGGGTGGGCCGTGCCCACCCCAGAATGGTCTGATGCCCACCCCAGGATGTTTGGGGACTGATTCGATATTATAGACTGGATACATACCGGGTGTTAAAGAAACGCTCCCGAAAACGAAGACAGATGATAGTACTAATGATACCTTTGAAGATACTAAAATTATATTGACGAGAATCAACGTGACTACCAACAGTAGTCAGCCTGTGACCTCGACCAGTGCAAGCTGGTCGAAACGTCAGGCGAATCAAAGGTACCTTCTAAATACGTGATCGCGTAATTTTATTATCATATATCATTTATGACAATTAGGTTTTATAAAAAAAAGGATACCTACCTTTATTATTTATAAAATCGGCAAATTAGATTTGAATTACACTTTTTTTTCTTGGTAATTGTAATTGAGATTTGATATAATTAAATTAAGAAAATTATGGACCTCCGATCTTTCTTTACTAAAACACCGCATACCGATCAGCAATCTCTGGATAATGTAGCGGGGCCAGCATCCCCAGTCCTAGTGCCAAGTACGTATTTTAACTCAAGTTTGAATAAACAAGTTTTGCATTCAAAGATCATAAGTGACTTAGGTACGCTTCAGACTGGATCATGTCAGCCCATTTAAGGCACAAAACTTTTTTTTCTTAGTTTTATCATGCGATCAGTCCTTCCGACTATGAGCAGATGTGGTGTTTCATATTTTCCAGGTGGGGAAGTTTCTCATTAGATACATCTTCTATATGGATAAAGCGGCCCTTTTTATTACTGCCGAGTTCCGGGAGCCTACGCCTTTGCAAGCAAGTTATGCAGTTGGGTAGTGTGAACTGGACAGCTAGTTGGTTTGGATGATTTTCCAGTCTAGTATTTTTTTTTTTAAAGAGAGGCTTTTACTTCCTCCTTTACAGGGGCCATATTTAGATGAGCATGAACTTCCGAGTTTCTTATGAACCAGGGTACGTTGCTGATTTGTTTTAGAATATAATTCTGGGCTCTTTGTATTTTATTTATATTGGAATCACACAGGCTCCCACAATCGAATGCCATTGGTCCAGACGGGTTTTATGACAGACTTAAAAAGAAGCAGTTTGTTGTCGGGGGACAGTTTTAAATTTCTTCCTAGAAGCCAATATATCCCCAGGATCATCTGCGTAGGTTGCAACACCTGGGGTTACGTAACCCCAGGTGTTTGCGTTAAATCTCCTGTAAATATGGTGTACAAAACTGGGCCAAGTTCTGATTCTTGTGGTACCCCATCAAGTATGTCGCAGAACCGTGATGTATATTCAGCCTCATTTACTTTATCACTCAGATAAGATTCCAGAATTCAATCGATAGAATCTGTCCGAACCAACGAGACTCAGGGACGATGACCACAGAGCCACGGGGCTCAGGGACGATGACCACAGAGCCACGGGGCTCTGTGGTCATCGTCATTTCGCCGCGTGAGTGAGGTTACCGGAGGCCCTAACCCTTCCCTCTCCCCTATTCCCGTCCTTCCCCTCTCCCCTCTTCCCACTCTTTCCCCCGTCCCCCTCTTCTCCTACTCCCACCTTAAGGGCGGCAACGTACTTGTGACTCTTGAGTTACAGGTGCCCATGGGCGGCGGTAGTCATTTACCATCAGGTGACCCGTCTGCTCGTTTGCCCCCTACACCATAAAAAAAAATAAAAAATAATGCGCCATTACACTGAGAAGATACCCGAGATTCACACTGTTCGGCAGATTGTGCAAAAGACTGAGGAGTACAATCAGCCGCTGTGTATGGGTTTTGTGGACTACGAGAAAGCTTTCGACTTCATTGAGACCTGGGCAGTTCTGAATGCTCTGCAACGATGTCGTGTCGACTGGCGATATATCGTGGTGCTGGGAAGCTTATACAACACCGCCACGATGACCGTACAGCTCCAAGACCAGAGAACCAATCCCATAAGTTTGCAGCGAGGCGTTAGACAGGGGGATGTAATATCCCCCAAATTATTCACCAACGCACTTGAGGACGTATTCAAGGCACTGGAATGGACTGAACGGGGAATTAATGTAAATGGGGAGCATATCTCGCACCTTCGGTTTGACGATGACATCGTCCTAGTAGCAGAGTCGCTGGAGCAGCTGGGTGAGATGCTGCACAGCCTAAATGAAGCATCTCGACGCGTCGGTCTTAGTGTGAACTTGGACAAAACCAAAGTTATGTTCAATTAACACGTCACACCCAGACCGATTGACGTCGAAGGGTCGACGCTCGAAGTTTTTCAAGAATATGTCTACCTTGGGCTTAGGTTATCCAGCTCGGTAGAAACAACTTCAAGAAAGAAGTCACTAGAAGAGTCCAGAGTTAGGTTGGGCAACATTTGGCAAACTAAACCTCAAAACCAAGGTCTTTCAGTGCGTCCTACCTGTAATGACCTATAGTGCCGAGACGTGGACACTAACGGTGAGGCTAGTCCACAAACTAAAAGTCGTGCAGCGGGCCATGCAGCGAGCAATGATTGGAGTCTCTTTGCAGGATAAAAAACGAAATGAGGTCATCCGACAAAGAACTAAAGTTACCGACATAGCCCGCAGAATAAGCACGCTTAAATAGCAATGGGCTGGTCACGTATGCCGAAGGACCGATGGCGGCCGTTGGAGCAAGCGGATCTTAGAGTGGAGACCGCGAATCGGTAAACGGAAGGTAGGAAGCCCTGCAGCCAGATGGACCGACGACGACCTAAAGAAGGTAGCTGGAAGGGATTGGATGCGAAAGGCGGAGGACCGGCTACATTGGGAGAGACCTATGTCCAGCAGTGGACTAGAATAGGTAGAATAATTGATTGATTGACTGTATATCCATTTTACGAAGCCCAGCTGTCACGCTGTACTTTACAAAAAAATTAAGATTCTTTTAATATAAAGCTCCACGAGATGGAACTATCGGTATGAAAATTGTAGCGCTGTAATACATAATTATGATGCACTTAAAACGGCACTGGAAGAAGAAAAGTCAAAATAAAGACAAACATGTCGCGGAAGCCATAGATTTATTAACTTCGATCTGAAAACCACAATTCATTGTTTTTTTATACGTATTAGATTCGGTATAGAAGAGATGGAAGAGTTTGCACAAAAGCATAAACTTTGTCTGGAACCTACAACAAGAAGTGAGCTAAAGAAAACATAATCGAGCATAATGGTGGAGGAAGCTGAGATAGAGACTTTTATATTTAATCTACACATGGTAAAGAAAATTGGATTGATTTGCCGCCTAATTCACGGGCCAGTGAATATTGAAAATTGATCATTTAATAGTTAATATGAATGACAGGTTTGAAAGTATACCTTTAGCCCAATCGATCGATGTGATTTTGAATCTCAAGGTAGAAAGCTTTTTGTTGATAATTAATTATAAGGATATTCTTCGAATTAATGAGACTATTTTAAGAGCAGAATGTTTAATAATGAAAAACGTGCTAAAAGAAAAGGAGATTACATTAGAAGTATTGTAGAACCTAAAACAACAATGGTGTCCAAATCTCTTTAAATTGATCCAAGCTGCAATATTCATTCGAGTCAGCTCAGAAGGATGCGAGTGGACCTTTTCAACAATGAAGAAATAAGAATTAAGACGTGGCTGAGTTCTACTAAGGGAGAAGAGGGGTTCTCAAGTACTACCCTTCTTCACATAGAAAATAAGTACGTCAAAGAAAACGTCACACCAGAAAAAGCTTTTAATATTTTTACTGAGAAGAAACGTAAATTATGCTTAAAACTTTAATTTTAATTAAAAAATAAAAACATAGCTTATATTACGCTGATCTTAATCAATGATGCTTAAAAGTCAAGTAAAATTACTTTAATGCGTTCGTTTGACGTCTTATACTATACAATGTGTATATGAAAATGGAAATTACTTAAATCACTAAAAGGACAAGACTCTAGCAAGCAGTTATAAAAAGAAAATTAGAAAAAAACTATCCGTTTACAAGTTATGACCGTTTGAATTTATATTCTATATTTACCTCCGTTTCTCAAAAAGCAGGTGGAATGTGTAAAGTAAAAGATTTTAAAACGTACATATTTTTTTATTTTGGAATTTTTTATTTCGTTACTAAGATAATCGTTAAAAACTAATTTCGAAATTTTTTTAAGTTAGTTTTTATGGATTTTCTCAATAACTAAGTAAATATTTCGAAAATAAATAAACACGACTAAAAAGTAGAGTACGCTTTAAAATCTTTAACTTTATAAATTCCTCCTGCTTTAATGAGAAACGGAGGTACCTGGAAATTCAAACGGTCATAACTTGAAAACGGGGAGTTTTTTTCAAAAAATATTTTTTTTGTGTGCATGCTAGAGTCATGCCCTTTCATTAATTTAACTAAGTGATCCATTGTCAGATACAACCTGTATACTTTGTGACTGTATCGCAAATTCATATAGCTATTCAAACATGCGAAATATAATGTTACGTTAGAGCGACATATCGTTTGTCGTACACATATTGTTCATCGAGACGTTTATAAATTATGATGCTAATCGTGCTAACCGACTAATTTCGTCGTATCTTAGGTTAGGGGCCAGGTCCCCCTGGACAAAATTCCTAAATACGCCAATGACCAAAACGCAATTATTGAAAATTTAAATATTATGGTTGGAATTCTGACAATGTGCTTTTTGTTATTTACTTGTCGTTGCCCACGACTTTGTAAGCGTCAAAATTTTGTTGAAATCTATCCCACGGGAACCGTACATTGTTTCGAGATAAAAAATAGCCTATGTCACGTAGTCCCGACCTCTTGTTAATATTCATGCAAAATTTAAATTCGCGTTTCTTCAGTTTCGAAGCAGTCATCATCAGAATCATCTGAATCGTCCAGCACATTAATAATAACATCAACAACATCATCTAGAACACTGTCATGTTTGCAGTACTTAATCGTCCTCGACTTTAATTACATGGTTAACACAATGCTTCCACTTCTCTACGGAATATCCAGCAAATAACCCCCCTATCACAAGTTGAAGTTCGTCGTCCATAAAAAAAAACAATTGACACGCGATTTCCCGCCAATTTTTTTTTATTAACACGTTTCGTTTCGTTTTATTAACGCGCGTTCAAAGCGAAGGGCGTGGTGTACAGGCGACCTTACCCCATGTTGTCTCTTGTTAAAATGACTTGATTACAATCATTTGTGCAAGCATGATCTGACGAAAATGTAGTTTTAAATGTATAACTTATATGTATATATACTCACTCAGCTGAAGTAACATATCGTTTTTTACCTATTTTTAGAGCCTTTTTGCTGGAAGTTCAGGTTCTTGGGCATCCAGCGAAGTGGTAGCAGGCTGGTTACTCGTGGTATTTCAAGTAATGCCCATTGTGATCGTCTTATTATTCTTCGCCATCTTTAAGTGCAGAGTCAGAGTAGGTACATTATACTCTATGCAGTATCTTTTATTCACAATGGTTTATTTTCACTCAGAATTAATTTACTTTGTTGCAGAACATCGTTCAAGAAAAATGACAAGTTTGCGTCTTTTTAATGAAAATTAGATGTTGTCTGGCTGTTATTTAGATTTTCGTTAAAATAAAATATTTTATCAGAATGACATCTTACTTTATTCACAAATTTTTTTCATAACACCAATTTGTTACCAAAATAAAGGATTATTTTATAATTAGTCATACACACATATCCACATAACAACTTAGAAAGCTGATCATAATAAATAACGCACAATGTTAAAATGGCATTTTTTTGTCTTTTTTTAAAGAGACATTATCTATTATGACCAACAGGAGTATTTTTACACAATATAAATCAAACAAAATATGTTAAATCAGCATACACTGATTGGGGAAAAAACACTCCTTCTATTAATACAGCCTTGGATCTTATTCCTAAAATTAACTGTAACTTAAATAATGAACTTCTCATATAAAAATAATGATAAGCATACTACATACATCTTTCATTAAAACGTTTATAATCTAAGTAGATAGACCGCCAATGTATTCATTGTAATGTTACTTTAGTTTTATTATCGATTTATTTATTATTGACTATTGCAAATTTGTGTCGAGACTAACAACTTACATTAGTAAATAATTTTGCGACGGTAACGATAAATTTTATTTCCATAAATATAATTTATATTCATTGCACCAAAAGATAGTTCTAATGATCTTATTGGGACTAGATGAGTAGATAAACCACCGAAAATAATATTTGGTTTGAATGAAACTCGATCTTTAATTACGTTTTACTGTCCATTTTTATGGCATAACTGGCGTAACAAAAACATGGAAGTCATTTAAAACTTATAAAATTATATACTATACAATACAAAACAGTGCTTCACAATGCGTACACATTGGATATATTTTTATTCAACCACCTAGTTATGCCAATAACGGAAATAATATATAAAGATTGAATGTATTATGCTGATTAATATATCGTGCTAGGTTTATTCGAAGAGAGATGGGTGCATTTCATTCAGGCGACAGGAATAGTCTATTAGGCCCTAGTCCGCATAAGACCAATATTGTAAGGTAAATTGTTGGTGAACAGTCGCATCTTCAAAACTGAATTAGAGATAATATAATTCAACGTGTCTACGTATAGATTTTACACCAAAAATTTACAAAACTAGTTTTACCTACTTTTTTAATACTTAATATGTGATATCAGTAATTGTGTGTATATAAATTATTTTAGTCAAGGACTAATGTACCTTAACAGACTCGGTGCCATCTTATTTTTTTCCTTAAATCTTCGCTACACGCGCGTCATGTTTTTTTTTATATTTACATCTCTCGTTTTTAGTTTTTTTTTCAGTTTGGTACCATATTTTGCAAATTAATCATTGGAAATAATTATTACTCTATTAGTTCATTTACAATTTTAATGTACATTATAGTAGTTCCTGCAGGAAATATTAGCGAAAACCTCAATAGTTTACCTGAATGTAGCCATGCATGATTTACATAAAATATGATAAGAAAAATAAAAGTAATTTAGGTATCAAGATTGTGAAACAGTAACATTCAGAAAACAATAGGATGCATGTGCAGAAAGTATACCAAGATGTAAATGCCGATAGCAGCCGCCAGTGAGACTGCTGATAAAACCGAATTAGAGCCCGAATGTTATGCAGTGAAAACTACTTTATTTGCCTGTAATTTATACTTAGTTTAGGCATATTTTTATTTGAATATAATGCAGGCATTTAGATTACAAAGCAACAAGAAATCTTTACATCACGTCGTGTTATTTACAAAGCAACCAATACAGTAGCGTTTCGCGGTTGCGCATTGTTATAGAAAAAAAAATGAAATTTATTTTCATTAATCTATACAAAAATAAAAGCAAAAAATTGAGTTTATTTTTGAATTACAAGTCAAAACTTTTTTGCATGTAATTGCATTGTTCAAGGAAATTTATAGACATTGTAACAAAACGCGCAAACAAGAGCGCCACTTGCAGTGCAAACGACTCGGTTAAGATATTATATGATAGGGTGAATGTTTCAAAATTTCAGTCAATTATTTCAGTTACTAGAAAAGATGAACAGATGCTTTCGTTTGATTTTAACACACATATAGTATGTTCAAGTTATTAAAAATGATACATCAAAATTCGTAATAGTGTAATATAAACAAAAACACACGGAGCTGCTTAAGTTAATAAATACAAAATTAGACCACTTGTGATGCGATACCAGTAGAGTGGAATTATAAACATCAATTCAATTTTTTTTAAGAAACAAATTGTTATCTTCGATCGAAACTAAACTTACGTTTTTTTTTGTTTGACTTATCTCCGATTTTCTCGTTAATTTTTCGAAAAGGCGTTTAGGTCATTATTTGGCTAGGGCTACACAGACTTATTTGTGCTATAAAGTGCAGAGAGCATCTAGCATTGATAATTATTTTATTTTTAGAAACTAAGTTCTAATGTAACATTGATGTGATAAGCTCTCATAATTCAATCAGTTGTAGCATTCATGACTCAAAACCTATACAAAGACGCTTAAATTTATGAGAAACAATTATATATACTCCTAAGAATAACTGCAGAATGATTTCAAAGAAAGTGTATATAATATTGGGACTTTATACATTTCGTCATAAAATAATTTAATAGCTGCTGTTTATTATAAATAAAATTAAAAAAATTAGTTCGATTAACTCACAACTACTTTGATCCGTTATTATAAATTATAGTCAGAGGAACATACACTAGTTGATTTTTTTAAAACTAAATATACATAATGCAAAGATAGTATATGTAGTACCTTTACAGGGTGTATAAGAAAGAGGAACACTTACTTAAATCACTGAATTTTCCATTTAGTTACGAAGAAAATCCATAAAAACTGATGTCGAAAAATTTTCAAGTTAGTTTTTATGGATTTTCTTAAAAACTGAGTGAATAGTTCCAGAATAAAAAAATATGTACGGTTTAAAATCTTTAACTTCACACATAAAAGTGGGTGGAGTGTTGTCTCCGTTTTTCATAAAAGTGTTTATGAAAAACGGAGACAAAAATACCCGGACATTCAAACCGATAGTTTTTTCAAAAATTCTTATTGTGACTGCATGTTAGAGTCATTTCAGTGATTTAAGTGAGTGTTCCTTTTTCAAATACATCCTGTATATACTGAAATTATTTGGTCATATCAGTGATGAAGCTTGTTTCTAGTTAGTGATTGTGCATTCGCAATACAAAATGAAAGCGTGACAGAGGGTGTTACTACCGAGTAGTGAGAGCTACGTCACAGCCAACTACGTGAACAGTAAGTTGTAATTGTCACTTACAATTCTCTAAGATTTTTTGCTTTTTTGCACAACCTATGTCCAATCCAACAATGTAAAGTCATGTTTCGGTATGTAAAATGTAATAAAAATGTTCATCATGACCATATCTTTATTGGACATTTCCATTACAGATTACGCTAAACTAATATGGTTCATGTAAGATATTTACTGTGATGGCAAACATTATATTTGGACTATTTGGACATAAGTCGTGAGAAAATTATAAGCTATGCCTGTGCTCAATGGAGAAGCAAAATTATGCGAGTTTTAAACTAAGTTCGTTATGTAATAAATAGGCAACACAGACACTTAACTAAAAGGCAGTTTCGATACTATAAAACCTTAATTGCTATGTGTGCTCATGTTTACACAGTAAAACATAAATAACAGACATTCGGGGACTCTGCGCTCAGTCTTACGCATAAAGATTCCACCAAATTAATACAATGGAGGACTAAACTCGTAAACACCTTACGATACAGCTATTTACATTAAAGTATCATTAGCTAAGAGCAAAATTAACACAATCTAACAAAAAAATGAGGCCTCCGAAAAGTGAACATTCTAGAACGTGCTCAAAACAACCATAGACCAACAGAAAACCAAACTAAAGCAAACAAACAAGCAAACACCAGTTCAACACTTCACACTTGATAAATAAATACCGCTACGAGAGGAACAGATTTAAAAAACTAGGATAATGTTAACTTGTGCAAATAAATTATGTGGGATTGGACCAGCGATTACGCTAGACTACTCATTACTTTTTCTACTAAAATATACGAATAAATTCGTTTTATTCTTACGGAACATTTAATGTTATAGTTATGTACATTGCAAGCAGCTGCATCGATATTATTTTATAAATATTACGATATCTGCAATAATTACTAAGGAACATTCATTCTAAGTCAAATCAGTTTCTTTATGAATCAAGATATTGGTCCACAACGATCATCATCATAATAAAGACGGATCAGTGTCATATTTTACATAGCATGAATTGAAATATCATATCTAATTACGTAAAAACATTTTTATATACAGCTGTCAATAACTTATAACCTAATCGTATTTTAAAATATTTTGAAAAATTATAGTATGACAACACATCTCAAAAATATATAAATTATTAGATGCAGTGCAATACTACACTATATTATAATATATTTATTACTATTATATCTATTGTTTGTCTATCTGGAATTTCAATTGTATGTGAATATATAGCTGAGTCGTCTGTTTCTCACTGAAACAATTCCTTTAAAGGCAGGAGTGAGACAAAGATGAGCAAATTGTGCTATTTTCGATAAACTATAATGAATTCCTTTAAATATTGAAGGTTATAATCTGTCTGGTGTCTATTATACATCTCGAAATTAAAATTATTTAGCATTTTAAGTTAATTTTTGTTTTCAATAAAGTCAAGTAAATATCTTGATTCATAATCAAAAGTTATGTCCCAACTATTGTCCAACACTTACATAAATGAAACATTTGTCCCGAGCTATTCGCCGGATCTATACACTCTCTCCAGCCTAACCTAACCAACCCACAATCCCAAATAAACCAATTAACAATCAAGTTATACATATAAAAGCTTAGCAAGTTAGTATATAACTCTGTTTTAGAGACTATTATACAAAACTAAACCTATTTCGTTTCATTATTCTAATAGGTAAATTGACTAATTATAAGATTAAATACTCCTTCATTATAATTTGGACACAATCGAAGTGTATTTAAAGATATTGTTTAAACACCAAACGGTGTCGCTTTCATACCACTAAGTAGAAAAGCTAGCATAGCAGTAATTTCAAATAATATCCATATTTTTTGGTCAATTTCGTAATATTAGCTTTCAAATACCTAATAAGGCATGGTGTATTGCCTTGCATAGTTTTGAGAAAAATTACATCCAAACTCGTGACTATTTCCAAACAACAACAACATGAGTGAGATCAATGGTCATCGGGATCACTTATTTATAATAATAATAATAAATGGATAGCATAGCTATTAATAAACTTGTAATATCAAACTAGCTAGTCATCTCTAAAGCAATGCACTTTTTACTAACATACAAAAATCAATTCATATACTATACCTAATGGACATTAACATAAATTATAGCACTTATGCTATCTCACTTACTTCCAGTCAAACACGTGTCACATTTTGAATGTTAATAATGATAACCAATACGTAAATTTTAAACTCCAACAATCAGCTAGTTTGATCGTAACACTAAGGTTGTCACTCATATCCCCTGATAGGATAAGTGCCTTATATCCATAACTTTTAGGAAGTCACAAGTGCAATCTTATGTTTTGTATATTTTCAAACAGAATAAACATAGAGTTCAATGAATTTGAATAATATTAAAAACAGACACTCCTCACAACATATCAACGGCGAGATAATAATATAATCTATTTATATTTAACACTTATACTCGGTTTAACAATATTTATACAATAGAGCGTGCACAACTAAACTATCCGCTGTAATCGTCCACAAACACTCCATATCACAAGTATCGAAGGGCACATGTCACTCACTGCCATCGTCAGTCCGTCAAAGCACCGTTACCAAATACATCGCCAGCATTTATTTCTCGACCCCTTAATTTATCGCTTATCACTATTTAATTCAAGGTACATATTTTTCACTTAATACTCTCGCGTTCGTCCCAAAATATCAGCAACCGTCTTTCTTAAATACGTTTCGTATCTACAAGAATGTGTACTGATATTTTCTGACCAGTACATTTTAACGGGTCTGTACAACCTACCGGTCGAATATATCAATCGAGTATTAATCTCCAAAAGAAATATGTATTTTGAATTAGCACTAGTTTCCTACAATATTTTTTTACATTTTTTTATAATTTATAAACACCACAATTCCATATCGTCGAGGAGAAAGATTACGAGCACACGGAGGAGGAGGGAGGATTCGCGACAAGAGTCACGCGGCAACTCGCACTGCGAGTTGACGGGAACCGAACGAGGCGACGGGAGCCTCTCCACCCCTCCGCGGGCACACTAATATACTATTTACAAATATCACGGCCGGGAACCGATCTAGTGGACTACACAACAGTTCCGCGGCGGTTTCGTCTCAACTACGCTACGAAGTGCTCTCGACCGGGAAACGAAAAAGTCATTTTTGTACTGCACAGTCGACAAATAGTGACTTCAGATCTAGGCCTGGCGGGGCTCGGGCGCCGCGCGCGGCGGCAGCGAGTCGTGGCGCCGGTACATGAGCAGGTACGGCATGCGCGGCGCCTTGGGCTTCAGCACCGCGCCCTCGCCCAGCGGCGTCACCGACGAGTCGTCGTACCTGCAACAGTCGGCGCGTCAGCGAGGGCCCGCACTGCGCCGGTGCTCCCGCGCACCGGTCGATTCTCAGTTAGCGTTGATCCACATTTTACCGTGATCTTTTCACGATTGGAGACGAAAAATAAAAAACATCATTGTTGGAAACGATCCCAGTGCACACATTTTTTTGTACAAAAAATATTAATCCGAATGGATGTAAAACTCGAATCTCCCAAATAGACCGTGACTCTTACAATATTTTAGATGGTATTTTTGTTATCTTTATATGAAAAAGTATTTTTTATTTGATTATAACTTCATTTTTTTTAATCCTATTTGACTAAAAACGCTTATTTGTACACCTTTAAGTAAAATGTAGAGATAATTATTATTGTGAACAAACCAATAATATTTCAATTTATTGAACCATACCATAAAATATTACTAACATGAACTTACTAATTTTCTTATATGTGGATTACATTACAAGAAAATTAGTAAGTTTCACATATAATCAACATTACGAAAACTGATTTTGTGTACCATATAAACTGTCATACTTTTTTGAATGCATATTAATATCTAATCCCAAAGCTTTAATAAATTTGCATAAAACTTATAAGATATTTATTTACCTGATCCAGCCCACTTGACCGTGGAACGTATCAGTGAGATAATGGCCCTTTACAGCCTCGACGCCTTCATGGTACACGACAGCAAACAGCTTGTAGACGCGCTGCTTACTCGTGTACTTCAACTTTGACGACATTATTTCTGAAACGTAATATTCTAACAATTAGTACACTAGTAATACAGGCCAGCTTCTATTATTAACTAAAATCATTGTCTCAGTTATAATTTACCACATATAAATGACATTTGTATGTCATTTCAGAGACGAAAAATAAATACCATCATTGTAAAACTTTTGAAGGCCCACATAATAAATAGCAGATCATCAAGATTTAGTTATGATTACAAAATGTGTATTCAAAACGGGATCTTATTACTAACACACATCCTTGACTTGTATAAAGAAAATACATAAATATATAACGAAAAGAGTAGACATATCATTGACCAGTCTTGAAAATGTTCCAGCCTGGTTTTATTTGTTTCGATTTTTGAACATGGAAGAAAAATGGGTTCTTGATCATTCGTTTCTGGATTCAAATCCAGAGACGAAAGAACAGTAAACGACTTCGAACGAACGACGAAGAGGCCATCCTTACATACTCCGAAGAAATTTATAATTTCGAGCTTTGCAGGCAAGGTTATGACTTTCGGTTTCTAGACTATGGCTCAGTATCGAATGGTTGACCGATTCGTTGCGGAATGGCACGCCAGGCGTGCCATCGATTTCTTTTCTGTAATTTTTAAAACCGTTATAACTCGCTCAAATTGCGTTTTTGGAATATTTATGCAAGGCAAAAGATTCATTATTTTGCAAGTAGTTCATGCCAGCCGCCTTCGTTTCTGCATATTCCGTGAATTTTTTTTTTTTTAGGAGTTGACAGCCTTTTTTGTCGGAAGCATTCTTTTTGTTCTGTAGGTTTTAATTTTAAATCATTTTGTGGAAAAATATTCGCTAATATAGGTTAACAAACACTAATAGCGAAAACGATGGCGATGAGTGCTTATTATTTGTGCTTACGAACTCTGAGTACGTTACGTACGAGAACGCAATGCCTTTTTCTTACGGTTTAATTTTGCTTAAAAAAAAACAATCCTAACGTCGTCGGCGGCGTCGTTAAAACAGATAAGAGTTACGCGATAGAAAAAGAGGCAACTTCTAGGTGAATATAACTGTCGATGATTAATAGCGCTGTGCAATCTATTGCAAATTTGTGTCGGAGCAAGAGTCGCCGTTTATTTAAATGATTTTGAAGAGTGAGATTTCTGTACTTGTATTATGTATTCTGTAGTCTTACCCTATAACTTACTCATTATTATTAGTTTTTGATTAGATGTCGTAAATACATGACGGCATCGCTAACGTAGTATGTAGTATAATTTTAGATATTTAGTATATGTAGTATTTATGATAACAGTATAATTTTAGATACGAGAGCAGTTATATAAGTCACTGACTTTTGAATAAAATATTTTTTTAGCAAATAAGCGTTTTACTGCTCAACTTACTTTTTTCTTTTCAAATTTTTTAAAAGGTTTTCAAGGCCCTCAAAATAGGCGTTTGTTTCAGTGATGACCTCTTCATACGACCTAAATCTTTTAAGATCATGCTTTTTCTTTTCTTGACGTTTTGAAATAGGAAATAATCGCAGGATTGCAATCTGAAGAAATGAGCAGTTAGCTGGTTCGTGCCATGGTTACCACGCATGCGTGCAACCGTGGAGCACTTCTTTGTTCGCCAAATGCTGACGTTTTTGCTTCAAATCAATATCGAATCCATCCGAAAGTTCTGAATATTATTCGCCAGTGATCGTTTTGTGATCAAGGTAATTGTTGTGAATGATACAGTGTGCATCCCAAAAAACCGTGGCCATGACCTTTTGGCCGACAAACCCACCATGACTTCCTTTGGTGCATCCTTACCATTGAAACCCCCTTTCTTGATTGTTCCTTGGTCTTTGATGTTTTCAATAGCTGTCAAACCCAAAGTAAATGACGTAGTTTGCTCATAATTTGATAGGAGAGCATATAATAGAAGACAGTTGTCAGGAGCAGTGTTAAATTTAATGTTACTTTTCGGGAAATTAAAATCAACTCACTAACTTCTCAAACGCACCTAGTATCATTTACACTTTAATAGGACCTGCTAGCATAAATTTATGTCATGTATGTGACATAAATTTATGTGTTTAATTTATGTGACTTACTTGGATCAATCTTCAGGTCAATAGGAAAATCGATGTTTTTAACGATCTTAGCCGTGTGACCGTCCGCGTCGAGTTGAAAACATTTAAGGTGCAGCAACAGCACCACGGGTAGCTGCTCCAGAGACAGCTGCTGCCAGGCGTCGGACACGCCCTCCAGCGTGTCTTTCCCCGCCAATAGCTCCAGAGCATCCTTTACGCTGTTAGCGCGCTGTCAGGGTAAAAATATATTATTTTCGATGCACTTGTTAACGTGTTTTGTATAAAGGTTTTTAAAAATTCAGCTTATATTTGCCACATTACATTAATTCAGAGACGAAAAATAGAGTCATCATTTAACATTTATTTCGAGCATTATTGGTTGCTGTGATGTGAACTAACCTTAGTAATTCACATCGTAAAATTATACACCCGTATAATTTAGTAAAATGTTCTTAGTATGTATTTGAAAATAGAACATGTTTTACTTATATCACTGAAAGGGTATGACTAGCATGCAGTTACAATAAAACATTTTGAAAATAAAACTATTTGTTTATAAGTTATGACAGTTTGAATTTCTAGGTATTTTTACCTCGGTTTCTCATAAAAGCAGTAAAGTTATAGATTTTAAATCGTAAGTATTTTTTTATTTTGGAATTATTTACTCAGTTTTTGAGAAACTTCATAAATACGAACTTAAAAAAATATTCGAAGTTAGTTTTTATGGATTCACTTAGTAACAGAATGCAATAATCCAAAATAAAAAATGTGTACCATTTAAAATCTTTAACTCTACACATTCCACCTACTTTTATGAAAAATGGAGTCAAAAATACCTGGAAATTCAAACGGTCATAACTTGTAAACGGATATTTTTTAAAAAAAATCCTTTTGTAACTGCATGCTACAGTCATGCCCTTTCAGTGATTTAAGTAAGTGTTTTATTTCAAAAAAACACCCCCTTTTATATCATATAAATTAAATTATATTTCTTTTCAGTGTTTTAATTAGAGGAGAGACAGAGAGAAATAAGAGGTCAGAGACACCTTTATTTCTCTGTCCTTATTTTTGAAAGAATGAAATGAAGTAAATAATTTTTAGTAATGAACTACACAATATGTATTTGTTGTTTTTTTGTAAAAATTCTATTTAACATATTAGGTATCTAGTTATAGGGGTTCGAATTTACAGTTGTCTAGTTGTTCGGTGTAATATAACCGAACACCTTAGTAAGCAATAAGCGAGTCACGCGCGTTTACCTAATTAGAGCAAGCGTGTATCGATCGAGTCAGTGCACTTTGTGTGACCGCGACATTCGGGTGCATTCATTGCAACATTCTAACATTTTCTTTAAACATAACATGTACTAAAATTTCTAACTTTTAAGAACATATTCTGTTAATGAACAATATATATTTTGTGTAACATTCAAAACATCTCTTATTTAACAATCACTGCAAACCTCGCGCTACACCGTACACCAGTACTGTGTCAAATTTTAGTTATACTAAAACCTAAGTCAATTATTATTTGTTTTACAAGCGAAGGTAGTCGCTCACCTCGATGTCGAGCTGCAGCGTGAAGAAGGGCTGCACGGCGTCGGTGACGACGTGCTGCGGCGCGCGGTGCAGGCGCAGGCGCGTGCGGCCGCGGAAGATGTCGGCCACGGGCGTGCGGCGCGCCGCCCAGCGCCGCTCCACGGCGCCGCGGTTGCGCGGGCCCATGACCTTCCACGAGTCGTCGTCGTCAGACTCCGACGCGCCCGCGCCCGCACCCGCGCACGCGCCCAGGGGCTCCGGGCCCTCCACCAGTTTCATTAGCTGCCGATTATATATTGTTTTCTTAAAACTTAAGATATACCCTATGAAAACAAAGTCACATAGTTTGTTCTGCTCTGTTTAACGCTGCAATTTTTATTTAAAGGCACTTTAGAACAAATGAATGGATACTGCTCTTAAATATTCATTATTAACTGTTCGCTATTTTGACAGTTTGCTATTTTGACGGATTGCGATTTTCACGAATTTGACTATACGCGATCAAACGACTTCCACAGAATGCAAGAAAAAGAGAGGAAAGATGTTACACATCAAGAATGTCTCACCTCAAGCATCTCATCATTGAGCGAGTTAAGCAAACAGCCGAGGAACTCCTCGGCGTCCTCCTGGCGGCCCTCCTGCGAGCCGGGGAAGGGGCGCAGCGCGCGCAGCACGCGCTGCCCCGCGCCGCCCTCCAGCGGCGGGCCCGCCGGCACCGCGGGCGCGCCCCCCGCACTTGCCGCGCCACCCGCGCCGCGCCCGCCGCGACCCGCCGGCGCCAGCGGGCTGAACTCGTAGCACAGCTCCACCCTATACGGTAACATTACATGTATCAATAACCATCGTATCTAACCACTAGACCGTCTAAAAAGACAAACAACAGCTCAGCTTAGGATTGTAGATCTTTTTTCTTTCCATGTAAAAGACGACTCCCGCACTAGAATTGATTCCTGTGTCGCAATGTTACTCTTTAAAAACATTTAAATGATGAAAAAAGTTGTCTCTAGTCTGAGAGCAAAGTGTCTTTGGCTATCCATGCAATCGTTTATTACGGTTTGTTACCACCTTAAGTTACTTATTTTCATGAAATCAATCGCCATTATTCTTTTGCTAATTAGTTTTCATTAAACCAAGAGTTAACATGGCATTGAATGCGTAAATGAGTTACTTAAATGCAAAACCGACCCATTGTATTTGTGTAGTCTCATATGACCGTATTTCATTAATTATTTGACTTATTGTTAATTAAACTTACAACGAGTCAATGACGGGTGTGCTGGACTTCCCACGTCGCGTTTGATATGGTAGCGCCTTAAGCATGTTGTAGAATGGCGGACAAGCTATTAGAGCCTGCAGTATAGCGTTGACGTAGCAGAAGTTGGAGCGGTTAGTGAGGCCCCGCGGCAGCAGGGACACCGGGCGGTTGTCGAGCTGGTACTTCACCAGAAACTCTGGAATTATGGTGAGGTTTTAGATATAAGCCAGAGTGACAGTGAGTTATGTGAGTTTCATTGAGGCGAGTGTAAAACATCACATTGTGATCATCAAACTAAAAGTCTGCAAGCAGGCTCGTGAATATGAGATTACAATACTCTTTTTTTTTTTAATGAATTATTTTATCAGATAGGAACTCCCCAGTCTAGAGAACTCGTTGCTAATTTTTTTAAAACATCTTAAAAAGTTATCTGACTTTTTGTGTGACCATTTCGAAGCTATTTAATGGAATACCGTACTGTAATTATTGGTAGCTATTTGAGTAGCCTATTTATTCTAATAAAACATAAATAACAAGTATAAAAAATACAAAAAGATATTTAGTTGAATGAATCTTACCTCCCATTCTGTACGAGTTGGGATCATCACTGAAGGGCGAGGGTTGAACAGGCACAGCCGGGGTGGGTTCTTTGTTCACGGACATTTCCCGCACTTCCGACGCGGGAGGTACGGCGCGAGCGCCTCCAGCTGTAGCATTTACTGAAGTTTTCTCCGAGTACGACAGTGGAAGTGGCGCTGTTGTTGTAGCGGAGCGCGGAGTGGGGGAACTCTTATCTACTGTCGTCGTTTGGAGCGGCGACGCATCGTAAGGCGGAACCTTAGCGACTGGTTTTTGCACATTGGGTACGGTCGGCGGATTGGCCGCTGTAGGACTGGCGGGCTCTTCGGGTGCAACCGCAAGTATTGGAAGCGGTGCGGGTGCGGGCGCGGGCGCGGGTGGCACAGAAGCAGCGGGTCCACTTGCTTTGTTGGAGAACAGGCTAGCCCAAGACTTGCCGGGGGCGGGTTGAGGTTGCGGCGGTAGCACTGGCGGAGGTGCGGGATCGCCGCGGTTGCGGGGTGTAGGCGGCGGCGGGAAGTCTGACGCCGTGGGAGCTGGTGGGGGAGGCTGAGGAGCTGGGGGCGGCTCGGGAGCAGACGGACCTTTGCGTGAGTGACCAAATGGAGCCTTATTTGTCACGATAAGCGGTGGCCCGGTTGAGTGTAGTGTTATCGAGATCGGCATCGGGGCCTTGCTCGGGGGTAAGGGCGGCTCCCGTTTGACATGTTCTACCGTTGGAGCACTTCTCTCGGTCTCGCTGTTCTCATTAGACGGGGAGCGATTAGTTGGACCGTCGCGTTTTTGTCTGCTAAAAGGAGCTTTAGGAGTAGACGCTGCTTGCTGTACAGGTACAACGGTCTGAGGAACGGCTGGTTTCGTCGGCTGCTTCCCGGAAAAAGGTGCGGAGGGACCCTTAGCCGCTTTTCCTGTCGTAGGCGGAATCTTGTTGGCAGGCATCTGGTTGACAGCAGGGGTTGTTGCAGGGAAGGTCTTTGACACAGGGGACTGACTAGTAATAGTCGTTTCAACTTTGGTCTCAGTCGCTATCCATGTCGTTTTAGGGGTATCAGTCTTGGCCGTAACGACGGGGACTTTTTCGCTCGGCGACGGTGGTTTCGGTAGAGGGGGGTCGGCAGTTCGATCACTCTGCTTAGGACTGCACGGATCCTTAGTAATTTTGAGATCTTTAATAGGTAGCGACTCGACGGAGCTCGCAGGCGCTGATGCTGAAGCTGTAGCCGGGGGCTGTGAAGCCTTCTGCTCTTGAGGTTTTTCAGGTAGGTATGTCTTATTTTGACTCTGACCCTGAACGAAGTTTTTGGCGTGCACGTTAAACTGGTGTGGAGTCGTCTGAGGCGCCTGCTGCTGCGGAATGGGTACCGGTGGTGGATGCGGGGGTGGAGGTAGATACATGGGCGGCATGTACTCAACGCCACCCTCAACGGGCGGACCGTACGGTGGCGCCGCGTAGTGTGCGGTCGCGTAATACGCGTCCACCGCCTCCTGCTCCATCACTACTTCCTGCTGATACTCATCGGGACCTTTGTCTGGGTCGCCCTCCACGGGCATCGGATACTCAGGATAGTAAGGAGGATATGCGTAGGGTCCGTAGACGACCGGCTGGTACACTGGCAGGTGATAGAGAGGTGCGCCCTGGGCTTGCGCCGCTGGGTAGTATTGCGGATACTGCAGGTAGTAGGGCGGAGGTTGAGGCGGAGGAGAGGGAGCGCGCTTACCGCGGCGCTCGCGGCGCGGCGCGCGTGCTGCGCGTTCAGCAGGCGCGGGCGGCGCGTACTGCGGCTGCGGCGGTTGGTAGTACTGCCCCATGTAGCCGTGTACGTTGACGTTGGCCGTCACCTGGCTCACGTACACGTTGGGTGGCGCCACGGGCCAGTGGTGGTTGTGGTGCGGCGGCGGGTAGGCGGGCGGCGGCTGCGCATAGGGCGGGGGCGGCGCATGGGGCGCGTGCGGCGGGGCGGCACCGCCGCGCGCTGGCGAGTGGGGCGCCATCTCGCACTCGCCGCCCGAAAGGCTGTCCACGCTGCTCGACACGGTCGGTGGTCCCACCGAGCTCGACGAACAGGATGATGGATCTGATTGAATTATAAAATCACCACTTCAATCAGTAAGCAATTGAAAAATGTAGGTATGCATCACGATTAGACCGTTAATGCCGTGTGCTGCTCATTTCAGTAAACTATTAATGTCCGTTGTGTACATAAAAATTGTTAAACTAGTAGTTTGTCTAATTAGATGTTAGTTTATACATATATTTGATTATTTAATGTTTACCTATAGCAGGTTCGCTCCAGCCGCCGACGAGACTACTCGCCGAGTTGTCCGGAATCCGCTCGTATAGTGCGCACTGCAGTTTGTTCAATTCTGCTTCCTTCACATCAGATAAGTCTAGGAACTCATAGTCCTGAAACACATCAAGTACATTTAACAAATAATCTACACACACCCACCTTCCAATCGAAATCTATTATAAAAAGTCTCTTACATGTATCATGGATAGTAAAATAATATGTACAATATATCTGCTTAGTGAGTTTCACATTCCATACAAGTTTTGATCTATTTAAGCACTTGTTATGTTCCTTTGTATTTGTTTCACACTGTAATACATAAAAATATTTATGCATGAAGCTACATAGTATGTATCTCTGTCCATTCATTTATTTTCTATTTGACAGTTGCTGGAGAACGTGTCAGAGTTCGTAAAATTAAACTTAAAAACGCGCAGTTAGAAAAATATATAAATTACCTATTGTAATCCAATTATAGTATTCATTACCCCTCGTAGAGGTTATGATACTGCAAATATAGTTTTCATAATAAATGATTACTGCTTTGCGCAATAAAAAGAGTTACGTCCTATTATACGTAGGGATGAGAACTAATGTTTCTAATACATATTTATGAATTGATGTATTTGTAAATCAGCATAAAAAGCTTTAATTTCGTCTATTATTATGAATAGTTGTATTCAAATGTATTTGCAATGAATAATGTTGAAATTCAAACTTAAAAGTACTTAACGAACAATTAGATGATGATACACACTAGATTTGTCATTTGAGTCCTCAGTAACATTATTATTCTTTTGTATAAACTAGCGACCCACCTGGCTTCGCACGGGTAGTACAAACTGCCCAAAAAAAAAACTTCACCCGATCGCCATCAAAGTACACAGGATCAAACGTAGGGCTTAATAAATCGCAATTGCAGTCCATAGGAACATCGATTTTTATACATAGGTACATATTATATGTACATATGACCAGATATATAAAACGTGTGTATCATTTATTAAACGTGTCCTTTAATAAATTGTTTAAAGTTTTTACTTTTATTAAAAAAAAAAAAAAACAATTATTAAACGCAACATGGTCATCACTAATAGATTACTTAGGGGAACTGTCATAAACAAAATAAAAGAATAGACAGAGTATAGAGGATTATTTCTTTAAATGTCATGAATTAAATACATCCAGAACTATTTCGAATGTATATGCCTTAGGCATTGAGAAAAATTTTAAAACATCTACCAAGAAATATGTCTACATTGGTGAGATCCCTAGTTTTCAAAATGATATAATAATATAACCTAATTACATTATTCTTATGGCTCCTACACAGGGGCAAGCCGCGGGGCGTCCGGCGGCTTATAAACCCACCGGCTATGCCGCATAAAAAAGCCGCCCGGGTATGCCGGTTTTTTTCTTTTTACTTCAGTACTATTCAGCAAAAAATTCAAAATCTTTGTATGTCATTCTTAAAAAACTCAAACGAAGGACACTCCACATTATCCTTTTTATAGTTTTCTATCATTACTGTACCATTTTGCCATTTTATATATTTTAAACTTGGGCTCATGCAAAACCTTTTTTTATTTTTTTTGACATATTAAAATAAAAGCTACAGCTGCGATGGCAGGCAACTTCGTTATTCATCGTAATCGATAACCAACCACAAAATGTGCACCTCACTAGCGTTTTATACGACTGTCACAGCTGGAATGATGCTCGGCGGCTTTGTGCAAGTTTCTGCGGCACGTGCCGGCGGAACAGACGCCCCGGAAATGCCGGCGGCACGTGCTGCTCGACAAAACCCGGCGGTCTGTGCCGCCGGCATTGTGTGCCTTTTTACTATATTACTGTATATTTTTTATACACTTCTGTTGCAAGATGAATTGCAACTGACTTCATAAACAAATTGTTATTGTCTTTATTCAGAAGCAGTAGCATATTAAAAAGGTAGATTTATCAACTCACAAGTATCACTAACAACAGCAATAAATATGTCTTTGTTGCGCAATTACGTATGTAACATATTAAACTATTTTTATTTCAATACAGAGTATGTTTAGACAAACACATAACAGTGAACAGGAACCAGATACATATACAATTTTATTCGCTTCCTCTGAAAACTGAAGCTTTGAAAAAAGTTTTAATAGCCCTTTACTCTATTAAAACTTCCTTCCTTAGTAGTAGTACACTAGGAAGGGAGCAGTTACAATGTAAATTAAAAATGTTTTCCTAAATACTGATAGCCTATTAAGTTGCCGGCCATAATTGATCTACTGCATGTTGAAACTTTTTAATTTTACTGTAAATTACCGATTTTATGTTTGTAAAGGCCATGTTCCTATAATTCCCATCTGATACATGAAAATTAAAAATAGTAACCATGTCGCCTGAAAGATTTTGAAATATTCATAATTAAGATATTTATTATTTATGCCCAAATAAAGTTGGATAGGTTGTAGCTATGAAAGTTAGGGAGTGCCTTCAATGAAAAAACAAAACATACTAAATTTTAGCAAGCAAGTAGTAAGTCTAGTATTACACTAGGACAGATTCAAATTTGGTGGAGATCTAATAACAATTTCTAGCAATAGTAATAGGATATAGACATAATAATTGGATATTTGAAGCCTAGCTGGCCTACGAGATTGTAACTTGTAGGAGGTTACCAGTCCCTTATGTAAAAAATTATGTTCAAAAGTTCAAGAGTAATTACAGAAAAAAATGTAATATAGTATTAGGCATGTCAAACCGTGGCAATAACACTAGCATTTCATAGCAATCTCATAGCATTGACATAACAGAGATTGATATCTCACATAAACTGGTATAAAACCATATATATATATATTAACAGTTTGAAGTAGGAGTTAAAGGTATTTAAATACACTGTTAACAGCTGTCATCAGGTGAACCATGTAGGTATATGTTACTGTGAATGTTTGAATTTAGTGAATGTTAAGATGCACCGGTGTATGACGACAATCGTCAATTGCGATGGTGTAAGTCCGAAATTATTTCATTTATTTATTTGAATCGAACATACACTGGTTAATGTTAACATACACCAAAGCGATTTTAGATTTAGCAATTTACAATATACGCGAATGTTAACACCCACCAGTATTTCTTCGAAAAGCGAGAAAGGAAATATTATATTTTTCTCATTTATAAGTTTTATCGCAATCGGGTCAGTAGTTTTTGCGTGAAAGAGTAACAAACATCCATACATCTACACATCCATACATCCTCACAAACTTTCACGTTTATAATATTAGTAGGAAGTAGGATTCGACTGTTTTGGTCTGCAACATATTACGGAGGTTTCACTAATGTTTGACAAAAAAAAATTAATTTTGGAATAGAATTCGGTTTTGGCACTCGCCGGCCGCTACCGCGGTATTCTAACCTAAACCTAGTCATTTCTGTTCAATTGATTTACCCTACTAACTTTTCCAAATCATATTTTCAAATTACCGTCGTTCATCTTGAAGATACATCAAGTCGTCGTGGTGTGATAACATTCACTGGTGAATGACCGAAATCGTAAGGAAAAGAATAAATAACGAAGATTCACCAGCTAGCTTCGTCAGGCAATTCAGAGGTATGTAATACCTCTTTGTGATCGCGTTAATTCCCGTACGTAGATAATATCATGGAACGCGAAAGTTTAAGTTAGTATGTCAAAATTTCTTACAAACGCACGTACGCATTTATAATAGTATAATTAAATTTAGCATTAAATTGTAATAAATGATAAATAAGACCTTTTTAACCCCCGACGCAAAAAGAGGGGTGTTATAAGTTTGTCGTGTTTGTGTTACTGTCAGTGGCATCATAGCTCTCAAACGGATGAACCGATTTGAGTGCATTTTTTTTTCGTTTGAAAGGTGACTTGATAGAGTGTTCTTTAGATATGATTTAAGAAAGTCTGTTCAGCCATTAAGAGATCATCAGCTCTTTTGTAATCGTTGAAAGGATTTTCAAGTCAGGGGTATTTTAAATTTGTAATACATATAATCCCCCTGCTGTGTTATAACAACACTTTTAGTCAGTGACATTTCTTCTTTCAAACCATATATCTCAGTCATCTATACAAACCCATGCAAGTTTAAACTAAATGTACAATAATAATTGATTTTAGTATTTGTTATCGATAAATTTAAAATATCCCTGACTCGAACATCGAGCTACGATGCTAAAGACACACAGTAACGGCACACTTATAACACCCCCCTTTTTGCGTCAGGGGTTAAAAATTTATAGGTATGTAATCCATCATTATATAGAAATTCATGAAATGTGTATAATGTCTAAATTCGACAGGCAATATGTGAAACAAATTTAATTATACATGTTTCCAAGGAATCTCATCAATACATCTCCTAAATATCACTCAGAAATGTGCTAAACCGAGATATCGGTAAGTGCAAAAGCAGCGAGGGCGCGGGTGGGGTGTCGTTACTGCGTCATTCGCGTGCTGGCGAAAATATGAATCGAATTTATCTGACAAGGATTCAAAGAGTGTCTTTGCAAGAAAGATTGTAGTTCATCAAAATTTTTATGCCTCAAAAATAAGTAAGTTTGTAGTACATAAAATGAATGAACAATTTGAGGAAGACAATCTTTACTTTTTATAAAGTGACCTGGTTGAGCTTTTAAAAGAAATTATATTTTTATTTTACTTATAAACTACTCATGTCTATAATATTTCTAACATTTCATGGTATGTGCAATAATAATTTTGATTGTAGCAGCATTCAGCTTTTATTCCGGGGTTAAGAGTTTATATAATAAATATCATATAAAATAAGATGTGAATTGAGAGTTCGGTACGCTTGGTTAGTTTCTTTTTCACCACAGCAGCTAATTGTAATGTATCAATGATAAATTCTTACAAATTATTAATCTACCTATGGAATATGGATTCAAGACAGGCCAGTGGTAAACTTTTTGTAATAAAAGATATTTTTCTGTCATCAAATCAAATTTCAAAATTATTTATTCATTAAACTATTATAAATATGTAAATGGCTAAAAAGCCTGTCTTGTATGATGTTTATAAATTTTTTCAAAATTTATTTCTTGAATACATATACATCTTTATACATTATAAAGATTCACTAGTATAGTTGCGCTGGCTCCAATGAAAATTGGGAAAAGGACAGGCAGATGACTAGGATAGCTGAATTTGGATATATGTATCCAAATTCAACTATACTAGCCTAAGGATTTTTGACGAAACCACAAGACTGCTTCGGGTGTGTTACCTAATTTAGAAAATACCACATCCCCAAAAGTTTACTAATACGAAACACTTAACATCAAATGCATGCTACAACGAAAAACTTAATGCTTGTAGCCATGATCTTGAATAACCAAATCTCTAACATGATGGTGTGCATTCGCATGTGCATGCATTGTTAAGTGTTTCATGTTCCTAAAAAAATTTACTACAAAATTTCAAAGTAAAGATTACGCTACTACTATACTCATAAACCTAATTAATGATATGACTGAACTTAAATTATGGACAAAATTAATTTAGAAAAAATGTACTTTCCAAGAATGTGCAACCCCAAGAGCTTTTTTTTGTGATTTCTTACATTTAGTTAATTACCTAAACAATTAGAGCTTTTTCAGCTAGTCAACAAAATTACTATTTATAGATATTAAAAAAATTGCTAATATTGTTACATTAACTTAATATCTTAAAGTAAACATTTTAATACCATGCACATTACCTGTTCAAGAAATTATATAATTAAATCAGAAACTTCTAAATAAGACCCACATTTACACATAAATTTTCTATCAACATGACACTAATTTACGTGACCAACATATTTTCAAATAGATTTTAAAACAGATTTAACATATATGAACAAGTTTGAATTTTGATAAGATTTCCCTCAAAATGTTTAACGGTTATATAACTATCAACAGTGGGTAAAATATTTCAAGAAAAAAAATGAAGTTCTTTAAATATATTATTGGAATATAATTGCATTCTAAATAATTATACTAGCAGTTGGAGAGAACTGAAAAATACCTCTATACTGAAGCAATGTGTAAGTATTAGCTGAAAAAATACCTAAAGTAAACCCCTTTAAATAAGAACCCATGACATCAGCTTCATTTAATATTTTTTTTTTATGAAATAATAAATTTGAGTTTCAGTTTCTGTAAATTGTACGTACAGAAATGACAAGCTGTTTGAACGTTGGACTTACGGCTTGTCAAATTTATAGGTTATATCTAATTCGGAACTTTAAACTACAAGTAAATTGATACACATACCAGGGTCGTAAAGGTTAAACTACGGACATAAATGCAACAGTAATGTTACCGTGCAATCTATATAATATAAAGTAACCTTTGTGCCGACTAAACAATAACAAATCAATAGAACATGTGGTTCTACCATGAAATGCAATAGTGAAAATGACATACCTATAACTGAACCAATGTATATCGAAGAGACTCCCATTGGACTTTCTTTCAACTAAAGCATGATTACCAGCGTCTAATTCTTTCTTGCACTAACGTAAAGCTGCAAAATATTCGGAACATTTGGAGGACTATAAGATGGCGTAACAACGCTCAGTTGCCGGGTATCATCCGAGTATTGACAAATCAACTTATTGGTGATTCTTATTTTGTAAATCCGAAACTGGACACTATATATTTATCAGTAACTATAGGCACTTACCTCCCACGTGCAAACAATTTCTGGAAAGAGATATTTTTTCTAATGTAATGGCCAGTTTCAATATTACCAAAACAAGAAACAAAAGCCAAACAAATGTTCAAGTAAATAAACTGCAATAATGTAACCCTTACCGTTTTCATCAAATCCATGGCCTTTTTAGGAACACCATCACGAATTTTAACGCCGTGAATAATCTAAACAAAGCAGCGGCTTTACAGAAAAATATCTTAGAACGGGATCAACGTCGAGGCCATGCACTCTCTCAACACATAACAGGATGTGACAAAACCCGCGCCATTTTTAACTTTTTAAGACACTGTTTTCCAACCAATTTCAGCCAATAGGAATGCGAGATTTTGACCAAAAACTACAATCACAGACTAACTTCATGGATTTATAGAGTTCTATTCAAGACCCAGGCAAATACAAATAAAACGTGAATCCGATCCACTTTTTTTCGTTTTCCTTTAATCCATATTTTGTTTATTAATAGGCATCTTAGAAATACGGTTGATGAACATAAGACATAAAATTCATAACTATCAGGAGATTAGTTTACCAGCAGCATATGAATTTGTGGGTAACTTTACAAATTGCGTTACAAATTATTTCGAAGTGCTGCTATGTGTTCGGTGTTCTTTAAACATACTTAATATGTAAGGACTGGGTCTAATAACTGATTTTGCATTATAACTTATTCTGTTTTATATACCATTTCATAAATACTTTTAATTACTAAGGTTTCTCAATGGTGATTAGATTACATTTTCCGTATCGCCGTCGCGCCTCGCTATCATATGGTATAATTTATGCTAATGTTAGAAAGTCGTAGCGCAAGAGCTCATAACAAATTTTGAGTAGGTATTTAAATTTTAAACAGTAAAATTGAAAACTACTTGCATGATTATGTAAGGGACAAGACCAAATGTGCCGATGTGTAATTTTAACTGAACAATGCGTGCGCATAGGGTATTAGGTACACCCTTTTTTGAAAATATTTATTTATAAAGTATTTTAGTTCAGACATTTTACTTTGCCCGAAATTATGATCCATTATGTATACTTATTGCTTGAAGAATCTTTTGCCACTTAATGTTAAAATAATGGTTGGGCACACTTTAATCTGTCGCTTCTAAAGTGATGCATGTATTTGTCTTTTTCATATCCACCGAATTATTGCTAAGAGTATTCGTATAATTTATAATCTTTACAAATATGTATGACCATGTATTTGCTTATCGTCCTGAACATAAATAATGTCCTGAACTTGTTAATCTTTCTTGTAAATCTTAATAATTCGCAGGCACCGATGTTTACGTGCTGCCACTATATCCTTCTCTTTTCACAATTTCCCTGTACCACTTTTTTACTTACTACCGAAACTCGAACCCTCTAACCTCTTTTTTTTTTTCTTCTCTATCAGGATTTCTGAGGGGCTCCCTCTGGAGATGAAAGAATTACCACTAAGCGTTATTTCTTCAAAGTATAAGTTAAGAGAACATTGATTCTTTAAAAAAAAGCGGATTAAATATAAAGATGTGAGTTTATTGTTGGAATATGTCCACAAATGGCTGTGTAAAACAATAAGTAAATAAATAATTAAAATTTAAATAAATGTTGAGATAGTACTTTGAAGTGCGTTTACCTGTTATTCGAAGAATCTACCTTTTAAATGAAAAAAATCAAATTATATTTGTCTCAACTATTTGTCGACCGACTCAACCAACCTTTATGTAAGTTCACATTCACTGACTTCACATGTAAGTGAATTTGAACTTACATAAAGGTTGGTAAAAAGTACGATACCTTACCTATACATTTGTATTAACAAGTAAATAATTAGGTACTTATAAAAATTCGAACAGGCACTGAAGGTGAGTATTAGGTGCTCTGTGGGCAACATATCAGATACTTACTATACTTGACCTTTTCAGTTTCAGCATTTTTATGGCTTTTTAATTTAAAATCAAAATCAAAATTATTTATTTCCATTTAACTTAATGTACCTAAGTATTTTTGAATTGTCAGGAGTAGGAGTCAGTCAGTATAAGTCGGTCGTGAAGCTAGTTGCCTGTTCCAATACGAAGATCCTATGGAGAAGAACAAAAAACTCCAAGGACACTCTTTTTCAACAAGTTTTATTACAAGTTACTTGTTACATTGCTTATAAGTGCAAATGAAATGTGACTACAATGTAACTATATTGTCCTAAAATATAAACAGCTACTCAGAGCAGCCAGGCCACATAGAAAATTAACTTACTAAGTGACTACATAGTTCTCACATATACAATTCAAAAGTTTCTACATAAAATAAAAGTATTATAGGTAACTACAATATCAACAGTGTATAAGATAATGTCAGTGTTCTTTAAAATTAACAATGTCAATATAATCATCATCACTCTGTCACACGTCTGTCTGTCTGTTCGCGATAAACTAAAAAACTACTGAACGGATTTTAATGCGGTTTTCACTAATAGACGGAGTGATTCATGAGGAAGGTTTAGGTGTATAATTTATTAAGAATTTGTGTAAATTTATAGAAATATTATGTTGATGATTGTTGAAGATGTCTCTGCTACCCGCACGAAACGGTTTTTTTTTAATATTATAGCCCGCAAACGAGCAGACGGGTCACCTGATGGTAAGGGTTGCTAGTAATAATTAAAAATATTAATAAAAGTAGTACTTACTTACAGTGTGGCTGTGGAGCAGGACCGGCATCATCATCATTCATCATTCTATCATCTAATTAAATAATGATCTAGTTTATTTATAATAATAATTATGCTCATTTATATAGCGTGCGTTTTATAAAAGATTTTTTTTTCATTTATTTGAAGATTTTATTATATAATTTTTCGAATTAGCGAATTTTCTCTGAAATTTATCTAGTTATAGGAAATAATTAGGAAATAATAAGGGCTTATTTGAAAGGGTAACCTACTTAAAGAGAGAAATGTTCAGAGGCATTTTACATTTCCATAGAAAATGGTGTCAAGCGATATACAAAGAATATTATACTTTTATTCATTTTAAAATTATCTAAAACAAAACATTGCTTATATTTGTGTACCTAAATAGTATCCTTTTTAAATTCTTAAAGAAAGGATCCTTAGGGAAGATAATCATAAGTATAGCAGTATTGATTCTTGAGTGACCGTGTAATGTTATAAACATTACACGGTCACCAAACCATAACCATTGAGCATTTGTTTGGTTACGGCTTTGATTTATATAATCAAAGGGTTAAGGTATCTCATGAATTCAAGACTAATAGACTGATGTTAAAACAGACAGCGCCACCTATCGTGTAATGAATCGCTATAATCGCTATAATCGCTTGATGTGCTAATACTAAGTATCTCACTTTAAGTGCGCTAGATGGCCTTGCTTGTTACTAAAGCCGAGCCGTAATACATTTGTGTACCAGCCTATGCCCGCGGCTTCACTCGCGTGACTGTAGATTTTGTAAATCTATCTATTCCTAGTGAACAGTTCTTTTTTCTGGATGCAAGGTCTCCTTCATCCTTTTCAGAATCACTGCTTGAGTAGCTAAGGGCTATTTAAGGCGCAGTAAGGCACACCGTGTGGTTTTAATCGGTTCAATTCCGACCAGGGCCGCGCCGACCCCCCACAGCGCCTGTGTGCGAAACTTTTCGTACTTCCGTACAATCCAGTATTATTGAAAAATATTTATTAATCCTATCCTATCCTACTAATATTATAAACGTGAAAGTTTGTGAGGATGTATGGATGTATGGATGGATGTATGGATGTTTGTTACTCTTTAACGCGAAAAGTACTGTATGGATTTTAATGAAACTTTACAATAATATAGAGAATTCAGAATAACACATAGGCTATAAATTATGAAGATATTGTGTATATTGGCCAATATATATCGATAAGTGTTAAGTAAGTCGGAAAAAAATCTGTCATCTGCGAGCTATTCTGGCGTGCGGTGTGAAAACTGTAAGAGTTACACGAATATAATGTACGGTGGGATTGTTTCTTCTAAATAGTTCTACAAAAAAGTCCGCGACAGTATATATCTAACTTTTATGTGTAAGCCATTATTACCAAAATAGTTAACCATAAATACAATAAAATTTGATTTTTTATTTCCAATTGACATTTACCAGTAACAAATTGATTTTTATCAAAATAAATACTTTTATCGCTTCTGATATTCAAAGTAGATACACTTTGCCTTTTAAAGTACGTAATTTGGTCAAATATTTTAAAAGTTACGACGATATAAAATTAATAAATAATAAAAAATATATAAATTGTGTCCGTAATGGGAATTTTCAAGACACTAGCGATTTGTTAAAAGGCTCTGTATACATACATTTATATAACACTAGCAACCCGCCCCGGCTTCGCACGGGTACAAATTATACACCTAAACCTTCGTCATGAATCACTGTCTATTAGTGAAAACCGCATGAAATTCCGTTCAGTATTTTTTTAGTTTATCGCAAACAGACAGACAGACAGACAAACGCAGCGGGGGACTTTGTTTTATATTTTATAATATGTAGTGAAGATATTGAATGTGAAAAAAAATTTAAAGTTTGTGAGGAGGTTTGGATGTTTGTTACTGTTTCACGCAAAAACTACTGAACCGATTGCGATGATACTTCGTATGTAGATAGCTGGAGAGCTGGATTAACACATAGGCTACTTTTATCCCGATATTCCCATGGCATCTGAGTTACGCGGGTGAAACCGCGGGGCACAGCTAGTTTGACATAAATTTAGGATAAAATGTTGAATTTGGTTACCGAGTATGTAAATTATTTCAGTTTGGATCTTATCTCCAAGATAAGTTGGCATATGTTTGAAATCCGAATCATTTGTTACGCGTCGTTGTGTTAAGTCACTGAAAGATCGAATTTTCCTAACATTTCAATACATTTAAAAAAATTACCATTGTTACGGTCGTATACGGCCTTGGCCACGAAAAGCCATATTTTATGTACTTAGAAATTGGACTACATATATTATTCTCTTGATTACATCGTACCAGCGCTTCTTTTCAACCTCTAAAAGTGTTTGTTGAATACTATCAATAGTGTTTTTATTTTTAAGAGCGTGTCACAAGTCTGTCCATTTTTTAGAATTATTGAAATGAGCAGAACTTTTCTCATGTCTGCTGCAATACATAGCTAGATGTTACCAATCACTAATTCCATCGCAGAATTTATTTTTATGTTTTGATTCAAATAGCTTGCAAGCAGAAGCATAAACGGCACTTTTGGACACTGATTACAGCAGCCACTCTCTGTGATACTTTTCACCGTTTCGTAAATGCCTTTCATAATAATACTCGGAAAATTTTCGACCCGAAGAGTCACGCGGTAAATTATAATGTTCAATTTGTTTAATCGGATTTTTTATTAAGTACTGGATCAAAGTAGCATTTAAATCTTCTGGCCAGAGTCCAGGGTCATCTTTGGAAAAAGTTGGTATTAGTGACGATACTTGTCTTGGCAGTGACAATGCCGTATCAGGCAGAGGCACGGAAGTAACTTCAGCGACATCATCTTAAATTGAAGACAAACAAACAAAGACATGATATTGCTCGCATGAGTACCTATCTACCTGTCTGAATAAACTGATTTATCTATCTATGAATTATTATGTATAATAAATATAAATAAATAAACTAAATAAATGAATATTTCTCGACAATCAAACGCCGCCGTCTAGTCCAAACTAAGCAGAGCTTGTATTATGGGTACTAGACAACTGACGTGCAAAAGTGATGTATAGCATTTTAAATTTGAATTTGATTGACTACTAATATACTTTTTTTCTGCAAATAAATACATATCATATAACACAGGTTTTTTTTTTCAAAGCACGTTGTGGGAAACGAAACGGTTACGGTTTAAGTGAGTAGCTTACATGTAGATAATGTTAGATATCTGGAATTATTTTGAACAATAAAAAAAAAATAAAAAAAAAAAACCCATGACCTCCGGCCGCGTTTCGAAGATTAAGAAAAAGACTGACAGAAATTAAAAAAGATTTTTTATTTATTTTGACATAACAAACAGAGTAAAGTAATAATTATTTGTATAGAAAATTATATAAAAAAGCCCATACCACTACATAGAGTGTTTTTGAATCAGATTTTATAACACCTTTATCGATAAAATGACTGGTTTCTGACGTGCTTTATTGTTAAATATAATTTATTCTTAAAAAAATATAAAAAGACTAAGTATTTAAAATTACAGTCCTGTAAAATGAAAATATTTATTCAATAACTGTCTGCGTAATAATTACAAAATAAAATAAAAATGTGTAGATTTTTCCTGATTTTTCTAAAAGTACTTTTTTTCCCAAAAAAAGGTGGCTGAAAGCTGAACTTACTACATTGAACAATTTCCATGTGTTAAATGTAGGTACTGCAGTTTTTAACAGACTACGTAGTTTTGTTGATTTATTGAAGTCATCTTCAGTAAAATAAATACAATATTTCCGACTATAAGTTGTTGGGAATCAATTTTTTTTTTACGTGGATAATTATATCCACTTATCTTTCGTATCTGCATTCTGCGAGAATACAATAATATATTCCCATAAGCAAACAATTTTCATAAAGTTTGATTTTTATCTTTTAGTGTAAAATGTACAGTTTGTGTACTACTGTAGTTACCATAATGTCGTTTAGTACATCAGTAGCTCTCGACGATTCCCTGTGACCGTACCACTTGAAATGCTAAAGCAAACACTATTATTCATTGCGTAATACATATCTTTTGTAATACATAACTGTCAGGTAGCATCCAACACAAGAGGCAATGTAGTAGTAAGTAGCAATAAAGCCGCAAATTATGCCAGTCGTAAAGGGTGTCTCAGTAAGAGAGAACTTTTTAAAATGGGAATATTTCTTTTTTCATGCAAGTGGCAACTCTGAAATTTGACAGCTGTCACCTCTGTTTATTCCGATTATTAAAAGCGCTTTTTGAAAGAACAAACCGTTATAATTGTGAAAACTTATTACAAAAATGGGGAAAGTTGCGCTGAAATCGCTCGCAAACTTCGCCAAATTTTCAGCCGAGAAAGTGCACCTAATGTGTCAACCATTCGAATCAAAAATGGTCAAAAATTTGAAGAAACTGGGTCGATTATGGATATTAAGAATCCTTTGCGTCAACGTACCGGTCGGTCTCTTGAAAACATTGCTGCTGTAAACGAGAGTGTCGCCGAAAACCCGAAAACATCAATTCGGCATCGTTCTCAACAACTTCAAATTTCACGAAGCACTACGCAGCAAATTTTGACTAAAGACCTCCACCTTTATGCGTACAAGATTCAGCTAACTCAGGAGCTCAAACCAGCAGACCACGGAAAGCGCCGGCAATTCGTTCAATGGGTAATGGAGCAAAGTGAAGTCGATGCCAATTTTTCGAAAAAATTTCGTAATTTTCTCCGATGAAGCGCATTTCCATATGAATGGCTTCGTGAATACACAAAATTGTCGAATTTGGGACTGAGAAAATCCTCATGCAATCCATAAGAAACAAATGCACCCACAACGAGTAACTGTCTAATGCGGATTTTGGTCAAGCGGCGTGATTGGACCTTACTTTTTTGAAAATGAGGCCGAAATTGACGTGACTGTGAACGGCATTCGTTACAGGAATATGATAACGAACTTCTTGTGGCCTCAACTGGAGGGCATGAATCTGGACAACATGTGGTTTCAGCAGGACGGCGCAACCTGCCACACCGCGCATGAAACAATCGACTTATTGCAGCAACGATTTCCAGAACACATTATCTCACGAAACTCTGATGTCAACTGACCACCAAGATCGTGCGATTTAACGCCGTGCGTTTTTTTTCCTTTGAGGTTTTGTGAAATCTCGGGTTTATGCGAATAAACCCGAAACAATTCCTGAGCTCAAATCGGAAATCCAACGCATCATCGGTAAGATACGAGTACAGCCACATCTCTGTGCAAAAGTCATGGAAAAAGTGGGGGTCATTTGCAGGATATTTTATTATATACTTAATCGGAACATGTCTTCTTTACAATACAATAAAAATATCACAACTCTGTCATAAAATACTTGTTTTTATTTTAAAATGAACTCTTATTGATGCACTCTTATTGAGACACCCTTTACTATTTATTGGTAGAGTTATGTTTTGAAATGTACTTTAATGAAAAACATCAATAAAACTAAAAGAAAACGCTTATTGATGAAACTTTATCCCTTGATTAGTGTAATTACACGTACTAGACGAATTGCCGCAGTGGGGCATGCTGCAAAACACCATTTTTTAACCGCACTTGCCGAGACTCTTGAAAGTTGGTCTCGGCAGTAGCGGCAGTAGCGTAAGCGTAAATGTAGTAGCTGACCTAGCTACATTTTTATTTGGTGCAAGATCCCAAAGTGGCGCCCCTATAAATTCAAAACCTCAATTTTTCTTTGAGGCCTGTCGCGGTTAAAAATGTGCATCAAATTGTTGTTCACCGTAAAAAGAGTTGCATGACAATTTTTTTTTAGATAAAAAGTGAATCAAAATGTAATTAAATTGTTGTTTTGTTGCGCCCTCGATCTATTGATTTGGGGCCCCGTACATGACGGTGCCCGGTGCAGCCGCATCATTCGCACCGCCCTAAGGCCGCCGCTGCGACTAACTGAGCGTAACACCGCGCACTGGTGGCGTCTGAGCTACCAACACGGCTACAAGTTTACGCGTTCATAGCACTTCCATTACCTTATTCAGATTTCTCTGGAGTCGGGGAATCCTCGCGACCCCACCCCGCTTGCGTCGCACGCATTGCATCGGGTTGCGTTCATAAACTCATTGAAACAAACTCACGGCGGTTCTTTTCATTTTAACGTTGAGCTCGTAATGAATGTAAACTAAAACCCAAAGCGTATAATTAAACCACAAATACACATGTCATTAATATTATCTTGGGAGACTTGTACAATAAGCGCAATATATTTTTGTTATTTACAAGGCATATGTTGCGCCTATTGTACCTACTACTTATCGATACTCCACTACAAAGAATATGTTGTTGTGTAAGTGTAACAAAAATAATTTCCAGGGCGGCGCGGCGCCCCTATTGCCTTGGTGCCTGTGTGCGCCGCACACATCGCACACAGGGGCGGCGCGGCCCTGATTCCTACACACAGCTCCATCGAAAAACCCGGTGGGGTGACGGCCCGAGGAGGTTTCCACACGCAAAAATTCACATTCGCATTTATAATATTTTTTTCTTCTTATAAGTGAACCTACAATTATTATTTAATTACTGCATAATATTCTTCAGTAAATAAAAGCAAAACGTAAGTATTCTGTTTCTGATGAGTATTGATAAGATATAGGGTTTATTCTGGTGTGTAGGTAATTTCAACATTATACTGCTCGATTACTACTAGATGGGAACTAGGGCATGCTAACCGGATATCCGGATAACCGAATTATCCAGATATTCTGCATACTACTATTCGGATAATACGAATAAAATGGATAATAACTACTTTCAATATTGGCACACTCTTTTTTTTTATTTTAATGTCTAAGTCACTAAAATAGAACATTGTAGATCATATTTAATGAAATTTATATTCGCCTATACTACTATGTTAAGAAAGTACCGGACGTTGGTCAATAAAACACAAAATATGTACTATTCATCCAAATTTCTTGTATTGCAATTCACTTTACGTCATAATATGGACTGTAAATGGATGTCTCGAAATGGTGACTTGAGTTTTTTAAAAAGAAAAAAAGCCGGCCAGAGCCATATCCGAATGTGAGGTACTAATTGACACGTTCTATCATGTCTTCAGGGAACTTTACGCGGTAGAGTTTTTGCAGAGAATTTAGGTCTTTCGGCAATAGTCGAACGGCAACCTGTCAAAAAGAAACTATCGAAAGACTAGAACGATTTTATTCAT
Organism: Callimorpha dominula; assembly: GCA_949752705.1. Classification (NCBI taxonomy): domain Eukaryota; kingdom Metazoa; phylum Arthropoda; class Insecta; order Lepidoptera; family Erebidae; genus Callimorpha; species Callimorpha dominula. Next base: position 16,245,135 of record OX457003.1, read on the forward strand.
GAGACAAAAGTTTAAGCAGCCGTCGCTTTTAAGCTTAAACAGCATACACATTATTTCAGTTACTTTAGCGATGTTAAGTCCAGTTGAAAACACATACATCTCGACCGGTTTCAAATACACTGTACCATTGATACGTAAATATTTTTGAAAAAGATGATTCAGCGTAAGCCCTATAATACATTCGCAACACAGAAAAATCCAAATACAAAATTTAAGACCATTTTTTTGTTAGATACTTTATCCATTATAAAAAAAACGCATGATGCACTTGAAATGCACTGACAAAATGATGCACTGTAAACAAGTTAAATCAGTGGTGAAGTGGTGAACCTCAAACAAAGATACAAAAACCTTGAAGTCAATGGTGCTATACACCATCTACTTCTACTGCTAGTCTAATACTAGCTTGCAATGAAGATGTAGAAAAACTTTGCTGAGCACTTTAATTTTTTATTATAATTCAGTATTAACGTTCTCCTTTTCTAAGTTTTTTCTGGTCTTAACGAAAATGTTGATAACCTAATTAATACATGTATTTGTTAGGATAAGCTTTTTTAACAGTGTTATGCAAAATACCCATATTATCCAGATTTATTCGGATAGTGTTTCTGAAGTATCCGAATTATCCGAATAGTGAATCTGTGAATAATTGCATGCCCTAATGGGAACGCAGTTATCGTTTACAATAAATTGTTGTAATTTAAATTTAATAAGTACGTAAAACGTTTATTTTGTTATGTAACTATGTACTACTATACACAGACATAACCCGCAAACTTTGGGGTTAAAACGTTGAATACAGACATTTTGAGAGAAGGGAAACTAACTAACATCCAAAACAGTGTTTAGAATGTTCGCTATAAATAATATTTTTTACAATATTCTTATAATTTTTTTTTATCAAATCATATTCTCTATATGCTATGCTAGTAGTAGTCATTTAAGTACTTAGGTAGGTATCTTCCAATCTAGCGAGTTACGTACGTTTGTAGGTACAACTCAAATTACCCACTTCAGTACTTTTATAAAACATTAAGTTCTTATTCGTGTTATCACGGATCTTGAACATATAGTTCAATATGGCGTGCTGCGGCTGAAGTTAGCTGGTCCCTGAAAGTCAGGTGCTGTGAAGAGTGCCTTGAAGTCTTCAATTAATGGATACACTTGCTGCATAGTGGCTAATGCTTCGTAGACTGGAAAGAGATGCTTTTTTATACGGACTGTAGGTGTATTCTGCTGTACTTGTTATCTTTTGCCTTGTAGAAAGTGGCAAATATGGCTTCCATACCTATTGTGAAAAGTCACTTCAGCATTACCAGATACACCGATTCTCTACATTTTACCCTTATTTTGCCCCATAATTTGAATTGAAAGGTAAATATTTAAGTATAATGTATATTGATTGAAGTAGGATGATTTTTCTTTACAATTAAGCATTTGTGTTTTGCACTATCCAAATGTGAATTTAAAGTTATGTAACTTTATGCTCGACAACGTTAATAGTAAAAAGATATCATTAACCATAAAACCACATTAATTTGCTCTGCCGTGTCTATGTTTTACTTGCCTCTGTCAATGTCATCCATTCGACTTGTCTCACTATAAACTCAACTCGTTACATGTCATCTTCACGTAAGGTTAATCTAGTTTTAAAAAACAATAACCCAATTTCTTTAAGAAATAATACAACAATATGTAAATGAAAATGGTTTACACATTGTTAAATTAGCATCTATAAAGATATCATAACAACAGTAAAGATATCCATATTATATTAAATAGAAAATACGCATATTTACGTAGTTCAACGGTCAACCTCACCTACCTACAGTTGAACCAATGATTTCTATTAGCAAAGACTTGTCTCCAAATATTGGACTGTCTCATTTGGCTCTCTAGTAATTCAATTGATACGTGATATCTCTATTTCATACCATGCTAATAGTAATAATGTATATTTGTGTATGAAGAAAATATGCGTAAATAAATATTGTCAGATGTACTCTTATAATGTATGTATATCATAATTGTATTTAAAACTAAAGAATTGGGGGATGTGAGTCCCTATTTGCTAACAAATTGAATAAGCATTAAAGAGACGTAGGTATTCGATCATAAAATAATAATTGAGCAAAGATTTCAATCGTAAGAGATTGCACCGGTCTACAAATTTATCTGTTAAAAAGTGCTAATACTTATCGAAGTGAGCTCACTTATCGAAGCGGTTTCCGGTCCTACATGTTTGATTTGGGATCTTATTTATAAGGCGCTATATATTTTTGGTTCCTTATTTATCATAATAATTACGCAAAACAAATATAACATATAACAATGATGAATGTATGAATGACCTTCAAATATGACCTTCTAGCCTCATTAAATTGGCATGAAAGATTGACTTTCCACGACTAGCAGATACGCTAGTAAGTACTGCACGGCTGCCGCAGAAGGTGAATTATTCTTCATAAAGTGACCACAATCGGTGCAATTCGGTCTGGGCTCATTACCTAATAATTACGCAATTGCGTAATTATTAGGTAGTGAGGGATAAGGGATGTACAAATATCTTATCATCGGGGTACATGTTTAACATATCTTCGGACAGTTCATGGAGAGAGTTTGTTTGCCCGATTTTTTCACATGTTCTTATGTTATTTTTTTATAATTTTGCATTTGACAAAACAACCTATTATTGTAGTGACTCTGTGTGTGATCTATATTTTTTCATACAATAAAAATATTGAATTTTAATTTGAATTCGATACACATTGGATCTTTTCAGTGCGATAATCATGAACGTAATTAAACAGGTATTAGGTAACACTGCACTTTATTCAAGTTGAAGCGATTGCTGATGTGTTGATGTTCTATGAGTTTTACTGAAAGGTTTATTTACCTACTAGAAAACATAAAGGTCGGCCTGCCAAGCTGCTGAGGAAAAATACACATGAATTATTACCACCATTATCGTGTTTCATGCTTACGATAAACTACGTAATAATAAATCTGCAAATGACGTTGACTATGTGTAACGTAGATAATATATAGCTTTCACAAAATCATGTATTATTACTAGCAACCCGCCGCGGCTTCGCACGGGTACAAATTATACACCTAAACCTTCCTCAATAATTACTCTGTCTATTAGTGAAAACCACATGAAAATCCGTTCAGTAGTTTTTCTGTTTATCGCGAACAGATAGACAGACAGACGCGGCGGGGGACTTAGTTTTATAATAATTATGTAGTGATGTAGTTATGAATATGGTAGAGGTCGCTTTCATATAGATAATAGATCCTTCATTGTGGCCACGATTAGTTAGTTTACATATTACTAGGCGTTTCGTATAGTTTTACCTGCATTTATGGTCACTGCTCTGCTTTTAAAGATCGTAGCGTGATGTTAATAGTATATAATCTTTAAATATATACTACTTACATCAGGCTACTATTAACATAACATCATGGCTGGCTTGTTGGCCTAGTGGTTAGTGAGCCTGACTGCTATGCAATACAAACTGAAATAGGGATTCATTTATATATATATATATATATATATATATATAGATGGAGTATACACCAAAGACATAATATGTATTTTTACGTTTTGCCCATTGTTCGAATAATAAAACAGCCTAAACTAATGTGTACATTGAAATTCTATCAATATTTAGGTACGAGTACATGTTTCAATATTTATTACAGTTAATTATGTCATAGATACTTAAAATCCATATTTCTCCTTTGTTTAAACTGTATAAACCATCCCGCCAAGGACACGATAATGCGTTTTCGATATCGAACCGACTAAAACCACACGGGGTCTCCGAAATTAGACCTTTAACTGGGAGAGGCGATATACAAACAGACGAATTGAAAACCTCCTCCTTTTTGAAGTCGGTTAAAAAAAAATAGCGGTGGCATTGCTTCCATTGCTTAGGTAAACTGCAACGGGTTTTTCTAGCCAGGCATCCAAGGGAAGTATACAAGTTTCACGGGGATTGACTGGCCTGTTGGTCTAGTGGTTAGTGACCCTGACTGCTAAGCCAGAGGTCGTGGGTTCGATTCAAACCCAGGACAAATAATTGTGTGATGAGCACGATAATTTGTTCTGTGTCTGGGTGTAATTTGTCTATAATATGTATAAATATTTAGAAATATATAAGTATGTTTATCAGCAGTCTGGTTACCATAGTACAGGCTCTGCCTAGTTTGGGATCAAACGGTCGTGTGTGATATGTGTGAAGTTATTATTATTATTTAGATACATTCAAAGCACATAAAAAAATCAGGACAATTCTATATGTTTTTAACAAAAAATTGGTAATTCAGCTGCTTTTGGGGACTATTAAAAATTGTTTTTAAACTTTCGCGACTTTGATGCATATTAGATGTGTAATTCGGGACTTGGTTACTCGAAGTTTCGATCGAATTCCACCGATCGTGGTCACGAGTCGATCGAAACGTCGGGTAACCAAGAGGTATTGTATCTTTTAAATATTATCGCGATTAAGTCCCGAATTACACATCTAAGACTATTAAAAAGTAACCGTCTCATGATCAAAGCAGTGTTTGAATCACTAGCTGTTCCTAGTCTAGTATCAATAATATCGTTTTAATGTAAACCCTAAAGTGTCAGATCATTATAATCGGGACACAGTTATCTTTCAGACATCCACTGTATTTTGAGTGGAATGATCTCTAAATCGGAGAAACAGTTGGGTTTACATTTAAAATCGACATTAGACTGACCTGACCAATGAGTTACATTACCTCATATATCGGTCCTACCCGCTAGAACGTCCACTTTGACAGTTCGAAACCAGCCACCACGTCCACCAATTTGGGGGGGGGGGGGATTTCGCGAGGTTCATATAAGGTGGTATTACGAACAGAAATACAACACTAGCAGTACCGGTGCATCTCGGTCTTCTACGGGATATAGGTACATCCTCAGTCCAACTACTCCAGTACATTTTACTGTCTGTGAGTTCATTGCATAACTTGTTCTTTTTTATATTCCTCACAGCGCTACACAGAAATATAAATTATTTTACTGACTCGAGTATAACAAATATACATTACAATAATTCAAAAACCGTTGATTTAGGACCTCAAACATATATTAGGCAAAACGGTCGTGTCCGTAATCAAATCCTTTTGTTTGGCTGTTATTTTATTTGTATGTAGACCTTTTATACAAAGAATAAGTACCTATATTCTTTTCTATTGAAAACGTAGACAGCCTGTGAAATCTCATCTTTGTATTTATTACAGCTACTTCATTTCTTGTGGTCATTTGTAATCAGGTAACACATCGGCAATTTAGTAGGTAATAGTACAAAAGAAATGAAGGTATGTGGTTTTTTGCTTTTGATTTATTAATTGTATGCATGCATTAATTCTGCTGAATGAGCAGCGGTAGACCACAGGTAATAAACCTATAAATAGAGCCATTAAAATTAAAAACATCCCTCGGTTAAGAACCGTGTCCTCAAGTACGGTGCTTCATTTAAATCAATAAAGACTAACAAGCAAATGGCAATACTTATGGCACAGGGTTACTTCTCAGGTGCCTATGTTAAAAGGATTTTTTTTCGTAAAAGATAACCAAATAATTCGGAATAATTAATTGCAATAATTTCGGAATCGAACCGACTAAAACCACATGGTGTTCCGTCACAAGTGACTCGGGTATATCCGTGCCTAGGAAGGAAGTCCCCGAGATATACTAATAGTATTCTATTAAGTAATAATTGTTGATTATATTGCTCTTGCAACACTCAACTAATATTACGAGAATTGTCGCGATACTATATATTATAATTATTAGAGATGGACTGTTGGTCGTTATTCGACCATAATTCATTAAGTTTCGAATGTTTTGTTTTATTTTGTTACCAGTTTAACTTGAACTGTCATTGTATAGACTGTCCGCACATGATAAGTCAACATATATATTGGATGCCTTTAGCTTTTTGCAGATGTAATCACATAATTTAAATAAACAAATTTATCTGATCCTATTTTTTTATTGATATTACTACAATTCGTCAATAGCTACTAAACAAAACAAAATAAAGAAAAATATATATACGGTCGAATTGAGAACCTCCTTTTTTTTCGTCGGTTAAAAATCGGATGACGAACATAGGAGAAAATGATTCTTAACTGTTTTGTCTTGCCTATTTATTAACCGACTTCCAAAAAGGAGGAGGTTCTCAATTCGTGAGAATCTTTTTTTTTATGTATGTTTACCGATTACTCGAAGAAGCCTGAACCAATTTGGAAAAAATATTTTTTGTTTCAAAGGGTATATTTCCCAGGTTTTTTAAAAATCAACAAATATCTAAAAATTGTATACATTGATGATGTTTTTGTTTGTTCCGAAACATCGCTGTCTCATTGGAGCAGTGCGTTAAGTTGTCTACCCATATCATATTTAAATAAAATGCATCTAATTTCCACTAAAAAGCACATTGAAGTCGGTGATACTTTTTTTTTAAATATAACTGTTATATAATAATAATTATTATTATTCTCTATTTTCTGGACGCATAGCGTAGGCAACCAGTGCTACGCGGATTTCTACGAAACAATATTTTTTGTATCTGCATTATTATTATCTTTTTTTATGGTATAGGCGGCAAACGAGCAGACGGGTCATCTGATGGTAAATTAATGACTATGGGCACCTGCAACTCAAGAGTCACAAATGCGTTGCCGGCCTTTAACGTGGGAGTAGGGGAAGGGTGGAGGAGGGGGAGGGGAGGGGAAGGGAAAGGTTAGGGCCTCCGGTAACTTCACTCACTCGGCGAAAAGCAGTTACAGAAAGTATTTAAAAAAAAAAACTATCTGTTTAAAAGTTATGACCGTTTGAATTTTCAGGTATCTATTAGTTCCGTTTCTCAAAAAACCAGGTGTAATTCGCAAAGTTGAATACTTTAAATGGTACATATTTTTTATATTGAAAGTATTCACTCAGTTGAGAAAATCCATGAAAATTAAGTTAAAAATTTTTCACAGTAACTGAATGAAAAATTAAAAAAAAAAAAATATATACGATTTCAAAGCTTTAACTTGACACATTCCACCTGCTTTTATGAGCAACGGATAATACCTGGAAATTAAAACGTTCATAACTTGTAAACGGATAGTTTCATTTCAAAAATTCTTTTAGTAACTGCAGGCTAGAGTCATGCCCTTTCAGTGATTTAAGTTAGCGTTCCATTGTCATACACAACCTGTACAAATCCGTGAAGTACATATTTGAAAAGTTTTAAAATATCACTACGTCAAATTGTCCCAAAAGATACGAGAAAATACATATTTTTAAACTAACTTTTAAACTTTCGCGTTCCATGATATAAAATTATCTACGTATTTAGGAGAATTAACGCGATCACGAAAAGGTATTACATACCTCTCAATTGCCTGACGTTTCGACCAGATTGCACTGGCCGTGGTCACAGCCTGACTGTCAGCCTGTGACCACGGTCAGTGCAACCTAATACCTTTTCGTGATCACGTTAATTCCCGTAAATACGTAGATAATATTATACATACTTTTATGCAAACCTAAACATAATAATCTTACGTAAACTTTTTTGTTTCTTTATCATTTCTCTATGTCGTTATAAGAAGGGATATAAAGTATTTAAAAACAAAGTGTTACTAGTATGTATGGAAGGTCAAAATAACTAAAAATAAGACCTTTTCTACATTGGAATTACTTCACTTTACTTAAGAGATAGATATAAAGGTGAAAACAAGATATAAGCGACCCAGGACTGGTGGGCTCCGACTGATAGATTAAGGGGTGTTGAATAAATTTTATATTTATACTCGTATTATAGTCATCGATTTAAACATTTATATCGCGATGCAGGATCAACATTTACGAAGTAATGCATCTTGTCTTCGTTCCTATCGTTCGTATTTGCCTCTGGGTATTTCCACCATATGTGCTTCCGCCACATAGGTAAGTTACGTATTATAATAATAATAAATTACCATTTCAAATTTTAAGTTTAGTCATTTAGTAGGAAATGTATGTAGTTAAATGTTAGAAACGTATCAATGTAATCTAAAGTGTGCATACCTATAGGTTTTAGCTTCCTTCTTGTCGTATAAAGTAGCTTTCATTTTCTCATATTGAAAAAAGCTGCGAGCGTACAATGTGAACAAAAAAATTTGTCGAACAATACAAACCCATATTTCGTGTCATATATTTTATAGTCCAGTTCTTGTTCTGAGAAAGTATTCTATCACAAACTTTAACCGAAAGTGCATTTTATTTAGAAGTGTGAATGAATTTGAACCTTATTAAACTGTTTCAAATACTATTTTTAAGAGTAAACCCTAGATGATTTGTATCTTTTGGACATATAAGAGTAACAAGAGTTAGTGATGTGCTGATTGATGGCTTAGGGCACTACATATAAAAGTATTAAAGTCTCTTAAATCTGTAACTAAAACTACATGTATCCATGAAAACTAGTAAACTCGCTATACGATATCTTCACATTTCGTTCCGAGAGATTTTAAGTCACCCATTGAATGCATAAGTACAATAATATTACACTTCTTTTGATTATAAAGCACCTTTTGTTCGTAAGGACATGGGGTCCCATCTCAAAGAAAGCAAAAATGGTTCAAACAAATATCAATAGATGGCGTTACGGGTATCGATTTGTTATTGAAATGTATGGAAAATCAATATTAGGTCCTGATAAACGTATTTTCTAATTTTATAAAATACCCTAAACACAAGAAAATTTAATAAAAGCTTCTGAACTCCAGTTTTCTTGTTTTCACAAAATTCAATATTGTCATCGTTCCTCTGGCGGCAATTACTCGTACTACGTTGAGGTTGATACGGTTTTGTTATTGAGTTTGTAGTTTAATAGTTTGTAGGTACTGACTATTGACAGTTGGCCAAATGTTATTGAACTGTATTGTTGCGTTATGTTGTAGTTAAATTATTAACACTGTAATTTTTATTCGAACTTAAAGATACTATTAAAATTAAGAATTAATTTTTCTCATTGTGTTTTACATATTTTTTTCATATTGTCAGGACACAATAATTAATAGTGAACAACGAAACGCATGGTATGTGTCCACGTTGTTCTGTACCAGGTTAGGTATTTATGTAACCGATATTATGATTTGGCAAATAGATACCTACTAACCCACCTACTAAGTACTTACACGTACTATTTATGTACACATTGCTAATAGGAATCTTTTACCTCGGACCTCACTCGATCGCAGGGCTGCCAGATTGTATTATTGGATACAAAATTCGTATAATTCGGTAATCATAAGTAGGTATCCTGTTTGTATAGTAGATGCATTGTAAAATCGGATACAATGTCATTACTGATGTTATTGTGTAATAAGTAGGTACGAACATACACATAGAGATACTTAAAATAAATTATGTCTGTGGTAAACTGTTAAGTAATTATACGTTAAGAGCTATATCACATAATAGCATTTTACAAAACTAGGTATTTACGCACGACGACTCGGTCAAACTCGCGAGTTCCCGATACCACGGCAATGTTGTCTATAACAAATTGTGACTCTACCCTGTCCTTGAAATAATTACCTACAGCCGGGCGGTATGTAAACACGCGATACGGCTGCCCATAATTTCATCTACGTACTTGAGTTTCTTTCTAGTTTTGTGATTGTAAATATTTTAATTTATTTTTGACGTGACAACGTCTTATAATTCGATGGAGCCGGCTGCACGAATGAAAAAACATGACTCATCCGGCGTTACCTCGCTCTGAGACGTTACTATGACGTCGCTCGGCTCGCCTCGTGTGCACTCGCCACCACTCGGCACCGCTCGTAAAGCAGTTTCGGGTACGGAGGAGTGTGATATTTATAAAACAATTTCGGGTGCGGAGGACTGTGATATTTATAAAGCAATTTCGGGTACGGAGGAGTGTGATATTTATAAAACAATTTCGGGTACGGAGGAGTGTGACATTTATAAAGCAATTTCGGGTACGGAGGAGTGGATATTTATATAGCAATTTCGGGTATGGAGGAGTGTGATAATAATAAAGCAATTTCGGGTACGGAGAAGTGTGATATTTATAAAACAATTTCGCGTACGGAGGAGTGTGATATTTATAAAACAATTTCGGGTACGGAGGAGTGTGATATTTATAAAGCAATTTCGGGTACGGAGGAGTGTGATATTTATAAAGCAATAAAATGTACATAGTTTTTACAAGTATGAATGTGCTTTGAGCAATTGTTTTACAACTTTTATTTACAACTTTTAAACATGTGTGATATTTAACTTATTGTATTTATGCGTACTAATAAATGTAACTTGACCAATTCAATTGTGATTTAAATTTACCTCCTTCTCTATATCTATACAAAATATCTATCAAACAAATAAAATTAAAATTTACTTTTGAAAAATGCAACCATTCCATCAGTATTTTCTTAAGACGTTGTCACGTTCAACTGTCGTCCGTAAACCGACTTTACAGACAACCAATTTTTATTTAAAAAAATTAAATTCGTTGTGAATGAAATGAGAAGTATTCAATAAAAATACATGTCCTGATTTTTTATTATTAGATGTAATAAAATAACACACTCTAAATCTTACCAGGTACCTACCATTTTTTACTCTCATAATTATTTCATAATAATATTTGTAAGTAGTTAAATACATGAGTAAATAGCTAGCCTAGGAAATTACCTGCTAGTTTTTTTTAACGCGAGCGTTGGTAGGTCTATCGTGTGTCACTTTTGTCACCCTATCGACTTATTTATTTATTAATCCAGGTATTTTACTCGGTGGAAAAAGCAAAATGCCTACCTATTAAAAAAGAAACAAATTACGTTCTAGTAGGTATATAAAAATTATTTTATAGTTTACTTATACTTTCGGAGTTTCCAGGTAGGTTAAAAAATGTTATCTCTGGGTACGTTTTTGAAGAATTCCAGCAACCAAAAACAGCACAATATAGTGAATAATTACTCTTTGCCGTATAAAGGAAGTATTTGTATTTATTTCAATGAAATACACAAATCGCACGCTTACTGCTTAAAAAACCATCACACCGTTTGTTGGTCACTACGGTGCATTCGCGACTGTTTGTGTACCGAGTGTATACCGAACTCGAGGCGTGTAGGTATGTCTCGCAATCTGACCGTTTGTATAAAGATACAATATTGTATAGATAGTATTGCCGTGCCGCCGCTACCGTAGTGAATCAGCAATCATGATCCTTTTTCCACTATTAAGTTATTTATTTTACTTCCTTTCTTGAAATATTGATAATAATGCGTAATGTTCCTGCCACTAACTATGTGCCTGCGACTTTGCCCCCAATGAAAGCAAACAGAATGACCAGGCCCCGAGTCTCAGGCAACCCTGCTATTCTTGGCTAGCTCTTGCATTTATAGTGATATTATTACTTATTTATTAAATATGTAAGACCGCCCACTTAGTGAAGTGCCACGCCTAACAAACAACCGAATAATCGAAATCATAGTATTTTTAGTAAGTATTCAATTTCGTAAAACAATATAAGTACAACATACGTAGGTCAATGTACAAAGCCATCAAACGGATTAGTGCTCTTTTTTGTAATTATACTAAGTACCTAAGTTTATTAAATAGGTTCTTAAGTTTTATTATTATTTTTTAGGCCATGCAGCCAAACATAACATATCTCCACTATTTACGAGTAAGAAAGTACTGACTTTATTTTGCAAAATGCCTGTGGAAACGTTACTGCGGATGACTGGAGAAACTTCTTATTTCTCGTTTCATTTTATTTCTGTGATCATTTATAGTAATATTATTATTTTTTATTAAACTGAATAGGAAAGACTTCATTTTGTATTATAAATGTATAATCGACCATACAGCATAACCATGCAACTATCGATTCCAAGATATATGATAATAACAATCGATAATCGAATAGTTTTAATAACAATTATACACTACCGCATCCCTACCGTGAGCTGTCAAAATTATCATCCTAAATTTGATAAAGTATAATTATCGCCATCTATTGGTTGCGCGTTTATTAGTAGGTAAATAAATCCATTTCGTCGCTAGGTGGCTCTTGCTATCCATAGCTATCGCGCTGCTAGCGGCATTTAGCGCCTTAATTGGCGCGGAGCCCGCAAAATGGCCCGAGTTAGGAAGGTCGCGTTTTGTTGTATGGGATGAGGTATCTGTACTAGTATAGTATTATTTTATCTGTGGTAAGGATTAATATACCATGCCTAACAATAATGCTCATATTAATAAATCCCTTAATAATTTTCAATAATGTTTCGTCACAAAATACTTATAACTAACTTACTTATTGTGGCTTGTGTATAAGATATAGGCATTTGGTATTCCTGACTTTTTTAGATGAACTATGGACCAATATTTTTGTAGAACATTGGATTTATGTATAACATTACGTTACGCCAGCACATGCGGATTATGCAGTTCGGGAGCGCTTTTCTTCTGACTTACTTAACAAAAATCAATATTTAAGGCTAGCTGAGAGGTGTTACCTAATGCTAGACAGCCTATTCTATTCTTCATGAATTTGGTTATCTGGATATCATATATAATATTTCGAATCCGACCGGTAGTTAAAATACAAACAAGAAAAAAAACACTCTTCGGCTTTATTATGTATAGAATATATTAGTATACTTTAGTGTATTTACTTGATCGGTTTAAATTTAATCCGTAACGACTCGTTTCAAGTTGTTGATATGTCGCTCTACTAGATCTCCCACGTAGCACTTACCAGTGACTACGTGCCATTCTAAGAGTAAAAAAAGGAAGACACACTCCTAGTGGACTAGGTAGTGTCTTCCCACGCCCATTTCAGTCATAGACATTGGACATCAAAAATAGAGTAGGTATGCACCTACCTCAAATTTTATTATATATTATATTTATATATGTATTTAAATATAATATATTTATATTTAAATACCTCAAAATTTGTGTGTCACATCACCATTGTGTTATAGAGGATTTCCATGTCCGAGTATATTATGGTTGGCTTCATAAGCATCGAACCTCGATACCGTTTATTTACTAAGATTCTGCTGATCTACATAATTGAACTGGATTTTGTATTCATTTGTCATAGTCATTTGTGATGAAAATAGTATTATATGGTTAATAGGTTGAGTTTATTACTTAGATTACTATTTTTTTGTTATAGATCCGAAAATATTAAAACAACAATAATATATGAGTTATTCTCATTACGAAATGTAGTCACTTCATATGAAAATTCCGCTTCTGAAAGGCTTTATATACAGTAGCTGAACCGTAATGAAAATAATTATAAACAAAGTCCACCATCTCATACAAACAACAAACTCAGGCGACAAAAATAGTTTCGTTTCAATTGTTGAATGCCGTACTAGAGGTATCTGCAAACAAGCATAAAAAAATTATACATATAAAATAATACCCTAATATCCATTTACCGCAGCATATTTTCCTTGAATCTACTAACAAGGATAGTTTGGGAGAGCGTGTAGGTGAGTGTTTGCGTACCAAGTAGATTATTGTCTTATAATACAGTATGTAATTACGATTACAGGTTTACAATAGGAATAGGAATAGGTTTTAACTTACTTACTTTTTTTATAATACGGATTACATTTTGTTACTTTGCATGGACCATATCAAATACGTACTTTTTCGTACTTATTTTCAGTATAGACCTGGATAAAGGCTTGTATCGATTACGCGCGGCTAATTCTCGAACAGGTAGCTCGCGCGGTAGCCGCGCCTAACCCGTTGTCCTAGGTGAGCGACAAACGCGATAACGCGACGCGACGTGACGGCGAAGTGCGGGTTTGTTTATTTCGCGACGAGAAGCGACACAGTAGAGTGATGACTTGAAGATTGCAATGGCTTTTAAAGCATGTTGATACTGAAGTGGGTACGGGATTAGAAAGAAACGACTATCTTTTTGAAATGACGCTTTATTTCCCCTATCTTCAAACATAGGCAGCTGGACTGAGTAACATATCCCTCTTAACGTAACTGTGTACTCTCTGAAGTAATTTCGCTTTGACGCTAACGCACTTATTCTCTTTTCTCCGATTTATTTCTCTTTCTTCTCCCCTTTTCCTTAAACTGTTGTTGATTGCCGGCTATATAGTTAGCGGCTCTTAAAGACCCCTATCTAAGCTACTAGACTCTACGAACCACCTTCTGTTGGTTTTCAGGAACTTTGGGACGGTAGTACGGTTTATGATTTGGCTGGCGCGGCAGCCATGGATAATGAAAAGGGTCGTGCATCGTGTCGGGTATTCTGCCGAAGACTTGCTGTGAAATAACAAATCTTTTAACTACCATATCAAAACGTTAAGACAAAATGCGTGGAATGTAATAAGTTCCATAATGAGCATACCTCATCTTCTTGCCCTTTTCGCAATTTTATTTGGGGTCGGCACAATGTGTTTTTTTCAGTTTACTGCTTACTCCCTTTCTAGCCATATCAACTATACATTTCACGCAGTCCATCTTTTCTTTGGTCATCTTCTAATTTTGTATCCGTCCATTTTCATACATAAAACTCTCTTCACCATGTTTTGCTCCTCGCATCGCATTACATGTCACCATGTTACCATGATAATCTGTTACTCCTCAATTTTTCAACCACTTTCAGGTTCCCTCTAGTGTTCATTCCTCACCTTGTCCATCCTAGTCACACCACACATCCATACTAATATTCGCACTTCAGCTACATGCAGACGTCTCTCATCTGTTTTCTTTGTTGACCAACATTCAGATTTATGCAGGACGGTACGTCTGATAATGTTCTATAAATTTGTCCTTTCAGTTTGATAGGGAACCTGGGATCCCATATTGTTCCAGTTACCTGTCGCCAGTTCATTCACCCTGTATTGATTTGATGCTGTACAGATTGGTCTATTTTGTTGTTTGGCTTTGTAGGACCGAGCCGAGGTACTTGAAATCGGTGCAGACTGGTATCGCTGTTCCACTCAGCGAAATGGTTGCAGGCCTTGAGAGACCGCCAAAATCACATAATATGTATTCGGTTTTGGTGTTGCTGATTTTCAAGCGAACATTCTCCAGTCTTTGTTGGCATTTTTCAGTCTTCGTTGGACCCCGGAGCCGTCTTCATAATGATCGGTTAAGTTGTTAAGACGTGAAGGCGTAACAGACACACAAACTCACATTCGTAGTTATAAATAATAGTTTGGATTACAATTGTGTTGTCACCAGTTTTCTATAACGTCTCGGAGTTTGTGAAAAATAACACCTACAAGTTAAACATATATCAAAGAAAAAGCGTTTAAAAAGAGTTCACTGTTTTCAATGACCCAAATAAAAAGCTCTTAGATGAAAGGTTTAAAACAAATATTACAATAAGCATCCATTGTCTTATAGCTGAGAATGGGACGTAATAGTTTTTTGATAAATCTATAATATATGGTACACTAGCAGCGCCACGCGGTTTTACCCGCGTAAGTCCCGATCTCGTTGGAATATCGGAATAAAAAGTACCCCATGCTTTAATCCAGGTCTCCAGCTATCTACATATCAAGTTTCATCGCAATCGGTTTACTGGTTTTTGCGTGAAAGAGTAACAAACATCCATTCATCCAACCAAACTAGTAGGATAGTAAATTATCACATTCGTGTGAAGATTAATGAGAAGCAGATTTTGTTAGATAAGATCAATTTGTCGTAGTGTAGGGCAATGTGTTATCCATCAGCGTAGACAAGGGCATAATTAAAATTGCAGATGGGACCGATAATCAATTATAGGAAATAAAGCAATCGTGTGGCAAGAGATTACGGAAATACAATTATAGTTATTACTAGAAAAGTCAATTCTGTTTATTTTCTAATTAATAAAGCTAATAACAGTAATAATTATTAGAAAATGCTAATGCACTGAATAGGTTTAAACGGTGAAAACGTTAAGTGTGTCCCGACAATATTTTTGTCAATTATAAAGATATTGCAAAAACTTGACAGTGATATACAATCTGCATGACTTAATGCATAAAATGACATAAAAACATAAAAAAAACGAGTGACCCTTACAGTAGTCGCAAATGATGTGTAATATCTGATATCTCACCTTGGTATATAAGCAACATTAATATTATATCCTTTTCTTAAATCAAAATTAAAAATACCAATTGAGTAGCGACAGAAATTAATCTCAAAATTTTAAAAGGCTATTTACCATCTGAGGTCCAACTCTGCCACCGCGCATTTGTGCATAACACAAATTTTTGTGCCGTATGGGATTTGAACCCACAATCCTCGGCGCGGCAAAGTGCCGAGGTGAAAATGAAAAATGTTTTATTTCTGTAACTTATTAATAACTCTGGGAATTCCCAAAACATTTCTTATTATTAATTATTTAACCTGAAAAGTTTTAAGGTCCTTAATTAATATAGAAAGAAAAAAAGTAAGTACTCTAATTATGTTTGGTACAGATTTTTAATTAGTTGTTACATATCGCATAGAGTATTTTTTTTCAACCTGTAATTATAGTAGTCTTTGAATTATATAAATAAATAAGTATAAAACTGGTACACTGTACTAGTTAGTACGTTTACTAACTAGTAGGTAAACTGTAGGTAATAAGTTCGCGAAGCGAGCTATAATGAATATATTACGGTGATGGAACTGTTCACTTTTTGATCCTTTGTCGTTAAAACCCAGCGGGCCACTGATAGTCATCGTAAGCAAATCTGTGGTAGTATGAATATTAATTATACTTGAATTAGGTATAAGGCTTTTTGCGTTTATTAAATTTTTACCCGAATTGGGATCATCCCGCTCACACTTTTGGTGAGGTTCTTTCCTAAAAAGCTGGGTACCTACGCCCATTAATACTATTTTCATATATTCTCTATATGCGTATAGGAAAGCAGGTTACAGACAGTAATAAGGTCGAGTTAGATGCACTTAAACAGTGATTAAATGCATCCCATTATCAAGGTTTACATAGGGGTAGTTACTATGCGCGTGAGTCATTGATTGGCTCTTGCACTTATGTAATGAATGGTATTACATTCTGATACTATTTTATGTAAAATAGAACGTTGTTTTTCCTAAGTTAGTTACATAGCCCAAACACCCCAAATTGTTTAGATAGTGTCAGTAGATTCTGTCGAGGGGCAGAAGAATTTGCCATGCATATTCTATGCTCCTGTGGCAAACTATTAACCTAGAGTTGCATATCAACCGCAGGAAATACAAACAATCACTGCTGATAGGATCTGGAGGTTTCTCGAAGTCATAAGCCTGAGCAGTGAACTTTAAAGCAATGGTGCGCTACAAAAGACCAGTAATGGTCGAGGTAGGACTAGGCACTTAATATTATAATTTTAATAGTGTCCGTATATTCACAATCAAGTGTTTACGACTGTGATAGCCTTTAGAAATAAAATATAAAGACCTTTGATTATATATTTATAATCAAAGACAAAGACACACTTATTTTTGGTGAATGAAGACAAGTTATTTTTAATGCTTCAAATAATGCTTTTTTTTAATCAACATATTAAACTGGGACACAATATTTAATGGTTTTAACGCGCAAGCTATAGAAAAAGATCTTTGAATAGGTGCTGGAAACTGATATATTTATATGTCATTATATTGTCAGTCGCAATGTCAACAGCATCCATAGTAACATTGGTAACACATCAGTTAAGTAATTTTTAAAACTAACAAAATATAGTAATATAAACATCACATTGGGTTTCCTGTAAGGATTGTGTGGGAATGTGTTTGTAATAAATAAATAAATGTATAATGTCTTAATAAATGTAGAAAAAATAATGAGAAAATACATTTTCTAATTTCAACAATTTTTTTTTATTTCGACATAGATACAGCAATGTCAAATAGTCGTTTTTCTTTTTCATGGTCTCTAATTTATTCCTGCAAGAAGTACCTATTGGCCTAAAATATTTTAATTTCTACAAAAACTTCTACTATTGGAATGTTTCCGAAAACATTTATTACAAAATATAGTAATATGATAGAACAGTGACTGAAGAATAATAAATGATTCTAGGTCCTGCTTCGCGCGGCTTATATTTACTATGTAAGTGCTAATATGCAATAAAAGTTAGTACGAAGTACAAATATACATCACATGTTCATTTACATACAAGTTTTTTAAATCTTGTGCTTCTACAATTATAAGGCAGACCCTAGACGATCATGCGGCATGACATGCTGAATCATCATGCTGCATGAAGGACCTATTGAGAGTCTATCATGCAGCATGATAATTTGCTTAGTACCTATAACCAATTTAATCAGTCGATATAGATAGTACAATTAAGAGGTCTTCTGCGCTGGTATGGAAATGTCTTTTTCAAAGGCAGCAAATGATCGTCTAGGGACCGTTTAAGAGATCACATCATGCAGTCTTAATAAAAGTAATCATCATACTATATATGATAATAAAAATAAAAAATATAAAATCAGTCCTACAAATAAAATAAACGTTTCAAAACAAAACAATAAAAGCAATTAAACTAATACAACCAAAAAAGATAAATAAAACAGTAAATCTCTAAAGTCAAATAAGATCAATTTAATAAAGTCAAGTTAATAAAGCAAGATCTCATCAAAGGAATGAAATTAAAACAAAACAAAATAATGTCAAATTAAAATAATCAAACATAAGTGTATCATTATGTATTTTAGAGTATGTATACTCTAAAATACATAACGTTTCAAGATTATAAGTTCATCATTAATAGCTCAACAATTATTTGAAATCCTTTTTTTAAATATTTATAGATCGACACACACAAAGCTACATAATGTTGATGTTATTGATAGAGTAGAAGAAGGTATCGTGAGTTCGCGATGAATTATTTATACATATGTATACATATATTGCGAACTAAATCTTGGCACAGCCGTTTAATGAATGAGTGTTCCTTTATTAGAAGGCAAGTGGGAGTTAATTTTAATGTGTAAAAGAAATGAAGTATAAAGAACAATAAGATGTAGTCATAGAAATCGACCTGAGCTCCTTGAAGCAATTAAAACTCCTATTCTGATAAAGCTAGCGCTCACATAATCTTTCGGGATCCCTTACGAGGGCAGCGTCGATAGAATGCTTATGTGCCAGCGATGTACGAAAGGCTTAGTTAGCTAGGTCCAGGCCGAGTCACAAGCCGTATGAGAGTTACAAAACAAGATCATCATTTGAGCGACTATAACAATCAATACGTCGTATTTTTCAAGATACAGTTGAGAAGTTGCTTGTTAAAAACCACGGTAAGAAGGGAGGATATAGAAGTAGGCAAATAATTGTAGTGGTCAGACCTATCGCTGTTTTTGGGAAAGTTGAAAAAGCCGCTTGAGAACTGAATACACATTGGAAGGACATAAATTTATTATCTCTACTGGTATGGAAAAAATGGGGACACAATTTTAATGGTCATAAGATTGGTAAGTGTATCACTTGAGAATGGCTGGACGGAATGGAATTTGCTTTCTTTTTAGATTAAATCGTAAAATTCGGACTTTTGCGAAAAACTAAAAAAATAAGCGCTTAGATGACTTTAATTTGGGTTTAGAAATTTTCTTGGAAAATTCGCAAAAGTTAGAGGCTTTTTTAGGGGATTTGTAAACAATTAACTTACTGTTATAATGTTATGTTGATACTCATGAATTATAAAAATTCAAAACAAATCCCTACAGTATTGGAGAGCTAGACCGGTTCGCAATATTTTCACCTTAATTTATCTATAATACTCCTCAGTCAAGAAAGTACCGGGAAAAGGTCAATACAACACAAAATGTTAACTTTTCTTCCAAATTTATTGTATCACCTTGAAAGTAGGCTCTTCAGAAATAATACACTTAGGCCAACGAATAATCCAGTTATCAAAACATTTTTAAATGCATTTTCCGGAATCGAACGACTTCAGTTCTCACCGCGAATTCTCTTTGATATCTTCTGTTCACTGAAAACGGGTACTTCGAAGTGGTAATTTCAGTTTTGGAAAGAGAAAAAAGTCGGCTGGAGCCATAACTTTATGCGATGGCGCGTTGTCGTTTTTTCCACAAATTTGGCCCTTTTGACGAACTTGCTCTCTCAAATGCCGCATAGCGCTCAAATAATATTCTTTATTTACACTCTGACCTGCTGGCAAGAATTACAATGTGCACAACACCTCAATAGTCAAAGAAAATAGTCAACATGACCGTGACTTTTGATCGACTATGTCGTATTTTTTTCGGTTTCGGTTCAATTGGAAGTCGCCATTCTGAAGCTTGTTGACTAGTTTGCATGTCAAACTTGTAAACCCTTGTCTCACCACCAGTAACAATGTGTTTTACGAATGTAGTGTCGAAATTGACTCGTCTAGCACGTGTTCAGCGACTTTTACGCGATTGAGTTTTTGAAGAAAATTCAGATCTTTCGGGACTAGTCGAGCGACAACGTGTTTCATGCCAAAGCGATCGTTTAAAATGGTACGTATCAATTAGTGAGACACAGAAAATAGCAATTCAATTTTAAAAATTGGCCGTTACGTGATACGCCTCAATACATAATATATTATTAGAATTTTAGTTAACGAGCTGTGTGGAATACGAAACAATAACCCACCGGTTGCAGGTTTGGGTTCTTTGTTCTTAATATATACCTATAAGCAATTAAAATCTCATGAATATTTTTGTAATTTGATGCACTGGATATATTTTTAACTGTAACAATATCATGTCCAAAATATTTTACTTTGTAATGGTACTATTGAGATTTATTGAAATCTATGTATATTTTTCACAATTTAGCACAATATAAAGAATAAGGATTATGGTTTGGAACTAAATAAACAAAAAACGGGCAATAATCTTCGAGAATTGATTCCCAACGTGGACGTCCTATCAACATACGAGTTTGTCTACTTACGGAACCCTCGGTGCACGAGTCAGACTCCCACTTGTCGGATTTTTTTAATCATAAAATATATATTTGTGTTCAAGTTGTCGAGAGAAGTATATTTGTCTAATGTGTTGTAAATTCTTAACAGTTCAGGTCTTAAATGCTCTATTGAAATAGGACTAAGTTTTGAATGTATTTTCACCTGGTTGTATACATACGTATAGTAAAATACGCATTCAAAGGGTGACAGGTAAGTTTTTACATCCTTCCTCATCCTTTTACAGATTAAAGACTCAACAGCAGGAATTTTGATGATACGTTAAACATTTCCTTTTGCACTCAAAGCGGTGATCTGAACTTTGTTTTGACTTTCATTTGAGTTCGTTTAATTTAATGCTTTGATCTCGCTTACGTACCGCCTTGAGTTTGGATTATTGTATTAATCAGAGTATTATAAAACTTTTGTCATTAGGAGTACAGGTAATTCGTGTCAATTATTCAATATACCTATTTTTATTGTTTTATATCTGTATGTGTATGTATGTATACGGTTATATATATATATATATTTGAATGTATATACGTATGTGTATATATATATATATATAATTATAGTATTTGTTTAACGATGTCAATATATTGTTATGTACCTTAATAGATTTATACGATTGAAATGTATATTAGCACCATTATTGTAATTTTTCTCCTTCTCTGATCGTACACTCAAGTGCTAATAAGACAAATGTGCACCACAAATTACCTATTCCTAACTGTATAGTCCATCTACAGGTTGCCTGTAAGAGATTGCAGACTGCGATAAGGCCGCCTATTGTACTGCTGTTTCTAATGCATTTATTTTTAATTGTATCCTATTTATGGTGTGCAATAAAGAGTATCTATCTATCTATCTATCTATTTCTATTAATGCCTATTTCATTTTAATAATACTATAGTGAATAAAATACTATTATTTACTCTCGACTAAAACTGAAAAAACATGTAAACAAAACTAGTTCATGTTTAAGTAAATATAAATAACTAGCAGCGCCCCACGATTTCACCCGCGTAAATCCCGATCCCGTGGGAATATCGGTTTAGTAGTTTTGGTGTGAAAGAGTAACAAACATCCATCCATCCATCCATACATCCATCCAAACTTTCACATTTATAGTGTAACTAGTTGCGCCCCGCGGTTTCACCCGCGTAAGTCCCGATGCCGTGGGAAAATCGAAAAAAGTAGCCTATGTGTTAATCCAGATCTCCAGCGATCTACATACCAAGTTTTATTGCAATCGGTTCAGTAGTTTTTGCGTAAAAGAGTAATAAACATCCATACATCCATACATCCACACATCCATACATCCATACATCCACACATCCATACATCCATACATCCTCGTTTCAACTCCAAGCTTTCACGTTTATAATATTAGTAGGATATTAGTGGGATTTTATCCCCAGTTTAAATACTCCTTGACATTATATGATCTACAAAGTTGCTTATTCATGGTTTTGAAAAGAATAAAGTGAAATAATATTATAATTTTCATCATGGTAATCAGTAATAGTCTTCTATTTGCTGTACGTAATTATCATCCTAGAATGCCGTAG
Source organism: Callimorpha dominula (assembly GCA_949752705.1). Lineage (NCBI taxonomy): Eukaryota > Metazoa > Arthropoda > Insecta > Lepidoptera > Erebidae > Callimorpha > Callimorpha dominula. Next base: position 16,267,682 of record OX457003.1, read on the forward strand.
ACCGGGGCCTACGCACGCCTACGCGGGGCGCGGCGTAGAAGCATAGCACCAACCGGTAAGCTTTTAGCTTTACCCCATGACTATATAACCGGAGAGTAAGAACTCCTGATGCCATTTCAGTACAACCGTCACAACGCGCAACACGCGCACTTCGGCTCTGTGTTTCAGTGCACTACTCGAACAGTTACGGACGTCGGAAACTTGCAGGTAGGTAAGTTCCAAAGTGACTAACACAAATACGAATTATGAATTAAAGAGAATTAGTGGAACCTGAGTTTTTCGTAACTTTCAAATAATAAAAAGTTAATTATTATGAAGAAAAGTCTCTTCGGAATAAAAACAATATATTATTTTTTAAGTAATAATAATAAATAATTATCTAAGATTATGAAAGAAATTAAGAGAAATGTATATTTTTAAATTAAATAATACGCTTGCTACAAGAGAAATAAAATAACGATCAAGTAAAAAGTTATTTATAATTAATCGACTATGTATGAGGTCCACGGTGTATGAGGGTGCTTACTGACCTATGTGATACGATCTGTATAACCCATTGACTTATTCGATTATTAAATTAAAGCTAAATTAATATGCAACTTAATGACAAAGTATAATTCGATAAAACAGCATAATATATTTTTTTCAACACGGTAGTTAAATTCTCAATTAAAATTATTAATTTCAATAGAAATTTGAATTTTTTAGGAGTTTTTCTTATCACATAAATGTACGTATTTATACAAAGTAGGTACTTATATCTTCTACAATTGCAAATCTTCTTAAGTATTCTTTCTATTAGCAGTTAATTTTCCATTGCGAAATGTACAATCAAGGAAGTTAAACAAGGTTGAAACCTTCCGGTCTCGCAATAGTAGGATCGTGTCTTACATCAAAGTGCTAGTTTTATTTACATTTGCATGTTCATTAATCTTTTTAAACTGATATTAAAAAGTTTAGTCCTCACGGTTTACTCTTTGGTTGCAATATATTATTCTTCTTTTAACCCACGACGCAAAAAGGAGGAGTGTTCTAAGTTTAAAGTGTTTTTGCCTGTGGCATTGTAGCCCCTAAATGAATAAACCGATTTTGTTCAAGTTTTTTTATTTGGAAGGTGACTTGATCCATAGTGTTCTCAGGTAAAATAAAAAAAACTGGTCAGCGGTTCGAAGATTGTCAGTTCTTTTCTAATAGTGGAAGGAATTTTGGTGTCGGGGTATTTTAAATTTTGAACAGGCTGTTAATGTGCACTAAGGAAAATATATAGCAATATTAAAGCCTGAATATGTATTAGTTAAATCAAGTCTTTATATGGAATTGAAACATCTGAAGTATGTGTATTTATCATCAAATCAGCAAAATATCACTGACACTACCCGTAACAATTTCAAACTAAAATAGAATGGATGAGATAAAATAAAAAAATGTTTTTAATAATTTAAGACATAACTATTTTTTGCCAACAACACGTTATTAATACCTAGGTATAAATGGATAGAACAAGTTAGAGTTGTTAGTGTCATATAAATATTAATTCAAGATGCTAAGATTTATATTAACACGATTACCTCTGTAATATAAAATAAGAAAAAAACTCTTTCATACAGGTTGTGGCATCAGATTTAAAAATAAATCGCTACCAAATTAACAGGTATTAGAAGTGACAGGAGAAAGGTCCGGCGGCTCCCGGCTTGTCATAAAAAATTCACGAAACAATACCCTGGTGATAACTTCGTCGTTATTGAATCAGATGTCTAAATAAGCCGAAAAGATTATATTTTATTAGAAAATAATAATTTAATGCTAACTTTATAATACATAGGAGTTAACAATTTACAATTATGTCTATTTATTTATTCATAAACAATTATTACATTGTGTTTTAATATTACACTAATTACGCAATGATTACTAAGTACATGACAATTTCAAATTATTCATATCAATCATATTAGTAAAGCAAAATTATGATACAGTTAATTACATAACAATTTATTACTAAGTATTTTTCAATTCAAACTTATTAATTTCAATTTATAACGAAGTAAATTACGATACAACAATTCTTTACATACAGATTACATAATTTATTAATTAATACCCAAAATAAAACACAAATTATGGTTTCTACAAAAAGTCATAGATCATTTACACTAAATAAACATCCCATAAGTAAATGCTCTTTAAGTGTTGTTTCGTATACATTATTTTTTCAATTCTACAGTCAACTTATTGTACAAATGAATGGTCTGTTAACTGGTACTGTTTAGCTGGGTCCTGTATTTAAATCATATAGCTATTTTTTTTTGTCTGGTGGTGTAAATATGTAGGTAATTAAACTATAGAACTCAAGATTCTGAAATATTTTTCATAGAAATATCGAATCGTTAATAGATTTGATTTCACTACCTTGAATGCGTAATATATTACTCGTATATTGTTAAACATATAAGTTAATGGATACTTAAAATTGATTAAAATATAATGACAATTTATAACATTCGAATGGTCAAATACATAAACATGACTCAATTGTACACTTAAGTTCCATTTTGTCCATTTAGTTTATGTTATGTGTTATAATTATGTGGCGTTTTGAGAGAAGACTTCCCAAAATGAAATAATACGGTATAGATGCAGCCATACAGATATGTATTTCTATTTTTAAAGAAACATATAATTAGACCAGATTATTTTGTGACATGTATACGTTCAATACCTTTTTACTCGATTAAATACGCACGAAACATTGAAAATATGTATTAATCAGCTTATTTTTTCGGCTAGAAGTTTTTAGGAGATAAGTAATACAGTAATCAACTACATTTACACTATAAATGGGTAGGTGTACAGACTCAAAAAAATAAGTTATTTAAGTATATAAACAAGTTATTTTTTCGTTTTGTTTCTTGCTGGTTCATTCGGCAAACGGTCATCATATTCTAGAAATGAATATTGTTATGAAGACTGCACTTGCAGTGTTCCGTATTATTATATTTAAAGGGCATTCATTATACTTACGGTTTATAATAACAGACTTCACAATAAATAAAAAAATAAACCTACAATTCTATTATACTATTATCAATCAACCCTTCATGCACAATCCTTTCAAATAAATAATAAATAATGATCTTACGTCTAGGCAAATTATTATAGATTTCTGTGTAAAAAATAATAACAAAAATAGTAAAGGAAATCCAATTATACACATAACTACTGTTATCATCTGGTGTAGTTTTATTTCGTTAAAATAGTATAATTTATAAGAAAAGTTTTATTTTTATTTTTCTAAAATCTATACTAATGTAACAAAGCTGATGTTTTTTTTCCTTTGATTGTTTTTTTAAACACGCTAATCTCTGGAACGATCAGTCAGATTTGAATAATTCTTTTTGTATTGTATAGGTATAGAGTATTCATTGAGAAAAATTATAGGCTATGTAACATTACGCTACAACCCTTAATAGCGGAGTAGTGACCATAATCACAGGTGAAATTGCGGGGAACTGTGTCTCTCAAGAAAATTTCTCTTACTAGATACGCTTATTGCAAACTTTAGTTTTTTGTACAGTTTTGTATGTTCGATATCAAATTGTACAATCCATAATTTACAAAATGGACATATACTGGACACAATACAATGCGTAAGAGGACCGAAGACGACGTGTAAATTAAAAACTTTACGGTAACTGAACCTCCTACAAGACTAGGTATCCTTTCAATGCTTATTTTCTAGTGACTTCTAGCAAATACGAGTACGGTGCTTTAGACTTTGAAACTAATCCTCTTTGAAAGGAGAACCTTATTAGTTTGGTCAAAAGCGAAAGATTATTTTTCGTTTACAACTATTTTTAATTTCCAATTAATTTTAAATCATTTCAGCTAAGCATACGTCAGCGAGTATGGGTGTGATCATATCTTTTTAATAGCCATTTTAATACAAAATATCAACAATAACCGTAAACTACGCAAATTAGTGTAAGTACGGGGATTTTAGGATGTCAATATAATCACCCCAAAGCTTTAGTCTCCTCTAAAATATTAGGCCCAGTAAACTAACCAAGATATCATAATAATAAAATAAGTCGAATCTTTGAAATTGTTTTCCGGCAAATTATTCAAATTGTCAAAGCACCTTTTGGTATAAATAACCACAATGTAATATATTTCAGGGATCCAATAAATTATGTATTCCAGACACGCAAGCAGATAAAAATAATTACAGTATTAAATTCATTAAAAAAGAATTACCATTTTCACGTGTTGATATCCGTAATGCTTTATTTTGAACAAATGTATAAAATAAACACAAGCTGAATAGAGGTCTGATTTTTTTTACGAACACTATACCAAAAACAAATGAAGGTTAGTGGACAGACTTGTTTAAGACGGTTATTGTTAAAAATACAACTGGATCAGTGCCAGTCCGAATCGCGCACCGAGGGTTCCTTACAAATTTGTATGTGGATAGTTCGTGCAATTCTCGATTCTCGAAGATTTGTAACCATTTTTTTTATTACAAAACTAGTCCCAGAAACGTATAATTACAACATTGGTATCTTTCAAGTTGGATTGAAAGACAAACTTAACTTTGCTGTTCTAAAAATACTCCCTCATACATAAATATACGTCATAGTCAACTTTTATATCGCAAAATATAAGTTTGTATACACACACGAAATTATTAGCCTTTGGGTTTTTTTCCTTTACTTGTGCGATCAAAACTTGCTTCTCACCAAAGTACCCTATAGGTTTGGATTTGTCTGCGAAGTGTTAGAATTGGTTAAAATATAAGGCTAGACTTAGAAGCTTTATTTTTTTTCAGCTTCAAGGGTAAGTTAAAGTACATATTTGATTTTAAGTTGATACCTCCACGTGTTCATGAGAAAAAGGGCTTTGATAGTTAGACATATAGACTGATATCGAAGTGATTTTATATAATGTTCTTTTTTCCTTCTGAGGTACGGAACCCTAAAAAAATTGGGTTATTACGTTTTTAAAACAGAATATTTTAGAGTAAAATCGATAAGCTTTCAAGTATCTACATCCGCACTAGACCCATAGAGGTGTGAAGAGACAATGAGATCCCAGTACCTGTTTTATAAAAATAAAATACCTAATATTGATTACGGACTTTGTGTTTTTTGCCAATGTTAACAAAAATGATCGCTCGTTTTACCTTACCACAGATAAAAAAAAAAATCAATTTCAAACAGTCTGAAATCTATTCAGACTGTTTGAAATTGATTAATTTTATTTTTTCAGAGTTTTCTGATTAGTTTAGGTCTGATAATAAATCTGATTTAAAAGTAGCTTCCACGTAATTTCTTTTTGTGTACACTGTTATAATTTTTTTATTCCGTTATTTAGTTTATTTGTTCTTTACTGTTAGAAACCTGGGATTTTATAATATATATATATATAATAATAATAACTCTACACATGTCACACACGGCTGTCTGATCCCAAACTAGGCAGAGCCTGTTCTATTGTAACCAGACTGCTGATAAACATAGTTATAGATTTTTTTTTTGTAACCAGACTGTTGATAAACATAGTTATAGATTTCTAAATACATACATAGTATAGATAAATTACATCCACACACGGAAAAAAATAGATTAACAAAAATTACAAAAATAGAGGCTAGATTTGTTCTTCTACTTCTAAACATTAAAACGTAAACTACACTTTCAGAAGTTTTACGAATGGCCTAAGACTGTGTTATATGATTTAATAATCATCACTCAGGTAGCAAAAAGGGTTTATAAATCGTATTACAAGTGAATATAACGGCATGTTTCTAATAATAGTCACGTTTCAGAACTGTCAATAGCAATAAAGTGACGAAAAAGCTTTCTGAATGCTTTAGGTGCTCTTACCTCTCTATGAGAATGTTTATTACTCGAAGAGATGGAAGTCAAACAGAGCGCCTATTTTTCTGTATGTTAAAATTCGAAACCCATTTCAAAAGCTTTTTTATACGTTGTATACAACGCGTAACAAGGATGTGCTTATATTTCGTTTGCTAGAGTCGGATAGCTGGCCCAATAAGCAGTGTGCAAAAAATATTTTATTATAACTGTGAGCAGTTATGAATTGACTCGTCGACTAGCGCTCTCTGAAGTTAGTGCGAGATTTCCATTGATACTGTGTAAAAACACGTAGTTTCTTGCATGTGTCAAACAATAATTTGTGACGTTAGTACAAACGCAAGAAAGTACATGGTTTTTTTAACTTACTTTTAAAATTTTCCTCCTTCCGATCTATTACTCTAAGGGACAAGTTCTGACCTGGTAAATAATGCATGACCGTATTAATTCTTGCTTTATGTTTTATCGTAGTCTTTCCAATTTGGATTCAACATCTTACATTTACAATTATGGGTCCGTTTCTATAGGCCGTACCATTTGGTATTACATATCTCCGCTAGAGATAAGCTATCTAGTAAAAAAATCTTTTTAATTATATTATATCATTTGATTTTTGGATTATATCATTAGATCTTGACATAAGAGTGTACAAACAAAAAAAAACATAAAAATAAAATCATCACTTTTATAATATTAATATAGATATCCCCGAGTCATAACACTTTTTTCTTTGATACAGGTAGTAGGCGAGTTCGTAAAAACAACCCGTTAAGAACAAAACAAAGTATCTTCCGCTTATCAGTTACTCATCATTAGGCTTTATGTATTTTATTAAATAAAGAAAACGGATAAATCAAGTTTATACTTTTTCTTTGTCTCAGTTATGTTGTAAAGATTCGCTTATCACTACAACTAACCATATCGGTTTTATATATACAAACATATTTGTTCCTTCGTTTACGGGCAGGGTTTACAATGGACCTTAGCCACTGAATTAAATACTAAAACTTTTCTCCATTTTCCTTAATATGATACCTGTAAACATTTCCTCTTTTTTATAACGAACGCAGGAACATAAAAGGGTAAAAACACATCCGTCGATTAATAATTAAAAACTCTCTTTTGTAACAAAAAATAGGCCGTTGTTATAAAACAAAAGTTACAGTTTATTTATAAATAAAAATACTTCACAAATAATATTGTGATACTTAAAACGACATAATACAAAGAAGACTGATCGTGTGTTCAGAAACAATATGAGTTAAGAAGGAAAAGGATAACCAATAAACATATTATCCTATCACGTACGGCTCATACCTACATGTGTAATATATTGACTGTTACGAAAATGATTTCCCAAATACCGACCATATAAAAAACTTTGCAATCATAATTACAATGTTTCGTTTTAAATCGAAGGATATTTCCGATACGAGTTTAAATACGCCTATTTCATTTACCACATTTTTTTGGGAGGTAAGGCACAAACATCGACCTTAGGACCGAATCACCGAAGATCGTTGTTAATTAGCATCAGATCTGCTTTCTAGCATTGTGTTCTATTACTATCGGTTAGTATTTTTACTCTCAGGATGTGAGAAATAGATTTAAAAAGTTACACGGGCATAGTATTTTGCGTTTGTTGGAATAAAAGCAATTCCAACCCTAATTCTCCAAAGAACCCCAGTAACCTCTTTACGTTACCGACGATCTCGGAAAGTGACTCTGGCGAGCCAAGGTACTTAGCCCGGTATTCTGCATAATATGGGTTGCTGTTTCCTCTGCTTCCATATGCACCTATAGCAAAAACGGGTTTGTTAAACGAGACATGTCCGATGATAACTCCAGTTGTCGTTCGCAGCTGACGCTTGTTCAGCCAGAGTAAGGCGACGTGTAACACTAAAGCTCGTTAGGAACAAGATAAAGTTTTATTTTATATTTTTATTCTAGTGGCACAAATTTTATCTTCTTCTTGTCATACAATACTAGCTATATGTGATATTGTAATAGATTTTATTGAAACCTTATATACTACTTGGAACTTGCATTACTGTCAACAGGAATTGTTTAAAAACCTCGTGCTGTCATTGTACCTTTTTAGTGTTTTTTATAGTAGTTGCCCTTGATTGGCAGCTGATTTCACGTCCGTTTGCTTCTGGACATTGCTATTTCAAACACCTACATATTTTTATCTATTACATGTACCTAAACCGAATCCAAAAGGCGACAACAATAAAAATCATTGTACCTTTTATTATTATATTCACAAAACGGGCCCTCACTCACATCATCTCAATGAAATCTTAGATATATTTTTTAAAAGGACATGATATGGATATAATGAATTTCTTCTTATAAACATATCCGACTTACACTGAAGTTAAAATTCATTATTATTATCCTTCTGGTTCTTGAAACTTATTGTTATGAGACTTGTAATATAGCTTTTCATCTATCTTTGTTTCCTTGTAAGTGATTTTATTATATCCCGTGAGAAGCAATATAATACATAATTCAATTAACCATATATTTATTCTGAGTATTTGTGTAGTCCATATGAATTTTCTTGTTTACATTATAAACGTTATAATAACAATATATATTATTTACGGAAATCTTCAAATCGTGATCGCAATGTAGCAAAGGTAGGTGGTGCTTTTTCAAGCTTCTTCAATTTCCTTAGTTAGCAGTAAGTTCCGCGTTTATATAAGGTTATGAATAATTTAGAAGTTATTTGGCCGGTCAACACGTGCCTGGTATAATGGACCTCTTGGTTTGAGGAAGTTATTGTGCGAGACTATGATGAAAAATGATTCAAAAACGTTTCATATTTATCGACGGATCACATTTAGAGCTTTACTTACATATATACCTAATGGTTTTCATGCCTAGTTCCCGTTCGACCTGGCCAGCCTTTTTAACTAAATTATCGTAATTTAACTAAATTTTGTCTTAACTCTGCGTTCTGTGCGGCCACGTTGGTCGTTGATTATCTTCACTTCTAATCAATATCCATAGCCAAGCAGTGTTGCAACTTAATCTTAAATAATTTAAAAAATACCAAAAAAAGAAATTGTCTGCAGTTTCTTCATGTAATAAAAAAGCCAGAACAAATGAAAATAATCTAGTATAAATTTGAATGCGAAATGTTGAAAAAAAAGCATAAAGCATGCATAATTTTAAAACCATGTTTGGATGTTTAACCTAAAGAGGATTTGAGTTTACCAATAATTAATCTCTGTTCTCCCTATAAGGAATAATGAGCTAGACTAGATCTTTTTGCTATACAACACAGGTTTTATACCTGAGCTGCTTCTGAATATTTATTTGCCAGACTTTTGGATTATCCCAACTTCATAAACTAAAATTAGATATGCTTGAACTGTCTAATACGGCTGACACAAGTCACATTCACGACATATTTTTTAATACCATGAAACATGTGGCCCACCTGGCAGCACCGCGCACCGGTGTGAGCTTTGCTGTCGCGTTTTGTTGGGTACACAAAACTTTGGAGTTTATTCAAACCGTTCTAAATTTTAACTACTTTTTATTGAAATGACTCGACATTTTACTTTGTGTTAAAGAACAAAACAATCGCTATATTATAATAAATAGCAACTTCATAAACCAAATAATTGTTTGTCAAAATTTGCTGGCAGCTCAGCACTTTGCACAACACATTGTTTAGTAAGAGAGATTTCAATTAGCGGCAGAGTGATTCGGCATTTACTTAGATGTTATTAATGGTAGAAGCTCATCATTGTCTAATGAACACCTTACATTTGACACCTTAAAGGTTGAGTGGCGGCTAAAGCCTTCGTACAAGACCACCCCACTAACGAATCACAGGAAGGTTCAATATTGTCTAATTTAATGCCAAGTTTGCGGTTGCTTATGAGGGCGAATTACATGTATAGTTGTAATATACTGTTATTACCCGTACAGTGGTAGTCTTGTGTATTTGGATGTTGGTATAGAAGTAAATTGAAATCGTTATTATATTACATATTGTACATATAGTATCAATCCTAAAACGGTACAGATTTAATGCTGCCAACTCTATTTCAATGTTTGACTGCAAAATGAAGACCATTCTCGTTTTTAGATACAGTCTCATTGCGTTTCTTATCTACGTTCTTGAATCACCCTAAAACAGATATACAGAATTCGATTCTTTTTGTTCAAACACAGAGTTTTGAACAAAAAACTTATGTTTCCATGAGACACTTAATCATATCGAAAATTCACCGTTACCTGTTACAGATAATTCAATAACTAAAATTGACAAAGGCTTTCATCAGCGGAAGTAATATTGCGATCGTATTGACAATTTTCATAAGTATACTTGCTCGATTTGCGCATGGAAAATTATGGTCCAGATAGTCAAATATCATATTTAATCCTCTTAATTTCAAACTAAAGGGATTGTTCTCCAAGCTTTACGCAAATAAATGTATCTATAGTATTTAGAATTTATTGTTTCACCGGATTATATTCTACCACCACTGTTTAAGTCAATAATAGAACATCAACATGGCAGTTATATAGAACTTATACACGCAAATTAGGATTCAAATTAAGATTGGTGTTAACAAATTAAACAGAAATAAATGTTATTTTTATAAGTTACCTCTATGCTTATGAACTATAAAGTTATTACCAAACAAAAAGGATTGACTGAATTTGAATGATGAATTTTGCCATAAATTGCCATATTCTTTCCTACATTGTAAAGGGATTATTCAGGCCCTGGGGTACGAAAAAGGTAAAATACCTAGTTTGTTTTGCTCTTATTTACTAGTAAATTTTTATCACAATAGTTTGCAGTTTCAATAAAGTTTCTTCGTTCAACTCCTCGAGATCGTAAGTAATATAATCTTTGAGTAAAAACATTTTCAGAACAAGTTATTTGATTACTTAGAGATTCTGAGCCACAAAGACTTAATTTAACGTTTTAATTACTCAAAGGCAACCAATATTAATACAAGTTTAGCATTCAGACAGGTAAATGGCCTTTCCGCTTGTGTTTACGTCACAACGTATTGCACTACCTATCTTTCATATGCATTATAGTGAAGCATCTCGTTTAAACTTAGTGGAATAAGTTATTTGGCGTCCAGTTAAATGTCGTCTAAAATGGAAAGTAAACTAAGTGCTCTTAACTCAGTTGGTCAGAAGTATAGTGACTTTAACGTCCCTTAAATATGAATAACATTTGATGTTTTATTATTTTCATAAACAGGCTGTCGTAGTAGTATTTAGTTTTATCTTTACAATACAAAACAGTCAGTATCAACTCTTTATGGCACAGATCAGTCTTTGAAATGTCTGATGCTTCACGACACTATCACAGTATCTCGATAAACTTTGGCTAGTGTTTACCTTTCAAAACTTAAATCTGTAACTTTTAACATTTTAAAGTTAGTTAAAAGTAGCAGTTAGTGGCCAGACTACTAATCTACAATATAATGTAGGAAGAAGAATTAAAACGAATTGTTCATATTTACACTATTATTGTCAGCAGGAAATAAAACAAGTACCTCCATATTCGAATTAATTTAGACTAATTTCAAATGAAGGAAACTGTAACATATTGCCAATTGAGATGTGGGATATAAATCTTGTGGTAAACAGATTCGTACAAATGTCAGATATCCGAATGGAAATTGAATACTTTACTACATATAATATAAACAAAAAATATCATAGGCTATAAGTAGACTACTCTGTTGTGGATGACTAACATTGTAGTTTACTCAAAGTACAAGATATGTCTCAAGGAAATTCTGTTTGGGTAGGTACGTATGCATTACATATACAACTGGTAAACATACAGTCGACTTTGACGATAGGCAATATGCAGAAATGGATATTTTGATTTGATTACGTGTGGTCTGAGTACTGAAACCTTGTACTGCATTATTTAGCTATAGGTATGTCTCATACCACTTACAGTCACGGTAAAGATAATATAGTATCATATCGAAAGTAGTTGAACTTGGGCCGACAGTAGCTTTCTCCTGTCCAAGTGTTGCAAATACAACTTTTGTATTTTATATATCTTCTTCATTATGAACTAGTTTGCAAATGATTATGTTGCTTTTTGAATTTACGGGATGTCGCAAGTTACTCAGCCATCTTCATTCAGAATCTTTTTGCTATATTAAAAGCAGCGTTTACGGCTCATATTTATGGTCCCAGAACGACGTTATATATTAAATAATACTCGATTTAAATTCATTTATTATTTCTCTTAGATTTATTCTAAATAGGCATGTAAATAAGAATGTAACTAAATAATAAGAAAGAGAAGAGGTAGTAGTTAAATGGTTAGGTAATTAACCAGCCTAGCAATTTAGTTAGATAATATAATTTGAGTAGTCCAATAGTTTACTCCTTAAACGCGCCTTAAAAGTACGCTTAGGTCCCCAGAGCCCCCAGCTTGTGCCAGTCACCCATCCTTCTCTTAAACTACCACTATGGAAGACAAAATGTTATGGAATTCGTAGCTTTTGCGAAATAAGTGCAGGTGTTCGCTCCTAAGAATTTGTTTACAAAAGTATTCTTTAAAAATAATTTCTGGTGTAAAGACGTTACCGGACTTCCAGTAACTTGAAACACTAGAGTAAGATTTCGTCAAAAAGCTTGGCTTGCTCAAGAGAGCGAAACGAAAACAGTGGTGTGAGTCAGTGTGGAGCTTCTTTATAAGTAATAGGTCAGGTCCCATGTAGGTACCATTGTCTCCTTTGGGGAATTTTTAAACTTTTTTCAGGGGAAGATCAAGCCTCGAAGATTGCCTATAATTCTAAACTCGCAATTGGTATTGCATCTTCTAATTAATTTCTACTTTGGTTATACCAATTGTTATGTGTTATGAAATTGTTCAAGATAATGACCAGAGTTACTTTCTACAATCGCACTTGTTGCAAATGACAAAAGGGCCCACCCTCAGACTTTATCGTCTATGATCTCTCTGCCATGGTTTTCCCAGGACACTATAGAATACAAGTTATCAAAACGAGTATGAGTATCGATAATGCGAGAGTGATATCGGTGTTGCGTCCAAAACTACGGTCACAATACAGGAGACATACGTTTTTCCTGACGATAATTCATTACGTCAATTTTGTATTCGCAGCGTAACAGGTTAAAGCCGACAATAAAAACTCACGGCCACTGCCAAGGTCAAATGTTGTGTCTATAATGGTGTGAGTGTGTGAAATTTTGAAATCAATATACCATGTGCAATAGACACTCGCGCAATAAAATAATTATTAATGCTTGACATATTATAGACACAACTAAAATTTACTGAAATAATAATAATCTTTTAAAAAAAGCATCACCGACTTCAATGCGCCTCAAAATACCCAAATCGCTTCAAGCGTGCCTACAAAATTTGAAGAGTTCCCTCGATTTCTCCAGGATTCCATCATCAGATCCTGATCTGATGACCATGGGACCACCTGGAAAGTATATATATAAGAATTTTCCAAATAGGTCCAGGCGTCTTTGAGTAATCGGTGAACATACATAAAATAAAAATACACGGTGGAACATAGAACCTTGAAGTCGGTTAAAAAATTAGAAGTTTCCATATAGGGTATAACTATATTTTTTTTCAGAACGTCTCTTTAAACTTATATAGTCAGTCTATGACGTCTACTTATTGTGTACAGTCAATACAAAGCTGGGTCTAAATCCTGTCAAAATGAATTAATTTTAAAGCATGTATAGCTTTTTGCACTATGTTTGTACAAGTAAAATATAGAACTACATTGTTCCCATTGCCTATAAACATCGCAAGGTGTTTTGCAGTAATAACAAGTTAGTAATGTACGTTTCACTTACACTAATTAAAGTGTAAACAGGCATCGATAAGTTGTGTTTAGATTATAAACTACTTGATAAGATGCGATTGGATAAATTTGATTAAGATGATGGGCGCCGACACGAGTGTGTAAGTAACGATTCAATCAACTAGTGGTATGGCGATTGTAGCATAATTTGATAGGTTCGGATTTTCACAAGCTCTCATGAGTGTGGCGTTGTATCAGATGTATTTTTCTCTAGCCATAACCATTTGTTCAGTAATAAATATCCTTAATTTCACTTTGTATCTATAAAATATATTAACAATTTATTTAGAATACATATGTCAAGTATCACAGAGAGAAAAAACACTTTTGTAAGCTAAGTTCCTTCCTTGTTTAGCTATATCTGCATATATAAGTAGTAGGAATTAAAAATGTAATGTGAATTGTAAAAACGCATAAAATATTAGGGCACTTTTAGTTTTGTACAGTTAATGTGTAAGAAGGTCAAAATAAAAAATAAATGATAAATAAAAACCCCACAAGAAGATAAAAAGTCTTTAACGAAAAAGTTTTTTCTTAAGCGAGTCATTAGCTAACCTTGTTATATGTATGTTCCATGGAGCCAAAAATCAATCTTCATGGACAATAAATAATGCTCTTCGTTTTTTTGTACTCCCGTGGGAATAATTTTGAATCTTTAGGAGATAACGATGCGTGAATTTTGCTAGTTACTATAAGTATAGTAATCAAGTAATTACTGAGCCTATTTCCTTAATTTTTTAACCAGTAGTCTTGAAAACATGCTTGTCCAAAACCATTAGCCTTATTTTTAATATGATTTAATTATTTAGTTAAAAATATAACGTATTTATATTTTTATCATAAAAAATTATGTTTCTAACGTTATTTAATGATAATAATTATTTTATCTTTCTAAGATCTTTTAATAACTAAATGATATTTGATGAATAGTAGTATGTATTACGTAAGAGCCTCTATCTTGTTAAAGACATCTTATTACTCTTATTTGGGAGCATGAAATGTTAATCACCATTAGTAGTGTAAGGGACGAACATCAATGGTCCGGTCAATCGACATAATATTACTAAATTGAATTAATTCATTTACTGATTTTCAAGTTATTACTTCACATTTAAGTTATTAACGAAAACGACGTACAGAATTTATTTTTGATTCTTTAGCTTAGCTTGTTTTATAAAATAAAGAATTTTATAGTAAATGCCATCGGAGCTTCATAAGGAAGTATTGTTACCCACATTTTCGTTTCACTACAGACTGTGTAAACTTGTAAGGCGGTTTTCTCCTTTAACACCTGTATATAACATTATAAAAATGAATCCAATCGACTCTTGACATCTTGGCCGTCTAGCTATACACTAATTTTATGTATGTTAGTTTTGAAAATTAACTATTATACTTTATATTTATCCAAGTAATGTATTAATATAACTACTAATATTATACATAAGTAAAATAATGATTACAAAAAAGAGATATAATATACCGTATATATTGTTAATTGACTATTTCATTTTATTGGAGCAAGTAGACAAAAATAATTGAAATCATAATAACATTATCATACCTTCGAACCACGAACCAACCTTTAACTTTCATGACAATCTTCAGACAGTAATAAAACCATTCCAACATTGATATTCAGTTATCCCATGGCTGTAATCAGAGCCAAAGCCAAAATATTCCATCTATCCCTTAGTAATCCAATCTATATGGTCGTCAGATCGTTTAAATTTTGTTCACTGGTAGGGCAGATCAAATAAGATTTGTATGTAATATCTGGTAGCTTTTACAGCTCTTCTTGGCCATTTTATTAATGTCGTTTGAAGGGGTGTCGGACCTTATAGACATACTCGTAAATTTTAGGTTTCAATATATTTTTGGTTATTATATTGTTAAGTAGTAATCGGTGCTTGACCTGTCTTTATCTATGTGTGAGAAATCTTTTGAAGTAGTTTTCACTAACTTCAAGACGTCCGTTTAACTTAAAAATTTGCACACGTATTAAGGACCGATTTTATTGTCTTGTCTTACAGTTATAATAAAATATATAAAAAACTAAAATACACTTTAATGGCAAACCGAAGTAAAAAGAAGAAAATATTTTTTTCTGTAAAAAAGTTTTTTTAACTTTAATTTATTTGCACTACCCATTACACGTACGTTAGGATAACATACTATAACTATTATGTTTATTTGAGATTCAGTATAGATTAGTATGTGATTTCATATATATCTTACATACTAGCAGCGCCCCGCGGTTTCACCCGCGTAAGTCCCGATCCCGTGGGAATATCGGGATAAAAAGTAGCCTATATGTTAATCCAGGTCTGCAGCTATCTACATACCAATAGCGTTTCATCGCAATCGGTTCAGTAGTTTTGGCGTGAAAGAGTAACAAACAGCCATACATCCATACATCCATACATCCACACATCCATACATCCATACATCCTCACAAACTTTCACGTTTATAATATTAGTAGGACTAGGTATGTAGATGTGTCATGTCGATTAAAAGTGTGGGTCTTCGTCGATGGTGAAATGTGCGCTGCGATAAAACATTCAGGAACTTCTACATACATCTTAGAACGTATTGAACTCTTTTTTTGTCAGCTTCTCAGGTTTTTATAATTATATAAAAAAAAAATTAGTGCAACCAGGTTAGTATTTAGAATTAACCACCGGTATTTACTCTTTTATAAACTCCATTGTAGTTTAAAGATTTTAACGATTGTTGTAGTTCTATTCATAAACTGTGTTAAGCTTCTGATTTTGTTCATTAGGTCACCTTGATTTGAAAGTTAAACATTCGCGGTCCAAGTTTCGTGATAAACTTTTTAGTGTTTAGTCACAAAAACATTAAAATTTTTATAATCTTACCCCTAATTTAGGTAAGTAAATTTTTATCAGGTTTAACGGAATCTATTGTTGAGAAGAGAGGTATATAATATAAAACATCGTATTCCAGCGAAATTATTCGGATGTCTACTGTAGCTATGTATAAAATGAAACCAAATTGAATGTCCACTTTTATAAATTTTCTCTTAGAAATTTATGAAATGCTTTAGCTAAAATACAATGTTATCTAAGAAAAACAACAAAGCTGTTGAGAAGGACAATAAATCTACAAAAAAGAGAAACGGTATCTTGTTAAAAATGTTCATAACTAGGACAGTCAGTTCTAAGGATAGTATTTATTTTATCTGCAAATTTTGGTCTAAAATGAAAGATTTATAAAATTAGGTATGATAAACAAAAATCGGAAACTATAACTTGTCGATCATTTCAAATACATGATGGTGGTGGTGAAAGGTGCTAAACAAAGAGTAGGCTTTTCGAGATGTTTAAGGACCCTGATTAATTTCGAAGTTCATGCTAGACACCTATGCCATTTTTATATAAACTTACAGTTTTGACTTCTATACTTTTAGAACACACCCTTCAAGTAATATATATTTTCTAGCTTTCAATTACACTAATAGGAGTGTAGCACATGTTTCACACAGGTTATCAAGTGGACCGGTATCAATTTTAGGCACGTTGTTTCATGCTTGTCAAAAACACTATAAGCCCCACGAGGCTCTCATTGGCGTAGTTATTATATGTTTACGTGATCAAATTTAGGAGATGACACATTTAATTTAACCATGGCTATGGCTAACCTGTTTAAATTTAATATATTGTAATTAGGCGTGCCAGGTTTTGAATGTAGGATATGGAAAAGGTATTTAATTAAAAATATATGTTTGATATCTCCATGCCAAGAAAAGATTATACTGACTGCCCTATCTATCATAGGCTCTCCAAGTTAATTGACAATAATAAAATTGCAAAAATGAAATTGCTAACGTAGGTTACGGTATAAAATAATATACTCGTACTTTACAATATTTATATACTCGGTTCAAAATTAAATCAAAATCAAAATTATTTATTTCAAGTAAACCCATTGTAGGTATTTTTGAATTGTCAAGAGTAGGTCAGTCAGTATATAAGTCGGTCGTGAAGCTACTTGCCTGTCTCAATACGTAGACAGAAGAGAAGTCTGGTTATTTTCAATATTTGTCCTTCGTTGTTTCACCAACAACCTCGACATGACTCGTCTAAAGACTCGGCAAAAGACTTTATCTATTAAAATTACAAACGATTCCACGATATAAAGAAAATACTGTGTTTGGTGTCACTTATTCCCAAAAGATCTTGAAAAACAATTTGTTATTTGCTACCGGAAACTTCCCTTTCTTTGGAAATCTCCAGACATGTTCACTAACCATAAAAAACGTTATATGCGTTTAATTGCCGCTCAAAGTACTTT
This sequence comes from Callimorpha dominula, assembly GCA_949752705.1. Taxonomy (NCBI): domain Eukaryota; kingdom Metazoa; phylum Arthropoda; class Insecta; order Lepidoptera; family Erebidae; genus Callimorpha; species Callimorpha dominula. The sequence continues at coordinate 16,285,735 of OX457003.1, forward strand.
TACACATTTAACCTTTATGTTACACGAGAGGATGTGGAAAGAAGCCTAAAATTAACAGTTTTAAATATTAAAGTTCAAACTGGAATTGTGGATATCCTTTTGTGATTAAAACCTAAAATCACCTACTTGACTTTTACTTATTTTAAGAAGTGATTGATGATTAAAATTTAAGAAATGTATTTGAGAAACGGCTTTATCTAACGCTAATAACTAACCCAATATTTATTTTGGATAATTTACTGTTTACAAATGTTTTTGCGCTTTTTTAAATGGGATTTGAATTAAGGGAAGCTCTTCGTAGCTAAGCGCGTAACATTGTTATGTAATTATGACACTTACTTCCAATTAAATAGGTATTCTTGCGATTGTGCAGTAATTTGAGTCGGCAGTATATGCATGGCATGCATGCATAAACCAAATATTTTTACACGTAGATATCAATCTACGTGTAAATATTTATGTTTGGGTGTTGCCGAAAATGTGCTGAGAACTCACGTTTTCAACCCACGAGTATTTTATTCTGATTTCAACCCAAACCTTATTCCGTTTTACTTAACCTTAACTTAACTCATGCCAATTTACTATTGTTTTTGGTACAGACAGTTCAGTCACAAGTTCGTTGCCGGCCTTTAAGGTCGAGTAGGGGAAGGGTGGACGAGGGGGAGGGGGAAGGAAGGGTTCAGGCCTCCGGTAACCTCACTCTCTCGGCGAAAAGCAATGCAAGCATTGCTTCACTGCCGGTTTTCTGTGAAGCCGGCCCGTACGTGCCGAATCATGGTTCTCCCACGTTTCGAACAGAAGACACAAGTTGTGTTTGTGTACAAAAGAAAAACCGGTTCATTATCATAGTCTTAAAGTTAGTTAGTAGTTAGAAGTATTTATCTTTGCAGTATATTTTAAGATATTATTTAGACCGAAACAGCTATTTTCTATGATATCTTTTACAGACCTACAAAACGTATTTATGTTTAATTTCACAGTAACCCTGTTCTTGATTAAAGTAATACCTTTCTTTACATTGTTCTTTTGTTGCTCGTCTTTTTAATATTCATTGAGATTTTAAGTTAAAGACAATTATTTGGCCAAGGTATAAACCAGAGTTATTTTCTTAACTTGTGTACAAGTAATTGGAGGCGTCCTACTCTTGAATAATCTCTACCCTACAAAAGACTGCGGTTAACTAGCACTTATAAAGGCTAGATTTACACAGTATTACTAAAATTAATAGAAAAAAATACCTACGTGTATACTCTACAATCCAAAGAAATTGTAGTTTTTTTTATATGCTTAAGTAGCAACCCGCCCCGGCTTCGCACGGGTAGCAGAGATATATTTAACAATTATCAACATATTTCAATCAATTTACACAAAATCTTTACAAATTACACACCTTAACGTGCCTCATGAATCAGTCTGTCTATTAGTGAAAACCGCATGAAAAACCGTTCAGTAGTTTTTCAGTTTATCGCGAACAGACAGACAGATAGACTTTGACTTTGTTAGATTATATGTAGTGATTTTCTACTTGTCTTCAATATTGGACCAGAACAGAGTATAGCTTTTATTATGGCTTTTAAAACTCGCATAAGAATATTCAGATTTTTATGTAAGTATACACATTTTATGTTACGAAACTCCATTCGAGCAACAAGATGAGAGTTACAGAAATTATTTATTAATTTATTATTAAATATTTTTACGTGGGAGAGCCATGCTTCGATATGTATGGGCCGGCTCGACTCCGCTCGATACCACGGCCTCACAGAAAACCAGCAGTGAAACAATGTTTTCATTGCTTTTATGCCGCGTGAGTGAGGTTACCGGAAGCCCTAACTCTTCCCTCTCCCCTATTCCCGTTCTTCCCCTCTCCCCCTCTCCTCCCCTCTAATCCCTTTTTCTCGTCTTCCCGCTGTTCCCCCCTCTCCCCCTCTTTCCCTACTTCCATCTTAAAGGGCGGCAACGCACTTGTGACTCTTGAGTTGCAGGTGCCCATGGGCGGGCGTAGTCATTTAAAATCAGGTGACCCGTCAGCTCGAATACCATAAAAAAAAAATTACCTGGTATGTATATTGAGTTTTACACCTATAAAAACTGCTCGGTGCCCATTATACGACTTTTTGCGGTCTATCTCTTCTTTTAAAAAAAATATGTTAGTGGATTAATTACCCACTAACAGAAACAGACAACTCATAGAGTATTTCCAAGGAGTTCATTAATTGCCAAGTAGCGTCAATAGACTCCGGTCAAATAAGAATCATTGATCAATTAGTGTCAGGCTAGCGATATATCGATGTTGATATGACGGCAGTGTGGAAAATGTTGCTGCATTTCTTGTGTAACCATTATGGCCACTTGTTTTTTTGTACCGTAATTAAACATTGATTTGTCGATACGTCTAAAAAGTGTAACACTGAATGTATTAATATTTATAAGTCATTATACTAGCGCGCAACCTCGTCTGCGTCACAAAGATAACTTTTCCCTGTTTTTACAATATATTTCATTGATGCTCTGCTTCTACTGGTCGTAGCGTGATGTTATATAGCCTATAGCTTTCCTCGATAAATGGGCTATTCAACACTAAAATAATTTTAGAGCGTTCAACCAAACAAACAAACTCTTCAGCTTCATAATATTAGTATAGATTCATGTATTAGTATCTAAATTAGTGCTAATCTTAATATTTCAACAATAACGAAAATAAGTTAATTGATTTCAAATGTTCTATACTGTCCTAAAAGTCTTACTATCTATGGCTACCTATCATACCTTCTGAAGCCTAAGTACATATAGTGGTCACATACCGTCTGTTACAATGGCGATTGTGTTATTCCAAGTGACCCAATCACTAGACGGAGACAAAGGGTTAAACTTTCACAATCATCAATAGGAAACCGCAAAACACTGACCAATGACCACATGCTACATGTATTGTGTTTTCGATTTTGTATCATGCGAAACATTGTTTGCCATTCAGATTACCGGATAAAACAATCAACTGAGTGGCGTTTAACCCATCATAGGTAGTTTGAAATGTTATAACTTTTCAGCTTTAATTCCTCAAAGTTATTATTCCAATCAAGTAGGAATTTGTCACTGATCAGGACGTGGACCTTTATAATATATGTTTATTAAAAATCAGTAGTAGGTTTTCATATCCAATATAAGTACTAATAGTTATTTATTTATACAAATAAATGTATCCTATCGTCATGTTTACAGTCACGGAGAAATATAAAATAGTGTCTCGCAAGTGAAGGTTTGCACTGTACATAGGTATAATGCGATTTAGTGTTCCGGATATAGCGTTAGATTAGCTTGGTATTAGGGCTTCAGTGCCGCGATCTGGAATAGATACCTAATTGTGTAGGTACGTGACACTTACAGTCGTCTATTAATGTTACATTGTTTGGTGTTATTATTTCTAACAAGTTTGGATAAGGTAAATGTAAAAAATCTCTATCAGGTGTGTCAGGTGTCTCTCTCAACCTTAGGATGTCTACTGCATAACATATGATTTTGACAATGTCCCTGCTACTTTGTACATCTTGTGTTATCGTCATTAGTTGTTTCCCGAGTACATTCCCGTTGCCGGTTGTCTAAACTATGTAGTCTCCTGATTGTCGATTTTGGTTGCTATTATCGATAACTATGTCTAGTTGGCCGATTGGTTTAATGAATTATTGGTTTGGAATAATATATCGCAGAGAAATTCCAAGTTCGGACCCCACCCAGTGCACTATTATCGTGAACCCACACCTAACACAAGATATGAGCTTAAGAGCTTCTGAAGTAGATTTAGAAAAATACTATCATCGGTCCTTACACCGTTATAAAGGACAATTTTCGCACAATAATAATTCCTGTGTGTGTTGCGAAAGACTTTACTAATTCAAACAACGACCACAAAGAACATCGAGACTCAGAACAACTATTTGTTGATTACACAAATATTTGTATCATGTGGAATTCGAACCCCTAACACTCGTCGCAACGTATTGGCGAGGCGACCACATGCATTCATCACATTTCGAGCCTGCACTGTTGACCGAATAGGCGACCAGGTCATGGTGAACTTTAGAACAGACTATCATAATTTAATGTGTCTTAAAGTTTCGTGTATTTTATGTTGGAAGTGCCCTCAGCTTTTAAAGATATGACCAAAACCAATAAACATTGGAAGTTGATTGCTTCTAAAAATCTGGCGATTGTCACTTACAAAGCGCTGAGTATATTTTATTTCCAGTTGCAATTTTTATGGCGACGCTAGATAGTTATATTGTACAAGCTAACCACGGCGACTTCCTTCTTTGGTTACTTGTGGCAATTGGCTTTTGGATCCTATCGATGATTATCCTACTAATATTATAAACGTGAAAGTTTGTGAAGATGTATAAATGTGTGGATGTTTGTTACTCTTTCACAAAATAATACTGAGCCGATTGCGATGAAACTTGCTATGTAGATAGCCGGAGGCCCGGATTAACACATAGGCTTTTTATCTCGATATTCCCACGGCATCGGGACTTACGCGGGTGAAACCGCAGGGCGCAGTTAGTGTACATATGTATGGTCACATAAAAAAAAATATTATTTGATATAGCTCTGATATCACTGTCCATGTCACCATTGCGTCAGAGGCCCCTCATTTTTTGGTATTACTTCAGGGAGTTAATTATGTAATGCTGTCTGATATATGTATTTCGAAGAGTCTACATATCCGCAAAGGGACGTCGCGTGATGCGTAATGAAGTAAAATGGTTTGTAAAACCCAGTGAAATTACAGTAACTAAGTAGTTTACAGTATTTACGAAACTTGCACACTCTCATAAAACCTTTAATGTGTTTCGACATAAATGTGTTCCTGTGTTGTCAATGGTGTGGCATAGGTAGTTGTTTGTTGGAAAACGTGTTAGTGTACACTTCCCGTGTTTTGTTTAATAATAGATTTGTCTTTATCCTTTATGTTTAATCTACCCTTTGATTTTAATTGATATTGTGATTTGTGTGTATAAATGTATATAGATAGAAAAAAAGTAATTTATTCATATTACATCATTCATTTTCCCTTCCTATCCCCAAGGACCAATACATAAACATACATATTATCATCATCTCTATTCATATGTGTAGATACAGATAATAAACAGAAATAGTTTTCATATTAGATATTGTGTGTACACACCTAATACTTAAAACATTTATAAAGTGTTAATTTGAGGAGTGTAAATATTTACTTAACCACCTACTTGTAATATAAACTTCAATAAAGTTATAGTAAAAGATAAAAAATACACCAATGTTTATTTATACCTTATGTTTTGAAGCAAAGTAAAGTCAATATTTTATTCAAACATTCCGTAAAATAACATCTAAGAACGAAAAGCTGGTTTAGTTACGGGTTGTTACACCATCACTCCAGCACGGGAGATCCATTACCGATGTCGCTTTATGACCTTTGAGTGGTATAACAAATGGTATTGCGAATGGCGTAAATGTCACTGCCCATCTATATTACGAACCGAAGTACTGCTTACTTTAAATATATTATGCATTTTGCAGTTCATAGTTTTGAATAGTTGATTTAAAAGCAAAATTGAATCAATAACAATTTGCTTACTCGTCCAAACAAAGCTCAAAAAATAGGTTACTAAAATTCACTATCAGTATTGGATCACGTGGTTTAAAAGAATCACGTCCCTTAAAGCCTTTGTTTAGAGCTTGATAAGTTTGTATGTCTATAAAACTTCGATCTCCTGGAGATAATTATTATAAAAAAAAACAGCAAAGATAAATAGCCGCTGTTTCTTAGATATATATTTAAAATAAAATAAATCAATATTTGCATACCATTGCTATGCTATTGGTGCAGGAAGCCTTTCGCTTGAGACCATGGTTCTGTCCATGGTCCGAATCGAGAGTGCGTGGAATTCCGCAGCCTCATTTTGCGAGGATGTGATTATGGCTAAAGAGGCGGTGAAAGGGTACGGGAGAAATCGAGTACTCTCCTGTCCTGCAGTAGACGCACCAGGCGCCTCAGAGTGCAGAACGACCTCCGGCCTCCATGAGCGCTGTCCTAGGGAGGACGGATGGGGCTGTCCGTTACCCTGGTAGAAGTAGGCCTGAGACGGCGGTGCGACGTGTTCCGAGCGCGCTTCTCTAAATCGGAGGGGGCAAGGCCCCCCGTACGCCACGGTGTGGCTGCCTGTTCAATAGGCGGCCAAGGTCTGCAGGGGTTCCCGGATGCTTCCTTCTTAGGGTATCCCGGGTCCCTTGCAATAGATTTACTTGTGATGGAACACCGTGTGGTTTTAGTCGGTTCGATTCCGACATACCACTTCACCGTTAGCTCCGGTGAGGTGATGACCCGTCTGGGAAAACAACAGGAAAAAAAAATACCATTGCTATGGTTAAACATGCTGAACTGTTACATAGTATAAAAGAACTTCATTTGTAACCGTGTTTAAACGCAAATAAATCTATTCTATTCCATTAATTTTCCTTTTTTTTGTCCCCAGCTATGAACATCTCAATGCAGTTGGCAGTTGTAGTAGCAGCGGTGGCGTGCCTGTGTGTGGTGGCAGGCGCACCTGACGGACGTCTCACCCGCACCAAACAACAACGCCCCACCCGTGGCTTCAAGAATGTCGAGATGATGACCGCTCGAGGCTTCGGCAAGAGGGACAGGCCACATACGAGGGCTGAGCGTAAGTAGTTATTAAATGCAATAAATTAAGGCGTTACATGGCAAAAATAATTGTTAAAAAAATAACGAATGAGAGAAACATACTACTCATCTCCGGTTTGATAACCTTTAGGATGAAACTACCAAAGATAACCCAAAATAGTTTTGTGTAAGAAAATCTTAAATAATTCTTGTGAGGACTGTCATAAACTTACAATAAATAATATTTCATTAGCAAGCAGTGCAATTTCAACAATTAAGATGAGGTCCAAGCGCTGACTTATTTTGTTCCTAAATGTCTAGTGAATGTTTGCCCCTGAATGACGTCATGTTATTATGTTGATGAAAGTATGAGTAGCGGGTTTCTCTCCTACATCCGTACGTTCGTTACTAAATAGTCCTATCGAAGATTTAAACTGCTATTTAGGGGTGAACAAGCAACTCAAAACATTGTTTAGTAGATGTATTGGATTTTAATGTCTAACTTTATCAAGTTTATCCTATTTTTAAATGTTCACAGTTATTTAGCACCTCTTACAACAAAACCCGTGTGAAGTAACTGTCTGGTGTTTTGCACGTCTACAAACTTTCAAAGACCGATTTGAAATTTTCATCTTCGTACACGCACAGTACGCACACGCACCTTGTGTATATGTACTATATAATATTGTGTATACTGTAACTCCCCTATGAGTCGCCGCGTATGGTTTATTACCTCACCCAATAATATGGCTCTCTAACATTCCACGTGAGCAACATAAGTATGTTACAGTAATTATGGTTTAAGGTTGTAAGTTTTCTTTCAGGTAGTTTGGTATTCATTCAAATGTGTAAGTAGAGAAACTTCAATGGGTTAGCTCATCATAGGCACTCTTATTTGGTTAAGTTTTTTTGACAATGTGTGTGAATCTTAAAAGTAATACCCATCTAAATTTTTTGTTGGTTTGAGACTATTGTATGAAGTTATTATTATTATTATTGATTTTGGCTAATAAATCGTCAAAAAATACGCGAGTGAACGATATATTTGTGTTAATATTGAACTTAGTTCAATCAAAAGCTTCTCGTTTATAAAATGCCGTAATTTGTTTATTAAAACGTATTTTTAAGTCCTCGTTTTCAATCCAAATCTCTGTAGCATAATACATTCTGTCAAAAAAGTATAGGGACTTGATAATTTAATTCTAATTCCAAATTCAATTCAAATAATTATTTTTTGTGGTTAAGTTGGCACAACTGTTTTCTATATTGGCGCGAAGTTTGGTCAATATCTGTCATTTAGTTTGTATTCAGTACTCGATTTTGTAAGTTCATCTCAAGAGTGTGTTGCTATTTTTATAATGAATAAAAACATCGAACAAAGAGTTTGTCTCAAAATTTGCATTGCAAATTTAATTTTATGTTCATTGTCGCTGAAAATGTTACAGAAAGTATACAGTGAATCGACTTTATCAAAAACTTGTGCATATGAGTGGTACAGTGCATTCAAATGCGGTCAAGATTTGTTTCAAGATTTGCCTAGCTCTGGTCGGCCATCAACGTCTTTAACTGAAGTTAACATCGCTAAAGTGAAGGAAATTGTGACTGAAAATCCTCATTCAAGTTTGAGAGAGATCGAGAGATGAGCCGCTGAACTTTCTGTGTCTCACGAATCGATTTGGGCATGAAACACGTTGCCGCTCGACTAGTCCCGAAAGATCTGAATTTTCTTCCCGTATACCGAATCCCGTAAAAGTCGCTGATGACATGTTAGAACGAGTCAATTCCGACCCTACATTTGTAAAACGCATTGTTACTGGTGATAAGACATGGGTTTACGAGCTTGACATGCAAACTAGTCAACAAGCTTCGAAAGGGCGACTTCCAACTGAACCGAAATCATAAAAACCACGACAAAGTCGATCAAAAGTCAAGGTCATGTTGACTGTTTTCTTCGACTATCGACTTTGACTGTTGTTCACGCGGAATTCCTGAAAAATTCAAAATTCAAAATCATTCAATTAAGACACTCATATTCAATTATGACACTAAGTGACATTTATGAACGTAAATTGAAGCTAGAGTTAAAATCATAGATCGGCACAAACAGACGCCACAGCATGTACTGGATTGTCAAGGTAAATTAGGTGAAAACACCAAAATCTACTGCCCGCTTGTGTCGATCTATTACTTCCAGTTTCCCAAATGCGTAGAGCCTTATGAGAAGAATACTGGCAAAGAAACTCATGGCCACTCTTTTTAAAAGTCAGATCTTCAGGTACAATAGTGTTAGTGTTACACGAAAGGTAAACAGGATGCAAGCTGATGCCACCTGAATTTCATTTTATTGAAATGCTCCAAAAGCTAAAGTACTAAAAAATAAAAATCACTCAGTGATACCGTTGAAGGTTTGAACCTATTAAACATAGATATCATTCAAGGTGCGCATCTACCTTTATTCAGTTACAAAATCTACTGTTAAAAATAATTCGTGACTGGATTAAGAGGCTAGAGTTGCAGTTGATCGAACCAAAATAATAGTATAGGGTAAAGACTAGGCCGACCAGTTACCCCAAGCAGCACCCGTTCACGAGTATGACGCATGGACCAGCCATTATCTCCTTTGCCATATCAGAGGGAAAGAAATGACCCGCCCCTTGACGACGCCACAAGCAATGACATTTTAGTGATCATGACGAACCATAGTCGAGATACTGATAAAAATCACTACTAGTCAAATTACCATAATAATCGTCACGCATTACTTTCAACTGACAATGGTTTGTTAATAATTTAGCTTAATTATAAGACACAGAAAGAAGAGACAGAAGTTTGTGTGTATATACCTAATGACACCTTAAGCCCGAGACTGTTTGTCGTGTAGATAATCGTTGATCGTATAGTAGGATTACCTAATAAGGTGATTTTTTACAGTTAGCTTAAATTTATCTACAAGAAGGTCGATTTTACATGTATAGGAATTTTATTATAAAAACGTATATAAACGTACGTAAACGTATACCGAGTTATACTCGTTATATATATATATATATATATATATATATATATATATATATATATATATATATATATATATATATATATATATATATAACGAGTTGTGTACTTTATGTAAGCGATGATAGGTACCAACGAGTTTAGACTTGTTTCTTGTATTAATATTGTGTATATCACTGTTTTTCTTATAGACATTAATGTTGTGCCTAACAAATATAATATTTGCAAATATATACTGTGATGCAATAGTTAAAATACCTATATCCTTAAACAACTCTCGAAGAGAGACTCTAGCACCTAAATTGTATATGGAGCGGATGGCTCGTTTTTAGAGAATAAAAATCGTTTCAACATCAGCCGCCTTGCCCCAAAGTAGTATACTATAGGACATGACGCTGTGAAAGTAGCTAAAATAAACTAGCCTAGCTGTGTCCGTATCAGTGAGCTGACGTACCTTCCGTACTGCATAAGCTGCCGAACTAAGCCTACCTGCAAGGCTTTCTATCTGGGCTCCCCATTGTAGTTTACTATCTAAGGTAATTCCTAAGAATACTGTTGAGTCTACAATACTTAACATTTCATTATTTAGAGTTAAATTAGTACCTAGCTGTTTTACATTTGGCATAGTAAATCTCACACACTTTGTTTTATTTGATTTAGTAGGAGATTGTTAGTTGAAAACCAATACAATACATCATTTAGTGCCCTATTCACATCATCAAAAACTGTTTTCTTACGATTGACTTTAAAAATAAGTGACGTATCACCAGGAAATAAAACTATATCACAGAGATCTTTTAAATAATAAGGTAAATCGTTTATATGTATATATGCGAAATAGTAGAGGACCTAGTATAGAGCCCTGACGGACGCCCATAATAACAGGTTATCCAGAAGACCTCGCACCATTGACATCTACATGTTGAATTCTATCTTTCAAGTAGGAAACAATTAGTTCCAAAGCAATACCATTAACACCATAATGTTTAAGAAAAGCGTGTTATGTTCTACACAGTCAAAAGCTTTTGAGAGATCGCAAAATACACCTATCGCATCTTGCGAATTCTGAGTGTCAGAAGTGAAAGAAGGTCTGAGTGTAAATAAAGAATATTATTTGAGCATTATGCGGCGTTTGACCTCTCTCTTCATCGAAAAGGCCAAATTTGTGGAAAGAAAATTCTTGGATATAACACCACGACAACGCGTCATCGCACAAGGCCATCATTGTCAACGAATTTTTGACCAAAAACTCAACAAATACCATCGAACAACCACCGTATTTACCGGATATGGCTCCGGCCGCCTTTTTTCTCTTTCTAAAACTCAAATTACAACTTCGAGGTACCTGTCTTCAGTCGATAGAAGATATCAAAGAGAATTCGCGACGAGAACTGAAAAAATGTTTTGATAACTGGATTATTCGTAGGCGTAAGTGTATTATTTCTGAAGGGGCGTACTTTGAAGGCGATACAATAAATTTGGAAGAATAGTTAAACATTTTGTGTTATATTGACCATTTTCGGTACTTTCTTGACAGAGTAGTATAATCAGAACGGTCATCAATGGTGGTGAAATGAGTACTGCTCATTTTCATTGTTTTTGCAAATACCTACATAACGTGTTGTGACACCATACAAAAAGTATTTTAATTTCTTTAATTTATGCAAATTAAATTAATAATTATTGCGTAGGCTTTTTATTTTGTTACATTGTTGTCCCATTATCGCGGTTATTAAAAAAATATTGTAATGTCCCGAATATTAGGGTTTTAAACAAGAGAACAATACAACGTGGTTTACTAACCTTATTTCGGTGATAATTATAACTACCAGAACACTACTCTATCATTATTTGACGTAATTTCGTATGTTGAATATATTAAACTTCCCGATTTTTTTTTCTACTTTTGACATCTGTAAGTTTTTGATTTCAAATATTAAAAGTATCTACCGACATACACACTGTATGTATAATCTAAAAAATTCAATACCAATACATACATACATACCAATTTCAATAAGTATAATACACAGTTACACGTCAGGACACACAAGACACATAACATAACACATCCAACTTGTCATACGTTAAGTTACTATTAGTGGCGTGACGGTAGACTATACTATATAATATACCGCATTTACTTTTATATTTACCTTTATTCGAATAAACACCAGGATAACTCAATTGTGACTTTGGGTCTTTTTATTGTTCAACTTCGAATGCTTTCAGTTCGATTGTTGCTATTGAATCGTTTAGGATTACCATAACTTAACTTTGAAACTTTAACGTGAACTTGGAAAATAAAATCGTGCTAGTCAAAAATAAAACACATAGTTTATGATTTGAAAGAGACAAATAAAATACTTATGGCGAATATTTAATTAAAATGCGTCTCTAAGAACAATTTGTAAGGTAACAGTAACGGTAATAAACCTAAGAATAGCACTATTTCTTCTTAAGGGGGTGTAGAGAAACAGGAGTCTACCAGCCGTACGCACCGCGGCAGTCTTACATTTAAGAATCCTTCTTTTGGATACGCAAGAGATTTCGGTAAAAGAACTCCGGAATTGGATAGTGAAGGTACCACAAAGAGCTTGATTGGGTTTCCGGCCTCGCAGCACTGTGAATGGCAAAATTACGTTGAAGCCAACAAAATACTCGACCGTGTAACAGACTTAAACGCAGTCCAAGCTTGTGTTAGGAAATATAAACAAAATCCATTTATAGCTGGTCCCCAAAACCTTTGCTGGGTCTTTTTAAAATCTGTAATGCTTTGCAGGTGTTTGTGGAAGGATAGAACTTTAATAAATAATATATTCTGTATGCTTCATGTCAATGTCAACGTTCGCGGTATACTTTTACTTAGAGAAAAAATAGAATTACTGCCTTAAATTCGTTCTCAATAAAAAATAAGGTGTATTCAATTTTATTCTCTCTAAATAAAAGAGAAAGTTTTCAACTTCGATTCAAGTGAATATTTTTTTACTGTTATTAAGACATTAAGGAGTTGAAAACTTCGAATCGTTCGTTATGACTAGAGGTCGTTAGTTCGATTCCCATCCAGGACAAATAGTTGTGTGATGAGTATCTATAATATGAATGTATTTAGAAATATATAAGTATGTTTATCAGCAGTCTGGTAACCATAGTACAGGCTCTGCCTAGTTTGGTATCAGACGGTATATTTGGTATGTGTGAAGTTATTATTACTATTATTTGAATGCTGAGCTTGTTCAGAATGATATGAATACAATCGTTGAACGCCACATTGACTGGCTTCAATATATTTTCAATTCGCTTTTTGGTACATATATTACATCACTCGACAGGGTTCATATATTATATCTAACACTTAAACACATACACCAACAGCTCAAGACAGCTATGAAGGCCACCCACGTAGGAGGTTCAATCCCAAGAACAGTCTGATGGTGGCCTATGACTTTGGCAAAAGGAGTGGTAATAATGAGAATATTGATGAAGGTAAAATATTAACTCCCGTCACGCTTCAAAAGCTTAAATAACTTAGGAGAATAGTATTGTAAACAATAAATTAAAAAATAAAAGCTTGTGCAATGAGCAAGAGTTTTCTCTAATGCTAAGCGAATGCTTCTTATCGCTTTATGATGGTATAAAATAATGTATCAGCATGACTTGCTATTTGACAGAGGAAGAAATTAGAGTGACCAGGGGGACTTTCAGACCCAAATCAAACGTTCTTATCAGCAGGGGTTATGGCAAAAGGGCCCGTTTGTCAAAGAATGATCGAGGTATTAATCGAGATAATCTCTTATCCAATAGGAATAAGAAACTATCTATAATTGTCACAGTAACGACCGTTCAAAGCCGGCTCAAAGCCCAAAAATGTTTACACAACACACATTTGTATCGCCCGAATAAAGCCTGAGAGACTGGTCAGGCAGTGTATCGGGATACTAGAAACACGCGATACTTGCCTGTAAGCTATGTCTGTTATGATCACAGGAACGGTCATACGAAGAGTTATGTTCGGTTGTTTACTCTTTAGATCATTCTATAAAAGAAATATCAGCAGTCATGCGTTGTGATAAAAATATACAATAATATTTATATCAAACTATTATTCGGTAACGATAATATAAAGTATGTTTTTAAACTATAGTTTAGTCTTGTATTTTCATAGGTCCTAAGATAAAATATGTAAAAACACAAAAATATTATACAGTTTTCATTATCGTCTCTGCTTAAGGTTTTCGATAAAAATCTCGGTCACCTTGTCGCTCACCACATTGTCATTCTCGTAATTAGTGTGACTTCTTCTATCTAGTAAAAAATCTCAGCGGTTTTGTAAAACATAGAGTTGTAGTCATTTAAATTACACGCACTCTTCAATATTTGTCACAAATTCTTTTGTATTTAGTATTTATCTACAAGACTTTGTTGCCCTTCGTTGCGAATATGGCATATATCATGTATTATTTAAGTATCAGAGCTATCATCACGGTTGACGTTATAAAGTGTGGATAAAAATATATCGTTGTCTCAATCGTAATACGCCGAGTGGAAATATGTACAACTACTACTACTTTACTGTTTTATTAATACCTTGGAGTACAAAAATTGTACGTGCTATATTTCACTAAAACACGCAAACATGACAACAACATGGTACTAAAATGGCACGATGTTGCTATTGTTGGCTTTTTATAAAATAAGGATATTGGGGGAAAATATAACATCATTACTGGTAACAACTTGTTAGATCCTTTTTTGGGAAAACATAAGTGTTCGTATACCTTTTTATAAATGTGGTGTCCGTTGTAATGCTATATTTATGTGCGTGTGGAGTTCAGATATGAGACAAGAATATACCGTTTGACTTGTCTTATTTCCTTTCTGAATAGAATGTGCGAGAAGTGTCTCACTTCTCGAGATTTATTCTCGCTTTCCAAATATGTGCTTGTTGCTTTTATAGTGAAGGAATGTAACGAGAAATCTGGTTTTAATGTTGCTTATAACGTCTAGTGAATGCTTCATTGTTAGCTCAGCTAATTAAAGGAAGCAACAGTTGGTTATCGTGCCCTTTTTGTCTACTGTATGTGGGGTGTTGATAAAACTCGTTTTGTGCTTGTTTTTCGTTTTGGCGAAACTTTGTGAGAAACAATTACGACTGTTGGCTAGATGTGGTAAACAGAAAACCGGAAATATAATACCAATTATTTAAAAAATTTAATAACCTTATTATGTAAAGTAATGTATATCTATTATGTCACAGTGTACGGTTTGGATAACTTCTGGGAGCTGCTGGAGAACGCACCTGAGAGGGAGGGCTTGGACGGCGGTGACGACAAGGCTCTTGAAAGGTAAACACGTACTCTTTAATTATAAGAATATAACATTGTCAGTTAAATAAAGAAATAATTTATACATTATGATTCTCAACACAATGTTAGCTAATATTATATAAATGTGAAAGTGAGTTAACGGTTTCACACCCTAACTATTCAACCGATGATCATGAATTTTGGAATTTAAAAGGACAAAGGGTAAATTTCGTGTAGAAAAAAAAAAAGCTGTTCCTAAGGGATGGTATAATAATTTATATGCGAGCGAAGTCGGGACTAAAAGCTAGTTTAACGATAATCCAACACATCCATTAAGCTAATGATATTCTAAAATTGACATTGTTGAGATTGGATAATTTGTGCACCTATTGGACGATGTGATATATTCGTTACGGAGAGCATAACGATTGCGGAAAATGTTTTTACTCAGTTTGATGTTAATGATGATTATTCCTTTTAGAATTTGTATGCTAATTTTTAAGCTTTCGCGTTCCATGACATGTACATAAACGGGAATTAACGCGATCACGTATGATCACAGGCTGACCACGGGCAGTGCAAGCTGGTCGAAACGTCAGGACATTCAAAGTTATGTAATACCTTTTACGTGATCGGCGTTAATTCCAGTACATATGCATATGAAAACATAAAGAATTTGTATAGTTAATACTTTTTCACGAAGCCTTAACTTCACTTCAAGCAATAGTAAAATGTACAAAATTTAATTGGCGATTTGATTATCAGCAATTTTATTATAGAAAACTGCGCTAACCGTACTCATCAAGAACGGTATTTTAAATAATGGAAGTGTTTTCCAATACAACATATTTTATAAAGCGACATAATTCCAAAACCATTTAGCTTTTGAACTTAAATGTGTTGCTATAACTGAGCTGGTCAATTCACAAATAAATTATCTTGTTCAGTTTAGAAACCAGTTTAGTAGATTGCAATAATGTACAAAATTTAAACTAGAATTTGCTCAAATACCAATTTGCTATGAAACCGTTCAGTAATTATTATTAGTGATTGCTTTTCCGATTAATTAAAGTGAAAATCAATTATGACACTATAGAATTAGCATTAGTAGGTTAGTATTAATTTGGCTTTGAATATTTTACTGAATAGCTTGAGTGCACGTGATTTTGCATATTAATGATGCTAACAGATTTTTATCTATTAGATTGTATGAATAATATTGATTAAAATATATTATTAGGCAGTGTTTGTTTCATTGCTCGGAGTTTTGGCACAACTATTTGTGAGATTCATAATTATTTTGAGTTTTTGAGGACGTTGTGCCCATTAATTGTGGTAAGGTACCTGCGTAATACTTGGGTTATTAAATTATGAAAAGAAACAAGATAGTTAATTTTTCTTTAGGTGCTTTTAGTAACATGAGCTGAATGTGTATAATTAAATCTTTGCACACACACACATAAGGTTAACCTGTAAAGAAGTGTGAAATTTTACCAGTTTCGACAAGTTATAAAATCGAGGATGTCCAGGGTGTGTAGGTAGTATCACCCTATTGGAAACGGCTGCCACTTTTGCAAACAGAACCGTATGTCAGATTGGTTTTGACATTCGTGAGTAGTAGTAGTAAGTGCGAATTGTGAATAACAATGTATCGATGTAAGAACGCGCGATAATTGTGTTATTACGGTACCGGACGGCGACTGCAATAGAGCCATGCTGACTGAGTTTGTCTTACCGAAAGTTGACGATCTGCATTTGGCGGACATGTGGTTCCAACAGGACGGGCCACTTATCATAATGTACGCGAAACCGATGCCTTCCTAACTGGTGTAAGTGCGTTTTGGTAATGTGGCATTTGTCTAACATAATTTCCCACAATTAATTGAATCAAAATTTATGAGTGCGAATGAAGAAGCTAAAAACTGATAGAAAATCAGAAGACCACTAACATCAGAAGCCCTACCCAGTACTATTGCTATTGTTCTCTTTAACTTTTACACAGAAAATGAATAAATGTGGTAAGAAGGATATATGTATAGATAGGATTGTCAGCAATATAATTAAATCACAGATTGACATTCTAAATAGAGAAGCTTAAGTTTTCGGGCATTGTAACTATGTCAATTATTCTATTTTGTATAAAGGAGCAGGAAAAAATTGTCTAATATTATCATTTTCAATTTCCCTACGTGTGCGGTAATTTCGTTTATTTTTTAACATGATAATGTTTACATCCCTAATTGTGTTGAAATAGGACAATTTGCATTGATGCTTGTGTCAATAAAAGGCGTTATGAAATAAATTAATCAGAAACCAGTGTTATACTGTCTATTTTACAATTATGTTTAAAGAGCTCACACGTACCATATACTTAATTAGAATAACTTTGTCACGAAGGCTTCATACGGTATGCATGAATTATTAAAAATAATTATTCACTAGCACATGAGCAATGGGTACTTGAAAACAATGAATTGTATTGTATTATAACAAAAATTCATATGAATTTTATTGACTTAAGTTACAATAATCAATGTTTTCAATGCTTCGTAATGTAATAATTATATTTACGTTTTTACGACTGTACCTGTGCTAAAATTCACAAAACCCAACACATCTTCGTTTTGGAAAACATTCAGTTTTGTAAGTTAAGTCTCTAATATTCGTAAGAAAATTAAAATATCCCTCAAATTGGATAAAGAATTATTCCAATTTAAGACTTATAATTCTTCTACTGACAAACGCCAGTTTAGCCCAATAACCTTAATATTCCGGGAGTTAATCTTTTAGAGTGTATCATACATTTATGTTACACTAGCTGCGCCCTGCGGTTTCACTTGCGTAAGTCCATTGTTAAGTTTTCTTAAATTTTGAAAGTATTGCCCCTGAAAAGTCAAAGGTCTTCCACCTATCAAAGTATAAATGAAGTGTCGGTTCGACAATCAAATTTTTTATTTCACAAACACAAACATTTAGACTGTTGGACTGTTGGATCAGTCGTGGAATAAACAAATCGCCCACTGTGTTGAATTTCTTTAATAAGATTTTGTGTTTATCAGATCTGCAACCGAGTCACTTTTTCTGTGAATTCGGTAACCTGGGATTGTTTGCTTTTATAAGTCGGAGGGTAAAAATTACAAAACATTTACAAGGCCTGTTCCATTTTCATATAAAAAAAAGATGTCTGAAATGTTTGAAGACTTTTAATATAACATACCAAAGATAGAAGTATTTGCCGAACCATAAATATACATGATAATTGCCTAGAATAGATAAAAATGTGATGTTCATGTAAAAGCCTATAAATAGAAAATTAAATAAAATTTTCTATTTATAGGCTTTAAGGATAACCGTTAAGATTGTGTAACCCATATTCGAAATCAAACACAGTTAATGGCCCAGTATAGATTAATAACGACAGTTGTGAATTCTAGAATAAACGACAATTATTGTATATTTTTGTTAATTGGTGAAGCAGCCAACAAGAGACAATATATTTCTCAGCTCTTATCCTACTATCATGCCTGTTGTCAAATGTGATAATTATAACAAAAACCTTCCATTATGGTATAAAAAGTATTCAACTGTAGACGTATAGAACCCACGATATTATGAGAATGAAACAAATCTCTACGAATTGTGCTACAACTGTAGCATTTGCTACGGATCGTAGATGTGTGCTATGGACATAGCGTTCTATTTCTATGTGCTTACTTTTTGTATTACACTTGCTCCTTTGAATATTTGAAATTGCTTCCCAAACTAATCCTTAGATATGAAAAAGTATCGACTAAGGTAGAACCGTTATGATGACATTTTAGGAATAGAATAGATGAATTTTGTTCTATTGATAGTTTCACATCTTCTAGCGTTTTCTCAATATTTTGTTTCTGTATATTGTCATAATAAGTATTTTAAGTTTTGTGTGATTAGCAGATTATGATTGTTATATTTGCAAACGTATCTGCAGACCCTTTCTTAAAAGTAAATTATAACATTTGCTCGATTGCCGAGTAGACATTACAGACATTCAGTTGATTTTGTTGGCAAAGGTCTGTTAGTTATCTTCTATTATCAGTATATTTATAGCTTTTTCAGCAAGAAGCAATCGGTGATCTCCGTTCCTAAATCAATCTCATAAATAACAAATCGTGTTCACGCCATTCTGGATGTGATCTGGACTGTTGAGGAAAAACTAAAAATAATAGGTTATAAAAATTTGTTCACTCTAATGAATACGTTAAAAAACAAAGCTCAAGACAGGGAACAGGAAACACTGGCGAATATCAATCAATCAATCAGCCTATCATATTCCACTGCTGGACATAGGCCTCTCCCAATGTGCGCCACAGCACCCGGTCTTCCGCCTTAGTAGTGAATAATCAAACCAGAATTTTAAGACCCTTTTCTATCTTTTTTATTGAGGCAGTGTTACTGAACAATTCATTTAGAACATACAACACCATTGTGTTATATTTAATAATACATTTTCTTTAACAGCATTCCTCTGGACTGGTTTGTAAACGAGATGCTCAGCAATCCCGAATTCGCGCGATCTCTGGTCCGCAAATTCGTTGATCTTAATCAGGTAAATATTTTTGTACTAAAACAAACCTTTATTTTATAGTCAAGATTACCTGACTATCCTAATCCTAACTAATATTATAATAAATATATATATAATGTTTGTTTGTTTGTTAGTTACGCTTTCACAACTTAACTATTTAACCGTGCATCATAAACTGTTGCATACTCATACCTGTTCCTCAAATTTGAACCAGAAAAAAAAGTATTATTCCCGAGGGGTAGAAAAGTAACTTTGGTGCGCCCAAAGGCTAGTATTTAATAACTAGCAGCGCCCCGCGGTTTCAATCCGTCGGAATATCGGAATAAAAAGTAGCCTATGTGTTAATCCAGATCTCCAGCTATCTACATACCAAGTTTTATCGCAATCGGTTCAGTAGTTTTTGCGTGAAAGAGTTACAAACATCCATACATCCATACATCCACACATCCATACATCCTCACAAACTTTCACGTTTATAATATTAATAGGATATAACAAGTTAAGTCAGTTAGTTAAACCTGCCTTACTCTTTTGTAAATAGAGTACTTGTTTTGACTTTCTTCAACAATTTTGTGAGTAGGAAACTCGATTTTAAGTGTTGTAAGTTCATGTACCGTTTTTAATATTCGTAAAGTATATATTCTCTCTGTCCTCAAACTATGAGGGCAGAGATGGAGGCAGTGGAATAAATATTTTTTTTTTCCCTTTATGAGGTTTACCACGTCTTATGACATGTACATAAGACGTGGTAAACCTCATAAAGGGATGATATAAAAGTAATATTTTTTTCCCAAACGTACAAACAGAATAGTTTTACATAATTTAAAGACTCGATCACAGCACTTACATTCGTTTTAAAATTGAGAAAAAATTAAATCAAGAAAGCACACTTAAAGAAAATCTATATTTTCTTGGTACTATCGAAGTCAAGCATCGCGCTTTGCTTTTTAATACTTAGATTTTTAAGACAATAAGGAAAGATTTTTATAGGTACGCAGTCCATATTTTAAATGATGTATAATAAAGTTAATTCCTACTGTAATCTGTTTAGTATCAAACTATTAGAAGGCTTTAGTTACCCCTTCGAAAGCATCTTTAAGACTTCTTTTTATAACAATAATATAACGCTTTCAGCCAACATAACTAAACTCGTGGTAATACAAATAAATTTTATTTTACAGCGAAATGTAAACATATTGTTCAGTACTTCTAATAATTGTGTAAAAGCTTGTTATTCATACTAATAGTTCACCAAAGCTTTATAACGAAAACAAGTTACTAAGAAATAATTACTATGCATAACGGGGTACGGTAAATAAGGGTCAAATGTGTACAAGGGCTTAGGGCTTAATGTTCAAATCATACTTACTAAGTTCTTGGCGAATGAATTAACTCAAGTGGGAAAGATTTTCAATATGGAGAAAATTAGTCCCTAATGTTGAATGTACAGTAATCATAAGATAAAAAGATACATAATGACTTCCCTAATGCTCGAAGTTGACATATTTGTACAACTAATTATTCAAATATTATCAATAGTGTAGTAAATGAGTTTTCTTTTAGTAGGTGCTGTAGTTTTAGTTATTAAAGGTTACACAGAGCTTCTGAAAGACACGAAAAGAACACTAGCTACTACAATTTATTTACTTCATGGATTGGTCACATATAAAAAACGAAACTATGGTTTGAATTTCACATCACAATTATTGTAATCTGTACAATTCATTGTAGTACTTTGCCTTACAAGTTACTGTTAGTAATATGAAGTTCTGAGCATATGATGTACTCGACATAATATGCAACTTGAAACGGATATTTATGGTATATTTTTTTTATAAAAGAAATCTCACGCATTAGGAATATTCCTGTGACGCGGGGGATTCAAAAACATTTAAACAACGGACGCAAAGTTAATGTAAATAAATCCTTAATTAATTTTTACTTGAATCTTTATCTAGACTTGAAATAAATAAAAAACTTTTTTAAACACACATTCGCAATAATGTTCAAAGAAGTTTTTTGATTAAGTAAGGGAAAAATCTGAAAAAGATTAATATTTGTTTCGAAAGAGTGCTAAAAACTTTGTTAATGTTTCGATGTTGAAATCGTATGTACTTTGGAAAAATATTTTAATTAGAATTGTAATTGAAAACGAAACCTGTCGATTACGACATGAGAACTTTTTTATTTGGGAGACTTGAACTAATTTGTAACATTTTGGAGTTGAGGGTTTTCGGATTTTATTGTTCATAATATTATAATACTATTTATATTAATATAATATTCATCATACTAAGTACAGTCGCTTTTGTCGTTTTAGTTTTTATGTTGTTGTTGTTCATAAAATGATACCTATACAAAAGTTACATACCAAAAGTGCCCAACGTGCCTAAAGAGGGTTTCACTTCAAAAATTGTTAATAAGTAATTGTGAGTTGCCGATCAGAAGTGTTCATTTTTGGAGAAAGTGATGCCATCTACTAGTAACATCCATCATTTTCACCTTAATTACAATTATGTTTTTGTTTATTTTACCATATGAATTTCGTACACAATAAGTACTTTATTGAACTAATTATATTTTTAAAGATTAATTAATAAGGAGCTGACAGAACTCAATGTTTAGATTAGCGCCCTCTAGTGGAACCATATATTTACTATTATAGTGACGGTGCGAGTTCAGTGCTTTTTCCACAAAGCAAAAGTGCACAAGGTCCCTAAAGAAGTTTTCACTTCAAAAACATGTTGAAGTTCAATATTTCTAGGCCAACACACACTTGTCATGACTACTTTTCAGTTGAATCTGTGTTATTAACATAATGATTTTGTCCACAGGACGGCATGCTATCATCGGACGAACTACTCAGGAACATGGTTTAAGCGTACATGTTATTATAATTAGTACTGGAGGAACATCTTATTGTTTAAACTCTGTTATTCACTATATATTTTATATACAATCTATTTATTGTTCAGTTGCAGAACTTTTAGCGTTACTGTGATATCAAAACAATTAACTTCGGACATTCGAAAACATAAAAAAAAAATATTATTTATTCGAAACTTAATTTTAGGAATGGTACTGTTGTTTGGATTGTTGTAAATAATTTTAAATATGATGTCAATGGCATAAGAATTGTCTGTCCATAGATATACTCTTTGTATCTAAAATGTAGATTAATGCTCGTTGCAACTTGAAGTTTCTTTGTCTTATATGTGCCGCGTTCAGATAAATGATAATTACATAGATGTACAAATAACTTTCTACTTTGTAGACTTGGCTTAGTATATGGAACATATTATTCTAATTTACTCTAACAGACACAAGAAGCCCTAACCCTTAAATGTCTATTTAAAACACGAAACTTTAAAGAACATTCGCATTCATAATGGGTACAAAAAACCCTTTGTCTGGGTTCATTGTAAAATTTGAGGATTGGTCTAGTCGCTTACAAAAGGTTTTGAAATAGTATTCCAAACAAGTATTCATTTCAGTTTTACTATAACGTAGGTGCTCTATTTATTTCCCTCAAGCTTTAAAGCATAAAGATTTACTAAAATGGTCTGGTAATAATTAATATTGGTTCCCAAAAGGCAATATTATTTTACACACATATAAAACCAGTTATATTACTTTAAGGTAAAATAATAACAATGTAAATATATATTTTTAAAGTACTCTTAGTCGCAAAAAGACACTTAATTTAACTTTGATGGTACTCTTAGAGATCTCAGATCAAGTCACAAAAAGGTATTAGACTGTCAAGAAAATCATTTCCTCTATATTAAAAGTCATATTTGTATGAAATAATGATTAAGGACGTCATACCTAATTATTGCCAAATCATTTACTTATAATATTTTGTTTAAAAAAACTAAAATATAGGAAAAACTACAAAATTATACTAAAAACTATATTCGTTACTATTTTCAATAGTAACGAATATAGTTTTTCAGTCTTATGTAATACTTAATTTCATGTAAGCTGTTAAACAATTTACAATGTTAGTGATATTTCACCTCCCCCCTGTAATATGGATGCGAATGATCAGTGTCGTATTCTAAATATGTCATTATTATAATTTTTATGCTTGAACTAAGACTTTTTATTTTAGATATGTAGCGTTTCTCTTTAACGCTATTTCATGACCCATCCGGGAGATGTAAGAAATAAATCAAAGTAACATAAGAGGCACAAGACTAAAATGTATTTTAATGTTAGACATTGTTTGTACTTACTGTGACTACATGTATTGTGTCTATGTCTACATTTCAATGTGATTTTCGATTTATCCAAGGGGAAAGGCGTATCTAACATTCTATGATTATTATTTAGGCTGGGTTACATCGTCATTCGAGTCAATTTTCATAGATGAAGTTATAAGACAATTAGTGGATTGTGTCTTTATACTCGCTCTACATACATACGTGTAATAACTACTGTAATGGATATAATAAAAATATTTATAGGTGATGAAATATTCGAACACTGAATGTTCGGATACCCATTATTTAATTAGTTGATTGTTAATTACTACTATCGACGTTATGAATGAAATAAAATAAATATCTATATAAATCGGGTATTGAAGTTGTTTAATTTTAATTCTCTCCAATAACAGAAGTTCCTTAAAAATCCACAATCCACAAACATCCACATCGCTAGCCTCGCTAGTGCTAATCAAACTCCACGATCTTCGACCTCCATGAACGCTGGTCTGAGGATCATTGGTAGGGCTGTCCGTTACCCTACCTGAGGCTGGCGGGAGAAGTTAGCGCGACAAGTTCCGCCTACGGTTCGGGTGCCCCTACACTTATTTCTCAGGGTATCAGAAAAAAAAAGTTAAGCCTTATACTTGAAAATTTCGCAGGTAAATCAAAACTTATAGGGTACTTCCCATTGACCTAGAATCATGAAATTTGGTAAGAAGCAAGGTCTCATAACAAAAGTAAAGGAAAAAAATATGAAAGTAATTAATTTGTTGTCATATCACATAAAATAATAGCTTTTGTGATTACAAAATTATATTCAGCTGTTGGATTATTGAATTTGTCATACATCGCAATCGCAAAGTTAAATTTGTCTTGTGAATTTATTCCCGAGATAGACTATATACAAGTTTGTTTGCTTCCGGAACCCTCGGAGCGTGAGTCAGACTCGCACTTGTCCGGTTTTCTATAAAGAAAATGACCTTCACATACTCTCTATTAATTTATGTATGACACTTAATTAAGTGAACAAAAACCGGAAGGTTGTCCATAGCCAACCAACATACAGACTTTGTTCCGTGTCCTTAAATAATTAATTAACGTAATACTGTGTTGTCGACACTAGTTAATTACTTTTTAATTTACACATCTAGAGACTTGTTGAAATTTATCAAGTTGAGTTAAAGGGCTTCCGAATTTATTTCATTTAAATTAGAATTTGGATTAGAGTAAAGCCGACTTAAAACGGGGTCACACGCAACATGATACTAGTTTTGTTATCATAAGGTTCGTTACTTATGCGTCAGAACTTAATAGATTCTAATGTAACTTTGAGTTACCTCATGTGCCTAATGGTACACGGGGTCCGGTGAGGCAACCTCAGACATGTCTTCTTTAACCGCATCTACCGGTAGTACTCTTGAACCAGTAGATTTAATAGGTTTTTTATGTAAATAGTGATTTTTTCGCCTCTTGTCAATGACCGACACCGAAAAATTACCAAAAAAAAAATTGTATTATCGAATAACAACAAAATTATTAAGCACAAAAATCCAACCTTACGTAATAAGAGCTTCGTTTTTGTTTGCTTCGAGATTCTGTTTCCACGAAAACCTGTAAAAAAAGACGATGTGTTTGTTGTCCTATCCCAGAAGTCCCTTTTTCTAAAAAAAAGAATTTCGCACTAGTATTAAGCTCCTGTATATAAAAATATGACCCGCCCGAAGGTCAGTGCTTACCGCTGCCGGAAACATATAACAGATACGGTCATTGACATTTTTATACAACAAGCAGATGACCCGCCTGATGGTAAACTATTATAGGTGACAATAAAAAGTTACAAAACCAATGTAGTCACATGTAGGCACTTGCATAGCCAACCCTTTCCCTACCTCTCATGGAAATCTAGTGACCTTAGGTACTCATGAGCTGAAAAGAACTGCAACACGTCGACAGCTGTCTCTCTTTCGGTCTCGGTCTAGCACAGGATCTAAGTACTGGTCTAGAAATCTAAGTAAGATAAGTATGGTGCTTATGCAAATGTAACTGTGATAAATGGGAAAGTTGATTTATATACAGAAGAGTACATCAGATTACACTAACCAATTTCTAAATAAGCAAATTAAAATATGATGTTATTACGTTGTTTAAGGATTATCGGTTGTTAAAATCGGTAAATGTTTTCACTGAGAAATAGAAATACCTGTGACATAACACATTACTGCGATTCCAACAACTATTCCAATTACAACGCGATCAGTATCTTCCGAGAAAGTAAATTACAGCACGAGTCCGATAGCAATCCGCTTCATGGAAGACACATTAAGGTGTGTGGTATAGATGTAGAACACATGAACGGGAATATGAAACCTTGTTCAGTATTGTATCAGACCGTTTAAAAAACAAAAGTGCGACAGACAAAAGATGACGTAGGATCGTGAAAAGAGTTGTACACAACAAGTAACAAAGAAACTGGGGCCTCAACTACGACTCTAATTATTTATGTAAATTAAGGGTTTTGATTAACTTTCCTTTCATACTTATTGAAGCAACACAAGACATGCGACTTTCTTCTCCGTCAACTAATGGCGATTTTAATAGGACTTTTGTTTGGACTTCATTAAATACAATGATAATAGGCTTCCTTTGTACACGTCTGATAAAGTCTTAAAACTCCTTACTCGTAGAAGTAATAACTTGATTTACATAGAATACATACCTACGTAACTTTTACGTATCCAGGAATCGAATTCAAAATAACTATGACCTTTCCTTAACGTTTACCTAATCGTTGAACAAAGTTAACATGTTTGAAGAACTCAATTCTTGACTTATTTTAATTTGTTTTAATTTTTCTTTACATCCTCGTCTTTCGTCGTAATGATTTTTATACCACTCAACATTTTCTAAACTTTAAGGTTCTTTCTATATTTCAGGCAGGGCACAGTAGATACTTGCTCCAATAAAACACGCAAAAGATAACAGTCACACAGCAATACTAGTATTATTCAGTTTTTCTGCTCCTGAGGACGGTCTATCGGAGGGAGGGATTGGCAAAATATTAGTCACCATATTAGCGCGTCTTTAGGCACCTTTGACCACTAGCTTGTAAGTACGAAATGTGCTTATTTTATGTGCCTATCTAGGTGTTTTCGAAGTTTCACAAAGTTTGCTTATATAACTTGCTTAGTTTTAAATTTAGTTGTAGTTCAAAACTACATAATTATACCTACTCCCAAAGAAATATAGAAAGAAAAGAAAGAAAATCCATTTATTTTGTTGCTAAGATACAAGTACTTATTCCAAATAATATACCTATATCTATAAAAAAAAAATCGGTATACAGAAAATACAATAAGTACATCAAAAGAAACAGTGGAGGAACAGTAACATGTCTCGCGTTTGCACGAAAATAGGTGTTCAGTTCAGTTCAGTAGTGTGTGCAGTTGCGCCCTATACATTATTTTATTTTTCACTAACACCGCCCAGCGGTTTTACTCGCGTAAGTCGGGATCCCGGTGGAATATCGAGATAAAAAGTAGCCTATATGTTAATATAAGTCTCCAGCTATCTACATACTAAGTTTAATCGCAATCGGTTCAGTAGTTTTGGCGTGAAATAGTAACAAATCCATACATACATCCATACATACATACATCCTCACAAACTTTCACGTTTATAATATTAGTACGATGCTTGGATGTGCTTCGGAAATCACGTTTCTTACTAGGGTCGTCTCGTCCCAACCGCGCAATGTTAGGTTAGACGGCAACCCGAAAAAGCCTCATCTGGGCATGAGGACAACCAATTTATAATATGCCAAAATTCACTTTGTGTTACTATTAACTTTCAGCATATATTAGGTTTTTCGAAGAAAAATCTACTTATTGGTTTTGTACCAGTTGTCGAGTTTTCCAAAAATTTCTTCACAGGAGGTCTAGTTATGATCCCTAGACCCCAAAACAACCACCAGTTAAAAAGTATATATATATATATATATGTATGTACCTCAATTTTACCGGCACGATAGAGGTCGCAATTATGCACCGATTGCTTTCAAACTTGGACGACAAATCAACAGGGCAAAAAATAAAGGTTAAGTTCGTGAATGGGGAATATTCCCCCAAAGAGGGGGGACTGGGGGGGGGGGGGGCAGATTTTCAAAAATCAGTTTTTTCAGCATAACTTTTTTGCCTATGGATTTTTTATTTACCGTTCAACATTAATAGCATGCCCATAGTAAATACGAACATTTTCTTAATATGAACCCTAAATGATTCCATCCTTAACTTGGGAAGAGGGGGGGAGGTTAACCAAAATTGGTAGAAAAAAAATTCGTAGCTCCGAAACTGTAAACTGAAAGCTATTTTTTTTTATTTTACTCTACAATGTAGACTAAAAAAGTTTTTAATGCGACTTATATTTTTGGAGATAAAAATTAAAAAACACTAAATCTATTTCTGCGGGCCTGCTGCTGCTGGCCTGCTGGATTTCTTTTTTATGTAATAATGGGCGATTTTTCAAATTGAAAAAGGTTTTAGAAATTGGCCCCATTTTGATTTCTCCTTGATCGAATAAATTAAAATTTCATGTCAAATAATTTTATTTGTGTGACTTTTCAGGAAATTATAATGTTACCACCGGTTCCAAGGTCTTAAATAAAAACCTTATTGATTTCAACCATAATGGTTTATGTTATACATTAATAAATGATCACTACATCACTACATATTACAAAGCAAAGTCCCGTCGCGATAAACTGAAAACTACTCAAAGAATTTTCTTGCGGTTTTTACCAATAGAAAGAGTGATTCATTCGGAAGGTTTAGGTGTCTAATTTGTTAACGATTTGTGTAAATTGGTTGCAATATGATGATGATTGCTGAAGATGTCTCTACCACCCGTGCGAAGACGGAGCGGGTTGCTAGTACATTAATAAATGTAATGTGAACCAATGATGATATTATAGATTATAATTTCTACACTTGTTCTCAATTTAGCATGCAAAAGAAATGATAACAAACATAATAAATACTTACTTTTTTAGTTTTTATATTCTGAAACAAATTAAAAAAAGCTTAGGTATATGATAGCTTAAACTAGTGATGTCGAAAGAGGTACAAAAAAACAACTATTATTATATTAATATAACAATCGTATTGCTTTCCAAATATCCTTCTTAAATACTATGCGATTCAAATAATAGTAGGACTAACCTTGCGCCATACTGTGATATCATAGCTGTCTGTATCAGTGTATATAGCTGTGTTGTGCCCTGCGTCACATCCAGCATTAAGCTGAGTATTAACCTCGTTGTCACACCTGCGGGCGTGCAATGGCAAAGGAATGTATTTGTATGCCATTGCACAGTGCACATAGTGTGTACCTAGATTTAAGTAACATTTTATTTCGTATGCGCATTGCGCGGCTGTATTGTGAGGCAATAAATGGTTCTTTCTCTCTTTCTATATAAAAAAGTTTAAAACTAATTTAGAACTACAGTAAATTGTGCGAGTACTTCCAGAAGTTTCTATTAATGAACTCGTTTTAAATAGAAAGAAAAAAGAAAGAAAAAATATTTATTTCTAAGTGACGTTAAAGTGCTTACAGTACGACGTGATAAAACATAAAATATATATATATATATATATATATATATAAAGAAGAAATACAAAATAAAAAATAACGGCAAAAAAACAAAAAAGAGCTACATGTTACCTTGCACGCACTTGCACGTCAGTTATTGAAATTGGTCACCGCTCAGCATTGATGCTGATGACGCCGGCAAGGGAGTTGCTGTGCGCCAAACAGCGCTGATTTTCAGCGGTGACCGTGTAGGGTAGGTGAGCACATATTAAATAAAATAAATATACATATATTTTTATATAATATTATGATCTACTTAAATAAATATAAACTGGGTTGTGTATTTATGGCTGGCAACACTTAAATGACTAACTCCGCTGGTATTCAGTTTGCCATCAATTTGGCTTCAGTATATTTATATCGAGCATTTCTGAGCAGTGAACATTTTTTCTTTAACGGCATAGTCACTATTAAGGTTGCCCTAGACGATACTTTTCTCTTACGTCGTTATCCATAGATTCTTTACTGTACACTACATTATTAACAGAAATAAACATAATTACAAACAATAATAAATTAATGATAGCTGGTAAGTACAAGTGATTTTACCGCTAAAAACGACAGACAACATTTAGGATGGAAACAACAGACGAAATAAGCGAAAGGTGGTGGAAATCAGAATTGTCAAGCAAATACCACTCACGGAAGGTTTTATTATAAAACAAACCATTGTTTAATAAGTTATAAGACTACAAAGATCCGTATTTCAATATTCTAACAAAATATATTTACACAAGTTATAACAAATCTTGTGTAAATAGCTAATAAGTTTCGTAACAAAACCAGTGCGTAGTGAAGTTCATTGTTCAAAAGTTTGTATAATTTTATTATCAATTCATCCAGAGGTTTTCTTCAAGAAGACCATTTTATAATTATTACGCTATTCTATAATCAGAGTTATCGTGTTTATTACGTTATTGAGAACATTTACCTTGGTATTGGTATAGGGCTTTGTTTGCGAATTTAGACTCATAAGCGGTCAATTATGCGTGCAGGTAGGCTGACTAGTTGAGCCAGCCTAGCTCCTTCCAGAAGCTCGGAAGCCTCCTGGGGCATTCACAGGCTTCTAGGAGCGACCTCGCCTCCCGCGAGGATACTTGTCCGTTGTGTGGCCACTCCCTCGCACTCCAGGACAACGTGGGCGGCCGTTTCCTCCGCGTTGAGACAGCCTCTGCATAGAGGACTGTTTGTCGCATTGATGGTGAATAGGTGTCGATTTAGGGCCAGGCTTAAGAACATTTACCTTAAAACCGTAACCGTAAAATTAAATATGGTAATAACGGCAACAAGTTACAAAGGATATACAATTTACTAATAGTATAAAGCTGAAGAGTTTCTTTGTTTGTTTGGTTGATGGCGTTTACCTCAAGAACTCCTACCTTAAGGCTATAGGCTATATAACATCACGCTACGACCAATAGGAGCGGAGCAGCGACAATATAATCTAATCCGTAAAATAAAATAATCCGTTTATTGAAAAAAATCAAAACGTTTACATACGTTGTCACTTTTATGCAGTTTTTCATATTCTATATATAGTTAATGAATGATGCAAAAAGTTACCTAAAATTGTGGTGATCTTTTTAGATCGCCACAATTTTAGGTAAGTATTTTTACTTAAGAACTATTAAGGTATACTAGAGGAAGACTGGCAGACGATTTTTAACCAACACGACTGATCAACTTAGGTATATACAGGGCACCTGTAGCGGTTTGCAGTCGTTTTCACACATTTTTAAAATTTACGACACATATTGATTAAAATGTTTCCATGTGGACTTTAAAATATTTCAAATTCCTCTCTCTGCGCGTTTGTTAAAAAAATCCGTACAGAGATTTAATTATATAGATTAGACGACTCTTGGTAACTTTGCGAAATTGTTAGGAGTAAATCTCATCATGAGTCTTACACTCAATTTTAATAGGACTCACAGCAAGACAATAATGAAGGGTCTACTTAAGTGTGCTCCCGGACACTTGATATTAGTAACTAAATTACGTGCTCCATCATAAGGTACGGGAATAACTTAGACAAATGTAGGAGGCTAACTTGAACATAGCATTATAATAGTAACCGACAGAGTTGATATTTGATTTGTCGAGCTATGTCCGAATACAAGTGCTAACAACAAAAACTTACTTGTAGTATAATAAGTATAGGCGGCTTTATCACTTTTTTAGCTGTGAATTGATTTCTTATTAAACACTTAGTGGCACTGAAAATCAGCTAGTTTCCTTGTAAATATCAATTAAATACTTTTTTTTTTCACAATTGGTCGCAAGCGTTCCCTGTTTTCATTATCTTGTATCATTCTTTGATGAATAATTTGGTTAATAATATTAGTTTCAGGGTAATGAAATATTAAAAAAAAAATATCCCCACTTCAACAACTGCCTTATGGTATTGGTTTCACTGATGTGATAGCAGAACGAAGCGTAAAGGAATAGTTCCTTTACGAGCCCTGATCTTTATGCGACAAAACAAGCCAGTGAAATCTGTCGAGATCCGACTTCTGTGCATATTTTTTTGTTTCTTTAAATAATATTATTTGAGGGAGGCAGCCAAATGTACCGGAATGGTTCCTACAAGCAAACCTCACCGGAGCTAACGGTGAAGTGGTATGTCGGAATCGAACCGACTAAAATGACACGGTGTTCCGTCACAAGTGGGTCTATTGCAAGGGACATGGGATACCCTAAGAAAGAAACCTCCGGGAACCCCTGCAGACCTTGGCCGCCTCTTGAACAGGCGGCTACACCGTTGTGTATTGCGACTAAAATCATCATCACATCTAATTTTACGATTTTATTTTAGGCGCTGTTTAAAAAGTATTAATTTGTAATTTGTTTCTAGGACTAATTAGAGTATTAAACGATAATACAACAAATTAATTCATATTACTTAAATTGTTTTAGACGCTGTTTAAAAAGTATTATTTTGTAATTTGTTTCTAGGATTAATTAATTGATTAAACGATAATACAACAAAATAATTCATATTACTTAAATTGTTTTAGACGCTGTTTAAAAAGTATTATTTTGTAATTTGTTTCTAGGATTAATTAAATGATTAAACGATAATACAACAAATTAATTCATATTACTTAAATTGTTTTAGACGCTGTTTAAAAAGTATTATTTTGTAATTTGTTTCTAGGATTAATTAAATGATTAAACGATAATACAACAAAACAATTCATATTACCATAGGCACACCATTGGTAGCGGAGGGCCTTGCCCTCCTTCCAATTCCGCGCACTCGGAACACGTCGCGCCACCGTCTCAGGCCTGCTTCTGCTAGGGTAACGGGCAGCCTCACCCGTTACCCCCAGGCCAGCGCCTGGTGCCTCTTCTTCGGGACGGGTGAGTACTAGTCCTCTCCCGTTCTCTTTCCGCCGCCTCTTTGGCGGACATCACTTCCTCACAAAGAGAAGCGGCGGATTCCCACGCACTCTCACTTTGCACCATGGACAGAACCATGATCTCCAGCAAGAGGCTTCATACACCGATAGCCGCCGCCAGGTCGCGGCGCTGTTGCATCCTCGCTGAGCACTCCACAAGAGTGTGGAGTGCAGTATCCTCGTGGCAGCCTCCGCAGTGATGGCACGCAGACGTTGGCTCCCGGCCTATAGCCGTGGCCGGTCGCGCACCTGTGTGCCGGTAAGAGAAGCAGCCGTGCTGGCTCTCCAGCCAATACTCCATGATGGGTCTTACCACCGCGATTATGGCGTGCCCTTGACACTATTTGCCATATATTGGCCATATATTTGTTTATTTTTCAAATACACGCTGTATAGAGGTGTTTGGTGATTTACTTCAATACATAAAATAATGTAAAATATTGTGGTAAAATCTGATCAGAATCACAAATACAGCGTGTAAGTATCACTTTCGCAAGTAACTTACAAAAAGTCTTTCTTTGGAAACTTATCACAATGCAAAAGTCAGTTCATCATAAAAATGCGAGATTAAGGATTTACAGTCAATAGTTTGATTTTCCGCTATGCAATGTAACGCAACACGCGTACTGTGCGGTATGGTGAATGACCTTCAGCGGTCGGCGCCGTCGAAGCAGGTGATTGTTGTTTAATTGATTACATTGCTGTTTTTGGCGGTATGGGGTATTTACTGTTTTTTTTTCGGTAAACTGTTCTGTTTATTCATTGTGAAAAAATATGAGTTTTCCGGCAGAAATTTTCAATGACTTTCCACTCAGAATGGTGGTCTGAAAACACTATTTCAGGATTACTTACAACCTGTACATTGAATATTAATTTCGCTAAAAACTTACATGCTTTACCTTCATAACTGAAAGGTTAATGTGTAAAAGTTGATTTTAACGAGACAAGTTTTTTTAAAAATAACTGAGTAATAAAATATAATTTGCACTAAATAAGACGGTTAGTTAAGAGAAGATGAAAACGAAATGCGGGCAGTTGCGTAAATTGGCAACAACGAATTAACAGTCTACCCACGATAGGCACAACTTGATTGAGTCGTCAGATAAAAGTAGAAGGTATATAATACTTTATAAATATTACTGCGATTAACACTTACGTTAGAAACTCTCTTACAAACACAGAGTTCAGCCTGCGATAATTTGTTATAAAACTAAATATATAAAAAAAAAAATTCTAGCTGCCAAAATTGGATAGAAAAATGGCCTTCAAGAAAGTTATCATGCTTTACAATTGCATTTCTATCATTGCATCTTCTTCCTTTACCAACAAAGCGAGACAGATACATGCACATGGAAAGTAATATTTTTGCATTTTTTTTTAAAGAGCAATCACCCTTAATCACAATTGTAGTGGTTATAGAGAGAGCCTTATAGTTTAAATTCAGAATATTTATAAGCATCGTGCCCAGGATCATAGTGATTGCCTGAACGTTTGATAGGGAAATTTATTGCCCCCTAAATTGAAACTCTCGATATCTTGCTCGTGTTGTACTTGTGAATTGAACAATTGATCCGTATTACTGCTGTGTAGGTGTCACACCTAAAACACAAAGGGAATATTGGAATTTCAAAATGAAATTTCTTGGGAATCGTGGTTGAAATCAGGAACTCGTTAAATACTATCACTGCCTGTGTACCTGCTCAATTCTATACGATAGTTGCGTTTTCACAATGTACCGTAATTTTGCTATATCACAATGTCAGAATCTCAACAAAGACCCTGAGGCTAGTTACGTGTAATAATAACAATGTTTTAAATCAAAGTTCAGGTTGTTGCGGTGGCATTTGTATAATTATTTTTGGGTTAAATAGCCCGTTTCTTAGGAAGGGATTGCAAATAATTTTACAAAGCTATATTCCAATTAAATACTCTTATTTGTATAATATTTTCTCCTGTAAAATATTTATTATGATTTAGGTGTATATCGTACCTATGGGTATTATTGTTTCTTACCAGCTGCACTTTATGCTTTAAATTATATCAACTGTTTACCTAATGTAAAACAATAACATAGTAATTACACCAGTTATTACTACAATAGTAGTTAAAACCACTTATTCTCTCAAAAAAACAGTTAACTATTTTCTCAGAAATTAAGTAACTATTAAAAAACCAGACAAGTGCGAGTCTGACTCGCGAACCGAGAGTTCCTTAAGGAAACAGACTTGTATACGTCCATCTCGGGAACCAATTCTCAAAGACTTTTACCCGTCTTTTTCGAAAGACAAACTTAACTTTGCGGTTGCGATATACGACATAGTGAACAATCCAACCGCAAAATATAAGTGTGTAATCACAAAAACTTTTTTTTTGTGATATAACAACAGATTAACGACTTTTGGATTTTTTCCTTCATTTGTGCTGTCAGACCTTGCTTCTTACCAAATTTCATGATTCTAGGTAAATGGGAGGTACCCTATAGGTTTTCGACCCAAAACCTATAGGGAACTTCCGGTTCAACTAGAATTGTCAATTTTGGTTAAAAGCAAGGTCAAATTAATGATTGAGTTTCTTACACTTAAAAATATATTACATTCGAAATTCAAACATTTATGAGCGGCCAGGAGCGCAGAACTTTCAGTGTGCCTATGTACCGGCATGAGACGTGAGCACACTTTTATTGGTCTTGACCACGCCGATGACGCTCGTCGTCCATAGGGTTTGCACGCATCATTCGCCTACCGTATACTTTACTGCTGTACTGTACGCTAATTTATTCATGTTAATTTTTGAAAATTTGTGTTCAAGACCCGTGCCGGTATCTGTACCCAGACAAAAAAAGAACAACGAAATATGAACTTCATGATTCCTATGTCCACTATTTTGCAAAACCAAACCAGTGTGCGCAGCTTTGGCATGGAAGCTGTCTTACTGAAAATAACGAGTTGTCCCGTGGTATCTCTGAAACAGCGTTTAAGTACAATAATCCTTTAAACCGAGTGTGGTAGTTAGCATGCAATTGGTTGGCATGCATTAAGGCGTTGGACGTGGCAGTCTTTAAGCGTTTAGGTATCTTGACAAGTGTTTAAGAGAGGTGGTCAAGTTTTGAGAGATTTTTACTTTCAAACTACTCTTGAGTATTTTTGTGTGAAATATGGCAGGGGGAGGCTTTACATTTATACAAAAATATAAATTGAATGTTATATAATTATCACTTAAGAGGAGTAACCTCAACGTCCCTTCGAAATTAGCATAATAGCTGTTATACAAAAAGTCACTAAACCTTTTTGTATTTTGGAGCCCAAAAATGCAAGTTTGAAAAGCACTTGGGCAGGTTCGTTGACAAGTAACCACTACGTGAAGAGGGTTCTGTAACCTGCATTAGTGACATATCGTCGTAAAACCATAAATCATTAAAAATAAGGAGCAGCGACCGTGCGGTAGGCCTCGTAAATATAAAGCCACAAGGCAGATCAGATACAGAAGAAATATGTACGGAAGAATATTTTATTTAGTGACTGAATAAACTGTGACGTTGTTTTTATACACAAACCAGACACACTAGGGTAACCAAAATCTTCATATCTAATATGTAAAGATGTAGCGAACGTTTAAAAATAATAATTAAGTATGTACCACGAAGTATGAAAATACTGAAAATACTGTTGGCTTTAGCTTTAAACTAAATATAGCATCTAAAGGATTAGAAGAAAATAGTACAATAAGGGAAATATTTTATATAGGGTTTATTCCATTTAAAATTTGCACATTATATTTTGACACCTTGATGTACGAATATAACAGCAATTATTTAGCATGTGTCGTAATTAATTAACAAAGTTATGTCTATGGCAGAAATGAAACGAGGATTTTTAGCTCAATGTTACAGGAATTTATTAGGGCTTTATATATACTGAAATATATTATAACGGGTGAGATCTGATGCCAGGCGTTACCGTGAAAACCTGAATTCAGAAGCTAACTGAAATACATTTAATGAAAACGTCTGCTATTTAGATTATGCGTACATGAAACTAATTCACGATCCGTTATTTTATTTTTCTCTCCATACCCCGACAAAATACATAATAACTTTTAAACTTTTGTATTCCATTATATACTTAATTATGTATTGATACGGGAATTAACGCGATCACGAAATAGGTATTACATACCTCCGAATGCCTGACGTTTCGACCAGGTTGCACTGGCTGTGGTCACAGGCTGAGGCAGCCTGTAAATTCAGAGGTATGTAATACCTATTTCGTGATCGCGTTAATTCCCGTATAAATACATATTTAAAAAAATGTATAATATTTGTGCAACATATACCGTCATTGACATTCTTACTATCTTAACTAATATTATAAATGCGAAATGAGTTTGTTGTTGTGTATAAACGATGTCAGGGAACAGGAGAGGAGAGCATAGGGGTAGGATTTAGGTTCATCCAGAAAAAAAATATGTTGTTCTTGAGGGATAAAAAAATAACTTTTACTTGAGCGAATCCGCAGGTAAAAGCTGCTTATGGATTTCAAAGAAGAATAAAATATGCCAATGTCTAAACAGAAACAAAATTGTCGAAGTAAAACTTCTGCTTTATCAATGTATTACATTGTGTATGGAGGTTGTTCGATAAGTGACTGCTGTGCTCTCTGGTTTGGTGCTAATCTGACACAGTGTTGTAAAAACCTAGGTACTCAACCATTAAACTTTGACTTGCTTGACTGTCCTGTTGGTTAGTGGTTAGTGACCCAGACTGCTAAGCCAGAGGTCGTGGGTTCGATTCCCACCCAGGACAAATAATTGTGTGATGAGCACGATCATTTGTTCTGTGTCTGGGTGTAATTTATCTATAATATGTATGTATTTAGAAATATATAAGTATGTTTATCAGCGGTCTGGTTACCATAGTACAGGCTCTGCCTAGTTTGGGATCAGACGGTGAGATGTGTATAATTATTATTATTATTATTATAAACTACGGAACGTACGGTGACCTTAGTTGTATAGCGAAATAATTTTTCCTAACATTGCTCAGATGCCTCAATAAATATGGTTAAGCAGTGATTGAATGTGTATAACTAAAGCAAGGGTTAAAATCATCAACATCAATACAAATAAATAAAATTGAAGTGTCTGTTTGTAATGTCAAAACAATAGTTTTTTTTTGAGCTCACACAGTTATTTGCACCTATGTATAAAAATCAGTTTTAAATTTTTTGTCTGTTTGTTCCAGCTAATCTCCGGAATGGGTGGACCGATTTCCAAGTGATTGTCACTGGCAGATATCTGGTGTTATAAGAAGTAATTTAGGCTACTTTTATTTTGGAAAAAGAATTAGGAAAATATATAAATATGTAGCCGAACGAAACCGCGCGGGAATTGCTAGTTCAGAATAAAACTTATCACAGAACACATCACATAAAAGTTTAAAAACTGACAGTTTAACTTAAATAAATGTTATTCGAACAAAACTAGAGAGAGCGCAGCATGATGCCTCCATGAGCGCTGGCCTGGGGGTAACGGGTGAGGCTGCCCGTTACCGTAGCAGAAGCAGGCCTGAGACGGTGGCGCGACGTGTTCCGCGTGAGCCTCTCTAAACCGGAAGAAGGGCAAGGCCCTTCGCTAGCAATGGTGTAGCGGCCTTCTGTTTGAGGGCGGCCAAAGTCTACCAGGGTTGTCGTGGACTTCCTTACCTACCAGAGTCCCTTGCGATAAACTCACTCATGACGGAACACCGTGTGGTTTTAGTCGGTTCGACCACTGTGCGGTTCTCCAGATTTTTTTTTTGCGTCGCACAATCTTGAGTTGCAGGTGTCCATGGGCGACGGTAGTCACTTACCATCAGGTGACCCGTTTGCTCGTTTGCGCCCTGTAATATAAAAAAAGTAAAATAAATTTAATTGGAAAAGTTAAGTAACGAAAAATTATACCTTTTAATATTATCGCTATTAGGAGCCGACTTACACTTTTAATATGTAAACAACGCAAATATAATGAAGTACATAAATAATAAAATATCTTAGATAAAGGGAAGGTAGGCCCTGGACGATGATACGACCCAGGATCTTCCTTGAACTATAGAACTATATGCGTAGTCAAAACGACGTATATTTTGTTTAAGAAAATGATCTATTTCGTTTTAACCCGCTCCGCTTTTAACGGTAAAAGAAAAACATAAAGAGAGAAATTTTGGCAATAACCTGTTCAAATTGGCTAAGCACTTATATAAAAACCATTTTCTTTGAGCAATTTTACTCGGGTATACGTAATACTTTGTATAGGACAGCAGTCGACTGCACCTGCTATTTCCTTTATACACGTTTTTGATACCCGGCAAAGAAAAAATATAAGGGGCTTGTGTTCGATTGGATAGCAATATTTAATTAAGTAATTAATAATAATTGAAAATCTATATGTGGGTGTCGGCACAAAACCTTCTTCGAGGAACGTTGTGATTGTGAATGTTTATAGATAGGTGCAGATAACCACTTACGGTTGTCTTCATGGTGCGATGACCTTCCAAAAAATTTTCAAAATTAAAATAATTTTACTTATTTTTTTGTTTCGACAAAGTTCACGAGTGTTTTTAAATTAGAAATAGAGATAATACAAGATAAGATTAAACGTGTTTTATGAACCATTAGTAAACTTTTAGGATGAAATACCTCTGAAGGACCTCTGACATGAAATTAATTATTCTAAGTTGTACCTGTTAACACAGTTAGTTTTGAATATAAGCCCTCCGGCAGTAAGCAGTAGGTAAAGTTAGATGTGCAATATAACTTATTATTTACTAAGTAGTTGAAGATGATTAAAGTGTTTATAGAACAGCTTGGTATTCGACCTACGCACGCAAAAACTATGAGAATACCAGTGAATAAGAGGTCTATGAAGTCTTTAAAACTTTCTGGACACTACGAAGTTAGGCAAGGTTATATAATGTGGTATTTACCTACTAAAGACTCTCACGGTCACTGTTCTTTTGGTAGACTTTTTTGTGTCTCTTTGAGTTCTCCAAACCACGCATTAAGTGATATGTATTCAGTACGACATATATTCAACTCTTTTGATATGATAATATGTTTGATGTGTACTATGTTTTTATATTATATTTGACGTTAGCAAAGTATGACGTCACAAGTGGTTATCTCTACATAGTATAAAACAAAGTCGCTTCAGCCGTCTGTACGCTTAGAGCTTTTAAACTACGCAACGGATTTTAATTCGGTTTTCACCAATAGATAGAGCGATTCAAGAGGAAGGTTTATACGTATAGTTTCATATTGTTTAGTGTTAATTTGCATTTCAGCGATATTATTCGGATACGTTTTATGTTTTCTTGTCTTTTTAACCGACTTCAAAAAAGGAGGAGGCTCTATGTTCCACTGTATATATTTCTTTTTATGTATGTTCACCGATTACTCAAAGACCCCTGGACGTATTTGAAAAATTCTTCTTTTGTTTGGAAGAGTATACTTCCCATGTGGTCCCGTAGTCCTCAGGTCAGGATCTCATGATGGGATCCTGGAGAAATCGAGGAAACTGTTCAAACTTTATAGGCACACTTGAAGAAATTTGGGTATTTTGAGGCGTATGAAGTCGGTGATACTTTTTTAATAGATAATTATTATTGGCACATTAGACTTTTAGATGTCCATTTCGGCACTTCTGTTAAGTTCTTTAAAATATACAATCATTGCTTTGATGTCGGAAAATATCATCAAAATCGCCCTTAGCAAATATTGAGACTGCACGTATGGCGCAATGATTTAAGTGGTCACCTCGCCACTTCGCCGCGCCGTGTTGTGGGTTCAAATCCTACACGGGACAAAAATTTGTGTGGTCCAGAAATAGTTGTCCTTAGTCTGGGTGTTCTTTGTATGCGTTGTTTGAATGTTTGTGAAGCCCCTCAGGACACAGGCATATTCTTAATGCGGGAGTTGTTTAAAAAAAAGATAAGACATTCGTGGTCAGCATGATATGTATATGATATGTATAAATATTTAAGAGCACATCAATTTTAATTAGCTAGCAACCGCCACCCGTTTGTTGAATTTTCGCAACGTATAACACAATTATTGGTTTCGAACAAGTTGGTAAAATCATTGATTAAATTACCAGCCAATCTGAGCTTTGAAATTTATTCTCGGTGTAGCTACATCTATTTGCATATATTTACATTATTGATATACTTAATTCACGATAACTTAGCCTCTTCTACAGAAAGTTTTAGCAATAGCTTTTTGTGAGTGTGTAAATTTGACTACAAGTAATGCACAGGTTAATAATATCTGACTTCCAATATTTAGTCTCATCCATAACCTTCTAATTGGAGGTTTCACGTGTGTTACAACTGTGATGTTTTACAGTTTTAAATACGTTTAAAATAATGTGGCAAAATAAAAGTAATGTAAAGAGAGAAACGTCTGCTTTGATCGAATACGTGACGATCATCTTACTAACCAGCGACTACTTGGAAATAAGCAAAAACTAAAAATAAATATTTTTAAAGATGTACTACTGTTTATTTTCCTCTTATATGGTAACTAGCAACCCGCCCCGGCTTCGCACGGGTAAAAATTGTACACCTGAACCTTCCTCA
Source organism: Callimorpha dominula (assembly GCA_949752705.1). Taxonomy (NCBI): domain Eukaryota; kingdom Metazoa; phylum Arthropoda; class Insecta; order Lepidoptera; family Erebidae; genus Callimorpha; species Callimorpha dominula. Next base: position 16,327,153 of record OX457003.1, read on the forward strand.
TGAATCACTCTGTTTATTAGTGAAAACCGCACGAACATTCGTTCAGTAGTTTTTCAGTTTATCGCGAACAGACAGACAGACAGACGCGGCGGGGGACTTTGTTTTATAATATGTAGTGATGTTGGCTTATACGAGTCAGCTACTCACTTGCAGGGCTTTATCGACATCGGCAAACTGACAGATATCATCAGATTCCTAGTATTTCCGAGTATACTCATAAGTAATCATTATTAAAACCGCTTCGTACAACGCTCTGCAAGATCTTTGAGATGGTGATCTGTACCCACTTTTGCCTTTATATCTATGAGGTTCAGAAATATTTACTAAAGAAGTTGACAACTTATTAGCACAGAGAGCCACTCAAAAAAGGAAGCTGATAAAAATGTTGTTCTATTGTTTCAATTACGTAGTTGTTTCATGATTCTCTGAAGGTGTGGACATGTTATTAGTAGTAATATGTATAATTCATAATCCAATGAAAATTGTTCTCAATTGTGACAATTACGTATTCATTGCTTACAAAGGCGTTTGTTTGAGTTCAACGTAATTTGCAAAGAGGAAACAGGAATGCGTATTTCTTGGAAAATGGTTGTCAATGTAAACGCCCTATAAAGCGTTTCATTAATTTAGTTTAATCATTGTGTATTAAATAGGGACAGGAAATTAGACGTATGTGGGCCGTCTATTTCTGCTAGGCAATATGTATTTCTATTTCGAGCACAAATATATAAGGTAAGGAATTAACAAGAATTTGAAATACTTACATAATTCAAACCATGACTATGACAAACGCGTGATGATTCTTGAAATAGACACAAATAATATATCTATATATATATATATATATATATATATATATTATTTATATATATATTTATTTATTTAAAACGTCCTGGAGTTTACATTGCACGAGGCGGACTTAACGCCACATGGCATTATCTACCAGTCAACCTTTGGGTGGTTCAGTGAGGGACATCGCAGGTGTATAAGAATGAAATTTCACGAAGAAAGTTATAATTTACATACAAATACAATTAAAATACAATTATATAATAATACAATAATACATTATACAATAATTTAATATTGAACTAGACTAAGTATCGAATGCCGGTTTGTATTAAATAAGTACCGTCAGAGTCGAATAGACCAACTCCACTTTCACTTACATTCTTCACCATGCAAAATGTCCTACAAATCCCAGCAAGTGACCACATCCATTGTCAGGAAATGGTTTACCGCAAATACCAGACCATCAAACAGGTTTTTTTTTAGAAGTTTTCAAGCGACCGTACCAGTCCACAGTACGTTGCCTATTGGCTTTACGACCCCGCCTATAGCCATATTTTAACAAGGGTTTCTGCCCCGCAGGGACGAAAACTCCGTTCTCGTGTTCTGTTATCGGTCGTGGATGGAACCACACCGCTGTCTGATATAGACTCGAACTCATGATGGGTAATTTTTAACTAAATTGTTTCTGTTCACACAGACCTTACCTCAAGTTCTATAATTTAAAAAGCCTAATGAATAACTTTACATGTTCTGCACTGTTCTCATACTCAGAAAATAGATTGTACCCCTCTGACAGATTGTAAATTCTTTCTAAGGAGCTTGTGCCTATTACCTGCGGCGATCGATGCAGCGATGGGTAAACCAAGTCTAACTGGGATATAAATCATGAATGATTGTGACAAAAGTGTAGATAATATAAATTTATGATCGTTTGTGAGTTAATCCAAGTATATTTTATTGGTCTTATTCGGATTCAAGTTGTATGCATGTGTATATATCTACAAATTTATGTATATGCGGTAACAGTATGTAATTTTTTTATGCCATGTGACACGTTTGGTTTTTTTACAGTTAGTATCCCGAATTAATAATGTTATAAATTTGCCATTAGTTTTGATTAAATCTCCCAAGTACACGTAACTGAAACACTGGTTTATGCATTTCTTAATTAGATGAAGCCCTTAGATAAACGTATTTTCTAACCATCCCAATAAAAACAAATGCTTAAATAAGGTACAACTTTAAACATTTTAATTGTAACTAATAGTCAAATATCGTTTAATTAACGATTCATGTAACCAGATGGCTGGTCTATTTCTAGATCAAAGGATAACTCTTGTCATTCAACGTGGCAGTATTGGCAACTTTCTTGAAGTCTTACCATTTAATAGTGATGGAATTCTACGACGCCCATATTTCAATTTAATTTAGAATATTTTTTAAATTGAGATACTTACTTAAGTTGATTAATATAACATTGTAAGTTAACATTCCATAACAAATAAAATGTCAGTTTTTTTATGGTATAGGGGGTAAACGAGCAGACGGGTCACCTGATGGTAAATTACTACCGCCGCCCATGTGCACCTCAACTCAAGAGTCACAAGTGCGTTGCCGGCTTTTAAGGTGGGAATAGGGAAGGGTGGAAGAGGGGAAGAGGAGGGGGAGGGAAGGGTTAGGGCTTCCGGTAACCTCACACACTCGGCGAAAATCAATGCAAGCATTGCTCCACTGCCGGTTTTCTGTGAGGCTGTGGTATGGTATCACTCCGGTCGAACCGACCCATACGTGCAGAACCATGGCTCTCCCACGATTGATTATTTTTAGTTGTATAATAAAACACACATTTGGAGCCTTTTTGAAACGTAATGTTAAGATTTTTAATACCGCATCCTTGAGGTATTTTTCCTGTAATTTCAATTACGTCCAATTTACATTTAACTGCCTTCAATACCTGCACACTCGTAATCAAAGACGAGGCAGTAAAATTATTCTGATTGACGAGCTAATTAACTTTGTGCAAATGACTAGGTCTGATTAGAGGTTCGAGACTAGACACCCTCTTATTTGAAACTGCAGCGCAATCATTGCGGTCTGTACCACCTGTGTCTAGAATGACAGTTGTCTAGTCACTCTGGTTTGGTCTAATCGACGCACCTGTGTGGGTGGGCGATGGGTTGTAAGGACCGTAAATATAGGTGACATCAGGGGAAACATATTTTTTGTTTAGGAAGGACGTGACGTGACCAACAAATATTATTTCTCAGTAAATATGTCAGTGTGTTACTCAAATTATATAATTCAAATAATGCTTCCTGAAAAAAGTGAGATTCCAGGGAGAAAAATATTCACACTAATCCCACTAATATTATAAATGTGAAAGTTTGGATGGATGGATGGATGTTTGTTACTCTTTCACGCAAAAATCACTGAACCGATTTGCGATGAAACTTGGTATGTAGATAGCTGGAGACCTGGATTAACACATAGGTTACTTTTATCCCGATATTCTAACGAGATCGGGACTTATGCGGGTAAGACCGCGGGGCGCTGCTAGTAAAGAATAAATATACATTTATGCACAATGTGCCTATAGGTACATCGCGTCATGTCTGCCACTACGTGCACTAGAACTTGAATTGATCCCCTGTATTCTACTTGCTTATGACACAGAAGAGTTTAAGATTACCAGAGGTGTGTGTTGAAAATAGTTGGAAGAATTTAAAGTATAGTAGCCGTATTTAAAGGTTTCTTTGAAATAAGGTAATAAAAAATGAGTTTCAAAACCAAAAGTAGTATTAGAAATAATAATAATAACTCCACACATCCCACACACGGCCGTCTGATCCCAAACTAGGCAGAGCCTGTACTATGGTAACCAGACTGCTGATAAACATACTTATAAATTTCTAAATGCATACGTATTATAGATAAATTACAAGAACATAATCGACAGTCGACAGGGTTTCCTAGTACAGATACCAGTCTCCCACAAAGGATCAACTTTTATTTTGCAATATGTATTTTGTTAGACTTAAGGTACCTTTGTGGCAGAGAAAAAAATTAACATTATTATTATAATTTTTGTCTACAATTCTTATCTACCTTCTCTGCATATCGGGGAAAGTAGTGGGTAGCACCTAAGACAACTTTACATCTCTTGCACTTATCTTCTAGTTACAAATAATATTACAAACTCCGTACAAACTAATATACAGAGACATAAAAAACTCACAATCTAAGAAATAAAAAAGAAACCAGGACGACGCGACGGTACGAACTAATTATGTACGAAGAACGATATTGTTTGGGGGAGTGCAGCTGTTCAACAGATTGCCGGACGATGTAAAGTATTGGGATAGAATGTCTATATTTAAGAGTAAACTTAAGAAATACGTTGATACAATTTAGATGTATATATTAATAAATAAAAAACCGGACCAGTGCGAGTCCGAATCGCGCATCGAGGGTTCCGTAAGCAAACAAACTTGTATGTAGGTATGTTTCGCTCGTTTATTAACAACGACAAACTTAACTTTGCAGTTCTAAAAATACTCTCCCGCAAAATATAAGTTAGTAATAATTTTTTTTTATATGTGATATATTTCGAAATGAACCGTGAAATGTTCAAATTTGTTAAAACTTTGGCCATATCGTTTGATTGCGTTGACTTAGTTTAACTTTTTTACAGTATTAAGGGACTGTCGACATAGGTATTAGATATTAATTTTTACGTGATATTCCACGCGTTCCGGAGAGAAAGGGTCATGACAGACAGACAGATGGACAACGAAGTGATCTTATAAAGGTTCCTTTTTCCTTTTTGAGGGATGGAACCCTAATAAAACTAAGTATGAAAAATGTACAAGCAAACATTTTAGAAATATTGATCTTTAACCGTTAAAAGACTTTTTAACACGCTTGATATGTAATTCACTATTAAGAATTAAGTTTTTTATTTATCTCATTGTAAGTGGACTGTAAGTTCTTATCAGAAAATAAATTCTTCAATCCTAACAGTAATATCTACTTAATAGTAAACCTACATAGTAACGATGGAACTGTTCCTTAATAAATAAAATAAAATAAACCTCTATAAGGGAATACATTGTTTATGTTCGGGGTATTCATAAATAAAAAGGCAAAGTTCGCATCACTGGACGAAGCCATGGACGAGTCAGGTTTAAAATGGAACGATATTTTAAAACACAGGTGAGTGACAGTAATATTACCTTTTTGTACCGCAAAAAGGTAAATGAAGCGTTTGGATCCTTTTAAGACACCTGAGACTGGTGTGAAAAGCCTAACTGGCTAGTTTACCCGAATGTTCAAAGTACGGACATTGGTTTAATGGGTATTGAAAGAGGTTACCTACATACTATAATATAGCATTTTCGATCGGACGCTCCCACACAAGTGGTTTCTTTTGCTTTGTCTGTTATTTATTTGCCGGTTGCTTCTTTTAACTCTTTTGTCTCCAGCTGCGCTAAGGATGGAAGAGGATTCATTAATTTTCTAATCCTCCAATAAAAAAAACAATCTAGCAAACAATAAATTAAGAATGTGGGCGAGGTTAGTCCTAATATAGATAATATGTATTGTAAGACCTCGCTTGGCTGAGAGGATTTTGGGGATTGGGTGTTCTCGGAGGAGGATAGGAATTGATAGAAACATGGGAACTGGTATTTATATATTATCTACTGAACTAACTACTTTCAATATAATCACTTTAAAAAGGCTTCATAGATGTAGCCCAGCATCTTGACAACCGTGCACTCTGACTGCACGATGAACTGCCTCTCTTCGTTTTCTATTCATCTTAATATATATAAATCTCGTGTCACAATGTTTGTCCTCAATGGACTCCTAAACCACTTAACCGATTATAATAAAATTCGCACACCATGTGCAGTTCGATCCAACTTGAGAGATAGGATAGTTTAAATCTCAAATTATAGTCGCAATTTTAATTTATTGCGGCGGTACGAAGTTCGCCGGGTCAGCTAGTTCTATATAAATTCAAATCAACTATTTAAATGATTTAAATATTATATTACCAGCCAGCTTCTCACAAGGTTCAAAGGAGGTTTTAGATCAAAGCCAATCTTTTCTCTACCTAACAATTTTACTCTTGTTATTAATACAGTGGCGATCTTCACATAAAAAGGCAATTTAGTGGCAGGTACGCAAGGTTATTCTCTCATTATTCACCTTACGAGCTCGTAAAGGTTATCTAATTAAGGTAAGTGTAATCTTCTTTTATTTGTTAATATACCCTGTATTGGCATGAGCTTACGTTAAACGAGATCGTGATGAACGTAACATTTTCATTACAATATTGTATACGAGTGCCTAACGTAATGTAAACTGATAAGTTATTTTGTGTTATTTGTAACATATTATAATAATAATAATATTCTGGGACATACATATGTAGGTGCATACGTAAGTATAAACTATGATTTCTAGAACACGGATCTACTTAAAAACATTTTTGGAACTAAGTTCCTTATTGCGGATGGGAGCTAGGCGGAAAAAAGTGTTAGCGCAAAAATGCTTACCACGCGTTGATTTTTTATTTACGTCGTGTGATACTAATGTAATTTGATGTTGGTTGTATACTAATTATCCATATATTAGTTCGGACACCTTTCACAGATGGCGCAATTTTAAGTTTGAGTTTTAAAATGTTTGGTACTATATTTTGATACAATTTATTAATTTTAATATATATATATATATATATATATATATATATATATATATATATTTAATATTGATACTTTATTGTTTGTAACTTAAACATTACTTTAAGGGTTAGCTACTTAACACGGTAATGTGGGATGTGAATACGGTGATTCTCTGAAAATAACTTTATTATAATATAAGTTACTAGCAGCGCCCCGCGGTTTCACCCGCGTAAGTCCCGATCCCGTGGGAATATTGGGATAAAAAGTGTTAATAAGTGGGATTAAAAGCCTATATGTTAATCCAGGTCTCCAGCTATCTACATACCAAGTTTCATCGCAATCGGTTCAGTAGTTTTGACGTGAAAGAGTAACAAACATCCATACATCCATATTCACAAACTTTCACGTTTATAATATTAGTAGGATGTACTTATTACACTTGTTACTTGTAACTATCTAATTACAATTTTCGATGATTGTTTTTCACATCATAAGTTGTTTCTTGTATGGTTTATGTGACATTGTTTCTTCACTAGACAAAATACCTACTCGATAACTAATATCTCTTTGACTCTTCTCTCAATTACTTTATCCCACACTTTCATACTATGTGACATGAGCCTTATTCCTCGATAGTTTTTGCATTCCTGTACACCTCTTATTTTTAAACATAGTCACAAGTGAACATAAACATCTTTCATTAAGGATTACCTCTTCATGAAACAACTTATTGAAGAATAAAGTTAGCAACTGATACCCATCTCATTTTAACAACTTCCAAAGTTCTATATTATATCCTCATCTTTTATCAACACCCTCCCTGCTTCATCTTTTATACATCTCACATGCGTCATGTCATTTGCTCTTTCTTCCCTGCTTTTTGTTATACGGTAGAGTTCTTTTTGCCCTCTGGGTTCGTGTAGATGTATGTACTCGTATATATCGCTTTGAGCTTGAGCTCAGGCTAATGCTACCACTTTCTTGTCTTCTTCTGCCTCTCCTTTACATTCACTTTATTTCCTTCATTGTTTCACTCATGTTTCCATGATTTAAATGCGTTCTCTTTTTCATTCAAAGTTTTTTTGTACCTCTTCACTCCACCTCCAAGTATCTCTGTTAATATTGAGTTTCCCTTTTAATTTTTCAAACACTTCCTTCGCTATCTATCCATCCACTTTTTTCATGATTATACCAGCTTACTGTACGTTCTCTAACATTAGCCAACTGATCCGTGGAAGGGCCGGTTCGCTCTCTTACCTGCAACTTTCATTTTGACCTCCGTTACTAGTAATCTACGTTGCATCGCTAATGCCTCCCCGGGCACCACCTTGCAGTTTTACACGCTTTCGTATATTTTCTTTAAATTGTAATAGTTCTAGTAATAACTACTTTTATTAATTAAGTAACTTCTAAAAAAATTTTGGTTGCCGAAAAGAAATTTCATGTTAACATTATGCTTACATATATATCCATATTTTTTTTTAAATAAAGCAATAGCCTAAAAAGAAGGACTCCAGACAAACTTGGATGTGGTATGTAAAATGGCGGTGCGTTTTTACTATACATTGAAACATCGTTCTATTCTTTACCATCAACCACTTGGATGTCATCCGATCACTAACATATCGCACTGCTATTACGAGACTGTATCAACTCAAAATAGGGTAAATTTGAGATAATTAATTTTTCATACGTAAATATCAATTCCCTACGCGTTAATAAATATAACATAATAATAATAGATTGTAATAAGCCAAATTTTTCAACAAAACCACTAAAAATAATTCATATTTTTTTTTTAATTTGTTAAGACAATAGAGTATTGAGTCAAAAATTGGAAATAACTTGATAACCTGCAATCTCTTAAATAACTCATTAATACAGAAATCCCTTAATTTTATCAATAATCTATATACAGTGTTCACTTTTTATAATCTTTAACAAGAAGCGAGTAATCAGTTTTCTGTCGTTTCTGAAAAAAGCTTCATTTTGAGTTGATACACTCTTGTAATAGCAGTGCGATATATATAAAATTTCTGAGTACCTACGTTAAAAGTAAAGTGTAGATTTAAAACTTTTCACTTTTTATTTCATTCCACTATCTTCCTGAGGACTTTTTAAGCATGCTGGCATAGGAACATACGATTCCTCGAATGAGATTTTGATGATTGATATCAAGCTTGAGATACATAGACGGAACATCATTGCCGTGATAATTTGAAGTGATTATGTTAGAATAGAACTGAATAAATGTTCCCTAAGTATGGTCTCCCTGAGAATCGTAGAATGACTCAATCGCCTGTAAAACGAGGGATTTGCACATTCATATACTCTTGGAATCGTGTACTTTAATAGACGCCGGTTTCCCACCATTTATAGAAGCCAATCACTAATTCAACCGTTATGTATACGTAGGTAATCGCGATTTAGAGGCAGCATAAAAAAAACTTACAAAAGAGGTGGGACACAGTATTCTGTTATCCGCCTTATTCACTCTGACAATCAACTTAAAACCGACGGCAAAACAAATATTAAATTTGAGTAAAAAGCGTACTAACTGTTAAAAAGCATTTTATTGTGGGTGTCATATTCCTCCTCTTTTTGTGGATTAAATTGATAAAAACAATTTTTGTCTCGGAGTTGATTCGATTGAAATAGTATCTTAAGGTTCATCCTCGCGGGTAATGCATTCTTTCATAAAAGGCACGTGTGAATTATAATTTCTAGTTTTGTGTTAAGAAAAAATTTAAGCGTTTCGTATTTCATACAAGCACAATAAACTTAGATCTCTCGTTCGCAAATAGACATTATTCGCGGGAGAGCCATGCTTCGGCACGTATGGGCCGGCTAGACCGGGGTGATAAAACGTCCTCACAAGAAAATCGGCAGTGAAGCAATGGTAACGTTATATTTTGCGACTCTCGAGTTGCAGGTGCCCAAAGGCGGTGGTAGTCACTCACCATCAGGTGACTCGTCTGCTCGCTTGCCTGTATAAAAAAAATGCTATCCTATATAAAAAAAAACATTTATCTCCTTGTATAGATCCAAAGGCAAGGCTCATTAATACGTCAATGCATATTCATTTCGCAATTAAAAAAAAAACGACTAAAGACTAAACATTTATTTACAAGAGGAGGTGTCACGCTTTTTTTATTAGTTTACGTTGTTCCAGTCCAGTCTGAAAGGTATTTCATGTTGTAAAAAATTAAATTATATTATTAGCTTTATCTTCATAAATTCATTGTCCTATTCATTATACATAAAAAAAAAAATATATACGACTTTTGAAAGTATTACAAATTCCAAGAAAGTCACTTTAGTATTTTGTATTCCAGCCAGAGCAAGTTAAGTAAGATGTTCACAATCATTTATTAAAGGAACCACGCAATTTTGTTTTCAAATAAAATAAATAAATACCCTGGACATAAGCAGCAGTATATTGTTTGGTAACCGAAATGGTTCATACATAACTAAAACTATTTCGAGACCTTAACCTTAGAGAGTTTTAAATTCGATGAGGAGGTACCCTTATTTTACACTCCGTGACGATGTGTAGTGACGGTTCTCTATAATGATTCGAAGTTTATATGCCTCATCCAACCAATGGTAATGTGGTTTGATAGTTGTTCCAAGTACGTATGTACTTTATGCTAGTTAATTCTTTTCCAAAATGACACATAGGTAATTCCAAAGCGTAGGAAGTCTTTATAAAGGTAAATAAAAGTGATAATTTATTTTTTCTATCCTGGCGCAATTATTATGATTGCATAATAGACGTCTCCTACAAATGAATCGAGAGAAGTTGTAACTATTGCGCCAATTGAGAAATTAGTAGATACTCGTAAGTCAAATTGTTCACCGTTTAAATTAAAATTTCGAATAATTCGTAATCTATTACGTGTACCATTGGCATTGTAAAAAATCATTAAATGGACTCGTTCCATCATGATTTTAGTTAGTGACATTACTCTATTGTCTGACAGAATGGACAACATGTGGTGGTAGGTAAGTCCTTAATACATTAACTTTAACTATAGCTTAGTGTTACATTACAAGCCATTCATATATTGCATTTGTGGAATTGAATTATCTTAAACTAAATATGTTATTCTCATGACGTTAACGTAATTTTCAAGAATATGAATGTGAACAAAAATACATATTGAATAATACGAGTATATAATATATATATGATACGCGTACAAACAGACAAACAGACCCACAACACACGTACAATAGAGATTTTCTTAATTCGAGGATTATCTTGTGTTATGAAATGAATTTAATCGACTTGTGTGACAAAAATCAGTAATTTATATAAATAGTAAGGACCATCACATTTTTCGACTTGCTCGAATTTATAAAATACAACACAGCTGTAAGTGATGTATGATGAGTTTGATCACGCTCCATTTTAGATAAAATCTCTTTGCTATTCGACAAAATAATTGCGATAGCACCTTCATTTTATTCATTTTATTATATACTAGCTGACCCGACAGACGTTGTCCTGTCTTAACTATGAATATTAAACAACCGTGCCAACTGTCAAATGACTGACAGTTATGTCAAAAGCGCTAAGGTTACATTAGAAAAGTTAATATGGTAGTTAAGTTTTCTTCAATTTTCTAATTTTCCTCGCAACTTTCTTAATTTTTTCAATCATAAGAATTTTTGTCGGAAATTAACAAACACTATAAAAAAAGAATTAGCGAAATCGATTTAGCCGTTCACGCGTGATGTCGTGACCAAGGGAAATAGTGATTCATTTTTATATATATAGATAGATATAAGACAAAAGAGAGACGAAACCCTTTAACCTACTATTCCTAAACTCCGCCATCTGTAGACCTTCAATATTGAATTTAAAAACCCCCATTTTAATTACTTTCAGATCGTCACAACGAAGATATGGCTACTTTGTTAGATACCGGATGTTATTTCTAAAGATTCTTATTATAGACATTGATGAAATAATTGAGCAAAATGAAAGATTTTAATTAATTCACGGATAATGAACTTCGGGATTATGTGGTTTTAATGGAAGTAGGTACTGGTTATAAAACACGAGCTTTTGTTTTCGTTTTGCCCACTGACTTTGTAATTTACTGAAGGTCTTTTCACATTGATGGAGTATTAGATCACGAAAATATTAAAGTATCTATCGTGTAACTGTTTGTTAAGGGTACCCACAATACACCCTACAAGGATATTTTTATATTCAATTCTAACTAAAAAACTTTTATTTTGAATACACGCTAATCCATGTGTGATATTAATTTCTTGCTGTCGAGTACACAGAACGAGAACAAACTATGAATAATGACAAGTAGTTTTGTAATAAAAGTATATTTTTTTTGGCAATCTCAATATATTATTTACCTTTTTATTCTTAAGAGATAGGTACCAAGTAAGATACTTATTTTCTTCGATATTTGCAATGCAGTTTGTAAGCACAAAAAAATAAAAGTAAATAAGCGCAACTACCGCAGTAATTCTGTTTGCGTCACTACTTGTATTAGGGCGTTTTTCAGAAAATTTTCACGTCACGTAATGGGAATTTAAGTTCAAGTTCCCCAACACTAACTTGTATATTAGTACAGTAGGTTTTGTAATAATTAGTTTCCTTTATTCGCGTTATATTGAATTCGGTAGTTTTCTATGCTCATAATTATTTTTTTCTTCCGAGTCAGTCAATATAATTATCTTTGTTATGTACCGTTTAGTAAAAAAATCTGATTTGACTTGTCAGCCTTAACAGTCATCTACCCTATCGCTATATCCTCAATAACTTAATAGTCACCGACCCTAACAAGATACACATATTAGAAATTATTTCAGAATAGTTTTAAATTTGGTGATACGCTGACACTGGAAAATACACACATGGACATATTTAGGGGAACGCAATAAAGAAGGTTAGATTACCCAAAAAAAAAGCTTTTTTTATGTTTATTATGCTTTTATAAAAGTTGACATAGTTAAATTAACTTTTGTTAATAAAGAACCTTTAAATTCACTAAAAAAAAAACAAATTACTGACAGTTATCTCTTATTAACATAATGTGAGGAAACGGAAAATTCTCAACTTATATTAAATACCAAAACTTTTTCAAATGGCTGATATCTTCTGTAATGTAATGTAACATAAACACAAGTGGGCACAATTAGAACCTAGTGTTACCTCCTCTCGCTGTCAAAACTACCTCCATCCGTCTGGGCATAATCTTTTTATAAAATCGTCAATAAAACTTTGTGGCATTTGGTCCCATTATTCTAGCAACGCCCTTTGTCTTAAGTTGGTTACTGCTGGCATTCTTTGTTTAGTTTATCTTACCAGTTTATCCCAGACATGCTTTATCGGGTTTAGATCTGGTGAGCGGTCTGGCAATTCCAAAACTTCGATGTCGAGTGTGTGGCCGAGCATTATCATGCATTAAAAGAAAATTATCTCCTATGTATGGAACAAAAGGCATCACAATTTGTTCTAAGAATACCGTTTTGTATCATTCCGCTGTGAGAACGGAGGAGAACATGATAAACATAATCGAACCTTTTTTTAGCGTTCCTCTAAATATATCCATGTGTGTAGTTTATGGCAAATTATTGCATAGTCCAATACAGAAGAAGCTTTCACTTAATAGGCACGTATGACTAGCTGAAGCTCGGACTTTATTAATATACCAAAAATATGTAGTGTAAGTATGAACGTATAAATATAGAATTTACAAACATTAACATGACGAACAGATTCCAGAAAATTACAATAGTATGTTCAAGGCCAAATAATACATATCGGAATATTGCTAAAGCGTCAGGCATTTAATTGCTGCACAATACCGCTAGATGGGCACTGGGCAGTATTGGATCCAAGCGGTCATCCATGTTTGTCACGTTTGCCTCACGCTTGCGTAGCAAATGTTAATATTAACTAATTACCTTTAAACTGATTATAATAAGCACTTGTTTGCAATACATTAATATATACAAACTAGAAACAAAATATCTTGACCACTTTTATAAATTGAGGTACTTAAATGTTGTTAACGTCACCCTCTTCCTCATTTAAACCGTAACTATATTAAAATGTAATTTTTGGGACTTTGAGAACGATGAGGCATGTTAAACACAAAGAAAAGCCTACATAATTGTACAACATAGTAGTGAAAGTTCTATTTGTTTTCAATTTCGTTATTTGAGATCGCTCACCTACACATTATGTCTCGTACTATCACTGGCCCTATATGTTGCGCTTTTAGATGTAAAAAATAAATATTAAGAAAATAAATAACACAGTCATGAACTCATGAGTCATGACTAATGTTTTGTTTATTTTAACCAAATGGACGCTGATAGGCAATACAGTGTCAAGCCACAAATACTTTATTTAGAGAAAATGGCGTTTTAAGATGTCATACCAATTCCTAATCAATTTGTTTGAAAAATATCTAAAAATCTACCTAAAAGGTGAATAGACATTTTTTCAAACAAATTGATTAGCTGCATTATTGATTGATTAGATTGCTTTTTAGCGTCCAAATATAGTTATATTTTTGAATTGAAAGTACTCAATTTAAAAATTATTTAGATTAAGTTTGAAATAAAAACAAGTTAAAATATGTATAAACACATTTTGTAGGTAGAGCATTTAAAAAAATAAAATAAATACATGATCATTTTTAATGTTTAAGTACAATAAATTACAATATTCAAACTAGGTGCGTAGGTATTCTTGTCAGAAACATAATAAAATAACGTTTCTAAATCTGAGAACATTAAGTCGTGAATTAATAATGCACCTTAAGACAGATTTGTTGGCATTAGATATTTACATTATTTAAAACCTTTTTGGTTCATATTTCTTGACTTTTTAGATTTGTCTTAGCTCTAAGAAGGATTAAAACGAAATCCGGTTCTTTTTTGATAGCTAACAAAGTGTTCAAGAACTATGTAAGAAACTGACCACCTGCACATATCTACATGTACTCACATATCGTTCTAGTACCATTAAAGCCATACTTGAAGTGATAATTGGTACATAGGTACTACAATCACTGATTAATGCAAATGTTCAAATAATAATGGTGAGTAGGTAGTAGGTATTTGATGTGTGTTGTTTGACAATTACCCCTAAGTAGGGGTTTTACGTAAAAGTCTTCGCGTCACGTCATTTAGATATCACTTAAATACCGAAGACAATCGCTAAAATGTACTCTTCAAAATATTTAAATTATAAATTAAAATTCGTCTAAGTTTTTAGAAGAATTTTAGTGAAGTGTAAAATTACTCCTGCTGGAGCGTTCTAGTTATAGAACGCTACAGCAGGAGTAAACCTTTAGGTTTAGCGTTTCATACCCGGTTCTTATAATCAAGAAACGATTCGTTTTGCTCACAGACGATAAAATTTTCGTTCAAAATTCAAAGAAATTTTACCGTCCGTAAGCAAAACGCATTGTTTCTTGATTATAGGAACCGGGCATTAGTCGATCTTGAAAGCTATTAAGATGGAGAGGATGATTTTTTGTTTATCAGCAGTAATTTTCGATCGATCGAAATATTTCAACAAATCTTTTTGGTCTGAGTGTGGTAGGGGTCTACGATGAGGTGCTTTCGTTTCGTTTTTACAAATGGCAACTGGAAGTCAAGTAGATTATGAGTCTTGATCAGAGTGAAGACAAGCTCATAGAATGGCAACACCTAACTAGTCTAGCCAGGGTGCCGTAAACACTGCACTGCCGTTAAGAGCAGTGTAAACAATATGTCTTTAGTACTTACTCTTTCCGTTCGAATATTGTTTTGGTAGAATGTTGACAACGACTATTTGCCCCTCGACTAATTAAGCCGTTTTGATTCTAATCGCTCTTACAGTTTTTTACGCCTAGCTAGTTCTAAGTAGGTACCGCAGATAACATCACAACTAAGAAAGAAAGGAAATGAAAAGAACCACGTTCAGGATGAAAGGAATTAAGCATCCTTGTTTTTTTAGGGAGCTCTCACCTCGTATTTTTGTTTAAGTATGTTTTATATCCCTTTTTTATTAAGTGCCCTTTGTACTTGTAAACTTTACGAATATTCAGAACAATTAACTTTAGAAAGGGCTTTCAGAATCTCTCTAATCGTGTACGACCCCTAAGTCCTGCTCAAATTTCGTAAAGGGATCCAGTTGAAAGTTCCAACTAATTTGGGAATATTCGACGGTAACCGAAGTGGACTGTAAATTCAAGTAGGTATTTGACATAATTTGTAAATCTTTTTGCAGGATTCATTATAACTACCTGTTGAAACCATAGATCAAATCAATGAAAGAGGTTGCTACCTATTTAAATTATTTATACATGACGTTAAAATCGTTGGTGATTGGTTTGCCGTACGTTCTTTCACATGAGCGCGCATTTTCAACGCCACAATACGTGATTATAATAAAAAGTTTCAGCCATTTAATTAAAAGTCCGTATATTTTTCAAATAGCATGAGTTCGGTGACACTACATTTTACGCAGTTTATTTTTAGACAAAATAAATATATTAACATAGGTACAAGAAATTCAGCCGAATTGATAGAGAAATATAAATCTGTTTTAATTTTCTGAGTTTACGCTGATTTTCGACAAATACAGAACTCGAACTGACCTGCGACAACGCGCGTTCGTTGCGCGGCCAGCGCCCGTCATCTGAACATGGCCTTAAACTTTTAATTTAGGCGATGAGGCTTGATCTAGGATCAACTTTTTATTATATAGATAATTGAAAACAAACATCGTTGGTTTATAAACAATCTCACGATCTCGCAATATTATAAACTGACGGAAAATTCGGACCTGCACCCACAATTTACAATTTAACTTATTATTTCTTGATAGTTTATAATTTATAATCGGCAAATCGTCAACACACGTTCACAATCTTACGGTGACAGATATAAGAAATGAGAAAGTGAAGGCCTTACACTCTACGAGCACTATCATTATGCTAATATGCTTTGCTAAAGTGCAAGATATCATACGAGTAGGCTAGGCCCTAGGCTACTGGGACACAAAAGTTTTTAAAGATGACCTAGACATGGACATCGAGAACGAACGCAGGGCATCGACTGACACATGCAACATGTTGACCAGCGTATTTGCACAGAGCACGAAACAGATTAAGGAACGATTTAGCAATATTTGTTTATTTACGGGTCAATTAAATTTTGCGTGCTTATTCCATGTTCAGGTATTATCGGTATCCGAGCATTTACTAACTTTTAAACTTTCGCGTTCCATGATATACTTAATTATGTATATGTCGCAGTCAGATAGATAAAGCCGTAATATAGTTATATCCCTAGGGATATAATTATATACCGTAACATAGTTATACGAAAGCGATTCATTACTATCTCACTAGGAATATGGTTATAAAACGGTCCAAGTTTAGTGATATACTTATATTAGTAGATTAAGTTCAGTGTTATAAATATATTACTTGATTAAGCTTAGTGAAATAGAAATCTACCATATATAATTAAATAAAACAATATTATATTGGTTTTATCTTTATTAAAAAATCAACTAGGGATATAATTATATTACGACTTTATCTATCTTACTGCGACATATATATACGGGAATTAACGTGATCACGAAAAGGTAAATACATTATTATTTAATGGAACGCGAAAGTTTAAAATTTAGTACGTTAGTTACTGACAAGTATTTTCTAAAGATATATTACTACAAACACACAAATATTTTTAAACACTATATACATAAAACATGTTATAGCATGTCTAAATAATGTTATTACAAAGTAAATAAGAACTAAGTAATAACTTGTACTGTATTCAAGTTTATGTAATTGTACACCTTCGATCATATATATACCTGCAAAAACTCAGGTTTGCGTCATTGGTAGTCCCATAATGTCTGCTAAAATTAATTGGTCATATTTACTTCCAGTTCAATTTAATAACACTATTATTCCAATCAGCAGTAAAGTAAAGAACTTGGGAATTTTTATTGATAACACCTTATCGTGGGGTCCTCAGGTTCAAGAGGTTAGCCGTAAAGTGTATGCCGCAGCAGGATCTCTGCGAAGGCTACGGAACTTTCTTCCGACTGCTACTAAGATTACACTTGCGCAAA
Source organism: Callimorpha dominula (assembly GCA_949752705.1). NCBI lineage: Eukaryota > Metazoa > Arthropoda > Insecta > Lepidoptera > Erebidae > Callimorpha > Callimorpha dominula. The sequence continues at coordinate 16,344,757 of OX457003.1, forward strand.
CGCTCCTTCTTCCGATTATTGATTATGCCGATGTCAGCTATCTTAATCTCACCGAAGCACAATTTGATAAACTTGAGCGACTTCAACATTTTTGCATCAGATTTATATTTGGCCTACGCAAATATGATCACGTTTCCCAGTTCCGTCAACGGCTCAAATGGCTTCCAATCCGCTTTCGCCGGAATACTCATATCCTTACATTTCTATATAATATATTATTTAATCCATTGACTCCCTGTTACCTCAAAGAACGCTTTAAGTTCCTTCATGACACACATTTAAAATGAGGTCAACTGAAAACTTGAGACTGGAAATGCCAGGACATTCCAGCAATTTTTATGACAAATCATTTACTGTGGAAGCCGTGCGTTTATGGAATGGACTGCCTGTTGCTATCACACGAGCACAATCGTTAGCTAAGTTCAAAACAATGTAACAAGAGTATTATCTGTCACTATAAAACTATATTTAAAATATGATGTATACATTATTTATTGTGTATATGTGTATGTCTATTTGTGGGTATATATGTATTTTTATTTATGTATATAAGAGTACTTGAGTAGGTATAAGTAGGTATAATTATTGAGTATTGTATGTATGTAATAGAAGATAAGCATTAACTACATTTTAAGTTAACGTCAACGATTACCACCTGTTTAATAAAATAACTCCAGTCCATCCCAAGGTTGCCTGGAAGAGATTGCTTTAAGCGATAAGGCCGCCCTTTGTACACTATTTATAAGGTACATCTTTTGTTACATATTCTTCGTAAAACCCTCGTGTACTAATAAAGTGTAATCTATCTATCTATCTATCTATACCATAGATATTTGGGCGTAACAGCGGCGGCGCTAAAAAAATAGCTCCAGCTAAACTGTGGTAAACGCAGTTGCGAGTTGAGCTATCAGACGCTTCCAGCCCGGACTACCGGTGAGACGTTTTAGGTGTAGCCGAAAAATGCTAATGCTTTTTAAAATTGTTGTTGTGCATCCAAGTATGGAAGAGTATTTTTAGAAACGCAAACTTAATTTTGTCTTTCGGATAAGACGGGTAAATATCTACTTACAAGTTTGTTTGCTTACGGAACCCTTGGTGCGCGAGTCAGACTCGCACTTGTCCGGGTTTTTTGTCTAATAATGACACTGCACTGTAACTAACGATAATTTAAAAAAGTTAGTTAATTTTGAAATCCGTAGCTTGAGAACCTGCCATTTAAATTCTCGCGTAGGTGCGGAACGTACCACGTCTCTAATACACTCCGTTGTGGTAACTAATAAACTACAGACACTAGTTATACATTACAGTTTTTGTATAAAACTATTGCAACATTTATTTACAGGAACATTCATTGTATGGTTTGACATGAAATGCATGCGAAGTATGTGGAACTATCGAGTGCCACTATTTGACGCGATTTTTGTAGGAGAATGTATATTTATGGTAAATTTGATCTAAGATGTACACTAACCTATAGCACAAACACAAAATATTTATTCGCTGGACGATTGATTCGGTTGTGTTTATGCTTCACCCGCCAATTTTGAAGGTCAAAATTGGCGGGTGAAACCCAAACATGACCGAATAAATAGAGTACAAGTAATACATTATTTACTGGCAAATTTTTTGTAGACGGTTCATACTTTTTACAGAAAAATATAAAGTTAAAAAGAGAGTTTAAGATTTTAAGGAGCTTCCAAAATTACCCATTATGGTAGGGTTGCAATAAACGGACAAGAGAAAGAAAATTATTTGATTGATTGCTAGTAGATAAGTTTCTTAAAACGGAATTCCGTCTGTTTTTCTTTCATTTATTTTTTGTTTTTCTCAGAAATGCCTGAAGGTAGGCGTTGACTATCAAAAACTTAAATCTAGAATATCTTGAAGCTTTAAATTATCCACCTTCTCAGTCAAAGCAATAAAAACTATGGCTATTTGCGCCACATATTTTGGCAATCGTGTGTCTTAAATGATTGCCACTTGCCACTCCAGGTAATTATTCAAAACAGTCATTACTATACTATAATAAATCCTGGATGTAGAAAGACATGCGATTTTTTTTGTGTTAAACATATGACAGTGTCGTCGGCCTTCCTAGGTTTTTCTCTAAGTAACTGTAACAGATACTCAACAAATTTATAGCCGTACTGTAGAACGAGAAACCTTGTTCAGTTTCCCTTAAAATTGCAACTTTTAGAACTAAAAGCCGTTCCGTGTTGCGTTGACATTTGTATATCGTGACCCATGATGAGGCGTAGGGACTAATGGACCTTATATTTTTAACTTGATTATGGTTGAGAACCTAAACAGTAACAGATAGGGTACCTTTTCACATACGTTGTAAATAAATTATTCTGGCTATAATTTAGTTAAGTATAACTTTATTATCAATCATATCAAAAGTCTACATGGATACGCAGCAGCTGAAAAAAAAACAAGGACTTTTTAAACAAAGAATACAACAATAACATGTATCAGTACTAATTATATTGTCATTAAATAAAACGACCTGTTAATATAATAATTGGTTTGACCTTTAATAATCTCAACAAAAACATGTAGGTATAAATACATAAATAACGAGAAATAAAACGGAAAAAGCATCACTTTGGTCAAGTATTTTAATTTTAAATAAGCTTCATGAACAGCGTCCTGTTATAACCCTTTTTAATATCTAATTACTGTGAAAGTAACACTTTGCTAATACACGAGGAGATAAGGCTTGGATTATACTTAGTCTGTTCAAAAAATCCAAATTTACAATGCATTTATTTCGGATTCTGTATGCATAACCTTCAATTGAAAAAGAAAATCAGTTATTTAAGGTAATAATGCAAAATAAATGCATAATACAATGATACATAGGTTTTTGTAAGTGCACGAAGTAAAATGTACCCAGAATAAGCATTTTCATGATTGATTTTTTTTCCATAAATCCCGATTTTTGCTATGCCAAAAAAAGTAAAAATCAATAAAGGATGTATTGTTCTATCTCCATCACCAATCATAAAGGTAAGTAACTCATTATAAACATAACAAAATTGCAATAATTTATGCTTTTACTACCCACATGACGTCATAACGAATGAGCAACATGGAGGTCTAGCGTTTTCATCAAATTAAAAAAGTAAAACTGAAATGCATTTTAATGCCACTTATCGATTGAATAAAATTTAAGTTAATCGACTGTTTGCTGACTTATGATCAAATAAAAAAAAATTAAAAACGGTTGTAATAATCCTCTTGACCTGCAATTAGGTAGGGCTTTCCATTTGTGATCTTCACTAAGAGGCATATCGATCATATTTTAAAATGTGATTACCTGGCACTAGTATTGTGGGTGCTCGTCGAGGCTATAATTATTCGTGTGATTGACAAACAGTCTGAGTGAACTTTTGTAAAAAAACTATGCGACAAGGTGATAATTTTCTAATGCAGTAGTTCTTTTCATACAAAGGGAAATGAATCTTGAAGTTTATTGTAGTTTTATACATCAAAGAGTTTTTATTTAAGTTTTTTATCCCAGTGTTTCTATGAAATCATCTTATGTAGGCTTAGGTGTACCTAAGCTGAATTTATTTAAAGACTACCTAAATGACCCGGTGAACTTCGTATCACCTACAATTTATTTGAGGACTTTCATATAAGTGTTTGAGAGCCCTTGAAACTCCTTACCCTACCTTGTCCTAACTATATACTACCTCTATGCCAAATTTCAGGTCTCTAGTAGGAAAGCTAAGGACTCTTGAGTTAATACTCACGAGATCCCTTAGGTCTCCTTGCCTTTGTCCTTGGAACCATACGTCTATTTCTCTATCTCTGTCCTCCACTGGGGTAATTCCTGATGCGGGGGTGGGCATCACATACCTCAGTCGGCCGGGGTGTGTCGGTGGTGGAGTTCGGCAGGGACCCAGGGTTACGGGTGAAGACCTCAATGAACAGGCAGAAGAGGCATCCACCCACTGACAAGCTACCCTCACATATTAAGGCCCCAGTTTGCGATAGAGTTGCAGAGTTAGGCAGAACATTGCAAAAGGGATGGCAGCGGATGAGATTTTTCATGTCCAACGGTGGCTCCCACACGACTCCAGTAATACTGCCTTGACGTCAGGTGGCAGCCGGTCTTAAAAAAATATCTAAAGCCATCATATATATTAATCATGAGGCAAAACAGAAATAAAGGAACTATACGGGCTAGGGCGTCCCCCTTAAGTGACGGCACGAGCCAAATAGAGAGAGATCGTGAGATCATCGGAGAACCTGATATTACAACTACCTGGACATTTTATGAAATTTGTCGACAATTCTTTCTCTGTCCAAGCCGCTCGGTTATGGAATACCCTACCTTTGACCATAAGACATGCGCAATCACTACCTGCTTTTAAGAAACTGGTAAAAGAACATTACCTGGGTAATATCAACACTACATAATTAAACATAACATAATTCCCTTTATGCCTTTTTATTTCAGTCAATATAGTACAGTATCCTATATTTGTATGATTTATTTGTGTATCGTTATACCTATATTTGCTTATGTATTTATTTGTCTATTGCTCTCTTGTATGTATATTCTTCTACTATATGTAATTTATCGTTATTTTACTTGTATAATATACCTACTGAGCGTACACCATACTGCCCTTAATTCGATTTCCTATGCTCACTCCATCCCATGGTTGCCTGTAAGAGATTGCCTCAGTGCGATAAGGCCACCAATTGTATAAGCCACCCAACCTTGCTGTGATCCTACTCCTTCAAATTATTTTGGTGTACAATAAAGAGATATATTATTATTATTATTTTATTTACAAGATGTACAGCGGGTACCTCCCAACCCACCATCTCGATTGTTTTGATTTTGTTGTTGTATCTAAGGCTTTTTTAGGAAAGTTTGCCAACAAATGAGGTATGTGGCTTATAAGAATATTCTTTCTTATATTCTTTATTGTACACAAAATTATAATTATGATAATAATATTGGTTGTATGAAGAAATTAAAATATACTTACAGATATATCTATTTAAGTATGCCTTGTCTGTATGTATGTGTGTTGGTAAGGAAAAATCATTAGTACGAATACCTACAAATCTATGACATTTAAGTTTCAATGTTTGAAACTCGTTTGTAACAAACGTGGCTTACTGTCATACAAGGGTTGCGTTGACATCTGATGCATCGTTTCCGATCACAATTTCACTCCTATTTCAAACAGCTGTACCAGCAATTTTAAAACCTCACAGCATACGATAAAAAAAATTGCATCCCTTGCTGAAATAGTTAAAGTGCAAGAACACAATACAACAACTTAAAAAAATAATAATAATAATTAGTTCGTTAAAAAGGTACTACCAACTTCAATGCGTCTTAAGTCGTGCTATTTAATAAAGTCCAAGCATAAATAAATACTTTAAAATATCAAAAATCTTTCAATGATTAGAAAAGAGCTGGTAATCTTCGAACGGCAGCACAGATTTTCTTGAATTATAAATAAGAACACTCGATCAACTCAGTTTTCAAACTAAATTAAAATCTGTCCATACGTTTATGCTTTAGCTAAGCTGCTACAGACAAATACACACATTAAACGTATAACAACACCTTTTTTTGCGTCTGGGGTTAAAAAATAAAGTCTTTAGAAGGTAATTTGTTTTTCTTGGGGTTGAAGCACATGGCTACGTAAATCTGATAATCGTTCGTTTGCTGTAGACCTTCTCGTTCTTGTAAGTATTCTTTACACCTAAAGAAAACATAAATATAGAAACAGTATTTTTTTAATGTAAACAATATATTATGACAATGCTATTTATATACGTTTCTATATATCATATAATTATTTGGACGTAATGATAACATCTGTACCTATTAGTGAGCAATTTATGTATAACTTTACTTTTACATTCCTTTACTCGTTATTGTTAAATGAAGCACACACCAGAGGGGAACATTTCACGCTTTACTGTAATAATAGAAACTCATCACATCGTTATTTTTTATGTATATATTTTTTTTCAAGTACTATAAACAGTATAGACTTAAACTTAATACCTTCGAGTCTCGTGTTAAGTATAATTATTTATATAATCACTTACACTTCCTGTAGTTTAAAACGTAATAGTATCACAACTAAAGATGGATAGACACACATTATCAGTCTTTTATCAAAACTGTCGTGGATTGAGGACTAAGTTACACACACTTTATATGAATATCTTAGCACACAATTACGATATTACTTGGCTACATAGTGATATAGGTGATACAGAACTAATGGACACAAGATATCGAGTGTTTCGTTGTGATCGTGATCGCAGGGGCAGTGGGCGCCGTGACGGCGGCGGCGTTCTGGTGGCGATTCGGCGAGAACTTGATGCGAGACCACGACTCCTTAAGCCAGTGCCGACCAGCGACAACGTACCCGGGGCGCCGCCCCCTGCCCCCACATACCTAATAGACCACCTTCTTATCGAAATACGCACTGGCAACCACTGTTTCGTAATTAGCGCTTCGTATATTCCACCTAATATGAATTCAAATGTTTATGACTTACACTTTGAATACTTGACCGCTACACTTCTTTCGACCGACATAGATAGGTTTATAATAGTAGGCGATTATAATTTACCAACAATTGAATGGCGAGACTGTGACACATATCTTGAGCCCATAAGTAATAGTAATTACAGTTTACCCAATAAACATTTAATTAATATTATCAACCTGTTCAACTGTTACCAAACTAATACATACAAAAATACTAATGGTAGAATTTTAGATGTGTTTGTTACTAATGTTATTGGCGCTAAGTCATGTCCTGCCCCGATACCACTTGTACCATCTGACGTAAATCATCCCCCCTTTTTTACATTATTGCCTATTGTTGACCAATTTATACCACTCGTTACTAAACCTAGAATTGAATTTAATTATAAGATGGCTGACTACCCTGTAATAATTAATGGTATATCTAATACGAATTGGGACGACTTATTTACCAGTAAGAATGCAGAGTGTGCTGTGTCTATCTTTATGAAACGATCTTCTCAATAATTAAAAAGCATGTACCTACTAAAGTTATTAAACTATCTAAATTCCCAATATGGTTCTCAACAGCTCTCATTTACATATACAAAAACAAAAATAACTCATGGATGAAATGGAAAAAGTATCAAAATTTATCCGATTATCGAGACTATTCTATGTTTAGGGCGAGATTCAGTGCTGAATCAAGAGAATGCTATACAAAATATATTATGTCGGTGGAGGGCAGTATACAGGACAACATTAAGTACTTCTGGACATATATACATAACCTTAAACGTAAGCCTGATATTCCGAATTATATAACATATGAAAACACTACATCTAATAATCCAGAGGAAATATGTGAACTTTTTTCCACTTTCTTTAAAACTGTATTTGAGCCCTCTCGTGTGCCATATAACTATAACGACAACACTATACCCGATACCAATCATAAGTCCGATCTAATTGTTAGTGATATAAAAATATCTGAAGAGGCTGTTTATAGGGAACTAGGGAATTTGGATATAACAAAGTCGTCCGGCTTAGACAACATTACTCCCTTTTTTCTTAAATCGACCGCTAAGGTAATATGCCAGCCCTTGTATAAACTATTTAACTTATGCTTGGTCTCTGGTACCTTCCCAAATATTTGGAAAGCTGCTCGTATCATACCAGTTTTCAAGGGAGGCGATAAGTCTAATGTAGAAAATTATCGGCCTATCTCTATTCTCCCTGCTCTCTCGAAGCTTTTCGAAAGACTAGTACATAATGCTATATCTCCATTGATTCATAAAATCATTATACCACAACAGCATGGCTTTATGAAACGTAGATCCACGACTACTAATTTATTAATATATACAACTTATCTCTTTGAAAATATGGACAATAACAAGCAGACAGATAGTGTGTACACAGACTTTCGAAAAGCTTTTGATAGAGTGGATCATAAAATACTACTAGACAAGCTCGCCTTTAATGGTATACGCGGTAACATGTGGCGGTGGTTTAAATCATACATAACTAATAGCACCCAGAAAGTAGTAATAAATGGTTATGAATCCCAATATGTTCCAGTGAGTTCAGGCGTTCCCCAGGGCTCAATTCTGGGGCCCTTATTATTTATAATATTTATTAATGACATTTCCGATTGTTTTAAGTTCTGTAACTTTTTGTTATACGCAGATGATCTAAAAATATATCATGATATTAACCACTCTGATGATCTTGAAAATTTCCAAAATGACCTTGATCGTTTTTCTGCTTACTGCACTAATAATAAATTAAGTCTTAATATTGATAAATGTAAAACTATAACATTCAGTGCGAAAAAACAGATACTTAATAACATTTATACACTATGTGATGTGCGATTAGAAGCTGTGTAAATTATAAAAGATCTTGGTGTCACTTTAGATCATAAACTACATCTAGATGTTCACATTGAAAATGTAATTAATAAAGCATATAAAATGTATGGATTCATAATGAGATCAGCCAAGGAATTCACGCAAATATCCACCTATCTTCTCCTATATAAATCATTAGTTCGGTCACAACTGGAGTATGCGGTATCTATTTGAAACCCTTTCTATAATAAATACAAGGAGAGTCTGGAGTCTGTGCAAAGAAAGTTCATGTTCATTGTGCAGTACAGATGTTATCACAACCGTTTAACTTATAGAAAGTTACTGGATAATTATAATATGCTAACATTAGAAAATAGACGTAAATTGCTCGAATCAATGTTACTATTTGATATCTGCCATAACAGATACGATTGTATATCTCTTATAAACAAAATTGCTTATAGAATACCTACTAGGACGCACTGCCTCAACCCTTGTCAGCTATTCGCCACTACACGTTGTCGATCTAATGCAGGCAAACGTTCACCATTGCACCGGCTAGTTCAATCTTATAACTAGAACTTCAATAGTATAGACATTGCAGCATTGCGTCCTAGCACCTTTAAAGATAACGTAGTCAAATTAATATTAAACAAGTAATTATTAACTTAGCAGGTATCATTCTTTGAGTCCTTACATATATATCTGTAATCGGAAAATAAAATAATTATTATTATGAAAACATAAAGCCGTCAAAATCATACATACATACGCTCCAAAAATCATAATCCCCCTTGTGCTGTGGGGTGGATAGACCTACCATTCTTATTTCTGGCGCAAATTTTAACTTACTCAAACTGTGGTAAATAGTGTTGGTGACACATTAATTAAGTCAAATTTTTAAGAAGAAAACTGTATACTTACTCTGTATTGTGTTACTGTTGATTTACCCAAATAAAAAAATAAAAAAAATATATATATCTTCCATGCAACCTTTAGGATGGACACTAGTAGAATAATTTACGAGGGTGGTTTTGGTGGCAAAAGGTCAAAGAATAGCTTTATAGAATGCAATCTGTAAATGAACTGCATAGATAATACTCATAGACATCTAAAGATATACGTAAAGTTTTAAATCGATTAGCTGCCATGGAGACGAAGATTTCTTTGAGGAAAAATGTTATTCATTACACTAAGCTTGTAATTCAACTACTCTAAGCACATCTCACCTTTACTTTTCGATTCATTCAATACTCGCGCCTGTATTAGACCTCGCTACACACTACACTTCCTACACACACTACACTTACTCCATTCACCGAGTATTAACTGTAGAAAATCACACATGGGGTTATCGGATCCACTTTTCAAGAAAATAAGTTAACAATTTGCCTTGTATTCTGTTGTTTCTAGATTAAGGTTTCACTCCACTACTAAATGATTGTTGAATTAGTAATGAAAGAAGAAAAAACAAAATAACTCTTTTGAGAAACAGGATGAGATATACCTATAAAGATAGGTGGATACTACCTGCAGACTACTTTAGCAGTAGCCAAACAGTTATCGTTTACCGAGAAATTGGAGAACGATCATAAAAAAATTACATTGTCGATCAAGAAATAAAATTTCCTGAAACTCGTATCGTTTAGCTACTTAACTAAATGTAAACAAACCGTAAAAAGGCTTTATTAAGTTGTACGTTTACGTTTCCAAGTATGTTTTACCTGAGTTAAATATCACCAATAATATTTAAACGATGCGCGATGTATGTGTGGATAATCTCTTATTGTAAGAAAGCTTTTATGTAAGACGTGCCGCTATGCACTTTAAGAAGGGATATTTTAATTAACACCGCACCCAACGTTGCAAAGCGCTCTCGTTTGTTAGCTGTTACCATGGTGTACATTAAAATGTCATAATATATTTCGTACACCTCGAACACTAGATTTTTCAATCTAAGCCTTTGCCAAAAGTTAACTACAAAAATGCGATATACATGGTAGAAAGCTACATCCACGCTTTTACGTTTTATATGCATATTTTACCGAATACGCACCATGGTTCACCGAACGAAGCAATAAAGGCTCGACACAAAACCATTTAAAGGTAATCCACCTACAGCACTTTGCTACTGAACTTTGAATTTATTTGAACAACATTATTTGTTTATAATGTGTATTATAAGTCATTTGATTAGAATTTATGTCTCTTTCTTATACATTAAAGAGGAACATACTATCAATATACATGAGGATAGATTTTATTATTATCAGTTGGTAATTATAACAGTTAGACAAAAAGAAAAACTGAATTTGAAGTAAAAGGAAACAATAACTCTTCAATAAAATTAATATTAAGTAACTATTGTATAAGTTAGTAGATTCAAAATTGACAAACGTCTTTGATGTAAAAGGGTGGATGTCCAAGTCGAGACTTATGGCAATTTTTATCGTTATTTTCGATATCTGCTGCATGATTTATCGTGAATTTGTTCCTGCCGACCAGACAGTGACTGGATAGTTCTATGTTTGTCTTTTAGTGGCTAGTATCATGCATTTTCTTTGTGGCCCGAACTAGCCGAGAACTATTTTTCGTTCACGAGAATTTAGTCTAAAAGCGATTCCTACATTGCCGCACCCACAATATAGCCCCGACATGACTAACCATAACCGAGGTGCTGAACAGGTAACTTTTAGGATTATCATGCTACCAATCTTTGGAGCAATTTTGGAATCGTTGTGTAGACTCAAAGTGAAACAGTTGTTATTTGTATCTAGATTAATGCCACAATGGTATTTTGCGTATATATATATATACACCCAGAAACATTATTCAACGCGCTCACCATTTTAGAGCAATTTGTGGTTTACAAAAAATGTAAAAACAAGCGGACAAATAAGTATTTATTCATTAATTTTTTTGGGAGAATCTTTTAAAACTAGGTTACCTCTTGTTCTTGGATCAAATCAACTTCTTTTTCACTTACTTCTTCTTTACTTTCTATCATACTAGGATATATATTTACAAGCAGCACCCCGCAGTTTCACCTGCGTAAGTCTTGATCCCGTGGGAATATCGAGATAAAAGTAGCCTATATATTAGGCCAGGTCTCCAGCTGTCTACATACCATATGTTTCATGGATATCGGTTCATTAGTTTTGGCGTGAGAGAGTCCATCCATCCATCCATCCAAACTTTCATATTTATAATATTAGTGGGATTTTCTCTTATCTTATGTAGCTGGAATTTCGTACCTGCTGAAAAATATTTAAGTGAAAGTGAAAAAATATATTTATTGTTCATAAAAGACATACAAAAACGTCAACAAACGTAAATAATGCTATGATTTTTTTTAGTTATTGCAATTAATATAATACCCATTTTTCTTAAGTTTATTAAGATCTGTAGATACTTTACTTCTTACCTGTCTTTCTTATATTACTTTGTACCTGTAATCATTTATTCTATGCCTATGCCAGCCTCAGTTGACAGACCACGAGTTACGTCGCCAGTATTTCGTTTTTTAGTAAAGTTTGGAATCCTTTTTAACCTGAACAAACAAAACTTTCATTAATATGTGACGACAATTTTTTTAAAACTTCGAAAGGAGCAGAATTCGCTTACCTACCTACACATATAGTTTGTATTTTTATAAGTTTCAATGGAGCAAGTGGAGATTATAATAGTAAAATAGTTTTTGTGGGAAAATCTAAGGCCGTTTTTTACAGCTTCTAGAGACCGCTGACATAATCATTTGGTGTTAATTTCAACTTGGTTCCCGAGGACAAAGGTCTTGACAGACACACAGACAGATATAAAAACAAATTAATGTCTTTCGGATTTTTCCTTTACTTGCGCTGTGAGACCTTTGCTCCTTACTAAATTTCATGATTTTAGGTCAATCGGAAGTACCGTCTAGGTTTTGATTTATCTGCGAAATGTTAAAATTTCGTCAAATCTGAGGCTTAAATAGCTATATCTTTTGATTGAGTTGACTTAAAAGCTTGATTTTTACAGCTTTAAGGGACCCCGGGGCGTCCACGTGTTCCTAAGAAAAAGGGTGACAGCTGTCACGACCCTTTTTCCTATTATCCTCTTATTAGAGTTCCTTTTTTCCTTTTAAGGAACGAAACACTAAAATTATTGCTTTATCATACTCTTATTTGGAGTATATTAGAATATTGCAGTGTGGTCTGGTGGCCACACTACGCAATCCGTTCATTGCGCCTGAAGCGTATCCAAAAGCGTGTTCTATGCTATCTTGCGTATTGCAATGGCAAATAAAAAAAAATCGGTCCTGTGGATCCAGAATAAAATTAAATATCTTGCTCGGTCAGAATCTAATGACGCAATGTTTTCTTTCAAGATTGTCAATTACAAAATTGATTGTTCCCCATTGTTGGCTCATTTTAAATTTCGAGTGCCTTCAACATTTCCGTGCAGACCCATTACACCAGTCCACCAATAGAACAGTTCTACTCTAACAGTGAACATGTAAACAATTGTTGGCGGACCTAAATGGGTTTCATACCCACAACACTGCGCAGTTTCTTGATGCTTCAAAATATGTACATAGTAAGCTGCGCCCCGCGGTTTCACCCGCGTAAGTCCCGATGTTCCCCTGGGAATATGGGGATAAAAAGTAGTCTATGTGTTAATCCAGATGTCCGGCTATCTACCAATTTTTATCGCAATCAGTTCAGCAGTTTTTACGTGAAAGAGCAACAAACATCCATACATCCTCACAAACTTTCACGTTTATAACTATTATTACGGATACGACCGTATCAATTAACAAGTAACTAGGTTTTAACAGTTCCTACTGTAAAACTATAATAAATAAATAAATATATTGATAATTTAATTATATTTTTTTTTGGTTTATACCTACTCTATAATCAGTGGCAGTATGTTGATGGGAAGGGGTCACTGCAAAAGGATTTTTGATATAGAAAGAAAGAAAGAAGAAAGATAGAAAATACGTTGATTCTGGCACAACTAAACGAGACGCTAACAGAATGAAAGACTTAATTTACAAATTATAAACATAGAGCTGGGTTTTAGGATATATATCTAACTTAAGTTTATAGACGAGAAGTAGTCATTTCGCGGTCGCACCAAAATGGGAGCCCAGTTCAGCTTTGTGCCCGGCACTGGTGGGTGCCTGACACTGGTTTTGAACTGGGCCCTTTTAATATACGACAACCTGTGACAAATATCCAGGGATGTATCGACGCTATAAAAACCTTATAACCCCCTTTTTGAAGAACTGGATACTGTAATCACTTGAGAAATTTATGGCAAGGTGGTCACTAAACACGCTCTAATAGGAAGAAATAAGTAATTGCATAGTACTCTAACTAAATGGTTTTTGACGTGATAACATGTCACGTTCCGCCTGAGCCGAGCGTGCAAGCGAGAGCGCGGAAAAGCTATAGAGAGGCACGATCGGCCTAAGCGTTCGGCTTGTGACTCATCTATTTCTCTTCCACTGTTTGCTTATCACGTTATCATTTAAAAATATATTCCGGAAATCGACTTTACAGACATTATTTTTTTTTTATGTGTGTGTAAGTCGGGTATCTTTACAAACAATTCCTTAGAACACAAATTATTGTAAATAAATTTCCCGTAGCGTTACTTCTCGCAAAAGTTTTCTTACCGATGGCATTTAGCCCTTGTAATGTAATTTATTTTAGATTACAAAAGTGTTATTCAAAACTCTTTAGAGGCAACTTTACAGTGACGGCTATTTAATAATATTAAACGTATAAGTCAACAGGTCCGCTTGACTTATGCCCTTTTATTAAACCCATTCATCATCTTTATAACTTTCCGTTTTTCTTTTTCCGTATCTTGATGAAATTCCAGTTACATGAGATTTGTTTGCAACGAAAACTTTTAATAAAACTGATCCATATCGCACTAAATGGGTATAAAGAAATTGAAATGCAAATAAATATTAAAAAGAAAACAAAATTGAACTGTCTAAAATTCTGCATCAATAGGATCATTAATCCTACTAATATTATAAACGTGAAAGTTTGTGAGGGTGTATGGATGTATGGATGTATGTATGTATGGATGTTTGTTACTCTTTCACGCCAAAACTACTGAACCGATTGCGATGAAACTTGATATGTAGATGGCTGGAGACCTCGATTAACATATAGGCTACTTTTTATCCCCGTGAAACCGTGGGGCGCTGCTAGTTATATATACACCGCTCTGTTTTTGAATATTTAAGTACTAGATACTATACTACTAAGATATGTAAGAATTTTTTTTTTATGGTATAGAGGGCAAACGAGCAGACGGTTCACCTGATAGTTAATGACTACCGCCACCCATGGGCACCTACAACTTAAGAGTCACAAGTGCGTTGCCGGCCCTTTAAGGTGGGAGTAGGGGAAGAGTGGAAGAGGGGGGAGAGATATGGGTTAGGGCCTTCGGTAACTTCACTCACTCGCCGAAAAGCAATGCAAGCATTGCTTCACTGGCGGTTTTCTGTGAGGCCGTGGTATCGCTCCGGTCGAGCCGGTCCATACGTGTCGAAGCATAGATCTCCCACGACGAGCATTCATACACATGTTCATTTATTCAGCACCTCGGTAAACTCGGTCCTCGTACCGGTTCAGGCCAACATAAAATATCTAGGCCTGATCCTCGACGGTAGGTGGCGCTTCGACGAGCACTTCCTGCAGCTTGCTCCAAAGCTGGACGGCGCTGCGTCCGCCCTTGGGCGACTCTTGCCCAATTTGGGCGGGCCCAGCGTCGCTACGAGACGGCTGTATCGGGGGTTGTCCGGTCAATGGCACTCTACGGTGCACCGATATGGGCGGAGGCTCTGACCGCCCAGAATAGGGCGAGCCTCTGGCGCCCACAGAGGGTTATGGCGGTTAGAGCCATACGTGGATACCACACCGTGTCGACGGAGGCGGCGTGCGCGTTGGCCGGGACTCCCCCGTGGGATTTGGAGGCGGAAGTGCTGAGTTCCGGGCGGGAAGTGGCAGTCGCCCCCCCCCCCCCCGAAGAGGTACGCGAATGGCGTGAGGCCGCTCGCAGAGCCGCCATGGCTCGTTAGTCGTCCCGGCTGGAGGCTCCACGTGCTGGCTTTGCCGCCGTGGAGGCGCTCCAGCCGGTCATCGTCAAGTGGGCAGGGCGACAGCACGGGACCCTTTCCTTCCGACTGACGCAGGCTCTTTCCGGGCACGGCTGCTTCGGGAAGTACCTGCACTCGGTCGCTAGGAGGGAATTGAGTCCCGCCTGTCACCACTGCGACTGCAGTGAGGACTCGGCTCGGCACACGCTGGTGATTTGCCCCAGTTGGGCGGCGCAGCGTCGGGCCCACACTACAGTCATCGGAATTAATCTGTCGCTACCGGCTGTCATACGCTCCATGGCCGGTAGCGATGGGAATTTTACCGCGGTCGCAACATATAGGAAGGCGAGATGACTTCCTCGCAGAAGGAGGCGGCGGAAAGGGTCCTGGGGACGACCTCCACTCGGACTTAATTCGCCGCCGGCGAACCGGGCGGCGGAGGCGCGGTTTCCAGCGCCTCATGCCGCCCTGAGTGTGGCCGCGGGTGGTTGGGACGGGTTTTCCCCTCCACCCGTTATAGTGGCCCCCCGCGAGGAGGCGACGTCCGTGTATGCCTGGACGTCGCCTAATTGAGAGATTTTACCCGGAGGTGGTGCCCGAGCTTTTGCGGGCAGGCGCTAGGGGGGGTCCGGATGTCTTAATCAAAAGCTGTTCCCGGATCCGTCCTATTTAAGGCGCAGTACGGCACACCGGGTGGGTTTAGTCGGTTCGATTCCGACACACCGCCCCGCCGAAAACCCCGGTGGGGTGACGGCCCGAGGGGGTTTCCACACGCACAAAAAAAGAAAAAAAAGGTCTCCAGCTATCTACATACCAAGTTTCATCGCAATCGGTTCAGTGGTTTTTGCGTGAAATAGTAACAAACATCCATCCATCCAAACTTTCACATTTATAATATTAGTGGGGTTTATAATATTAGTGGGATTTGTGGAATAGATCCAGGATTGGTCTTACCTACATAAAACTAACATATTCCGTTTATGACTAGATCAATATTTTATGAGAAGAATTTTATGAACTCTTTATACCATATACTTTCTTATTTGCAAATATAATTGTTTAATGCAATTATTTATTCTTTGTCGTCCGATTTAGTAATTGTATAAAACAAGCGTACTGGCCTTAAAACGCAGTAAGAGCGAAATCAAAATGAATGTTTTATGCTGCTAGTACTGAATCCATTGTTTTAATCGAAAGCAATTTCGTTTTTAAAAGTAATTCAATTTAAAATGCAGCAAAGAATATTGTAAATATGATGATGTTTTTTTTTTTTTAATAATAGTACACATCTCACACACGGCCGTCTGAACCCAAACAAGGCAGAGCCTGTACTATGGTAACCAGACTGCTTATAAACATACTTATATATTTCTAAATATGTTTGAACTACTATGCAAATTTTAAATTCAATTCGCAGTATCAAACTAATTTAGAGCACTCTTGAATCAATTGTTTGCGTACCTAATGATTTTCGTAAATACTCGTATAAATTATACATGATTTACGACTTATTTCCAAACACTATTGCTATGAAAATTCATACTTAACTCTACGGTATATATTGCTTACACACTGCTTGTTCTAATTTTTTCAGTTACTTGAGTGAAATATCTTCTAGACATTTCCAAGGTCAACCTTTTTCAGGCTCAAACTGATGTAAGATATAGGTTCTTTTGGTTAGACTTTATCGATATTGGTTTCATATTTCACGTATAAAATATATTTCGCGATAATCTCTTTAAAAGAATTTCAATAAGCAAAAGTATGCAAGCACTAAACTAGCAAAGACTGTTTCGAACAGTTTTAAGAAATTGGACTATATAAATCACAAGCAGCGCCCCGCGGTTTCACCCGCGTAAGTCTCGATCCCGTGGGAATATCGGGATAAAAAGTAGCCTATATGTTAATCCAGGTCTCCAGCTATCTACATACCAAGTTTCATCGCAATCGGTTCAGTAGTTTTGACGTGAAAGAGTAACAAACATCCATACATACATACATCCTTTCACGTTTATAATATTAGTAGGATTTCACTGGTATCATCTTCTTGTTAATTTAAAAGACCTTCGTAATAAATAGCGTATACATTCCACGCCTGAACCGCTGACCCAACTTTGATGAACTTTGATATAGAGGCAGACTGGACCTTCGAGAAAGAGATAATCTTTGGCTTTTGTACGAAAATACTACTTGAAGGGGATTAAAGCGGATGAAATTATACACGGACAAAGTTTTGAGCGTCAAAAGCTAGTTAGAAGTGCTATTATATATTATTGATGAACAGCATCTTAACAGTTACAACATTTAGTTCATAATAGAAGAAACGTAAATTGACACCGTTCGGATAAAAAATGTAACTATAATAATAATTCATAAATTCAATAGACTACGAGTATGTACAATGTACATACATATTATGTAATAAAATGTGAGGCGCGGCGGTAGCAGCGATCAAAAGGTTCGAACGCAATAAAATACATTGCGTAGTGGACCCAATCAATTTATAAGGTACATCATGGTTTTTACCGATTTTCTGAATTTATAAAGTAGGTATAGTAAGTGTACCACGTCATATAAAATAGCAAATTTTTAGAATAGGCCAGGAAGAAAAGTAACCAATGAAAAATTTATTTAAATTTCGAATTAGAAACTTTCTGGGAATCTGTAGATGTTTAATGATTTCGTACGTCATTTGTTTTTACAAATTGGCGGCAATTTAAAAAGTGTCTGTCGTACTTCGAAATTCGTTTGACCATAGAAAATTTTCGCTCAATGATTTATTACGGCTTTCATAGCGGTCTTACTCAATAGCAATGTTACGATAGACTTAGATTGGCATTTCATTACGAAGCCCCATCTCTTTCCACTGTTTACAACTGGTTTAATGAGTTTAACGTGGTCGAAGCAAACTTACTGATGATTCTCGAGAAGGACGTCCTTCTACGGTGACTACTGAAGATAACGTGAGTCCTGTGCGGATAATCATAGAAGCTGATAGAAGGGTGACATATCAACAGATTCGGGTAGTGTTTGGCATCGGTATGAGTCAAGTATAAAAAGTCTTACATGAACATTTAGAGGTCAGAAAGCTTAGTACTAGATGGATACCTCATAGTTTGCCGGAAGATCAAAAACGCCGTCGTTTGGATTGGTGCCGCTCAATGCTTGAAAATTATGATGGAGGTGATTCGCATGCTGTATTTGACACCATCACCGGTGATGAAAGCTGGATATATTGTTACGAACCCGAAACCAAAAGACATTCTGAGCAATGAATATTTCCATTCGAAGATTTTAAGAGAAAAGTAAAGAAGGGCAGAAGTCAAGGGAAAAAGATGATTGTCTCATTCTTTGGACGGACGGGTCATTTCGCAAAAATCGATCTAAAAGGTAAAATTCTTAGATTATATATAGGTCCAGATGCCTAATCCGCGCCCCAAAACTGAAGCCAAAAAATACAAGCGACTCACTCGTCACACGCGAGCGAACGTTCGCCGCTGAAGTTAGTCTAGAGCCGCTATTTATATAATATTCAAAAATGCCTGGTTGTGCAGTTACATCTTGTAAAAATTATACAAAAAAAATCTTAAGTGTCCGAACATCACATTTCACTTGTAAGTATTCTATTTCCTAATGTAATTTATAAACAATAGAACAAAATTTCAAATTAATAAAATTGCGGACGCCATTATTAGAGATGTTGCCAGGGACGTGAATTTCATTTACCCATAACGCATTCTAGCAGTATGTATAATTTTCTTCGCCAGACTTGTTATTTATAGAAAGACGAGAAATATGGTTACTGTTAATGTTCGCGAAACTGGAATCCTCAAAATATTCTTAATTTCTAAGCTCTAGCGCCCGGAGTTCAATGTGTCCGTCAAACGATACTTTGGCTATAGGATTGTATTCGTATTATAATTTATTATTACTACTCCTAACGAACACAGCTATAGAGCACTTAGGACTTGTAAAATTTTGCTAGTTTCTTGATAGTTCATAAAAAACTATTTTAGCGTGGGCCAAAAAAAAATTTTGTTTTTTTTTTCATTAGCTACCATGAAAATATTGTTCAAGATGATGTAAAAATAAGCCTGTGAAAACAGCAGCTAATATTACTATTAAGAGGTGCCGCTTCGTGATTTTTGATTTCCCATTTAAATAACGTGATATTTTCTTTTTAGTAAAATTTTATTTCCAGCGAATTAACAAGTAAATATTCTTGTTAGAAATTAAATGATCTACAAAAAAGGTCAGATATGATTTTTCGCTAAGTTAGCTCATTTAAAATGTTGCAATTACGTATTTAGAAGTATGATAAAAACTATAAATTCTACTATGTTGAACCTAATTGTTAATTTTTATTACTATTTTCACATTTTACCGCTAAAATCGATCGAGTTATCGCTCTAAGCGCCACCTTTATGGCATTATTCAGATGTAAATAATACTTAAAGTTACGTCAATCTCTGCAACTGGGTTTACTGAAATTTAACCTTGAATAACTTTTAAACGCATCCGACCTTTTTCGTAGATCGTTTAATTTCCTAGAACAAAATGTATTGATTTTTACAACTTGTCAATTCGTTGGAACGTAACCAAATTTCAAAGAAAAAAAAAATATATATGCACAAATATTGTTGTAAATATGTCTTTAAATTTACATGGTTTGAGTGGCTGAATTAAAATGCACCTAAAATAAAATGAATTGGGATACAATGCCCCGGTTTCCTGAAACATTGAGTATATAAACAGTTCCTACTAAGTAGCTTTATTTTTATTTTACATTTGTCTTTTTAACTAAACGATTACATAAAAAAATGAAATAAACGAATACTTGTAACACATTTAAATACATTTAAAATGTCTTTATTTAATATTACTTACATAAAAAAAAAATATTGTGTTTCATAAAAAAGTCCCTAAATTTTGGGGTAACCTCTATGCACTGGTAGTAAAACCGTCACGCACGCAAGCGCAGATATTGTATGTTGACACTCGCGTTGGGCGGGATTCACTCACACTGCTCCAAAAAGTGGCTTCAAAGTAAACTGTGACTTTTGTACTGGTCACGGTATCTGGACCTATATATAATCTAAGGGTAAAAGGATTGTTATTGCAGATTGGTATGTCAGTCATTGTCTACCAGTTGTCTTGGAAAATGTTAGACAATAGCGCCCAAGAAGCAGGATCCTCCTCCACTACGACAAGGCTTCAGATCACTCCGCCAGACGGACTTCGTTTTATAAACCCTGAACATGCCTTTTTCAAACGCAGCCACGGGCATTCGAAAAAGGCGTGGAAGAGATCCTTAAATAAGAGTGGGCTCTTTGCTTCAGGCAATGGTTCTATCGCATGTCACGGTGCGAAAGGAACGAAGACTACTTCGAAAAGCAATAAAAATATTAACAGGAGTATATATCATTCCGTATTTTATTTTCTAAAAACTCTCAGTACCCGTACTTTAATTTTCAATGACGATTGATAGCCATCCTGATTTCGAGAGAAGCGCATTCCAAAGAAGAACAGACTGAAAAAAGAAGAGCCTACAAACACTGAAGTGTGAGAGGGACAAAGAAGAAGACTTTTTTTAAGAAACTTCTATCATGATTATTACTTAAATATTGGAAATCTGAAGTTAAATACGTTGGGGAAGACGGGATAATCGATGGTGGGTTGTGAGGTCTTGCAAAATACGGCGCTGAGCAATAGGCAACCATTTAAGCTGAGAACGGAAAGATCACTTCCCGTTGCAAGTCTGGCTAGCAGTCTATCTGTCTATCTGTATGTCTGTGAAGACCCTTTTTCTCAAGAATGCTTGGAGATATCAAGTTGAAATAAATATCAAATACTTTACTTTCCACGATCCCTTGAAGCTGAAAAAAAAACAGTATTCTAAGTTAACGCAATCAAAAGATACTGCCATTTATGTCTTGTATTGAAACCAAATTTAACACTTTGCAGGGATATCAAAACCTATAGAGTACTTCCTATTGAACTATAAAAAAAATATGTTTTCACATGTATTGTACTACTGTTCACCGAACAAGCAAAACAATAGCCAAACAAATATAAAGGTAAATATTAATTAGCATAAACAATTTAGGGAATAATAAACATTCACTACTGACTTAACCTAGCTCGAATCACTTACTCGATTATACACTCGACTTAATATAATTATAATAGATTACCAAGATAGTCGAACGGAACCCTCGGTACGAAAGTCAGACTCTTAGTTTTCCGGCTTTTTTTTACGTACGGGGGGAACTGATACATTTTTAAAACTAAGCCTATTCAAAAATATATATTTCACATGTATGGTATGGACACCGAACAAGCAAAACAATAGCCTAACAAACGTGAAAGTAAATATAAATTTGCATAAACATTCACAACTTTGACGTAACAAAGCTTTCATTGTTTGAAAACGTATATGACGGTTATAACGATGTGTAAAACGCTTTGTGAGAGGACACGACTTTGTCAAAAGTGAAGAAATTTCAAATTAACTGACAAACAACCAAATACTGATATGTGTCCAAAGAACACTTACTTTTTACTTATTTAATTACTTGTAACGTGAAAAACTTGTAAGGGTTTAGATCTACTTGTTTAAATAACTTTACGGCTTTTATTTATAAAGTTACATAGATAAAATATTTTTAGCAATTAATTAAACTGACGCAAGCAGAAACTAAGAGGAAAATTATAATTTGTAATAAATAACTAAATGTTATATGAATATCTAATTTAGGTCTGTGCCAAAGTACAAGAAAATTAAGTAGATGTAGATAGACTGACATTATTTTATGATGTTTTTGTTGAACGGTTTTAGTGTATAATTGCTACTATTATTTTTCTAACACAAAGTTAATGTGTTAGATTTGCACCGTTTCAAAGTTAGGGCCTTATTTTATATTAATAGCTTGTCAATTAAGATTAATTGTTTTTCGTTTTTATTGTCCTTTTTTGTATTTAGAGAACCTCCTTTATTTTCTTTCCTTGGTTAAATACATATGACATTTTGTTATTAGCTTGTTATTCTTTTTAGGGTTTCGTTCCTCGACAGTAAAAGAGGAACCCTTATGGAATATCACTTTGTTGTCCGTCTGTATGTCGGTCTATCAAGACCCCTTTTCGCAGAAATAGGTGGAGGTATCAATTTAAAATAAAGTTCAAAAACAAATGTCTGCGGGGCCTTGTAACTGTAATAAATCAAACCTCTAAGTCAACGCAATCTAAAGATATGGCAATTTAAGCCTAAAAATTTTAACCAGTTTAAGCATTTCGCAAGTAAATTATAAAATTGACCTAAAATCATGAAATTTTGCAATAAGCAAAAGTCTCAAAGCGCAAGTAAAGGAAAAAATCCGAAAATGTTTAAGTTGTTGTTATATCACTTAAAAATATCTATTTTTGTGGATAATGGACTAAGACGTTCATCGATGTATCGACTATTTTTAGAACGGCAAAGTAAAATTTGTCCTACGAAAAAAACGGGCAATAATCTTCGAAAATTGATTCCCGAGATGGACGAACTATCTACATACAAGTTTGTACGGAACCCTCGGTGCGCGAGTCAGACTCGCACTTATCCGGTTTTTTTATTATCTAGTTTTTCTTTGTTGTATAAAAAATACTTGTATAATTTATATCAGTCTTGATTATTGATTTTTTTTTCTACGACCTAAAATTGGCTGCGACTTTCAGAGTTTATAGTGTGTGTGTATTTATAATATACATAGATTTGAAGAACATCAAACACCTTATTAATAGGATAGTATTCTGAGTGGCTCTTGCCAATGGTAGCTGCTCTCAGTGTAATAAAGGCATACATAGCTAAGATAAGAGTGATTATTAAGGCTTCAAAAATGGCTCCAAATGGTTCGTGTAATATGACACACGGTTGCTAAATCGCCAGTTCCTTTTTCTTGAACTTGGCTTGACACACCGCCGCGTGTCTACATTCAAAACACATATGGTATTCTACGGAGTTAGTATTGTCGGTTTAAATTTAATTATATATAGGCATATAAACCCAAATAAAGGTGGTATTTACCTAAAAGTTACAAATCTATATTTGTCGTTCAAACGCCAGTAAAATGTCGGACAATTGCGCAGCTAATTGACATTTTAAAAAATTCGGCGTCGTAGTTATTAGGAACACACCCACGAAAATGAACCTAATTTATATTATTACACGGTTCATTAATTTATTATTAAACAATACTGAAATTTATTGAATTGGCAAATTCATAAAATGATATTCAACACTATGTCGTGGTAATATCGAGATAAAAAGTAGGACCTGGATTAACACATAGGTGTGATAATCTAGGTCTCCAGCTATATACATACCAAGTTTCATTGCAATCGGTTCAGCAGTTTTTGCATGAAAGAGGAACAAACATCCATACATCCTCACAAACTTTTAGGTTTATAATATAAAGTAGGATTGGGCAGTTTGTCACATAACCCTTGAAGATTAGATCATTATCAGTTCTCCTGACTAAGATAAATAGGTATAGCCGCTTGAGCTGATTAAAAAATCTACTTCTAATTTCCAAAGTAAATGAATATACTTTTTATGTATATATATATTCATATATATATATTTATATATATGTTTAACCCACGTATTACCACCCACGTATCACAGAGTCCTAATACGCCACGTATTAGGACTCTGTGACGAATCAAGGTATGGTTTTAATCACTTCGGTTCCGACATACCACTTCACCAATAGCCGGGCGGGGAGACGATACATTAAATTTGAAAAAATATTTAAACAATATCAACTTGAAATTAATGCGACAATTACAAATATCTACACCGCAGGGTATTATTAGTAATCTGGGTATTACTATAGTTTAGTAAAACTAAAAAAAACACGCTTTAATGACGAAGCAAATTAAAAACGAAATAATTCAAGAATTCTTCTAATTAAAGAATGGCTTCATCATCAGACCATCGTTAGCAAACCTAATCTGGTGGAATCTTCAAAACGAATCATAGGAGCCCATGAGAGGTTTTCTAGAAGCTACAGAATATTTCCACTATCCACCTCTTCGCTCCATCATTAGATCAGCTCCAACATACCAAATTATATTATCATCTTAACTACACATACTATATTTCGATACGACAATTAGGAGTAGGTTAAAATTTATTTCCAAGATTTATTTACATAGTTAGTGTTAGAAGTGATGAGTGAGAGATGCTAATAAACTCGTATAAGAGACCTAGACCGCCTGGTAAAAATCGCACGACCCTATCATGCAGGCTATAGCTCGTTTTGAACACACCAATTACCAGAGGTACTTGGTAACCCTGAAGTAAATGGGAACAGAGGCTTTGTAGAAAAATATTATTTATTGATTATCGAAAACTAATTTTGACACTGATTGCATCATATCATAACAATCTATATAAAAATTTCCTGTCTCGTTTTTTGTCCAAGATGTCTGATGAATTTTTTACACACTGTGAGCAGTTATGTCCAACTTCAGAGATAGGATTGTTTTTATCTCAATTTATAGACACAATATTTTTTTATTGCAAATTATTTAGCCACAGCAAAGCTTGGCCGGGGGTAGCTAATTTTTGATAACAGTTTATAGTATTGTGTGTGAATTAAACTATTGTGTGTTTAAAATAACTTATTAATATCGTATTTATTACATTTTCGTCTTTATGTTTGTAAGGATTTAACACCATTTATACACCACTAGTAATGGGAGTAAAGGTTAAACTATATTCAAAATATTGTAACGCCGATTGTAACCCTTGTTCACAAGTGAATAAATTGTAAATTGAATTGTAATTGTGTCATTAGCAGCAAGCGACCAGTGGGGTGTATCCGGATGAGTTGCTTTCTCGAAAGGGCAAACAAGGACGATACTCATTGTGGTTTTAAAAGGCATTTTCATTAGTTGTTGCGAGAACTTGTGTTAGGTACTTTTAAAAATGTTGGCTTTACATTTTCATACGCTTCACACTATAGCGTAACTACTTATAACACTAAACAAGGGGGCGAATTTGTATTTCATCATACAACATAACACAATAGGTACTTGTGTATAAAACGTTTTCACGATTATTTTGTACCTTTATGTGATGCGTGCACAATCAAACACATCTACAGATTTCTTATACATACAGGTTGTTTGATAATAGAAAACTTTTAAATCACTGAAAGGGTATGACGCTTGCATGCACTTACCATAAAAAAAGACTAAGAATGACATTGAAGAAAGAAGATTACGTGAGAATCTTCAAAGTAGATTCTTTCCAACAAAAAAAGAATTATTGCATTCCTGAAAGTTAAAATGTGTACTTAGTTGTAAGGTATAATGAATTACAACTAAGTACATATTTTAACTTTCATCCCCTCTCTCAACGAAGCTGTAAAGAATTTCTGGATAAAAAGTATCCAATGTCCTACCTCGTAATATGAACTCAAATCATGCCAAGTTTCATTTGAATCCGTTCAGCAGTGACAAAAATTTGGGGCTTCAGTGTCGAAAACAGAGTGCTCTTGAAAAAAAAACATCAAAATATCTTCAATGTAGAGAATTGAACCTGTTTCAGTGTTATTTTAAGTATAGATTAAGTCAGCATTGTTCATCAGTGCTGCCTAAATCCTAAATAAAATTACTTGGAACGTATACACAGCACGTACTTAGATATTAATTTATAATTTCACAACTATTAGCAGTGAAAGCCGAGTGGTGTAACTGTTGCTGAACTAGTGGTCGCTGTCGGTTCAAGAACTTCAAGATCGATCCCGAGTCGCACGTACACCTCTAATTTTACAAATTTGCGTATTAGAAAGGTATTATCACTGGCTTTGACGGTCAATGATAACATTTTGAGGCAAATGTCATATGTGAGAGGTCTTCATGTCTACGAAGGTTGTCAAGTCCGTTAACCCACAGTATGAAAAAATTTTTTACTTTAAAAGGACAGCTCCCGCATCAGGAATATTCTTGCGTTGCAGGGGCTTTACAAACATTCGAACAACGGACACAAAGAACACCACGACTCGTAACAACTATTTGTGGATCACACAATTTTTTGTCCCCTGGGACCTCTCATACTAAGAAGAGGCCGGTGCGAAGACTAGGACAGTTACCGTTACCGTAAAATGTAAAGGCGAGAATGTGCCTTCGTCAACGTCTCAAACATGCTGTTGCATCTGTTCTGGGGCTTTCTGCAATAAAACACAAATAATCAGAGTTCCTTAAACGTCGTATTTCTTCTTTCCGCCGCCTTATACCACTGATACCGCGACAAAAGGTTCTGTCGCGGAGTTTGCCTGATTCGAAAAAAGTAATGGAGTATCCTGATAAATATAAACTTGACCACCATTGCTTAAAGATATCTCGAGTGAGATCAGGCCATTTCTTCTAAAGAAAATTAATAACATTATCAATCTAACTTTGTGTAATTGAATAATCAAAGTTGTATAACGATTAGCGATATTTATAGCATGTTTGACATAAATATTATATACACAGGCTTTAATAAAAGAACAAAACCTACAATTTTAAGTGGATTGCGTTCTACTACGGCCATTCAATGTTGTCCTTAGACAGTTCTATACAAAGAACACAATACAAGCCTTAGACTTTGTAAGCCATACAGAATAAGTATTATGAGAAAGTAAGAAGAATAATTTTAACAGTGGTATCTGTATTTTTAATGTCACGGACGTGTTTAGACTTTATGGGAAATAAAAATGTGTAATCTGACACCCTCACAGATGTTGTTGCAGCTTTTGACGCGACAGAAAGATTACATCCCAGTATATATAATATTATAAATGCGAAAGTTTGGATGGATGGATGGATGTTTGTTACTCTTTCACGCCAAACTACTAAACTGATTGCGATGAAACTTGGTATGTAGATAGCTGGAGACCTGGATTAACATACAGGATACTTTTTATCCCGATATTCCTACGGGATCGGGACTTACGCGGGTGAAACCGCGGGGCGCTGCTAGTTTTTAATAAATTTATTATGTTCTAAGTTTGAAAAGTATTCGAAACAAGACGTCAAACGCATCGTGTATATATTTTGACTTGTCATAGTATGGAACTTCTATAAGGAAATTTGACCACCGGGCGCTCTCTATATCACTTAGAATTTGAATGAAGAATGAGATTTACAGCCCACACGAAGCCGACGTAGTCATTTGCCGTTCTCAATCAGACGTTGATATTGTTATAACATAGTAAGGTCTAACCGTTTAGAATAGATATTTTATAGAAAAGTTAGTTTAATAAAATAACTAATTATATATTTTTTAATGCGTCTTGTTGTAAGGTTGTTAGCAGGTATTTAAAAAAACGTCCCTTATTGTGCCTTCTTTTCGTTTATATCTAACCTAAGGCGTAAAAGTGAGGTTTCGGTAGAACACTTCTCCTAATTATATTGAGGTCAAAGTGTATTTAATACTGTTTTGATTTAGATTGACATAAGTGACTTATGCAAGGGTTCTGAAAGGCTGATCAAAATTAAAAAATTAACTAACCGTATGTCAAATATCTTGTCAAGTATATATTGAGTTCCTGAAAGCATGATAAGGCACTTTGATTTGATCATCGAATTAGTTAAGAGTTATCTGTCAAATTCTACTGTAATATTATGTCGAATGCCATTCGAATGTCAACAAAATTGATCATAGACACTCATAGATTAGTATTTCAGAAATTTGAATTTATTTGATACCACTGTTAACTTGACAGCTCTGTTTGTTAAACAATTTTCGAACTCTTTTTTTTGCTTTTACGTGTTTATAACGGAATGTATTTTATTGTTTTACTGACTTCTACCTTATATAGATCCCCAATCGGACAGTATTACAAACAAAGCAGAATTAACTATTGTTAATTATGTAATGCAATCTTGAAATATTTATTACGTTTTTATTGAAACAGTAAAAAAAGTAATGTTTATCAGGCAATTGCGAACGACTAAGAAGATTAATCTTTAAAGCTTTTAACAGCTTTTTTATTTGAAATTTACAACACTTGAAATATTTAACCTTTTAGTAAGAACTCTTCTCCTCGTTCTACATTTCCTTTTTAAACAAAAAAGAATTACATTTAAATCACCCTTTTAACGTGCTACTCAATACATTCCAGAATATATTCGTTTTACGTCATGACTGCGGTACTTCAAATAGGTATTCCATATATCTACATATACTTATCTATACTAATATGTATGATAAACTTGGAGATTAAGTTTTTCTTTCTGTTATATTTTTTTTTTCATTCCGTACCCTTATTCTTTAGGAAAGTTATAAACTATTTATCATCACGGTTAGGTGTCGACTAAAAGAAAAATAAATAAGAAAGAATATGATCTAAGTTAATTATTTTTAAGATATATTGTTATAGATATTACGGTTTTGGGTATATAATATCGGGCAATTTGCATCAAAAACCAGTAAATACTAATAAGACACGAAAAGTTGACAAATAAAAACTTAAAAAAAAGTTAGACCTACTTCAAAAAGCACTAAGAAAGGGCACAGAAAAGTGAAAAATGTAATAAGTACTTGACTTCAAAATTTGACCTAATCCTATTATTTTTGAAATGTCACTAAATGTGACATTTCAAAAATAATAGGAAACATTATAAAAGGACTTGGTACCTACTGATCTGTTTGATGTTCTGATTAGATTACCAATATTAACTTTAGTTTAATGAGTCAGATACTTTTTTGTAAGTTGTGGTAAGTTTATCTAGCAACTTGCTGCACTTAATTAAATAAATTATAAAACGAAGATACAAACAGCTGAACGTAAAACCTCCTGCTCTTTTTAGGTTGTCATTCGTCACTTTAAACGTCAATGTTTAAGCAACATTGACGTTTGAAGTGACGAATGACGGTCCATAGATGACGGAAAGATCGATGAACATACATAAAAAAATATATACAGCCGAACATAGAACCTCCTCCTTTTTTGAAGTCGGTCAAAAGTATTTTAAATACCGTAATGCTATATATAAAGCAATTTCTTTTAAATGAAACGGCGGGGTGACACCGCGACTCACAATAGTATTTATTTCATAGCTCGGACGGACTCGAGATAATGGATATGACAATATATTGTACTGAATAAAACCTACAACTCACCTGACTTTCTTCAAGGTAATAGATAGTTTCCTACCAGCTCTATTTTCATACCTAAACAATGAGAGCACATCAAAGTACTAAGTTATTTATAATGTTGAACAATATAGGAAAAAGTTTCAACATGTATAGTGCTCGCCTATACAGTGATGATACAAATAAGGCTCGTAATGGACTTGTGCCATTGTTCCGAGACAATGAGTCTTCGTCTTTGTTCCCGATGTTCCACGAACGATTTGCACCCATACGAGCGGTGCATTCACAGTCATTCTTGCTACTTATTGTTATTGAGTTTTCCTTCTGTTTGTTCAAGGTTTTTTCATTATAACCATAATACCTGTAAAGTCGCAGGAATAATAACTGGTTATTATTACTCTTTTCGAATTAATTGAACTCTCACCATTTCTTTATCGGACTACTAAGCGCAAACAGAGGTTCTATCCTTTCGTTGTCGTAACACCAAAAAGTCGAACTAAGCGTTTTGACAGCTACTTTTTGGTTCTGCGTTTATTTTTCCAGTCACTTAAAATCCTGGAACGTTCAAGTGTAGAGTGAATAGGTTTCTCTTGGCTAGCCGTGTAACATCTTCATCTTCATCGTCACTTGCCATCAAGTAACTTCCATCGCCTTTACCATTTCATAAAAAAAAAGAAATAAAACCTACCTAATGAAATTCATAAAATCATTTAGGCTTATCGAATAAGAACATTGACCATCAGGGCACAGATTAAAAAGGTTAAGGTTAAAAAGATGCAGTTTTATTGCTTAGAAACATACCAGCTTGAAGCCGAGCGAACAGGTGAAACAGTTCGTATTACAATGCCGCATCAACTCGCTTTAAATAAGATCTCTCTCGAGGTCGAGGTAATACATTAAATCGAAGATGCTTAATCAAATAAGTAGATCTTAAGTTAAAAAAGTTTGATAAACAAAATGTGTTTTGTAATCATGTGGAAACCCCCACGGGTCAACATTTGACTAGGGCTAACGATTAAGCAGTACGCCTGAATCGTACTGACTAAAACCACACAGTGTTCCATCACAAGAGGGTCTATTGCAAAAAAGACTTTAACTGCAGAACCTACCCTAGCCACTATTGAATAGCATTCGCTCACAATATCTAGTGCATACAGCATGCTGTGAAAGTGCTGGTATTTGAAGTGTAACTTTTTTCCTGTTGCAATCGATTTTTTCCTTTTTCAAATAAGCTCATTATATCTCATTATATCAATTATAGAACCACTGTAAAAGGTAAATCTGCATTTATAGTTGGTATTTTTTGTGTTTTTAAAAACCTCACATTTCACCGACTTTGTTACTCTCGCAGCTAATCCTTAGTCAAAATCTAATCCTTAGAAAAAGCAACCATAATAAATACTTCAAGTATGGAGAACTTCAACTGGAGTCTAAATTAAACTTTTGAACTTTCTATAACATAATGACATTGCGAACCCATAATTTTGCAACTTCCTTGTCATACAAATGCCTTAAAAAATACTTTAAATAGGGAAAACATTACGTCCCTTATTCTCCAACTTGATTTAAAATTATGTGTTGCCTTTTTAAAATACTTCAATCCCTCGTTACGACTGTCTTGTAAATCTGAAGTGAACTTTTTTTTCATAACTTCATGTAAATCGATTTACGAAGAAAAGAATAAAAATGTGTTTAGACCAGGGTAGAAGCCTTTAAAAATAATAAAAAGTGAAAAAAAAAAATATAAGGATGAAACCCATTGGAAAAGGAGGAGAATATTATAAAAATGAAATGATGATTTGAGGTCGGAAAGGGGAAGGGGGTGAGTTTTTAGGGGAAAAAACGGTTTATCTCGTTTTCCGGCAAAACTACAAGTCCTATGGAAAAAAGTCAAATGGCAAAGTTGTAGGTAATAAAAAGATCTACAACTTTTGTATTTACACTTTTTTCACATAACCTCAAAATGTATGTAAAAAATTCGAAAAAACTCGTTTTTAGTTTTTTATTTTTATCTTTTACAAAACGTTTTTTTTTTCACAAAATTTGGTGAAAACTTACCTTTTTATGTCCCACATACACTGTAATTTATTTGATTTGAAATATTTATTTTTTCACCTTATTTTGACTTAACATCGAAAAAGCACCCTAATTTTCAATCGAAAATTCACCCGTTAAAAATATCAGCTTTTTTCAAAAAGTAGGTCTCTGTTCGTTGAAATCTCTACTTTCGGATGGTGTAAAAATATATATATATATATCTTACCATAATAAATCTTCTCAGAAAATGCAAAAAATCTAATTCGAATTAAAATTCAATTTTTAATTATTATATACAATTTTGAGCTATTTATTAAAATTTACACTTTAATTACTTGAAAAACGTAAGACTATATTTTACATTGATAAACAAAAAAAATGCAAATCGAAATATACTACTATAATTAACAAGCAAATAAGTTAATAAAGTTAATATTTAATAAGACATCAACAATATTTTGAGAAAGTTGTAGAATCTTTTAATCTGAGACCGTAAATTATTTTTCCTTACATTTTTATAATATTCTCCTCATTTTCCAATGAGTTTCATCCTACTATTATTTTTTTTGGTTTCAAAAATTATCGACACTGGTCTATTGGTTATTTATTCAATGAGCTGTCATCTACTTCATTTAGAAAAGTGCTCTGGGCCATAGGGTGTTTTAAAAATTATGATAACAGTGTTTGCGTACCCCTAAGATCGTTTCGGTCGATTTGAATGCAAATTCTTTAGAATAAGTTCAAAATGATAAGATTTTTAACAATAACTTTCTATGTGGACTTTTTTTATGTTTTTATGCGATGACGTAATTATCAGCCTTTATACAAATAAAAACCTCAATTAAATTCATCATGTTTTAACCGTGAGGCTAAAGTATACGAGCATAACTCAGATTTGATTTACATATATTTGTACCGATAGAGCATTCTACAAGCGAATAGACAAAAGGGTTAATGATATGTCAAAATATACCATTGAGTGCGAGGGCATTATTAATATTAGATTTTCTGATAATCTTAACGATTTCATATAAGTATCATGAAGTAACTCAACGAGTTTCAAAATAGGAAGGTATAGAAATATTTAACTTATTCTATGTATTGTAAAGAGATAATTTTAGTGTTCTTATAAAGACGAATAGGTAACCACTTGAACTTTTTCTGGGATTCAGCAATATAATCATAGTATGGTAGTCAGTGGAGTTATAAATTAAATAGTTACATAAATTTTGATCGAAATCGCTACTTTATTTCAGGTAACATCTGCGTAGTAACAAGGAAATTTGCAAGTTGAGGTCAATTTTAGTGGCCTTGGAAAGAAAATTTTAAAGGCGTTTCCGAGATCCTGTTGATGTTTATATTTTATTGTTTTATTTATTTTGTGTCTTACTAAATCCGCATTAATTAGTGTAACCAAGATCTTACCTTTGTTAGTAAAAGGGCTATCGACTAGGAACGGAGGCAATTCTAACTACCTAATCCTCGGAACATTCCCAGAGATGTCTATAAGTTTTCGAGGGATCGACCTTAAATCCATGAAATTCGCTCTAAGCCTTTATTCTAGTCTAGGTCTTTGTTGACAAGCTCAATGGCTTTTTGCTGTATGTGGAAGTCGCCACAAAACCAAAACTAGAGTAGTATTGAACAAATTAATGTACTGTTCTAGTCTTATTTTTTATTGAATTTAAAGTGATAACTTTAAATCTATTACACTAGTCTTTTTTACCTTTTTAAAGATTTATTTGGTGTTTATAGTGATAGTTTTCAGAAGTATTTACAAGATGCCACTCAGCCGTTCCGCTGTCAACTGCTATATTTGTTCCCATTCCCATTTAAATAAATGAAGTCATATTTCACGATCTTCATTAACTCTAATATCCGACGCACGGTAATATATAATAATACATTCATTAATTATATCAGCAACAGGTTGAAAAGGTGCGGAATAAGGACCCTTCTCATTAACCAAACAATATTTACTAACGAAAGCGGTTTAACTGCGGCGTCACCCACCCGTTACGATTTTTAATATCATCAATCATTACATCATCAATAAAAATAAATAAAATTGAAGTGTCTGTTTGTAATGTCAAAATAATAGTATTTTTAAGTTCATACAGTTATTTGCACGATACCTATGCCTAAAAATCAGTTTTATAAATTTTTGTCTGTCTGTTTGTAATAATATCCGGAACAGAACTCTTCAATGGTTACTAGTAAACCCCTTGAGTTTGGACTCATCTAGTTTGTTTTAATGAGTTGAATACATTGCGCTTTTTTGTTTGTTTTTTTAAACTTTAATACTAAATTATTTCGGTGATTTTGTTCCGTTTTCCAATCATACTTTTACCACATAGTTAATGAAATAGCACCTGTTACAAAATAGTTATGATTGGAGGTTACGTCCATATTAACGTCTCGTCTTCGAGCCACTGTTACTTGTAAAATATTGTTTACATTAACAAAAAATAACTTACCATCGGTTAACGCCTTTTCATACCAACGCCTCATCATGTGGATCGAACAATTTAAAAGTTTTCCCTCCAGTTCAGATCTTATATAAATCTTTGAAACTATAGAAAAGTGTGCTAACTCTCTATTCTAACAAAGGAAATGTAAACGTCGTCGCCAAACCTGTATTCTCCTAGCCAAGTAACAGTTTTGACAAACGCTTTCGGTACGTAGTGTTCGTTACGCAGCGAACATCAAAACCATGGATTTTAACAATCAGCTGGTTATAATTGACGAAGTGGTATACTGTCCCAATATCTGTAAAATGCACCCGTATCTACGCCTTATTTTGTGGGCTGCCCATAACGAGGAATTATTACTAACAATAAACTTAAATGCTAGGTATACGAAACTCCGTCTGAACGTGAGATCCTGGTCGACCAAATCGGACGAGACCTGTCCCCGCCAGCAATCATTGCTGCCATGCTGGCGGGTGAGGAGGGCTGGGGCGCAGTGGTCTCTTTCTGTGAAGCTGTAATGCTCCAGAAAGAGACCGCTGAACGGGATCAGGAGAGGGCGGATCTCGAGCGTAGAGGACGTCGGCGGCGGTATCAACAGTCGACGGGGCCGCAGGCTGCCAGAGAGTGGGGACCTCTGGTGGCAAATTAATTGCTGCGGTAGGCGATAGGATGGTGGCTACACACATTGATTAGGCCAAAAGGCGTGGGGAAGCCTGTTTTCCCCGGGATAGGGCTTGGCCAGGTGCGGCGTCGATCCGGGGGGGGACCTGAAATAATATGATCCGGGTCCTCCCAAGAGCAGGGCGCCTGAGATCGGCTGTCGGGGTGGTTTTTAGTGGAAACACCCCATCCTGGCTCCTGTGTCCCCGAGGAGCCGGAGATCCGAAGGGATTTTCCACCCCGACAACAAAAAAAAAAAGGTATACGAAACTCATTTTTTCAAATAGTGGTGATATTGGCGATTTTTCGACCTCTAATCCTCCTTTGATCTGTATTTTGGCTCAACTCGGCCTCCTTCTCCCATCCTCTAATCTGTCAGAAGATTTTTGAAACTGCCTTTTTTTAGTGTGAATGGGTACGTAACAATAGGTTAGGGTTGCTAGTCCCACTAATAATAATATTAGTGGGACTAGCAACCCGCCCGGCTTCGCACGGGTCGCAGAGACATCTTCAACAATCATCATCATATTTCAACCAATTTACACAAAACCTTAACATATTATATATTCCTTATGAATCGCTCTATCTATTGGTGAAATTATAGAGTGAATTTTAATTCCCGTAAAACATATAAACCTCGTGAACTGTTCATATT
The DNA here is from genome assembly GCA_949752705.1 of Callimorpha dominula. NCBI lineage: Eukaryota > Metazoa > Arthropoda > Insecta > Lepidoptera > Erebidae > Callimorpha > Callimorpha dominula. Next base: position 16,380,186 of record OX457003.1, read on the forward strand.
TGAATATTGATCGATTTTCAAATTGGTGTCTTCTTTTCATAAAAACTTTTATTTATTTTGACCACGTTTTATAGTGACATGTGTTATTTCATTTTATAGTAATTATGTAACCAAAAATATCGGACGCACACGTTAGATGTTACGGACGTTTAATAAGTGAGCTATCAGCTATCTGTACACAATCCATACACTGGCAAATAAGCTGAGTCGGGTAATAATCCAATGTCACAAACATCGCAATGATTTATAACGGTTTATTGTATTATGCCAATTACTGTACATAAACGTGTATAATAATACATTTAAAATATAAAGCCTATAATTTTGTCTTAACATAAATCTTAAAAAAAGTATCACTGGCTTCAATGTGCCTCAAAATACCCAAATCGCTTCAAGTGTGCCTATAAAATTTGAAGAGTTCCCTCGATTTCTCCAGAATCCCATCATCAGATCCTGACTTGATGACCCCCATAGTAAGACCACAGAAACACCTAGGAAGAATTTTCCAAATCGGTCCAGGCATCTTTGAGTAATCGGTGAACATACATAAAAAAATACATACAGCCGAACATAGAACCTCCTCGTTTTTGAAGTCGGTAAAAATACCTACGGCAGATAAGTTCCAGATATCCATCATCTGTGTAATATATTTTTGTTTTAATAAAACAGCGACACATTTGTTATTTAAATTGGGATATTCAAATGATAAATCTGGCGTCGAAATGACAACCAATTATTTTTAAAAGAGCTCATTAAATGGCTCAATTCATATTTAACGTACAGTCAAAAAATATTTTTAGAGTATCATTGCTTTTTACGTTTTATTTATGTATTGCCATATTTACAGGTATTGCTAATTAAAAAAAAAGAAATATAAACAGTACTTAAATTCGGTAAGAAGGAATATACCATTTGACTTATTTTTATTTAAAGTGTTCGAGAATCCAGAAATGTAACAATACATTTTTACTTATTTAAATGTATTTTTCACAGCTTTAATGTGATTTTTGAATAACGTGAACTGCCTATGTCAAGTATTGTTTACGTAAAAGATTGGGGCTTGCGACACCAGGTGGCGGAGCCATCTTTGTGCACGTTCCCTATAGCTATAAAGTAGGTAAAATTATCGTTAACTCAGTTCTACGTATACGACATATAAAAAAATATTATGTATTTAAAATTAGGCACCCGAATCTTGCAGTTGTAGATTTATTTATGATTCTTATACCTAATATGCAATGTGTTAGAAGCCTCGGTGTGAGAAACTATTATGCTACCCTGACCTGCTTGAGTTATTTCTTACACTTCATTCATCCGTATAAAAGCACTATCCCTTTTCTTCCACTACTAAGTAAGAAGGGAAGACTTCCTACATTTCTCTTTCAATTTACTTCAAATATTCCCATCTTGACTCAAATTAGCGAGTTCCTTATGAATGTGACCATTTACTTTATGTTACGATATTCTTTTTAACCTACGAAAAAAAGGTTCTCAATTTGACCGTATATATACCTATATATTTTTTTTATGTATGTTCAGCCTTCACTCCGTTATTTATGAACCGATTTTGATTATTCTTTTTTTGTTGGATAGGGTATACCTCAAGGGTGGTTCCATAGGATCTGATGATGGGAGCCTTATAAAATTCAGAGAAACTCTCGAAAATTGTAGGAACGAATAGTGTTTCTGTTTACTTTTCATTATTTTATCAGGTATTTGCGTTTAGAAATCATCACATCATGTAACTGAGCTGCGAATGAAAAACATAAAATAAAAATCTTTTTAACAAAAAATTAAACGGACGAAAAGAACTAAAAAGCAAAAAATAAATAAACTTTAAGTCTTAAGTATTGAGCTTTTTTATATAAACTATAAAATTTTATATAAACTTATTTTGAGTCGGCACCAAATAATAACGGTCTCCGTTCCGTTCAGTCCCGAAGCAATCTATTGTTTACGTATTTTAGTTAGATCTTTACTTGTTCGACAGTATTCATATATAATAATATAAATATGGATTATTAAAAAAAATTACCGTAATTGTATTGCAAGCATCTGATGTCGGATAAATGGAGATCTAACTGAAATACGTGAACAACAGATAGCTTCGATTAAAATATTAACGTGAAAAATATACAACAGTAAGCAGAGGTTTATCCATTACGAAATTCACATAAAAGCCTAATGTTTCGTTCAACCTATACGATAATGTTTTTGTTCTAATCTACAATTCGATCGTCAATCTAAGCAAACTCTTCTTCTTTTTACGGTAGGTACTTGACACTTAAGAATATTCTCATAGTCTTGTAATAACAAGACTTATGTAAACCTTCATAAGGTTGACTTTTGTACGATATTTTTAATCGTACCAATAACCTTTTGTGAGCTTCTAACTGTCTGGACTAGAAAAACAATGCACGTGAACATTTAAGTATCTGTAACTCTGTAAGTAGTCACGTACGTCACAGTACGAGGTACTCGTCTGAAAATATTACATCCCACACATAATGGCTTCATTGTTCAGTTGATGATCTATCTTAATTGTTTAAATCACTTCTCAAATCATTTTTTCACTAATTTGTCAACTGTCCTAGTGACAACTGACAATTTTGACAAGCTTATTCTTTTTGAGACAGAGCAACAGAAGACTCCTCCTCTAACATCACCCAACTAGAGTAGAACCTCTATTGATGAGTAGGGCTATCAAAGCTCTGTGGAGTTGAGATATAGGGATGTTTATACCCAAGGGACAGCAGTTATCGCTTGTCATTATCTAGAGTGTAGGTATGTTTCCTAACTAAGTGTGATATAAAACTAACTTCACCATGAAGTTCAAATATTTCAAACCGGGTCCGGAAAATCATTGTTTATAGAAAACTACTGCACATTTTAAAAAATACGACACTGAATTGTAAAGATTGTGCTATGGGTGCAGAATAAGTTAGAGTGGTTTCGTTATTGCAAAACAATTCTTTAGAACGTATAGGGACTTGGTCATATGACACTTTTACAATAAGTTGTTGTAGTGTTGTTGTGACTAAATTGGAATCAGACATTTTTGAAGAGATATTACTATTGTCTTTCCCGTCCATTATAACAATGCTTTTAAGATGAATACTTGGGATAAGAACGTCTAGTACTTGATATAACATCTAATTAATATTTCAATAGCTTTTAAAAGAGAGCTAAAAGTTAAAAATATAAATTCAGTTTGTTATTTATGATTGATGTTGGAAATAAAATTTTCAGTTTTTTTTTGAGCTAATACACTTTGTCTGCTAATGGCACCTTTGGCGTGGCTATTTAATATAAAAGATAATCCAATATTCATAAGGCTAAGTCACAACTATAAGTCATTTATTTCATAACAATATACTTACATTGTGTTGAAAATTGGGACACGAATTGAATTTTTAAACATTGCACTACAATAAAATATTGCGATAAAATACATAAAGAAATTATGAAATTAAGTCATCAGTCATTAACTTAAATACAGATTATTAATAATTATGACCGCTGTTTGTCATTTATAAATTCATTAATACTATAATAGCCTTTCCCCAATAAATATGACTTTAATTGTTTTTTAAATAAGTTTGTCCTGTATAAACTTTTAAGTTCCGCAGGTAATTTATTATATAGAAAGACTGATTGGACTCTAGGGTTATGTTTAACTACATTAAGTTTCGGTTGAATTGTTGACTGTGTATCCTTTCTTCTCGTGCTTTCTTTTAAGTATGCTGTATGTGTCATGGTGTGTCCCGTATGGACCAATATTGGGGCTGTACGTCGAACCGTTACGTTAACGTATATACGTTCTACAAAGTTAACGTCTCGCATTAATACTATTGGACAAGAACAAGTTAGTACCGAAACATTGCCGGTGCGTTTCCGGTCGATCTCGAGATTCAGAGACGTGCGATTATGTTCTAAACTACAAGGCATACTTACGCATGTATCCTACAAATATTATAAACGTGAAAGTTTGTGAAAATGTATGGATGTTTGTTACTTTTTCACTCAACTCACCGATTGCGATGAAACTTGGTATGTAGATAGCTGAAGACCTGGATTAACACATAGGTTACTTTTATCCCGATATTCCCACGGCACCGGGACTTACGCAGTTGAAACCGCAGGGCGCAACTATATATATATATATATATATATATTATATATTACCTTTTAGTTGAATAATAGTTTCGTCAGCGACATTAATCCAATTTTTTTAATGACTGAAGTATCTAGTAGTTAATAATAATAAAATAATAAAAATGTTTATTGGTCTCAGAAGATTATTTACAATAAACGGGTATTAGAGATATTATAATAAAGTTTTTTCTATTGAACATAATTATTATTCTGAAAGATAACATTCTAGCATTGTGTGTGTGTGTATGTGTGTGTGTGGTGTGTGTGTGTGTGTGTGTGTGTGTGTGTGTGTGTGTGTGTGTGTGTGTGTGTGTGTGTGTGTGTGTGTGGTGAGTGCGTTGGAGTGAAAACCTTGGGACACCAAAACTAATGCTGTTTACTCTAAACGTTTTAGTAAAGCCTCTGTGCCTTCGTAGTCTAGTTTTAAAAGCCAAGTAGTAGCTGTCCTTTTGACTTCGTAGTTATTGAGTCCTATAATATTCTCAAGTATATTTAGTTTATTATAAAGCTTGCAACTTACGACTCTTGAACTGACTCCTGGCAAAAGCGGTTCTGCAGCGAAAACCAGTACAAACAGGTTGCTTACTGCGTTTTTTATGGTCAGGTAGAGGAATACTTATATGCACTTTTAGGATTGTTCTGAGAACAAAGAGCTGCCGGACTGTTAGAACTTTATTTTCTGCGTAAAGTTGTGCAGTGGGGTACCGTATTGGCTTTTTGTGAATAACTTTGAGAACAGCTCTTTGTGCCCTTTCCAAGTCCATTAGTTGAGTTTTTGCGGACCCTCCCCAGACCGGGATGCAGTACTGGATAATAGACTGGCAAAGGGCTAAATAAAAATTTCTTAACCGTGTTTGGCTGATGGTATCACGTAGGGTTTTGAAGAGGTGTATTAGACTTCTTATTCTTGTTTTTACGGCACTAACCTGGATATCCCACGAGAGCCTGCTGTCAATCTGTACGCCAAGGTATTTTACATTTGCAGCTCGAGTAATTTTTTGGCAGGCACAATCATTATAAACCTGGCAGGTGTGAGCTCTGATGGTGAACTCAATGGATGGTGTATTGATCTTGGACAGGAATATATACTGTCTTATCCAGATTAAGCGTAAGTAAATTTTTAGAAAGCCAGGTTGTAATTTGTTTTAAGGAGTATTCTGCACGCTCTCTCACTGCCACCCAAGTTGGACCCTCTATAACAATCGCTGTGTCGTCTGCATAAGTGAAAATATTAGTACGAGGGAGAGACATAGTGCAGAGATCATTTACATACAGTTGAAAGAGCGTGGGGCTTAGAATACTTCCTTGTGGAACACCGTAATAAACCAGTACCTCATCACTCAAGCGATCCCCAATTTTCACCCTTTGACGTCTACTTCTGAGGTAATCCCGAAATAGATTGTGGGTAGAACCTCTTATTCCCAGTTTTTCCATTTTATCCAGTAAGATTGCTGCAGAAACTGTGTCAAAAGCCTTGGAGAGATCTAAAAATATGAACAGACATCTGTTGTTGCTGTCTAAATTGTTAACTATAGTTTTAGTCAGGTCTATCACGGCATCTTCAGTTGAAGTGTCTGATCTAAAACCATACTGGTTTTTAGCTAGTATGTTCAATTTATTAATGTATTTTTTGAGTGCATTGTTTAGAATTTTTTCCAGAATTTTAGATAAAGATGAGAGTACTGAAATAGGGCGATAGTTGTTGACACAGTCTCTGCTGCCGCTCTTGTAGATAGGGTGAACTAGTGCCTTTTTAAAGGCATCAGGAAATACACCGTTGTTTATAGCAAGATTGCAAATATGGGTTATAGGAGGGACCAATATTTCTCGAGATGATTTTAAAACGTAAGACGATATACCATCCCATCCCACTGCACAGTTCAATCGTAGCTGTACCATAATAGCCTCTACTTCAGCTTCAGTTACTTCCAGCAGCACCATGGAGTTCATTACATTTATTGGAGAAGGGTTAGTTGGCAAGGCCGAGGTAGTGTTTTTAGAAGCAGTGCAAGAAATTCTTTCTGCTAAGCTTTTCCCAATGGAAGTAAAAAAGTTACACACGTCATTGATTGACTGTCTAGGATCGCCAGTACTGCTCAAAAGCTCTATAGAATTGTCGTTACTTATTTGGGTGTTCGTAACGGTTTTAATGGCTTTCCATAGGGCTTTCGGGTTAGACCCAGCTTCGTCTATGATAGTTTTATGGTAGTCTAATTTTAGTTTGCGTAGTAGTCGATTGCAAAAATTGCGATAACGGGTGTAGGTTACTTTAAGTGTCATGTTATCAGGAGATTTTCTTGTCTTAATATGCAATCTGTCGCGGTGTCTAATGCATCAAAAAAGCCCTGGTGTCATCCATGGTTTTAGTATTCGGTTTTTTTTTGGTATTTTAGTGACTTCAGTATTTTTATTTATGATAGATGTCAAAGTAGAGATAAAGTTATTTGCTGCTTTATTTGCATCATCCATTTGTAGTATGTGTGAGAAATCCGTGTGATCTATTTCTAATTTTGTTTTTAAGTAGTTAGTGCAAGATTTTGAGTGACAGTGATTATGAGTAGGTTTTGATTGGTTTAAGAATAAAGCTATGGGTGTGTGATCAGTAATATAGGATTCCAGTACGAGGGTTGTAGAATTAAGATAAGATTTACAAAAAATATGGTCTATGCATTTTTTACTGATTCTTGTGGGATAGCAATGCGTTGGGAAGAACCCATGCGACGCATTGAGCGTCAGATATTCCTCACATAAGGGATCCGAGTTATAAGGACTTATATTGACATTTATATCACCAACAAGAATCGAGTGTTGTGTCGTTAGGTTATTATAGACACAGTTTAAGCTATCTATAAACATTTTATGATCGTCTTTAGTTTTTAGCGAAGGAGAGCGATAAGTTGCAACAATACCAATATTTTTATTAACTTGGCAGACTAAACAGCCTGCATTTTTAAAAAAAGGTTCACTTATTTGACATGTAAGTTGTCTGTTGGTATAGATCACTATACCATCATTTTGATTAATTAATTATTTTGACGAATGTGCTATATAACCATCCAGGGTAGGTAGAGTATTAACTTTACTGAGCCAACATTCAGTGAGCACAATAATATCAAATGTAACTTTGGTCGCTGATAAAGTTAAACGAAATTGGTCAAAGTTTTTGTTTATACTGCATATATCAACGTGAATTATTTTGAGTGCGTGTGCATAATTTTTTAGATGCCCTGGGCAGTCCTCTGGCTGACAGATGTGTGATTGTGTAATATAGTTATTATCTAATTCAGTGTTAATATCGTTTACATTAGCCATTTTTTAAAATCAAATCACGGTAAAGAAGTTCTAATAATAGACTAGGAGTAAAGGGGCTGTATTTTTTAGTAAGCTGATTTTTCAAGGTATTTATGTTGCTAATATATTGTCTCCGTGAAGGCAGGTATGTGTTTAGTTGAGAGAGTGTGCATATCTTTGTAAGTGATATTGTGTGAGAGATGTTGTGAGAGTGTGTATGTTTACTGTAGTGTGTATGTATATTACATATTATGTTGAAGTAACAAAGTTTTTTTGACGTTTTATTGGCTAGTAAGAACATTTTATCTTGTTTTTTATCAATAAGACTGGGCGAAGAACTAGTCACATATTTTTGTCCATGTCCGCAAGGCTCCTGTTAGAGGAAATTAGGAACTGTTTTTCTCTATCAGCCTTACGAAGGAAAGTTTTCCCATTTGAGGTCCAACAGTATTTAAAGTTTTGGTGTTTTTCGAATTCGCGTGCCTGGTGGAACAATTTCTTAGAACTTGCGGGAAGATAGTCAGAGACATACACAGCGACTCGTTTGCCAGGGATCTTGAGCATCCGTATTCAGTTTCTCTTCTGTTCTTTTGTCTTTATTGAAATTTCGGACTGCGGATATTGTATCTAGTTTCATCTGTACAGTCTTGAACTCGGCGACGATCGGGCGTATTACTCCAGGTTTACCGGGAATGCGGAATATATCCCGCTAGTCGGAGGTTGAAATCGGGGTCCCTATGGCTTGTCCAATTTTACATACAGTATTTTGAAGGTCCACGGTGGTTTCTTTTTCGTCCTGAGGTATATTTCTAATTTCCACATTAGACGACTGAATGTCCTGTATCTTTCTTTCGAGATTTTCGATGCATCTTCTGTGCTCCAATCGCTCCTTTTGTAGAAAGTCCAGGCCAGTTTTTATATCTTCATATTGTTTATTAATAAACAACATGGACTGGGCAATATCATCATTTGACTTTTGTAATTTAACATTTTGAGCTTTTAATTCCATAATATCCGATGATAGTTTAGAAATTAGCGTGTTCTGGTTATTGTAAACATCATCAATTTTGTTTGGAATTCCGCTTTCCAGGTGATTAGTAATTCCTTAATATCCCGGTGCGCTTGTTCCATTTCCGGAGGGCTAGGCTCGCTGGTTAGGCGTCGTTTGCACCGGTTTAAATTAACAAAGGATGCATCACTTAATTGCAGGGCATTTAAGTCGGATTCCGACTGTGTATGCTCCACAGAAGTTGGAGTTGACACGGGTGAACGTCACACAGACATAATGCTGATGTTGATATTTTAGTAAACAAACGTCTATACAAAACGTTTCAAGCCGTTTACTTCAATAATGTGCTACGGGCAGGTCAAGTCACCGGCAAGAACGACATAAGCGCCGTGCAAATAGCGTCACTGAAGCGTTCTTTGCAATGGGTAGTGTGCACTCGGAACACCTTTATCTTTATCTATTATATTGCTATGAATAAACGATTACGGGGGTCAGGTACCCCCGTTATCGTTTCCCCCAGTTCGTGAGTGAAGACAGCCAAAGTATTAATGATGCTATCATTTTGGATTTCACTGATTATGATGTTTTTACGCACTTTTCAATGTTCATAGTGTCCATTTATCGTCACTGATCTCTTTGTAGCCGTATCAAAACAGTTCTAGAAATTTTAATAAATTAAATTGGAACGTGGCAAACACGTCCACTCTTGTTGATAGCTTGACAGCATTTTTCAGTTATTTGGGTCACAGACACACTATAAGATTATTTTAACTTTCTTTTTACTCATTCAGATAAGCTAAATGCATCTAGTTGCTAATGCAACTATCAGTCAGTCACTTTTTGCTTCATATCTTACGTTTCCACAACCAGGACAGTTAAAATGAACTTTAACCGTACTTGTCTCATCACTTTAAATCTCATTTTTACATTTATTTATTGTACACACATTTATTTATTTACACATGTGTAGAAAAAAACCTGTTAAATATTTACATGTGTAGTATATGTGTGATAATTGATTGCACATCGCACATATTATACAGCTTTCTTAACGAAGCGTATATACCCGCCTAAAGTAATACCTACTTAGTCAACATCAATGCTATAAGAAGGTGAATTAATCAAACAACAGTTGGTGTAGACGTATCAACAAATAAATAAGTTTGATAACTAATATTATTCGTACACCTTTATGACGAAATTGAGCAGCGGTTTATGACGCATATATCCACACATACGTGTAGTTTTTCGAGTTGATCGAACTAAGTATAATCAACCTTATATTATATTTACCTAAGATGGCTCAGTTTGTTTTCGACTAATGACGGTAATATTTATTCAGAGCCGACATTTGTGTGAAAGTGGCGATAACGTTAATATTAGGTTGCCTGCCTAGTCTGTATAATGTAGATTAATATAATTAATATGGTGGCCGTCACAAACAGAGAATATTTTATAATACAGCGTGTAAGTAACACCGTCGCAAATAATTTATAAAAACGTCTTTCTTGGGATACTTATCACAATGTAAAAGTCAGTTCATCATAAAAATGCGAGATTAAAGATTTACAGTCAATAGTTTGATTTTGAACTACACGATATAACGCGAACACGTACGTGTGTAGCGCGGTGAATGACCTTCAGCTCACGGCGCCGTCGAAGCAGCTGATTGTATAAATGTTTTACATTGCAGTTTTTGGCCGTATGGGGTATTTACAGATTTTTTTTCGGTAAAATGTTATGTTTACTCATTGTGATATCACTTTTAAGCAAAAAAATAAAAAAAAAGTGAAAAACAAATTATGAATTTTCCGGCAGAAATTTCCAATGATTTTCCACTCAAAATGATGGTCTGAATACACTATTTCAGTATTCGTTACGGTGTCCCTTACACCCTGTATATGCCTACTAGCTGACCCGGCACACGTTGTTTTGCCATATTAATTATTTCTAATGAATATTTTGGTAGTCAAATAAAAAATAACTAACTTATTGTGGGGATGGGGTCTATGACTGAAAGAAGAATGGAGCGCTGTGGTCTATTGACGGCCTATAAAAATAACAAAACACCAACCATTCATTTTCTTAATTCAAAGTACTTCATTAACTTAACTGACATATTTAAAGTTTAACAGTGGGAGAGCCATGCTTTGGCACGTATTTGAAGTAAAAACTTCTTTAGGCACGTTTGTGCACTTTTGGTATGGGGAAAAAACACTGAACTCCACTAAAGGGCGCTAATCTAAACATTGAGTTCTGTAAGCTCTTTATTAATTAATGTCACCAACCGTTAATGTGACGTTTTAAGTTAGTCGTTTCGTTTAAGTTTTCACTTCTGTCGGCAGTCCCAATACATAAAAAAAATTGTTTTTTTTTATCATGAAAATTACTACAAGGACATACAGTGTGCTGTTTTATGCAGGGAAAAGACATAAATATGAAATTTACAAACCTTTAAGTTACCCATCTATCATGTTTTTGTTATTTTTATCTGATAAGTGAGAACACTAGAAAAAATCTTGACCCTATCTTAAGCCAAGGCTTTAAGCAAACACTCCTGTCTGCGTAGAACTCATATCCCTGATAACAATCGAAAAAATTACGTGTAACGTATGTTTATTTACACTTTTATTTACACTTTGATTATTATAATTGACACATGTAAATATGGCTTTTCTTAACATATGTTTAAGCGTAATGGTTTTGTGTTTTTCCATGATTCAGAATTATCACTACATATTATAAAATAAAGTCCTCCGCTGCGTCTGTCTGTCTGTCTGTTCGCGATAAACTCATATACTAGATACTGAATGGATTTTCATGCAGTTTCGACCAATATATAAAACGATTCATGAGGAAGGTTTAGGTATATAATTTGTTAAGGTTTTGTGTAAATTGGTTGAAATAAGATGACTGTTGAAGATGTGTCTGCTACCCGTGCGAAGCCGGGGCGGGTTGTTAGTATTTCATATTTTTATATACTGCCACTCTTATACTTACATTGGACTTAGTACTCGAGTAGATGGTACCGTTACATAGTCCAGGGCATAGGTATGTTTTAATTACCAACGTTGGCACATGTTTCTCCTAGTACAGATATTCGCATTCGTTATACTTATTTCATATTTTAAATTCCATTTCAAACACAGAGACAGGATTTACGATGGAGACTCTACGTCGAAATGGGTCGTTCGTCATCTCGTCCCAAAACAAACTTGGTCCATTGGGACGAGGTGACGAATTTCAAGATTTACCTACATTTTTTTCAGTCGTCTCTCATCTCATCTCGTCATCTCGTACCATTCCTAGAATTCTTTAAAATTTTCGTTGATTTAGTACAGTCAAAAAGAAAACTTCAAGGTATTAAAATAAAAGACAAGAACCTTTTATCTTTAGTTCCTATTAAAACTTAACAAAACCAAGAATGAACGAGATGGCGAAAAATAATATTTATTTTGCAATTCGTCAACTCGTCCCAATGGGCCAAGTTTGGGACGAGATGACGAACGACTCGTCGAAATCATTCATGGTGGAGCCTAAAACCCGAACCTCAAATAGAAAATATTTACTGCTTTGCAGAAAATTAATTAAAAAATATCTAATCTTTGTACTCGACTGTGGTGAAGCCCAAAAGGAAAGTGTTAAGTTTGACCTGTATTTTTTGGATGTTTGTCCGTTATGTTCCCTCGTAACTACTAAAGGCTGAACCGATTTTGACTAATATGTCTTTAAATTTGTCGTAATTGAGCGAGTGTCAATAAGTCGATTAAAATATATATATATATATATATATATATATAAACCAAATAGCAGATTTTTTATGAAAAAATGAAGTGAAGAGTTTTAAAGGATTAGAAAAATAAATACAACTAAGTATATGTTTATAAGTTAGTATTTTCAACACAGTTGCGTTTAAAATTTTTTTTTTACTTGTAATGTAATGTAAAAAATGTAAAAAACTTAATATAAATAGAAATCGCGTCAAATAAGATGCGGTTTCACCATCAGAGTCATATTGTGACTAGGATAACTTTTGTATAATATTAAATAATAAATATAAACGTGATTTAAATGTCACCAAGTCATGATATCATACTATTGTAACTAGGCAGAAAATGACCTTGCAACTGGGAGAAACAGCAGATATCTACTGTAGCGTAGATACACGCTATTAATATTGCCAGGTTTGATAAAGTCTAAAATCTAAATCATGTATCAGATTGCAAAATAAAATAAGTGGTATCACTGTAACACAGGCTAAAAAGTGTTATAGCACTGATATCTCATGTCAGATTGCGAAAGATGGCTGTGTCCGGGCGCCAAAACATTTATATCTATTGTGAAACTTTTTTTAGCAGTTTCTTATTATAATTTATGCCTTGAAACAGAACAGTGTAAGATAACGAAACTCGAAAATTAAACTACTTTAAAAAAAATACAGCTGCCTACAGTTTATATGTAGGTCAGTAGGTAGGTAGGTCCTGAAAGTCTCAGAAAAACAAAAATACTGTTACCAAGACACTAGATAGTATTGTTCTTTGTGAAACAGATTACAGGCGCAACGCGTTTTAAAAACACGGAGTTGAGCAACTTAACAAAAATAGACTGTTGAATAGACAAATATAACTACTAATAAATGAATAGATAATCTGTACTAACACCAAAGTCAAATGTATAAATACCAGGTAGGTACTGAGTGTTCTGTTCCGGTAGTTCATATAAAACACAACTACAGCGTATAATTATTATAACGTTAAAATTATTAAAAAAGTATAACAACCTCGAAAACCAAACAGCTGCGGATTAGTATTTTAGAAATTTGTAACAGATAATAACGTGCTATACGCCCTTTGAGCTCCGAAACATCGTTTTGTTCTCTATTATTTAAAAATAGGTTTCTGAAAAGCGTCCTTATCTCAAATTGTTCTTCACTCACTGACCTATATAATACAAGTACTTGTATAATAGAGGTCAGTGTCTTCACTCCATTCCAAGGATAATGAACTTTATAGATTGGAACTACTTGTTAACTTAACATTTTCACAACTATACTTTGCAAAGAAAAACGAGTAAATAATTTTTTTAGTACATAATTAAAAAAAAAAGCTTTAACTTATTTCCACGTTTATAATCTATGGTTCGCTGATAATAACTAAAGAGAGCACTGTTTGAACAGCGCCCTGAATATTTCAAATGACATCTTGCAGTAACGATGACTTAAAGTAGATATATCCATTATAAAGTACGCGGAAGTAATTAAACTCACCAACATGGAAATTGATCCCACACATGTGGAACACACTTGCAAGTTGAAGATTGCGAATAAACAAGATAAGCACTATTAACAAAATTAATTATCTAAGAGTCGCAACATACTTTCAATTCCGAAATTTAAAAAAAAAGGAAGCTTTATTTACCACAAGCTTTTGCCCGCGACTTCCAACACATTCTTCCACTGGGATGAAGTGTAACTTCGACACGTGTTTTGCCTCTACACTGAAAAATAATTTGGAAGCAACGGGGCTAGGAGAAGTTTGTGAAATACGGATTTAGACATTCCTACCACACCTGTAAAGCCGATTTTGCTGTTGAAGGAGTTCAGTTTGTTTTCTCTGTTTATCACATTTCGTTTATATTTATTGACAACCTTAGTAAGTGGTGGTTCTTCCGTATTTGAAGTCATATTAAAAAGTATAGATCTTTTAAATTTTGATGCTAATATGTCAAGAAAATTCACCCCAGATGAATCAAGATATAATATGTCACATGTAAACTATATTTTACATACACCCACTCGGTAACATGTCATATCAGTGTTTTAAATGGACTTAGTGGCAACAAAGGCTAAAATCTTGTACTAGTAGGGAAACACGTCGGTTTTGTAAATATAAGTGTGAGGTTTGAATACGTAATCTCTAGATTATAAGCCCAATTTCAGGCTCCGCTGCTTTCGATTCCCGATCAGTAAGCCGTTCTCCGAAGTATCTCCCTCTTTTATGGTCACTGTTCCACTCCTATGGGTTGTAGCGTGATGTTACATAGCCTATACTATTCCTCATGAATCCAACTTTTATATACAAGAGGATTTTTTGGAATTCTACCGGTAGTTTTAGAGATTAGCGCGTTTAAATAAACAAACAAAACAAAAAAGCTCAGCTTTATTATACGAGTATTTGTATTGGTGTTCCGCGTTCAAGAATCTATGCTATGCTTAGTTTGGGCACACATTACTAAGTAGTTACTACGTAAGTTTGTGTCTAAATAGTGTTGTGCAATATATCTGAAAATATTATTATTATATATTATTTAATTCTACGTATGTGTAACATGGCCTAAGTTGTCATGGTAAAAGTATTTATTATAGAATTTAATAATGTAGTAGGTGTCAAAAAAATGTCTCGTAGGTAATGAGTAATGACTAACGCAGAGGCAATAATATTTGTGGTATAATTGCTATTAAATAGAATCTTGGAATACTAAAGAGTAATGATGAATAAAAATATATTTTGGCATTTGGATCAGTTATAAAGGTTACACGAATACAAAGTCAAACAAGTCTATTTATCTCACATATGTCACAATATAGCGCTTATGAACTTCGAAGTAAGATTTACATTAATGGCTTAGGTTCGGTACATTTAGGCTGCGTTTTAATCAGAGATGTACGAGGTAGCTGAGCGTTGCGTAAGCTGTGAAACGATGTGAGCGTTTCCACCAGAGATGTGCTAGGCCGCTGAGTAGTGCGAGAATGCGTAGCGACGCTGTAAAACGGTGCGCAAATGAGCGATGCGAGGATATGTAGCGTGTATGTTTTTCCACTGATCCATGTTTTTTTGTACAATACACTTTGACCTCTAACAAACACCGTCTAGTGACTGCTAGCAGTTTCTCAGTCGCATTCATCCCTAGCACACATCTCTCGCTCTCATCCCTCGCACCCATCCTTCGCTTGTTTTATAGGTATAAAAACCTTACTCCGCTGAACCATTTCCACATGAGCTGCGCTCAGCGAGGCTAGGTAAATGAAACGATTCTATTGGTTCTTAACAAACACGTCCCTCGCTACACATCCTCGCACGCAAACACTTAAACTTTAACAAGAAACAATAAAAAAAGGTAGAATACAAAAACTAAATAAAAATTCTGAGTTGATCATTTCTGCTCACTGGTAACACCACATCTTCTACCTGACCAAGCAGAGCCGGAAACCGCCGATTTAAAATGATTAAAACTTAATTGGGTTTATATAAATATACTTATGTATTGATTAAGATGTACACAGTTTTTGCAGATAAAGTTTAGCAGTTGTAATAGGTATTTATAACATCTAAACATGTTTTACGAATATGAAGTATTTTTTATGAAACCTGAGAACTCACTTCAATGTTCTTTTCATTTCTTGTTGGTATGGATATTGAATTCACCTGATTGGTCCGGTGCCGCCACTACACCAAAGGCGATGTTGTTTTGTGCTGTCAGCAGTGGTGTAAGTAAGTGGAAGTAAGGTCACAAACGATTCTTTTTTCGGAAAAATTGCAAAGCGCAAGTGATATTACTGGTGTGGAAAGTATTTGTAGGCGCAGGTACATGCTCACTATTGCCATAATTCTTATCAGAAAATGTAGTTTACGTGAATATAAAAAAACCTCGAAAGATTTTATTGCGGATCTGTAGAATGAGTTCAATTCTATTCTTACTTATTTATCAATAGGTCATTATTTTCTCTAACACTAAATATGTGCTTATTAAAAATAACTAGGCTTGTATCACAATCAATTCAATTTGTACCTATTTAGTTCTTTAAAAAATGATATACCTACATAGGTTTTTACAGGGTCGGCAACACGCGATTGACAACCGTGTTGATCAAACGTCCCTAGGGTCCCATCATTGCTAACTATCACATAATAAAAAAGAGTCCATAACATAATGTCATCATTTTGTAAAATGTTTTTGGTTATTGAGTTCATTAGGTAAATACTTCTTCTAATTACACTTTGAGTCTCTATAGAATATTTAGCATAGTGTTGTTTCAATACAAAGAAATAAAACGCCCAACTGATTGCACGCAACTGTAAAATTAACTGTTCAAATAAACGATCCAAGCAATTGTAAAACGGCCAGTGGGCGCCTTAGCAATCTAATTAGTGGAATACAGGACTCAATTAGACATAGTGGGCTATGTACAGGCCGTGGCCGACGTCGTTTACGAGCAGAGCGTACTACCGCCTTCGTATTGACAACCTTCTAAGTAAATTGGCCAGTTAGTACATTTCAAACGGAAAAATCTCTAATAGGATTTTGAGCGGCGTTTCTTTCTATAGCCAAAAAACTTAGCTAACAACAATACCTGAATATATTTTGTGTTTTCATAACTTTAAAGTGACAACCAAATAAAATAGTTATTTATAATAGTCAGTTACCACATTGTCAAAGTTCGTTCGTTTATGAACGATTTTCAATAGTATGGAGATCTAAGTTTCCGAAACCAACTCCAAGTATACAAACTACTTTCCAAAATTACAAATAACTCTTTATAATATTTTTTTTGTGATGCTTCTAGCTTCTACGTTTCTTCGACATCGATTATTAGATTTCTTCACCAACCAATGTTACAATGATGTAATATTTAACCAAAGTAAATAAACGTGACGGCAGAATTACCACGGCTCGATGACAATAATAGGATATGAACTCTTAATCCCCTTAGAAATTGATTAACATTACGTCGGAACGTGCCAATTACACACCAGTGCTGCAAATGGTACTTTTCTTTTTTAAGAATTTAGGCCTGACTGAATACACCAAAAACGTTGATTGTTTTAGGTAGTTTTTGAAGCGGAAACATTCGTTTCTTATTTCAAAAGATGTCTGGCGTAGGTACTGTGAAATTCAAAGTGAAATTCTTTGTTTTATTTCCTTCCTTTTTGTATTTTTCTGCAAAAGGTTCAAGTTTCTATAAACATATAAATACCTAAAACACTCATTATAGACGTATAAATTATGGCTAATCTTTGCAAATCCCGACAGACCGCCAAATGACGGTGCGAATGGCACAGCTTAAGTGATTAGTGAACAGCTTAAAATGACTCTGAACATCATTTGACGTTTGTCCGATACAACAAATATACGTACACCTAGTTGCGTGCCAGTCCAACAATGCATCTATAGACTATAGCTCAACTTATCATCTTCCGCTGTTCAGTTAGCATAATGCAACTTACAAATTGGTGTAGTTTATAGATATTACTGTTTTATCGTACTAATATTATAAACGTGAAAGTTTGTGAGGATGTATGGATGTATGCATGGATGTATGGATGTTTGTTACTCTTTAACGCAAAAAGTACTGTATGGATTTTAATGAAACTTTACAATAATATAGCTTATATATCAGAATAACACATAGGCTATAATTTATGAAGATATTGTGTATATTGGCCAATATATAACGATAAGTGTTAAGTAAGTCGGAAAAAAAATCTGTCATCTGCGAGCTATTCTGGCGTGCGGTGGGAAAACTGTAAGAGTTATACGAATATAATGTACTGTGGGATTGTTTCTTCTAAATAGTTCTACAAAAAAGTCCGCGACAGTATATATCTATCTTTTATGTGTAAGCCATTATTACCAAAATAGTTAACCATAAATACAATAAAATTTGATTTTTTTATTTCCAATTGACATTTAGCAGTAACAAATTGATTTTTATCAAAATAAATACTTTTATCGCTTCTGATATTCAAAGTAGATAAACTTTGCCTTTTATAGTACGTAATTTGGTCAAATATTTTAAAAGTTACGACGATATAAAATTAATATAAAATTGTGCGGTGCGGTGGAGGGGGGGGACATCGCTCATCGCCGCGTGACGTGAGCCACCCGAGTCCCGAACGCGCAGACGCGTGAGGGCAGACGTTGTTGACGTTTGTGTCCGTAATGGGAATTTTCAAGACACTAGCGATTTGTTAAAAGGCCTCTGTATACATACATTTATATAACACTAGCAACCCGCCCCGGCTTCGCACGGGTACAAATTATACACCTAAACCTTCCTGATGAATCACTAGCTATTAGTGAAAACCGCATGAAATTCCGTTCAGTATTTTTTTAGTTTATCGCAAACAGACAGACAGACAGACAAACGCAGCGGGGGACTTTGTTTTATATTTAAAAAAAAAATTTAAGTTTGTGAGGAGGTTTGGATGTTTGTTACTCTTTCACGCAAAAAACTACTGAACCGATTGCGATGATACTTCGTATGTAGATAGCTGGAGACCTGGATTAACACATAGGCTACTTTTATTCCGATATTCGAATGGCATCTGAGTTACGCGGGTGAAACCGCGGGGCACAGCTAGTCTATCTATATATATATATATGAATCCCTATTTCCCTTCGTCACGGCTGATGCCGTGTGAACGGCAGAACCAATTTTGCTAATTCTTTTTTTTTGTGTTTGTTATTGTCAGGTTCTTATTAAATTAAAAAGTTTAAGAAATTTGCGAAAATTGTGCAAAAATTTGAAAATTTAAGAAAACTTAACGACCATATTAACTTCTCAAATGTAACCTTAGCGCTTTTGTCAGTAGTTTGTCAGTTAGCGCGATTGAGAGAATGCGCGCTGCAAAATAATACAAATTCGAATTCAATATTCATAGTTAACCAGGACAACGTATGGCCGGGTCAGCTAGTAAATATATAAAAATGAATCCCTTTTTTTTTACCTTGGTCATGGCATCACGCGTGAACGGCAGAATCGATTTCGGTACTTCTTTTTTATGTGATTGTTATTGTCAGGAGAAGGTTCGTTTGAAAGAAAAATTAAGAAAGATGCGCGGAAAATTAGAAAATTCCAGAAAATTTAACGAGGGACTTACGCGGGTGAAACCGCGAGGCGCAGTTAGTTCAGAATAAAATAGGGCACAACAGCTTAAATGATTACCACGCCAACAGCCCTTGCGTCGCGTTGCCTGCTTCAAATTAATTGTTCAGTCTTCATAGGAGACAAAATAGACAAATATATATTTATTGTTCACATATCTGTGAATAGAACAAACAGTATGAATACTTGATGTGCAAATCTCACATATTAATGGCATTCACTAGGCCAGTTGATCAACACGCCTTGCGGAGCTTCTCGCGTAAACCTGTAGTTAAGTTGAAGTACTGGATCGCATAGGGTGCCGTAACTTTTACAAAGAGGTTAGTGAATTAGAAATAGAGCATTTCCAAGCACACAAAGGACCTGGAATCTTATATGTGGGCGTTTGTAAACATACACCTTCATTTATGCTGAATTATATTCTATTCTTTTAGTTGAAAAAGTATTCACAATTATACAAAAAAAAGGTCATAGGAATTCATTATAAAGCGTGGGTTTAGATATTCAAATGTCATTATGCAAAGTTAGTTGCAAACCAATCGAGTGCTGTATCAAAACGAAATGATGATTACAAAATAAATACAACTACATAATTATAAATCGTGAAAACTTCTTTAGGCACCTTTGTGCACTTTTGCTATGGGAAAAAACACTGAACTCTTGACCGTCGCGCTAATAATACATATATAGATCCACTAGAGGGCGCAAACATTGAGTTCTGTCAGCTCCTTATTAATTATTGTCACCAACCTGCTAATGTGACGTTTTAAGTTCGTCGTTTCGTTAAAGTTTTCACTTCTGTCGGCAGTCCAATGGTTGCCTATTTTTTGAAGTGAAAATTTCTTTAGGCACGTTTGTGCACTTTTGCTATGGGGAAAAAGTACTGAACTCGTTACCGTCACGCACGATGGCGTTAATCGAAACATTGAGTTTTGTCAGCTCCTTATTAATTAATCTTTAAAAAATGTGTTTGCACTTCTGACGTGCAATCCTACGACTGACAGTTTTTTTTTTATTTATATTTAATGTACAGTATTGATCTAAGAAGATTGGAGGTAGATAAATGCTGTTTTGTATTTGACTGAGCTATAAACGAGCAACACCGGTTTCAACTTCAACGCGGCCTTCAAGGTTATCAATTATCACAAAAGGTGTCGGTGTCAAAGGTAAAGTTTTAGATTAAACTGCATCTGCAGCACTGTACCCGTCGCGGGACTTCGAACGACACTGCAACTCCTCGTATTATTCACAAGGAATACCAAAGAAACTTTTTAGGCTGGGTCCTCGCCGCTAGCGGTGAGCGGGCGGAATTTTTGGCGGAAGCGGTTCGGTGATATAATACTCATTTATTTATCTGTATCTATTCTTTGTGGTAGCTGGAACGGTACAACTATACTAGCGGTCTTCGATTGTCGCGTCGTTATGATAGATGAACGTTATTATATTATTCTCTATCGCTGCCGTCTATGTGTGTGTATTTTAGTACAGTAGATAATTTAGGAGTTTTACAAGAAATAAAATAATACTTTCTCGTTGAAAAAAATACGTTCTAGCTGTACTGTAAATCAATCTGTTTATCTCAATTGCCGGGTTAAACTGTCAAATCTATATAATACAAAATCCTTTGTCCTGACTGACGGATCACTGCACAGCCTAAACCGTAGGTCGTAGAGACGTGAAATTTAGAGGACATATTCCTTATACGACGTAGGCATCCGATAAGAGAGGATTTATGAAAATTCCACCCCTAAGAGGTTGAAAAGGCGTGGCAAAGTTTGTATGGGAACAAGTTTGTATGGCTTAGCCTGATCAAGAATCTTGGAGCTTTGGGAACAAGCCATTTTTTTGGCTTTATAGTGATTTTTATTTTGAAGTCGTTTGGTAGAAATACCAAACCTTATTTCATTAGTACGCAGTAACAAGTAGTCTTGATTAAATTTTTTGTGACTACCCTCTACGATGTCTGATGTGTCAGAAACATTCTCAAAACCACTGATATAAACTATGAAAATCACTAAGTAACAGCAACTGCCAAGTTGTTCGTACCTTTGTTTGCACTCAAGTCCCTATTTTTAATAAAATAAATAAGAGTTTTTAATGTGGCGACAACACGGCCCTCCTGCGTACGCATCCGTCCGGGAGAGCGTCATGGTGTGGTATTGTTGCTGAGGACAAAGTATTTACAATTAGATTGTATCTATTTCAATATATTTCTTTGCATGGATCATTTTTTTTTTAAAACAGCAACGAGGGCTCTTCCATCTACTATTCCATCGACGGCCAGTAGATAAAGAGCTCCCCGCTTCATTTAGACAATCCCCGGACACTACTAGAACCTTAATGCGTACATAACTGTTCCATCGGCGGTCAGTTATACAGCCAACGTTAAGACTCGAAGTTTACCCTAGGCGATGCCTTTGGCCAACCCTAGTTGCATATCACAACAAGTCTTAACATCTGGCTGTAAGAATTTACTCGTGCGTGTATAACTATTCCATCGGCGGTAAGTTATACAGCCAGCGTCAAGCACCCGAAGCTTCCCCTAGGCGATGCCTTTGGCCAACCCTAGTTGCATATCACAACGGGTCTTAACGTCTGACTTTACAGGAGTAAATTCCGCATATAGGTTACACAGTATTGTCCGAAGCAAATGTACTAGACTAAATATCATACATATTTTCTTATGTTCTTATTCCTCACTCTTAAGTCTATCATCATACATACTTCTCTCAAATATCAGTCAACAAAATTATGACACAGTCATAATTATGCACTAGACAGATTTCACAAATACAGAAATATAAATACCGGCCAACATCCTGCTCTATCCAATTTCAGGTGGTTTTCATCCAGTTCTGCTAATTAAGTCCAAGGTATCTATATTTAAACACATGTTGTTCTTAATGTTTGATAGCCACTGGTTCGTTTTATGCCTGACCAAGTTGTACTTCCTTTTCCTGTGAAGCTCGGCCTGGCCTGACTTTAAGTGTCTAATAAAACATTAGCACCTAGCAATTGCACTGATAAAAACCAATTCTTTCTTTTTTGTTTGATATCAGCGGAGAACAGGCACTAATAGTATTTTTGCTTAAAGCGTTAATAGACTACTTTTGCGGAACTAGAGAGTATAAATCTACTTTAAAAGCTTTTAACAGGATTGGGGTGTTCAACACACTTTTTGAGACTACTTCATATATCAACAAAAACCAGTTATTAACATCACTTTAAAGGGATATTTAACTATGCTTCATTTTCGATTTTCGTCTTAGTAGGTACCTACTACTAGTACTTTTGATAAACACTTCGAATTAAAGTCCGAATTATTTTATTTTATTTTTATAAAATTCTTAACGTAATAACTCGTAAAACCCATTTTTAACCATTTTGTCATGCAAAAATTAATCCATGCAATCAAAGTATTAACAGGTATGTTTTGTCTGTTTGCACTCAAGTCCCCTATTTTTAATAAAATAAATAAAAGTTTTTAATGTGGCGACAACAGATGTCGGCCACAACGCGGACGAATAGTATAAAATAAGATAATAAGAACCTCCTTTTTTTTTCGTCGGTTAAAAATATAGTAGGGTATTCGGAAAAGGTAAAACATGCGGAGTGGCTCTCTGGAAATAAATAGGCACTTCCTTACATCTCGCTATAAATTTGCTATTGCTATGTCAGGGTCGGCAGTGCTAAGAGTCCAGGAAAACCAGTATTGTTCATGGTTCTAGCATGTTGCACAGTTGATGAATAGCGAGCAAGCAATAGTCGTGCTGCAGTTTCAACTACGTTTATGATCTCTGTATGAGCAAAATGCGGATTATAATATTTTGAGTAATTTATTAAACAAGTAGTTTACAGTGTGTTCAATGGCTGCCAAAGGGGGTTCGCAAACCACATTTTACATAACAATTGTAATACAATGTTGCCATATAATTAAAAAATTAAACAATTATAAAAATCAAAGAATTTGTATGTTCAGAAATTAACTGAACAATCTCTGATCAGCTACTAAAAGTAGCTTGGTGGTATACAACCTGTAACCTATTTGAATAAACTAGGTATTACAAATATAAAGTGTTTTAGGCGCGTGCATACGAACAGACAAAGAAACAGACTCTTCAACTTTGTTATATTGGTATAGAAGTAGTCGTTTATACAGCGCATTAAGTTTCATATAATTATATACTTACCTTAAGATTTTTTTCAATGAGCTAGAGCTACTTATATATATTAAAACTTTTAATATAAATATTCCGAGGGCATGAAGATTAAAATACAGGTTTCAGTAAAATTTTGTGGATACGGTGCCAAATCTCATACTCCCCGGTTTCCATTGTAATCTGTGTTTATTTGCAATATATTATTACTAATACCTTTAAAGCAAAAACTCTTTTTTATATATAAAGTATATATTATGTCACCAAAAACGATTGTATCTAGTTACATAATATATAATTCGGTTTAAATGTGCATCTATACATGTATAACACGTAGGAAACGAATGAAATTCAAAAATGAAAGTCAAGAGACTCCAAGCGTAATTTAATGATAAAAGCAAACATACAATGTAAAAAATTTTACCTACACAAGTTAAAGAATTTTTTTTACCAAAAAATACAAGGTAAGTAATATTAAAAAATTGGAGATCGGTACCTCGAATGAAGTGAGGTAGGTTCTTGAGAGTTGGGAGGCAGACGGAATAAACAAGGAGTGACTTCAAAAGCCCCTGACTATGTAAACAATGGTTATTCATTAAATAAACCCACTGAGTACCACTTGCTCTATAACTTTGTATCTAATTCGATTATACGCTTCTTCGCAAATCAACACTTACATAGATATAATATTTATATGCGTCACAAGGAATATAAAATTCATTTAAGATGTTTGTACTTTTCTAGATAAATTTTCAATTAAATTAGCCTTGGCTGAATGCTAATAACTTTACTTTGACTCTAAATTACTTCTACTAAATACTTGAAATTTAAATATTTGAAGCTAGAGTTCACACATACAATGGTACATTAAAACATCATAGTTCCCCGTGGAAAACAATCTTTAACCACTTTTAACTTTAGAACCGCAACACACTGAATTTTGACTGCGATCTTCTACAGGAAGTGCTCTTTAGTTGAGGGGCTCCAATTTGGCTTGGACGCAAGTTGAACGCTTGTTCCCAATTGAAATGGAAGTACTAGTACACAGGTAGACTCAAACGGCCCTACTCTATTTAGTGAGTCTTTATACATTAATTGGGTTCGCGTACGCCAGTAGTTACTCACGCGTCACCTATTTCATGCATTTAATACCAACGGTTTAAACTTACGAAGTAACCTTATTTATAGGATGAACATTCTTACTTAGATGACAGTTCGATTATTTTCTGTTAAAATTCGCAATCCATTTAAAACCTTAGTGAACGTATAGATTAAGGATAAATTCATTTGGCCTCACCTGCAGACGCACTGGCACTCTGAAAAATAAGGTCATTCGTGCGTAAAAAAAGTTAATATGTCTTCAAAAGGACTTACATCACTAATTCAAAAGAGCACATTAGTACATTCATTTGTGACACCTCTGGGCAAGATCGCCAAAATATTAGCTAAACCCTTTCTACTCGCTATAAAGGCGAGCCATGCGGATTATCGTTTCATGTAAGTTTGGTTTCCACAAGATCGACCGACGTGAGTGAATGGGAACAGTGCTAGTGAGAGACTAGCACTGTTCGCAAGGGTAGAACGGTAGAACTCAACAACTTTTCAAGCTTTACATCGTGTTGTGTGTCAACTCATATGGTGACAAGTTTAAAAAGTTGTGTTGTTGCTACGTTAATGTCCATTATTATTACTATTAGAAACTTTCTATGTACCTTTTACATAAAAAGTAACCGAGGTGTTTAAAGTACATGAAAATACTATTAAATAAACATAATAATATGAGAATAGAACACTAGTAAAGGTATAGAAATGAGCTAATTCTTTTAACGGACAGTTGTATGTATTGTTAATCAAATTAAATCAGAGGACGGTTCCTCTCAGTTAATAGGTGCAATTGAACATTGGCTATACCAAATTCCAAGAAACCCTTGTCTTCTCTTACAAAACTACATCCAAGTGCTTGCCGAATCCCGTAAATCGTGGGGGATGCGCATCCTCCACGATTTTACGCACGAGTTAAAAGAGATAAACTAGGCTCTGCCTAGTTTGGGATCAGACGGCCGTGTGTGAGATGTGTCTCAAGTTATTATTCTCTTTATGCATCTAAAACCATATACATTACACTTTTAAATATGTACATAATAAATAAATAGGTATTTAAAAATATAATTCATAAGAGAATAAGTGTTTTGGTTTGATTATCTAATTTAGTTATTGGAATAAGTTTTGGTTTAATAATTATTTATTGTGTAAGCATTAACAAAAATACAACTAGTGTAAGAGCGGATAACCCCGAACACCATCGTAGGCATACAAATTAAAGAAATAAAGATGTCTAATATTGACACAGTTACTATATTATACTTATAAGGTTAAGGTTATATACACTATATAACCTTTCGCGGTAGAAGCGGTGCGTTGCGACTTGCGATACTTGTTTTTTTTATAAACCCAAGTCTTGCAAGTCGCATTGCAACATGTTATGATATGATGATTCTTTGGCATATGGCATTTGACATTGATTGGCAATTTTATAGAAATAATACTATTTATTCCTAAAATAAAAGTATTATTTGTGTTCAAGATTCGCGTCGATTGTAATAATCGAGTGGGGTTTCCAAACCACAATCTTTTAATTACAAGTTTGATGACGTAACCCGGAAATATATCACGTACGGATCAAACTCACAGCACTCAATGCAAGCGAAATGACATCTTAACGCTACAGGCGTACAACACTATCCGAACACTCGTCAGAATTATCTATATGTCGACATACTCGACATGTTATGTATCACAATGATTACATCTTTACTTTGGCTTCTGAATCTACAGCCATGATATGTTGATAAAGAAAGTCTTGGTATTAGATAAAATATTTTCAATATTGAAAATGTCTTATTGTTTACTACGATTCTCACACAATTCTCAAACGAATGGCTTATTGTACCGAGCCAATGCTAGTCTATCATAATAAAATAAGTATTTTTTAAGTTAATCGATTTTATTGTAAATAAACAATAACGAATGGCTGTACCAATATACTAAAAGCTAAAAAATAATTCGGATATAAGGGCTCAGCGTAATCTGAGTAAATATGTTATAACAAAATAGGAAGTTTTATTACAAGCTTTTAGTTTTTTATTTAGTTATTTATTTAGGGAGGGAGGGAGGGAGGGAGAGAGAGAGAGAGACTCCAGTCGTGCGTCGGAGCTGACACACACATTTTTTTTTTTTATAAAAAGGCACATACTAAACTGTGCTTAAATGAAGTTGTAAGCACAGTTGACCTACCAGACGCTTCGCACCTAGCGGTATGACGTGTCAGGTTTAGCTAAAAAATACTAACACTATGCTTGAAGAAATGCGAGAAAGGCGTGAAAATACCTTTAATAAGTATAATATTTTAATGATAGCTTTAATACTTTTAAAGTAAACTAAAGAGTTAGTTATTAGTGAAATACGGAGCTTGCGCACGTTCTTTTCACTCTCGCGAGTGTGTGCAGGGTGTGGAATACGTAGCTAAGACTCTAATACTACTAATACGCTCCTTTGTGGTAAGTACGCTTTACATTGCAGCTTTTCTATCAAACTATTACAACATAGTTTCACAGGAACATTCATTGTATATTCTGGTTTATTATTACAATGGTACACGTAAGGTATGTGGAACTATCGAGAACCACTATTTGAAGCGTTTTTTTTTGTAGAAGGTAGTGTAAATATGTATATAGTATATTTGATATAAGACTTTAACTATGTAAACCAAGCTTATAAACGACGATGTGCTCACGAATAGGGAACTACATAGTCTTGAGCATCGTCGTAAAGCAGCCTGCTTATCGGTGGTGAGACTGTGAAAGCTCTCTTCGACCCTCACCATTCCTTCATCGGACTACTAGGCGCAGACAGATGCTTTGGCAGCTCCTTTTTGGTTCTAGTCGCCAAAGTCTGGAATGAATTGATTATAATCCTGGAACGTTCAAGTATAGAGTAAATAAGTTTCTCTATGATAGGCGTGTAGCATCTTCGTCTTCATGGTCACTTTGCATCAGGTCTGTAGGAAACAAACGCCTATTCTATTACACAACAAAAATTTAAAAGTCAATTGTAACCTACTTCTAGTTGTCATATTGAAATTAAACTTTATATAATACGGATATTTAATACGGATGACAATACTATAACTTAGCATCTTGGAGCTGATTCGATGATGGATCCAGGAGGTAAATAGTTTAAATCTCCAGTGGCTATTGATAAACCCCTCAAGGTTTCGCTCATTTTGACGAGTTCAACAGATTGGGCTTATTAACGATAATAATAATAATATCCTGCCTTTGGAGCCCTAACCACCGGTGTCTTGGTCCTTGTACCCGATGTCGGTGGTATACTATTTTTTATATTTTTAAATATATATTTTGTTTTATAGGTACGTATTTAAAAATGTAATTAATAAGTTTTATGTTGAATAAAAAGAATAATAATAATAACCTCACACACGGCCGTCTGATCACAAACTAGCAGAGCCTGTATTATAGTAACCAGACTGCTGATAAACATACTTATATATTTCTAAATACATACATATTATAGATAAATTAAACCCAGACACAGAACAAATTATCGTGCTCAGCACACAATTATTTGTCCTGGGTGGGAATCGAACCCACGACCTCTTTAGCAGTCAGGGCACAGATAAGATAATAGTTACTTCGTACTTGGTCAGGGTCACTAACCACTAGACCAACAGGCCAGTCGATGGTCTGATGATGGAGCCAGTGGAACTCTTTTTTACCTCTTAATTTTGTTCGCTATCAAAGCGAGTTTTTTATGTACACATATTGCCCCTACCTCCAGTTAACAAACTATAACGTAAGTGAATTTTTAATATTCAAAATTAAACATTTTGACAGTTGATACGATGAAAGTAAAAATTGTAGTAAAAAGAACTGTCTATTGGTGCCGATTCTATTGTACACTCGACTAAACTAAAACCTGACTTAATTTCTTCATATGAAATCAACCTTGTATTTTTCGTAATAACGTCCATTTGTTACTGGCATCTATTTCTCAGCGCCACTAAATTTCACTAAAACCTGTCAACGTATACTCAACTTTATTTCCACGCTGCGAGAGTCCCGATTTCTTCAAATGCCGTATAATTGCCACGCAGCGATAGTCCCTAAATATTTAAATGCCGTATAAAAACTTGTTCAAAACGAACTAATATGACGTTATTTTAATCGACACCTACGAAGACGCTTACTAAAAACACAGAGCAAAACAAGGCATTCAACGGATAGCGGCTCTCGCTACGTGGTATTAAAGTTTATTTAAGCGTATCAGATTTTAGTCGACAAATAAATTGCTTATTTTGATAGCGACATATGTTACCTACTTGTTTCAATTTGAAATAAGACCTTGTTTCGAAGTGCACAAGGTTTACATCTTATATGAAGAAAATTTGGTGAAAATTATTTTAGCGAGTGAAATAACAGAATTGGGACCATTTTATAGCAGACCCTCCTGATAATATGGTTCTTAACAGTTCTTATCTAACTTAACCTTAATTTGAAATAAAATACTTTTGGATCCTTTGTCATTTTCTCTTCCTCTAGAGGCTTTATAAGTATTTGTTAATAAGATTATTTCTGATCTGCGTTACATAATATTGAATGACATAATAATATGACAATAATAATCATCAGCCAACAAGGCACACGAGTATGTAAGCGACATCATATCGGAAGCATGGTTTATCATAAATCGTACACGACCAACACCCATAGCTATCACGAGGCATCGTCAAGAGTGTTCACAATCACATTTATAATCGGGATGAAAGCAAAAATTTTGGAAGTGAAAACTTCTTAAGGCACGTTGGGCACTTTTGAACTCGCGTGACCGTCACGCTCAGATATATGTGTGTGTGTGTGTGTGTGTGTGTGTTTTCACTTCAAAATCAAAATCAAACTTGTCGTTCCTGAGCGTGAGATGCAATAAAAGTAGCTTAAGCTATTCGATTTCTCGATTTTTCTAGAAACAGAAACGCACGTATGACTATAAAGAAATTAACAAGTGACTATTTTGATTGAGTCTATAAAAAGGAATACGGAAAAATGTTGTAATTAAAGTGCGTCAACTTTAACAGCTGTATAAATGGCGATTTTAACGCGCCTTTTCAAAGAACTAAATAAAGGAAAAGTGTAAAAAAAATTCAAAAGTGAACACCATTTCCTTCTAAACATTTATTTTTTTCGTTTTCGTCTTTTGTTTTCGTGAATTTTTTTAAAGTGATTCATGGTATGACAAATGAATCAAGTCTGGTCTTCGGCGATAACAAAAATCTTCTATGATATATTCGACATTGTGACGTGTAAGTAAACAATTGATTGTGTCAACGAATTGAGATATTTAAGTCAAAAGAGGAGAAAAGCGTTGGCTTGTAAAAACTTGAGATTTGGTGATTGAAAGGGATTTTCAGCTTCCTTTTCAGTGCTAGCATATAAATAGGAATATTTTGAAATTAAAGAGAATGTATATGTAGATATATGAGGTTAAACAATCTTCTACGTAGCTAGTTTATGGCTTACACTTTCTTACACTTACCCGTCAGTCGAGCGTAAATATTAAAGAACTTTGAATTTTTGAAGTTCATAAGGCTTAATCTATACTAATATTATAAAGCTGAAGATTTGTTTGTTAGTTTGGCTGATCCAATCGCGCTAATCTAAGGAACTACTGGTTCGAATTGAAAAATTATTTTAGTGTTGGATAGCCCATTTCTCGAGGAGGCTATAAGTTATGCTACAACAATGAAAAATGTTGAAAAAACGGGGAAAATTTACAAACGACGACGAAGTTGCGCGGTCAGCTAGTGTGATATAAATAATTGTCACTCAATACTTGGGATGTGAGTTTAATTTTAAAAACCTCTCTAATGTTTTATTTTTAATAAAAATATATATTTATATAGCTATTTATATCGGCTATATAATATAAGGTTCAAAAATAAAAGAACACTTTTTGTAATTCATTATAATTGTATATTATGTATAACATGGAATAAAATTTGTACCAATTAATTTCATTTAATAGAGAAGTATTTATAATTTTACATACATCATGTGTTTATTTGTACCTACTTGTTGAGGAAAAAAAATTACTACAAACCATTAATAATTAAAACAAATTAATAAAGTATGAAATAGGTACCTTTTTTTTTGTCGTGTGGAAACCCCCACGTGTCATCACCTCACCGGAGCTAACGGTAAAGTGGTATGTCGGAATCGAACCGACTAAAACCTCACGATGTTCCGTCACAAGTGGGTCTGTTGCAGAGGATCCGGGTATACCCTAAGAAGAAAGCCTCCGGGAACCCCTGCAGACCTCGGCCGCCTGCAAAATGTATGAAATACCAAGTACATTCACTGGTACTATCGCGGTTGTAAAATGTCTATTTATAAAACTTTTTAAAATCATAGACAATATTTAGTTCAGAGTGAATATAAATTATTGCTGGAACGCAGGATTCTTCTTGTGAAGAAACTCCCAATTCATAGTGCATAAGTGTCTGTCTAATTTCCCACCTCAGTTACGACTTTAAAGTAAATCCTAACTCACTTATTAATCACTGTGTTTTCCTAGGGATTTATTCAAGTTAACTTTGCCCAATACGAAACCTGTGTAAATCATCCTGCAATTGGAAAAATAAAAATAAACTTTGTAAATGTTTTCATGAATTTCTCATACACTACAATACGATTTTGTAAGGTTGCTTAAGTCTTTTGATAATATTGAGTACCAACATAATTTCACTGATTCTAGAACATTCGGTAAAGGTAGAATTGAGGAGGGCTTGTGCAATCGTTATAATCCCACTAATATTATAAATGTGAAAGTTTAGGTGGATGGATGGATGTTTGTTACTCTTTCACGCAAAAATCACAGAACAGATTGCGATGAAACTTGGTATGTAGATAGCTGGAGACCAGGATTAACGCATCCTGATATTCCCACGGGATCGGGACTTACGCGGGTGAAACCGCGGGGCGCTGCTAGTCGTTTATAAATCTGCAGTTTAAATATGAGAAAATATATCAATTTAAATTAATAGGTAAAGGTCTTATAATTCAGTACGTAATATATGATGTCATGACGCCTCCGCAACCGCAACTAATTGATAAATGTTTTAACCAAGAAACTGAAAAGTTGATTTATTTTTGTTTTAAAAGTAAATAGATGCTCAGAGACCAAAATTCGACCAGAATTCTTGAAAACCTGTTTCCATTAATTTTTTTAATTTCTCATTAATATACAAAAAACAAAAAAAAATATTTGTGTACACTATGAACAAAAAAAATATTTATATACACTATAAACAAAAAAAATCCGTTGACTTTAACCGAACTAAGCCCGGTTATTTTGAGCGTTTTAAAACATAATTTATAAGTATTTAATGCAGAGCTAAATCCTACTAGCTCAACTGTTGTCGCCACATCAAAAACTCTTATTTATTTAACTCTTATTAAAAACAGGGCCAAACTATGATAGATGATAAGTATGATAACACAGTTCACTATTTAATAAAAATAAGTTAATAGACATTATTTTGACTGGTTATACCGGTAACGCAATACTATTGGTTGATTGATAAATATTAACGAATAGTGGGATTATAAAAGGGTAGAAATAAGTGGAAAACGATTGACTAGAGTGCAAACAGAGGTACGAACAACTTGGCAGTTACTGTTAGTTAGTGATTTTCAGTTTTTATCAGTGGTTGTGAGATTGTTTCTTACACAACAAACATGTACTTTTGTTTTTGTTAAACCGTCTACGAAATTAATAACTAAATCTGGCATTGAAATACACAATTTAAAAACTATATTGCAAAATATGAGAGAAGGTGTACAAATTAAATTGAACTTGGTTAATTTTGTATAAGCATACCCTTTTACCTGCTAATACTTTCAAAGAAAAAATATCCGAGCTCCAGTTGCTTTGATGGCAGAGGACGTATAAACGCAGACTTGTTTATAAGTTACACAACTTTGCAATTTGTTTCTGTATTTTTTATTACTTTCATGTATTGATAGGAACAAGTTAATTTACGCAGGTTAGGTAATGAAGGCAAATTGTATTTAATAACTAACGTAGTAAAGTTACCTACTTAAAACTGGTTTTAAACTAAGAGTAAAAAAGTAAAGTAGTTCAAACAAACTTGAAAAAACCATCACTCCAAATTAATAAACGTAGTATTCGCCGTTTTTTAGACAGTTGAATAACATATATGTGTATTAATTTTTTTTACAGAATAATAATAATAATCGCTGTATTTCCAAAGTCAAGACAAGCTGAGTAGGGTACCCTGGTTCCCAAACTTACCTTACGTTTGTTGGGAGTCAGTGTTTGTGCCATCGTCGTAGTTGGTATGTGTCGAAGAAACATTAGATAATATAATTACATAGCTTATATACTTTTTGTGCGTGCGTGCGCGCGTGCGTGCGTGCGTGCGTGCGTGCGTGTGAGCGTGCGTGTGTGCGTGCGTGCGTGCGTGCGTGCGTGCGCGTGCGTGCGTGCGTGTGTGCGTACGTGCGTGCGTGGGTGCGTGCGTGCGTGCGTGCGTGCGTGCGCGTGCGTGCGTGCGTGTGTGCGTACGTGCGTGTGTGCGTGTGTGCGTGTGTGCGTGTGTGCGTGTGTGTGTGTGTGTGTGTGTGATGGTGTCTTTATGTCAATTCGGATCTTTGGCTGAGTTCGGTTGCATCGGTTGAGTAGTAAGTGTGGATAGTAAATAAATAAATAAAAAAATTGAACTAGCTGGTAACACAGATATTATTCTATGATTGCCGAGTCACCTCCTTTGTGAATAAGATATATACTAAACCTATCAGCGACTTAAAACATCTTACTTGATCGCAACGAAAGCGATGATTCTTGTTACACCGGGCCCGAGCTGGGCCCGCAAAAGCGTAGGGTCCCGTACGAGTTCTCGTTTCGAGGTCCCGTATGAGTTTGTGAAACATCGATTATAAGTATATCTTCCACGGAGTCTTCACTCTCAGGCTGATAGTACCAGTGATAACATTTTAAAGTTAATCTAGATTTGAAAACGAAGCATCAAAAAAGTCTAAGCAACATTATATACGGTTTCGAACTTTGAACGATTTTTACTATTGTAAAATATTTATATTTCTTTTATAAGTATCTCAGCATTCTTTGATGCATTAGTGACTAAAGCATCAAAATCCCTCATTCAATTGTTCATTTAATCACAATAATTAACAATATGTGTACCGTAACATACGTAGTATAAAATAAACTTAAAACGATATTAAACTTTTCATGAGTTATAAAATTAAATAACGAGATTTTTAATTATTTGTTAATTCAATACAAAGTGTGACCGCCGTTTTAAACTTGTCCGCAATGATTTTTCATTGAATTTATAAGATTGTTTAACTGATCCAGCAGCAATTGCTCCCAATGGACACTACGTCCAGGTTCTCTAGAGCAGGTCTCTGGAGCATGTCCCATGCGTGCTCGATGGGATTGAAGTCTGGCGATTGTGCAGGCCACGGCAATACCCGGATGTTTTCAATTGCCAAGTACTCTCTGGTCCTCCAACCTGTGAACGAACGCGCATTGTCGTGCATCAGCGTAAAATCTATTTTTTCATAATACCCGCCCATGCCATCACTGTGGAGCCACTGTAAGGGTGCACTTGTAGTCAGTTGTATGTATCGGTCCTGTCGAGCAGTTGTACTCCATCCATGTCCTGGGTGCTGTTCAGCAGGATCCCCTTTATTAACATAACGCTGCCAAAGACGACAAATCACGCTCCTATTGACACCAAAAAGCCGAGATACCTGGGACTGATTTCTTCCTGCTTGTACCATTCCTACAGCTCTCTGCATTTCATCAGCAGTCAAATGGTGTCGCTCCATGACTAAAAAATTACTCATCTATCAATTTTTTTATAAACTGTATACTTATAGCTCATTATCAAGCAACGAAAATACATGAAATAGGGAAAAAATAAATAAACTTTTATTTTAATGAACACAAAACACAATGGAAATGTTTATATTTTTAAAATCAGCTATATGTTTCCGAGAACAAAATAGATTGTTTACCAATCTACTTTGCTAAGAAAAAAATAAAATATCAAAGAAAAAAAATAAAATAACATGCAGTTTTTGTAAATGATGCGTGTTTTGATAATATAAAGATTTGATAAGTATCGATATAGAGGCGTAGGTTATACATAATATGTTGGGAACTTCAACTGTTTACGCAAAAAATGTGACAATTGTAGAATTTTATCTTAACCATAAAGAATTATTATTTATATTAAATAGGTTACACCGACAACAAACAAAAGCATTACAATATTATGTGGCAATCTTAGTGACATCTTAGCACTTGTTTCTCTTTACGCACAACGCAACTCGCGTTGTAGTGTATTTTGTTGATATTCTTCTCCGGGGTCGTACTCTGGACAATTCCTGGGTGAGCGATGCTTTCTTAGGAACTTCCATTAATTAGTTGTTCAAGCTTTGCATTTTTCTAAGTACGTGTAGAGTTGTTTCTTATGTTTTCTCTGAATACAACTTAGCCTTATTCAAGCTTGTATAGTTGGAAGGCTTTGAAGAAGAACTGTGGGATGCACTTTTAATTTAAGTTAGTATGGTATCTTGAATAGGTCAGACATAAACTAAATATAGGAAGACCTCTATATTTAATTTCAAAAGATATGCATCTTAATTAAAACTGGTAAAAAAGGCTTATATATTTATTGCCAAGGTAGCCCCCGTCACGAGCCAGTTCATGGTTTAGTACCACGTTCTCAAACGATGATAAGCATTGAAGTAGCTTATGATGGAATACGCTGTTATCTCGCATACCTGAACCACAGATTACTCAGTAGTTACTACGTACCTAAACTCACTCACTGTGTAAACCGCTGTCGAGAAATGTCGAGTATACTCCACTTTTCACCTTTTATACTCCCGAAGCGATCCGTATAGGCAATACAAGGAGTATCCTTAATTGCCTTTCTTCCTTATCTAACTTCCCCTTCCAATTTTCCCTTTAAGCCCGGTGTAGGACAATAGGCTTGCTACTTATGTGGGACCAAATTATATTTGGCAAAATGTGGGTGTTTAATGAGCCTCTCCCTACCCCTTCGGGGATACAGACGTGGGTGTATTGTGCATGTGTATGTAATCAGGTACCAAGATTACTGATAATAACAGACAGATGTTCCTACTATCAAATCACCTGACAAAATGGTACCTAAAACATACGTTTCGTGAATATTTGCCAATGTTGTATTCTTGTTGACCGTCTTATCAATAATAAAGAAATAAATCTCAATATGTTGTTACCAAGCGATATAAAACAGATGAGATAAAATACATAGTGTGGTTTTGACAAGACAAAATGAATCGGTGGAATATTCTATTGTGAAGGGACTCGCATGATTTTGTACAACATTAATTTATTAACACGTGACTAGAAATACCTAGAATATATTTTACTGACACATGGATAAGAAAAGTACATACATATATAATTTGTATACATCTAAAATTGTATATACTTATTAGCATATGCATTGTATTGATTGTTAATGTTATTCCGTGTAGTTTCGAGCGGTGGAAATAAGGTGGAAAAAATTAATAGCAGCATGAAAACTGTTGGAAAGGTAAGAAAATATACCAATAGGAACAATAAGTTAAAATCGATCCCGGCTTACGAGGGTGAAATGGGGTGATTAAAATTTTTAGATTAATCATTTATTAGAAATAAGTATTTTATTTTACGTCTTAATTTTTTTAAGGATGTAAACTGCAAATTTTAATAAATAGGGTAAATTTTACGCAATGATTGAAATATCAACTTAATAAAATTAAGTTTTTTCAGCTTTTCACGTTTACTGGCAAATTTTTCTACAGTACGGTTTTTTTTTACACCATCTCAAAGTTTAAACAAAGCTTTTTTTTAAACTATTTCCATAACGTAAGCAATAGCATTTCCATTTGTCGGACAATTTGAAATTATGTGAAAAAATGGTTGAAACAAAAGTTGTAGACAGATCTTTTTATTTTACTATCTACTTTGTTTATAGTAGTTAAATGTTCACATTTAACTTTTTTCGATAGGAGGTCGTGAAAAAACATGTTCCACCCGTAAAAGTTCACCCCATTTCACCCTCGTATTTCGGATCAACTTCAATTTATGTTTATGTTGGTTTCGCTATATTTTCTTACCTTTCCAACAGTTTTCATGCTGTTAAATTTTTTTTTTGGGTTTTTGTCTCTTAATATAATATAATAATCTTTATTAACACAATAGAACGATATACAGTTAACAAAAATAATTTTAGTTTAACATTTTTGATAAATCAAAATTAGTATAATGTAATTACACGGTACAATGCAACAGGTTAGTGAAGAAAATATTAACAAATGTTATAAACTCTGTCTCTTACACTAGGGCGACCTGTATAAAAAGTCTTTAAAAGCTATCTGCACTGGCACTAATAATACATGTGCATAATGAGTTACAAAAAGGCGTGCTCATATTTTCAATTTTATACCACAAAGTCAATTACAGTTAATGAAAACAATGAATTGGTATATAAAATTTCAACCAAATTAAATATTCAAATGTCAGTAATTAGATCAATAACCAAATACAAAAAACAATTGAATTCCATTAAATTTCAGCTCGTTTTCATTACACTTCTCATACATTTAGTTTAAAAATTTATCAATCTTCAATTCTAAAAACATTTTAAGTAATTCGAAGGCAACCTCGCTTGCTTATTTAGGATCAAGTAGTTTGAACAAACTAGGCAGAGTGACTGGTTACTTTAGATTCTAACTCAATAGGCAATCGCAAAGCTACTTAATTAAGAAATTAGGTTGACTTAGTTTATTTTTAATTAGCTTTTGATGGAATGAATTTTTCGCAGATTAGTTTACAAAAAGGATCACTTAACGATAACGTTTCTAAAGAATTTCTAGAATTTCAGAAAGGTGTGATCATACTGTTGGTTTGTATCGTAGACCCTGTAAATAACGTAAACCGATAACAACTATAATTTTGTATTTAAACGGGAATTAACGCGATCACGAAAAGGTATTACATACCTCTGAATTGCCTGACGTTTCGACCAGTGTCACAGGCTGACGTGACCACGGCCAGTGCAGTAATACCTTTTCATGATCGCGTTAATTCCCGTTTAAATACAAAGTTATATCATAGAACGCGAAAGTTTAAAAAAAAAACGCTGACAATTGTTTAAAAATTCTTTTTTCGATTTTTAATATAGAAATCTTGTTTTGTAACTGACAAATTGAACTTTGAGAATTGACTAATAAAGTTCATATTTCGTAAGAGAGAGGGCTGATATGAATGAAACTATGCGTACTTAACACCAAGGATATTGATGGAATGTCCAGATGCTTCTGAAAATGTCAGCATAAATAAATAAAAAAACAAAACCATTGAAATTGGCATGATAATTATGTATACGTTATTAAGAAGAGTGCACCTAGACTAGGAAAAGTAGTTTCCAAAGATTTTTTTAATTTTTTTCAATATTATTTTTTTTTTCAATATAAATTAACTATTTGTCGGTTACACATAACGTTCCTAAAATTTCATCACACCTTTCTGTAATAACCACATCAAAGGGCTTATTATCTAACATAGACGGAGACGAAACCATAGAGCGATTTAGGCTCACCGCGGCAATTATCTCGTGCATAAATAATCAATAAACATAGTTCAAACAAAATACTCAGACACAAATAAATTAATTACTTTTCTCGAGAAAATAAATCGGTATCTGAATCGGTTATTTTATTGTGACTCCATTCTGTCCGACCACAATCTTTGGAATTTTCATATCGCTGTGTTATCAGGAACCGATGCTAATATTTACTACGATTGACTTTGAATGTTTCATCAGTATATCAATAGATATACCTCATTTTCTCATCATGGTCCTAACCCATGACTCAGAATTGACTGTCATATAGATTATATTCATCTATTTCGAAAAAGACGTGATGTCTAATTTTATTGATATTTTTTTAAATTAAAATACAAGTAAGGATATGTGACATACACGTTTTAAAATAATGAAGGTATTTTGTTTGATACAATTGTGGAGGGAAATGACAAAAAAATTTAAATTAGGAAATAGAATACTTAGAAGTGAAATGTGATGTTCGGACACTTATGATATTTTTTTTTGTATAATTTTTACTGGATGTAACTGCACAACCAGGCATTTTTGAATAGCGGCTCTAGAATTACGTCAGCGGCGAACGTTCACTCGCGTATGACGAGTGAGTCGCTTGTATTTGTATTAGTCGCTAGTATTTTTTGGCTTCAGTTTTGGGGCGCGGATTAGGCATCTGGACCTATATATAATCTAAGTACTTAATATTAACCCGCCAACGTTCGTTAAACTAAAAATATGGGCAGTCATGGGACTGTCGACAGAAGTGAAAACTTAAACGAAACGACGAACTTGAAACGTCACATTAGCAGGTTGGTGACATTAATTAATAAGGAGCTGACCGAACTCAATGTTTAGATTAGCGCCCTCTAGTGGATCTATATTTGCATTATTAGCGTGACGGTCAAGAGTTCAGTGCTTTTTCCCCATAGCAAAAGTGCACAAACGTGCCTAAAGAAGTTTTCACTTAAAAAGAAAACTACGATTATAGCAACCTTTATGGAAGCGGAACCTTTATGCACTTGATTTCTTTTCATTTAGTAGTTATTTAGTAAGGTATAGTGACTTGTTTTTTGACATTTCCCTCAACAATTGTATCAAGTAAAACACCTTCATTGTTTTGAAATGTGTATGTCACACATCATTATTTTTATTTCATTAAAAAAAATATCAATTAAAACAATTATCAATAAAATTAGACTATTAGAATATTAGGAAATTATATTAGAATTTCAATTCACTCGCCCATCGACTCTGTGGTATAAACCCCTTAATAAAATTTGTGCCTTTTTTTTCAAAAAAACTGTTTTATATCATATACTTTGTAATTTCATAAGGTTGAAGTGGGTTTAACTTTTTAAAGATTATCTTAATTACTATCTTTTCCTTTTACTAAAGTAAATCCGCTCCGCGCGAATGTCAGCTAAAACGGAGATCAAGCCTTGTCTACAGTTCTACTTAACCATTTGCATGAAACTTACAGAAATATTAGAGTTACATTATATAATGTACATATTGCCCTTAACTACAATAGTTGACTAAACTGACTACGTTTTAGGGTTTCGTTCGTCAAAAGGTAAAAAGGAACCCTTATAGTATCACTTTGATGTTCGTCTGTCTGTTTGTGAAGACCCAAGTAAAGGAAAAAATCTGAAAGTCGTTGTTATATCTGTCCGTCTGTGTGTCAAGACCCTTTTTCTCAAGAACCCGTGGACGCATCAAGTTAAATTTAACATCAATTATTATTTATGTCTGCGGTTTCTTGAGGCTGTATCGAAAGATACGGCCATTGAAGTGTTAGATTTGAACATTTTGCAGGTAAAATCAATAGGATACTTCCCATTGACCTAGAACCCTAAAATTTGGTTTATTTGTTTTTATATCACAAAAAAACTTTTTTTTTTAACGTTGACATTGTCGTAAATCGATGTACGAGAAAGTATTTTTAAAACTGCAACGTTAAGTTGAATGGATTCCCGAGATGGACATACTGCACTGTACGTATGTACTCGCGTACCGAAGGTTCCATAAGCAAAAAAAACTTGTATGTACGAAATACAAGTTTTTTTGCTTACGGAACCTTCGGTACGCGAGTCAGACTCGCACTTGTTCGTTTTCTTAAATATATTTTTAATGTTTACACCGTTTTTTACAGTTCCATAATC
Organism: Callimorpha dominula; assembly: GCA_949752705.1. Taxonomy (NCBI): domain Eukaryota; kingdom Metazoa; phylum Arthropoda; class Insecta; order Lepidoptera; family Erebidae; genus Callimorpha; species Callimorpha dominula. Next base: position 16,420,606 of record OX457003.1, read on the forward strand.
TTTAAAGACTGAACTGTTTCTATCGTACCTACTTTTATGCGATTAAAAATATTTCTATAATACAGAAATATTTAATATTTTTTTTATGTGCAAACGAGCACACGGGTCACCTGATAGTAAGTGACTCGCTGCCCATGGGTACCTGCAACTCAAGAGTCACAAGTGCGGTGCCAGCTTTTAAGGTAGGAGTAGGGGGAGGGTAGAGGAGTAGAGGGGGGAGAGAGGAAGAGGGGGAGAAGGAAGGGTTAGGGCGTCTGGTAACCTCACTCACTCGGCGAAGACCGGCGAAACCAGCAATGCTTCACTGCCGGTTTTCTATGACGCCGTGGTTTGCACTCCGATTGTACCGGCCCATCCATGCCGAACGAAGCATGGCCCTCCCACTATAATAATAATATATTATTAAAAGAATTAAAGAAATATTTTTATTTTGTCTATCAATACAAAAACCATTGAACAAGTTTTTAACTCAAGAAATTAAAAAAGTCAAGAAGTACCTAAAAACACTAAAACACACTTTTACTTTACTTTTACAAAATACATAAAATAACTAACTTTAAAAAAACAGGAGACCAAATCCAACAGTTGAAAGATAATTAAATTTGAAACATAGAAGCATATAAATTGTTTAAATAGTGGGAAGTAACAAGAAACGCCTTATAGAGATTCATTTGTAGAACTAATAATAAAATTACTTGTTAAATAAATAACAAGTAAATCACTCGGAGTGCTTTCATAACTAATGGGTCAGACCCGGCCCGGTGGGGGAAACTTTATCAAAACTAAAGTAGTCTTGGAAACATGGAGTCAGAAGATTTAAGCGCGATGACCGCCTGTACAGAGCTCGGAAAGATGCTGAGCTGACCATTATATACAAATACTCAATTTATTGAGAATCTCTCGGATAAATGCAGAAGAACGCGAATGTGTTGCAAGTACTCTGACGTATTACAATCACCTGATGAACCTCTTATGTTTTCATTCGCTACCTAGATATAAATCAATACTACCAGTCCCCTCCTATACACATATGAAGTATTGGGACTATATATCATGTGTGTATAGTAGGGGAACTGGTAGTTTTCTTCCCTGCCACGGTTTTCCCGAGGGACTACAGTATGTGGTTCTCCAAGAAAGGGGTTTTTAAAGGGTCGGCAACGCGTAGGTAAGTCCCCTGAAATTACAAGCGGCTACGGTAACCGCGTACCTGCAGGCAGGCCGTATGCTTGTACAAAAAAAATACTGCAGGCGTGTCATGTCAGACTTCTCAAAATTTGCTAAATCACTTACACCACTTCTCAACGAACAACAGCTTAGCTTCGAAACTTTAAACATTAAACTTACAGAAGCGCCTAGTCTATCTTACCCAGAAAAACCTTTCTTGCTAAATCTACGTCTTACGTCTACGTCCGTCTTTTCCGTCCGACGAACTAGATCCATACTATATTACTTACCTATAGACTTACAACACTATTCATCCACTGGAGAAACTCAGCAACTTGAAAACAATACCACCTTAACACAACTAATATAAGACCTACCTAATATCGAACCCCTTGGTCTAGTGTCAAGGTGTTCACCTCCAGCCATACCTGTGGATCAACCTGTGGATGTGGACAAACCTCACCTCATCCAACTACTCCCAGCATACAAATAAAAAAAAAATCCAAATAACGTACCCGAAACTCAAGCAACTCCAACCTGGACTCCTTGCGTTAACACTAATTTAACTACTAATGACTACAGAACTTTTCTTAAACAAATTGCTGATAAAAGTAAAATATTAACAACCACGATTAATCGAACACAACGAAAGCCTGTTAAAAATTCCCTGTAAATTTATATTTTCTCGTGGTAGAGCCATGCTTCGGTACCTGCACGGGCCGGCTCGACCGGAGTGATACCACGGCCTCACAGAAAACCGACAGTGGAGCGACGCATTGCTTTTGAGGTTACCGGTAGCCCTAATCCTTCCCTCTCCGCCTCTTCCTTTCTCTCCCCCTCTTCCCCCCTGAAAGGCTAGCAATGCACTTGTGACTCTTGAGTTGCAGGTGCCCATGAGCGGCGGTAGTCATTTACCATCAGGTAACCTGCCTGCTCGTTTGCCATCTATACCATAAAAATAAAAAAGTAAATATTCTCGAAGCATTATGTAACTTGGAGAATTCAGCAAAACTCTTGAACCAAGATTATGGTTAATTTAGTGAATAGGTGTCTATTCACTAAATTAACCCTAATTTACGTTAAATTAATTATTTACGTTTCATAATTTATACACTAAAGTACATTTCTTTGATATAACGATATACCAAGAAATATTCGAAACCTTAAAAACAGGTACACAATCATTTAATGTTTGGAAAACAAACTGAAAAATAACTGTTTCTGAAGTCCGTGACCCATTCGAAAGACATAACTTTATAAAAATATACAATATTCTAAACTACCTCTTTCATAACACAAATATACAAGTACCACACTACCAAGTTTACCACAATAATATAACGTATCCTTCACCATCCGAGGTGAAAAAACTACTAAGAATCTAAAATGAAAAAATGCGGGCCATGCCAAAAAAATAAAACCTTACAAAGATTTACCTCCAGCTATGACCAGCTCATTCACATTAGACCTCGTAGGACACCGCCTGGAATCCGGACCTGCAGAACTAAAATTCATATTAACATATCAAGACGACTTTTCACAATTCTCTGCGAGGAAACATGTGAATGCTATTACACTTTATTTCTATATTTGGTATCACGAAACTAATCCTCACACTTTCAAACAATAAAACAGCTATAGTCTACTCCATACCGACGAATATCTATAATCATTTGTTAATGAATAATAATTCAATCAAATTAAACATAAAAAGGGGGTGAACGTTGCATCAAGATTGGCGTTTTTGCTTTTTGGTATGTTATTTACGATTTTAAATCCAAGTTTTCGACAAGCTGTGACAGGCGTTCAGCCTTGTCATAGACGCTTGGTCAGCTGTTTTTTCCAAGTGAAAGACTGGACCTGTTAGAAAATTCAGTGTACTCCAAACTCTCGTAATTGACGTTTGCCTAAGGATCCCTTCAGACTAATTAAGTGTTTTAATAATATATATTAATTATTAAAAATCTTTTTTTTAAACGTAATCTGAAATGTTAACAGTATGTTTAATTATTAAGCTCGCTCTACAGACCTCATTAGATTCGTCGCAGTTGTGGAAGTGTCAAAGAGCATATTTTAAGTGTATATATTTCGCTTTTTAGTTTGTATTCTTAACGCAGTCGGGTTTTTGTTTCTTTTATTTATTGTTTATTACCTGCAAACTCTAAAGTCTCTCTGAGAACGAACGAACGAAAGAACTCTGAGTCATAGGGAACGTGGCCCCCTCTTCTGCCCGAAATAATATAAACGTTATCGCTTTAGTTGCCCAGGGAACACTGTACAATAGTTAGCGATGAATGGTCGATATTCTAAGTGACTGTCTTTTAAACTTAAACTTTGCCTGAATATTTAAGGAGACAATTAACATTTTTCTTTGATAAGAGGAATCAAAGTAATTATTCAGAATACATTTCTTAACAAGTATAATTATGTTTCAGTGTAGATATACTTAAAAGTAAAAGGTAGTACTTACAAAGTACTTATACAGAAGTCATCCGTTGCCTTCTATTGAATTATTTATATTTCCTTTGTTGGTTCATTATGAAATGTTTACTTATACTGCTGTAATAAATTAATTCAAGAGGAAATAACGCAATATAACTTTGGACGGAAAATGAACTAATAACATTCTAAGAACATGTTGAAATATAAAAGTTATGTCGAAGTTAATTGAAGCATACAGCTTTGGTTCTACAAAACTACTACCAGATAGAAATAATGACCCCCCACTGTTAATCTCTTTTTAATTTTTAATAAACGTAGGTAAAGGAAGGTACATGGGGATATAATCATATAAGTAATCAGTAAATAATGACCGCTTTCTTCAAGTTATTGAATGAATGCGCAAATGAAGCTTCAGGGACTAATAAAATGTAAATGTAGTTGCTTATTAAGAACGTAGTAGTAGCAGTAATAGAAATATTAACTACCTGATGGACTTTCATTGCGCGATGCAAGATTAGAAGTTGCTAAATAGTTCGTTGTTTTTTTTTTAGACTGCACTAGGTAGGTTCAAAAATATTGCCATATTTGCATAAGCAAAGGATAATAAAGATTATTAACAAACACCAGTTTAACTATGAATAGAACACATGAGGTGAATATAGAAGAATGCGTTAATATATTCCTAACTATTTTATGTCGCGTGCATTCACTCAAGAATTTAAAGAATGCGGTTATTATTTATTGATTACTAATGTATTTAATAACCCTCAAGATTTATACCTATTCACATATGGATGCGTTGGATTTGTCTACCTAGTCTGAGAGTGAGAGTTCATGTAATTCTTGTTGTATATAACACGAGACGTCTTTTGGTTAATGCTAGCGGTGAAGTCGAGGCGATTGCGTAGTGGTTGCATGCTGCGTAGATACGGTCTACGCAGCATGCAGCCACTACGCAATCGCCTCGACTCGATGGAGACTTCACCGCAGCACCGCAGTACCGCACGCAGCCCCGACTCACTGGGACCAGCGGACTTCAACCCTGTCTCACTGGGACTAGCGGAATACAGTGCCGAATCACTGGAACTAGCGGAATACAGTGCCGAATCTCTGGAACTAGCGACACCCAGTTCCAACTCACTGGCACTGGCACGCACAACAAGACAGCATTAATCGTTGACTTTAGACTTCAAATTATATGTTCCATACAGTGGCGCAGCTAGGTAACCAAAGGCCCTGGGGAAAAAAATAAACTAGGGCCCCAACTAAACTATTTATTTATTTGGTTTGCTGACAGTTGTTACATTTATTATTTTCATGGACTAAAACTATTATACACATACATAAAATCTTTTGTTCCGTATTCGTCCTGTATCATGTTCCAAATTCAACGTACTCCAGATTTGTCGTAATCCAGGTTCATCGTACTCCATATTCAAGTTAACAGTGGCGGCTCTAGCTACATTTTTAGGTGGTGCGAGACCTCAAAATTTCGCCCCTAAAAATTCAAAACCTTAGTGTCCCTATACTATGCAGCAGTGATTATAAATGGTCTTAAATATATCTAACAAATAAATATTTAAGGTGTATCTGAGCAGCAAGCAGTCTTTCGTGGTTGACATAGCAATTGTTCTTCTCATCCGTGTTAAAAAAATGTTGTCCATCCCGCTTGTATCACTCCGTCGCGTCCGGTAACGCCTGAGCACTGACTTTAAAAATAGAACTATATTAACCTAAGATGCTATTTCCTTAGCTTATTTGTTATTAATGCAAATGAAGAGACTCGTCTCTGTTTCACAAATTCCAAGCAATTTTTCAGCTATTGTAAAGCGTTTGGCCAGGCAAACATTGTAAATATGAAATCAAATTACTCTATGTACCTACTGTATAATCGCTGATGCTGTAACTGAGTCATTTGTTTCTTTATGAAGATTCAGAAGGACATCACGAAGTGTGAGGTGTATTTAAAGCGAACAGCAGCAAGGCTAGAAACTCCCAAGTTTTATAAACCTTTTTTGATCGATAATTCAAAAATATATCACTTCCCATAGCTTTGTTGATCAAGAGAAACAAAGTCTTTAAAGAAATCCAAATAAAGAGACCAAATTCACGGAAGTTTTGGCTGCATCAGCTATCACTAAATTCAAACTGTGACAACCATGTGTCACCGACTTCAATGCACCTAAATTATGATAAATTGTCCACCCTTAGAGGTGTAATATTTTCTTCAAATTTAAATGGGACCAACCTTGAGTCTAAACAATTCTATTAAATAGAATAATTGAAATCGTTTCACAATGGCCGAAGATATCATTCCACGTATACACTTTTTTATCCTGTGGAAACCCCCACTGGTCATCACCTCACCGGAACCGTGCGGTGGGAGAGTGCTTGTCCTCTCCCGTTCCCATTCCACCGCCTCTTTAGCCAACATCATCTCCACGCAAAACGAGATGGTAGAACCCCACGCATTTTAAATTAGGACGATGGACAGAACCATGGTTTCTAGCGAAAGGCTTCCCACCCCAATAGCCATCACGGGGTCGTGCGTGTGGAAACCCCCTCGGGCCGTCACTCCACCGGGGTTTTCTGTGGGGCGGTGTGTCGGAATCGAACCAACTAAAAACCATGGTGTGCCGTACTGCGCCTAAAATAGGAAGGATCCGGGACAGCTTTTATTAAGACATCTGGACCCCTCCTAGCACCTGCCCGCAAAAGCGCGGGCACCACCTTTGGGTAAACATCTCAATTAGGTGTCATCCAGGCATACGTGGACGACACCTCCTAACGGCTGACCACTATACCGTCCGACCCGTCCACCCGCGGCCACACTCAAGGCGGCATGAGGTGCTGGTAAGCGCGCCTTCACCGCCCTGTTCTTCGGCGGCAAATTACGTCCAAGTGGAGATCGTTCACCCGTTCCGCCTCCCCTTCTGCGAGATGACTTCCTCACAGAAAGTTGCAACAGCGGTAAAATTCTTGTTGCTACTGGCCATGGAGCGTATGACGGCCGGTAGCGAGAGATCCCCTCCGATGACTGCAGTGAAGGCCCGACGCTGCGGCAGAACAAACCTCCAGCGTCTGCTGAGCTGAGTCCTCACTGCAGTCGCAGTGGTGACAGGCGGGACTCAATTCCCTCCTAGCTACCGAGTGCAGGTACCTCCCGAAGCAGCCGTGCCGAAAGGGTCTCGTGCTGCCGACCTGCCCACTCGACGATGTCCGGCTGAAACGCTTCCATGGCGGCAAATCCAGCACGTGGAGCCTCCAGTCGGGCTGACCAACGAGCCATCGTGGCTCGGCGAATGGCCTCACGCTCTCGCGTACCCCTTCGGGGCCCGATAAGTACCTGCGTCAACCGTTCAACTTTCCAACCTACTTTCTCCCGCCTCTTCCCACCACAATTGTGGCGTGCCCTGCACTCGGTTGTTCTAGTCGTTCTTTCCATTTGGCCATTAGGCTCTGGATAGACTCGCTGCTTCGTGGGATATCGTACAGTATCCTCTTATGACTCTGACGGACATCGCCGCTGCAGACGCCCAGCGCTGGACTTAGGGGGGGGGGGGGGGCAAAACCAAGCGCTGCTTAGGGGCGCCCAAAAATGTATTCAATTGTATGACGAATACTTCGTTATCAAAGAAAATACAATCATCTAAAAATGTTAAATTATCCTATAATATGCACGTACATGCCTATATTTATATATATATATATGTATAGTACCCTAAAATTTGCCTAAGGGCGCCACATGTACTATATAAGGCCGGCACTGCTGACGCCACAGTCTCGCAGATTACGGGTCGTCAAGGGCTCCGACCATATTAGGGCGCCATGTAAGCCCAAAAAAACTGTCAAATTGTTAATCTCCTTGGTAGAACTCGATTTTAAGTAGGTTTAAAAATTAAGTTTCACTTTTTTTTGTAGTTAGTAGGTTTGTAGTTTGACTAAGTTATAGCTTGGTGTGTAGTTAACTGCCAATCCCCTTTAACAAAATATTGTTTTTCTCGTACTTTAACTTCTTCATTAGTGTCACGTCAGTACAATCCAGTATGATAGAGGAGAAGTATTTAGAAGATCACGTAAGTACTCACCATAGACTAGCCTGCCCCTATCGTCAATGCCCAAACGATCGTCGGTTAGTAAAGATTATAACCTGATAACTTCTGGTTCTAAAAAATCTGGTTTATTTATATTCTGAATGTGGGAGAAATTTTCACTAGTTCAATTTATAGTTTGTGAGTCAGAGTCCGAGGGGCCCCCTGAGCTCGGGGGCCCCGTGGCACTGCCCCGTCTAGCCCTACGGTAGCTACGCCACTGGTTCCATACTATATAAACAATCTGCGTCAATTAAATGTAAATAACGTAGAGTAGTACTAATCACATCTATATTAAAAATATCCTATGCCTGTTCAACATGTACATATGTTTTCATTCATATTTTATATAAATGGCCATACATTTGAATAGAACAGAATGATCTATTCAAATGTATAGCCATATACAAATAACATTACATATTACAGACATAATACAAATTATAATAACTAAGTCCATTTTGACAAAGTATCGTTATACGTACATATCATTGTATACGACATAGATCAGTTTAATACCAGCGTAGTACCAGAAAATAAAATTGTGTATTATTTCTATAACAAATCTCTAAAATCAATAACAATATACACCGATATGGTCAAATCAAAGGCATAAAGAAAGCCTTTTGAAAAAAAATATGAATACATTGATGAATGATGGTATATGAGCACTAATATAGTGATACACATTCTGTTTCTAAGATTTAGAGATGAGGATCATCGGTGTTGTCATTATCTTATCAAGAGAAAAATGGCATATTTACCGAGCCGATTGTGGACAAGTGGTGCATATTCGCGTGACGATTTACAAGGTCATGTCAGCGTCTTTATAACACTCGATTTGTGATAATACAGATTCACAAATTGATTAATATGCTGTTCCACTACGTAGACTTTTAGAGTTTAGCTATTTAGTCTTCAAACTTCGGTCGCGGCAAAGCTTTTGTCACGTATGAAATCTATTCCCAAACAGTATTTTAGTTTACCCAAGTCCTTCTTCTCAAATTTGATTTGGAAATTATTCTTTATTTCTTTTAAATTCTTTGGATTGGAGTAAGATATTATAAGGTCATTAACATATATTGCGGTTATAATTTCGTCTCCTCCTTTCCTCAAAAAGGATCTGCTTGGGATGGTTCAAAACCAATATTTTCCAATTCAGAATCTAGTCTTTTATACCACTGTCGTCTTGATTGTTTTAGACCATATAGTACTTTCGTAAGAAGACAGACGTCTTCTCCTTTGTATTTTCTTAAGTCTTTAGGCATTTCTTTTCTTCATTTCTCTTTGTGATCTCATTCCTTTTTCAGGTTTCTTTGATTTTTCCATCTTTATTTTCTTTTTCAGGTGGTGTCTTCCTCATCCTAAGGTAGTTCACATACTAACTCCAACTAACGCCATTGCCCCATTATGCCGCCTGCCCCTTACCCAACTCCCATAATATGAATGAATGACACTTCACTAGTTCTTTAGATATTTAATGTGGACCTTTGTACCCGCGGACCTTTATGCCCTGCCCGGTTACAAGTTGTTAGAATGACTATTAGAACAAAATACTAGCTCTATCTAGATCTTATTTTACAACAAGAATAGGTATTCTTGTTCTGTATCACTATGCTTACCTAAGACGCAGTACTTTACTTTCAGAAATCTATTTCGATTGAATTAGTTGCTACCATAACTCATGGTGTAGTGTACTAGTACTACCACTTACTTTGTTTTCATAGTACTTATGACTATGTTTTTGAATAAAAGCTCTTAAACTAATCAAATGGGACACAAAGCTACCCTTCGAGCATTAATGATATCTAACACAAACCGCGATTGCGTGTAACTGCCACTTAATCGCTTTTACAACAAATAATACTTTGTATCTGCGACAATTTAGTCGGTGCATCCGCGGCAGCAGAATCCCGGTTTTAACTCGGATAACTGTTGATAGACAATATCTCTCTTCTATCTCGTATCGGCTCGCCTTATCACCTGCTCGGATCCAATGATCTCGATAAAATTGAAGGCTTTCCACTTTACGTGTTACTTGTGTCAGAGATCGCAAAAGTGAAGTTAGACTTGCGGTCAATATGTCTAGTAAGTATATTTTCTGTTTTTTTTTTGTCTCTAAAAGGTCAGGTTCTATTGGCGTTGGAGACAAAATTCCATTTGACAATTAGCTTTGATAAAATTTGTTATTTTCAGTGCTTGTTAGAGCGTTCATACTTTATTTTTTAAATATGGGTATACATAAAAATAACAGCCTACGTAACATGTCTGTCTGTCTGGTATTTCGGTAGTTAAATATTTAATATAGGTGTAATGTTAAATTATGAATACTTAATTTGAAATGTAATCTACGCTGTTGTTGATCGTGAAAAAATGGAACGTATCTTGAAATAATTCATTTTATTTATTTTATTTTATACTGACAGCGTCCCTTCCAAAAACGGATAAAGATATAATTATGTACTTACACGGGAATTTACACGATCACGAAAAGGCATTACATACCTCTGAATTGCCTGATCCTGCCTGATCCCGTGTAAATACATAATTTTATCATGGAACGCGAAAGTTTAAAAGTTAGTACAGTTAAAAGTATATAAGAATATTTTTACTATAATTGATTTCTGAAACTTTATACTTGTTTGAATATTTTTTGTTAATAGGTATACCTACCTTAAAACATAATTTGATGTATCAATCTATTAACTCTAAAAAGCTTGCTTATTAGGTTAAGGAACCTTTTGCACTTGGGACACATTTTTGTTTTTAATATTTATTTTAAAATCGATTACTGCGTGATTTATTTTACGTATTACACATAATGTTTCTACGGTTATCCGTGTACCTAAATGCTATATTTTTTGTAAGGTAAGAAAAATATGACATTGAGCCTATTGAAAAAAAAAGACAATTAGGACCAAGATACAACTCCTCCTTTGTACCATGGCCCTCCATATATTGTACCATGGACCCACTAATAAAGTTCATAAAGAGAATTGTTTAGATTACATATCTTTATTAAATATTTTACAAGTTAGTCGTAAAACATTATTCTTTCTTCCACGTCTTTCCAGATATAGCATTTCATCTCTTTTGTCCAGCACTCTAGCTACTTCCAGCTTTTCTTAGTTTTTTGAAAGAAATTAGATTTTATTATTTATCCTAGAAAATATTCACCTTTGTAAATAAAAGTAATGAGCCACAAGAAAATATGAATTTTTTGATACTGGTTCTTCCATATCCAAATAATTATCTTCCTCGTGACATTCCTATCTTAGGGACATCACAAAAACAAGCCCCATCTTCAGAAAATACAATTAGTTGTACCATGGATACGTCCATCCATCTATGGTACAATTGATTTTGTAGGGTCATGTTAGCAAAAACACCCATCATAATCGGAAAATGTAATATATTTATACTAACTGTTGTCCTCAACTTTGTTTACGTAGAAATTCAACTTTATCACACGGGGAACCGATTTTCAACTCAATTTTCTTAATTTTTCATTGCGTAAGAACCTTCTACAAGGTATTAGAAAACCAAAAAAAATATAAATTAAATTGGTTATGTAGTTCTCAAGTTATGGCGTGAACAAGGGAAATAGGGATTCATTTTTATATAAATAGATAGGCGAGGAATTGCTAATAAATTACCGCTAAATTGCAGAGCTAGATAACTTATACGTTAATAAGAAAGACTACTTCACTTTTTAGCAAGGAACGTGAGTTATTGAGAGAAGAATCACATTAAAAAAGTTAGTTTTTCTGTCAAAACTTTATCTAAAATCCTTCTGCCCGAAAGCACGTATCGATAGCTGTAAAACTTAGTTGTAATTAACATTTATAAATATACTGGCCGTGTGTATTACCGGTGTTCCAAAAAAAGTTTCCCCTACATGAAACCGACCTTGAATCTGCTTCACATCTCGATTTATTGTTTCTACTCCATATTTAAATAATTCCTTAGCCAATTAATGCTGTTACGTAACTTCGTTCGCTACTACCTTTATATACCTATGCTATTCCTTACTCAATATAAATAATTAGGTAAGACTTGACTATCTCATCCTTAGTAAACTTTCACTGGGTTATGCAAATCTGGATGTAAAACAGACAAGTCCTTTGACATTGATAATGTATTGATAAGTTGTGTTGTACGGACTCGGATGATGTAATTACGCAAATGATGTATTGGGAACACACCGGAATCCTAATAAGAACAATTCAGTGCCAATAGTTAGCGTTTTACAGATTACGTATCGACTTCACCAAACATTACCTGACAGTGTCCTTGACGGAAACGAAAACTAGAATCCCACTAATATCATAAATGTGAAAGTTTGGATGGATGGATGGATCTTTGTTACTCTTTCACGCAAAAACCACTGAACTGGTTGCTATGAAACTTAGTATGTAGATAGTTGGAGACCTGGATTAACGCATAGTTTATTTTTATCCCGATATTCCTAAAGGATCGGGACTTACGCGGGTGAAACCGCGGGGCGCTGCTAGTAATCTATAAATTCGATTTTTAACAGACTCCTAAAAACGACTTTTAAATACTAAGGGTATTATTAGACCTACCAGCAAAAAAAAAAATTAATAAGCGTACGTACTTCATTCATCAAGGCTAAGAAAAGCCTTCGTTTAAATTTAAAAGTAACCTTTATTTTAGTAAGTGTTTGTGGAGAGAGAACCATGCAATACTATTTAGATCATTTAACGCATTACGCGATAAGATTGACTGCGTCAGGTGCAAAGATTAAAAATATTTTCAAGACCCAATTCCCAAAAGAGTGTGCCTATACAAATTGTAGAGAGCAAACCACATTATAGGTACTATAAAAATGTCAGAACGGCGTGATCATGAACCTAGTATTAGGGTTTTAATTAGTTGTAATAGCGGTATTACGGTTAGATTTACCATTCACGTTCCGTAAATAAACAGTCCTTTCATTTCTAACTCTTAACCATTACGCTACTTACTGCAGAATAATATTAATTAATCAAATTGTTATTTACTGCTTCAAATAATGGTATTAATTTCCACATTATAATTTAACTACTCTGTAGGTGGTTAACCGTAATGGACGAACTATCTACATACGAGTTTGTTGCTTATGGAATACTCGGTGTGCAAATCAGACTGCCACTTGTCTGGTTTTTTTTTATTTAATGTCAATTGGTTAGAAATGCTAATGTCCACCAGAAGAACTAAGAACGAAGAATAAGTGTAGGTACCTACGCGACATAAGAACGTGTGAGAAATTTTGAAGGATCCTTAAGAAATTCTGATGTACTTAAATAGCTCGTTAATTACGGACTCCATCTATTCCTTTGAAGTGTTTGTATACGCCTTTTTATGTTTTTTTTTTGTATTACATTAAGACATTATTTTTTTAGAACAATGGAATGTAATCGAAGGACATGTTAAAAACCCATGAAAAGTATTTTAGTAGTAGATAACTCAAAGACTCAAAACCAATGTCTTCATTTTTAGAAAGTTGATTATGCTTATTTATTTAGTGACTGGCTTGTTGGCCTTGTGGTTAGTGACCCTGACTGCTATGCTACAGGTCGTGGGTTCTATTCCCACCTGAGTCTGGGAGTTCTTTGTGTCCGTTGTTTGTATGTTTGTAAAGTCCCCCGCGACACAGGATTCCTAATGCGGGATTCTTTTTTAATAAAAAAAAAAAAAAATTGTGAAAATTTTATGCTAAAATGATTGTTCTACCTTTCAACACTAGGATGATGCAGACATAGAGATGTTCAATACTAAATTATTAAATAACGTAAGTTTTCTTTATTTTTAGAGGCCCTATTTCTGTTATGTTGTGCGGCGGTCCTAGCCGGCAGCTCCGCGTTGTCAATTTCATTGAGACAAAACCCGGAGACCCTGTGTATAGGCCAAGAGAACTTCCTGAGAATCGCCCACGTGGACAGCTGCTTCGAATACTACCAGTGCTACTCCGGCCATTCCTACTTAATGCAATGTCCTCCATCCACGTGGTTCAATGAACAGCAGCAAGTAAGAGCCTCTATTCTGTGTTCAACTAAGATTTCGACAGTGTAAACCCATATCTGACACAAAATAAAGCTAAATTTAAAGCGGCGGTAGCGTAATGGCTAAGGCGTCGGACTTGCGATCAAGTGGTTGCGGGTTCGAACCCCACCCAGTGCACTACCGGCGTGAACCCACTCCTAACTCAAGCGTTAAGCTTAGCTACAGGGGTATATACTAGTAATGTGTGACCAACGTTACTAGTAATATTAAAATTTTATTTACATGGATTTATTTTTGAATTTCGAAAATCAAATTCACATCAAGTGGCAAGCATAAGAAGTGATGCATTTAAATAAAAGTATAATAACGTTTTCTGAAATTAAATTATTTTATGTGTCGTAATATTTATTATCTGAACAATAGTTTATCAGTTTCTCTTGTACCGATCGATCAAACATGTTATGAAATATCAATATTTTTATCCTAAAGATTTCAGTGATTAGATACTGCATAGATAGTATTATATTTGTAGGAGGAAAATTTACCAGCAATACCTACATACATTATTTACTTAATATATCTAGGTATTAATAATACATATACATCTTTTTATACCTTTGTAAATTTTCTTCCTATTTTCTAACTGATGAATGAAGAAGAGTTGGGTTTATTCCCTTAAACATAACAACTATAGTTATCACTTTTATTACAATTTGCTGCCAATAATTTAGATTTTTTTTACAAAAACTTACTAAATTACCATTAATTCTTTTCAGCACTGCGACTGGTCAGAATCTCCAGCACATTGCCAACATTCTGAGCCCGAGCCAGAGCCAGAGCCAGAACCGGAACCGGAAGTAGTAGAACCTGAAGCAGAAGAACCTGAAGTAGAAGAACCTGTAGCAGAAGAACCTGAAGTAGAACAGCCAGAAGAAGAACAGCCCGAACAAAATGAACCAGAAGTAGAAGAGCCGGAAGCAGAAGCTTCACAAGAGGAAGGTTCAGGAGAAGAATTTGAAGAAGATGCTGTCAGACGTTACGTTAAAGCACTTAGAAACAACAAACAGGAAGAAATCGAAGATAATACCGAGGAAGAAGAAAATAACGAGAATGCTGAAATTAAAAAAGTGAAGCAAGAGGAAGACGATGAATTTGACGGTGAGTATATTGAAGCACCGGAAGAAACTTTAGATGAGGATTGGATTAAAAAAGCTAAAAGGCTGAAGAGACAAAATGAAGTTGAAGAAGAATCAGAAGATACTGAAGAGGGAGACGCTGACGAGCAAGAAGAGTTTAAGAAAAGACAGGAAGAGATCGATGAGGAGAGTGATGAACCAGAAGAGGAGACTAGCGATGAGGTCGAAGAGTCTAAAAAGAGACAAGAAGACGTTGAAGAGGAAGCTGACGATGAAGAGGAAGCCAAAGATGAAGTAGGAGAGGCTGAGAAGAGACAAGAGGATGTTGACGATGAAGCTGATGACGAAGAAGCCGATGACGAAGCCGATGAGGCCAAAAATAGGCAAGAGGATGTTGAAGATGAAGCTGATGACGAAGCCGATGAGGTCAAAAATAGACAAGAAGATGTTGAAGATGAAGCTGATGACGAAGAAGCCGATGACGAAGCCAACGAGGGCAAAAAGAGGCAAGAGGAGGTTGAAGAGGATGCTGACGATGAAGAGGAAGTTAACGATGACGAAGATTCAAAAAAGAGACAGGACGAAGTCGATGAAGACCTCGAAGGAGAAGCTGAAGAAGAAGTAGAGGAATCTAAAAAGAGACAGGAAGAGGTGGAAGAAGAGGATGGCGAAGAGGCCATTGAAGCGAATGAAAGCCTCAGAACTAAAGCAAAGAAGTTCTTTAAACGCATCATGAGCGTGTAGTTATTGCTGAACTAAAAACATTAAAAAGGCGATGTAATTTTAATAATAGGTTAATTAGAAAACACTTTGTGCAATTTTGTAAATATGCTGTTGTGAATGTGATTAAATTATAGTTTGACATCCTGAGTTTTTTTTGTTCTAGGTTTATTCTCTTTTATTCTTTCCGGACAGTAGAGTTGGGTGATAGCTACGGAACGACGTTTTCTTATGTGCGGTATGCAATGGAAAAGATTAGTCAATTAATAGTTATTATAATGTTTTTAGGATTCGTGACTTACTGGCGACTGTGACGATAGTGTTAAGAAGTTTCATATGCCACTTAAACTCCATGGTCCTAGTTGTTATTCAAATAAAAACAATAGACGTCTACAATACAACTAAAAACAATATGAGATCGTTCCATTAGTATGATTGAAAAAACAACATTGCCGCTGTTTATTACATAACATACTTCTCAAAGGCAATATCCCAAAAATACTATAAACTTTTTCAATTAGAAATACCTCATGACATTAGATAGGAGATATGAGATGAGTAGATAGATATGTATACCGACAAGTTTTGAAACAGATGAGCTTCACTTACATGTTTTAATACTTTTTGAAGATGTAATAATTTATTTAATAATAATAATTACACTGTTTGGTGTTACAATATTTTTGATTGAAGCCTCCTTTTAAGCAAGTAATGGTCCGGTCTTCCATAAAAAAAACATACATTTGAATTAATGCGAGTACTTTAAATACAAGATTTTATAAAATACTAGGTACCCGGCCACGCGTTGTGTGGCTAAGGAATTTGCAATGAGGTGACTATAAATTGAGATAAAAAATATCCTATCTCTCAAACCCTTATAGGATCCCTTTGTTGTCTGTCGGTCTGTCTGTCTGTCAAAACTCTTTTTCTCAGGAATCCGTGAACGCATCTAGTTGAAATTAATAAACCAAATTCATAAGTTTGCGGTCCCTTGAAGCTGTAAAAAACGTAAGCCATTAAGCCATAATTATGACAAAATTTTAACATTTCGCAGGTAAATAAAAACGTATATGGTACTTTCTAATCATGAAATTAGTAAGAAGCAAGGTCTGACGGCGAAAAAGAAGGGCAAAATTCATCGAGGTTGATTGATTTGATGATTGGACGTACTATCTAAATAGGTACAAGTTTGTTTGCTTACGGAATCCTTGGTGCTCGAGTCAGACATGTCCGATTTTTTAATACTTCAGCAGCTACAGCTTGACATTGCACCATCTTTGCATAAATGTATTTATATATTTAACTGCTCGCTAAGTTGTGAACGGTTTTGTAGAGATAAACACTAACACGTAACACTAACACTATTGTACCTGAAGATCTGACTTTTAAAAACAGTGGCCATGAGTTTCTTTGCCAGTATTCTTCTCATAAGGCTCTATGCATTTTGAAAACTGGAAGTTATAGATCGACACGTGCAGGCAGTAGATTTTGGTGTTTTTACCTAATTTACCTCGACAATCCAGTACATGCTGTGGCGTCTGTTTGCGCGATCTATGATTTTAACTATAGCTTCAATTTAACGTTCATAAATGTCACTTAGTGTCTTAATTGAACAAATGATTTTGAATTTGAATTTGAACATGTATAATTTGTTTTTAATATGTTTAAAGTGGGCAGATTTTTCTCCAACCATCTTGCTACTTTAACTAAGTATTTTTCGGCTTTAAGCAGTACATCCTGCTACGTAACCAGTCAACACCACAACTTTATCGTTAGCATACGGAAAGCTTTGGCATTTTTAAATTGTAAGTTCAGAGTTCATTAACCATGCTAAGGAACAGTGTAAAACCCAATGCACTTCCTTGAGGAACTCCAAATGAAACCTCTGCATCTCCACTATTATACTACCTACTTAAACTCTCCTCGAACAATTTAAGTGACGTTCCACGTATTCCGATAGATCTCACACAGAAACGGGGTCAAAGCCTTTCTTTTTAGATTTATGAATGCATGTTGGCACTTGTTACCTCAATCAATTTGTTCGGTAACAAGCATAGTTATGGCAGTGTCTGCATCCTCGGTGGAAATACCTTGACGGAAACCAGACTGTGATGCGTATAATATGTTCAATTATAATATGTCATTATTCGCACCCGTACTTTAGTCATTTTGATCGATACTTTTCTGTTCAGCCATTAGACGGAACTTAAAACTGAAGTAAAACTCAATTTGTTTAAGAGATAAAAAGAGACGATATTATTTTTTAACAAAGACAAGCGAAATTGAGATGCAAGTCATCCACTGACCCTTTTGTTCCCTGTCATGTCTAGGGTTGATTTGCATAAAACCGAAAGCGGTTACCGGGTACCTATCTTGATGAATCGTGTGCAAAATTCGAAATAAGTAAGCATTACGAAAAAGATACCCTAACTTGCTACACAAACCTAAAATGTGATTAAACCGATAAAAAATTGTGATTCGCCTCAATAGTTATGCTAAGTTTTAAGGGGATAGTGGACGTAAATTCTTTATTCAGTGGTGTCTATTACTTAAGACCTAATATATAACTGTGGTGCAAATTGGAGGCCCAGGATGTTGCATTTCCCTGCCAACGGAAGAAAAATTTGTGTAGGGTACACTTCCTCTAAATTTTTCTCCTTCTAAATATTTGCTAATATAATGAGCATTTGCTTTTAAAATTGTGTGTAAATGAGGCCCTATATGGCTGTAAATTATTCAGAGGGCTTCAGCGTAGAGCACCATGAGAATATTAACACCATGTTATTAGTACAGCTGATTGAAAATTCTGGCTATTCGATTCTATGATGAGATCCTACAAAATTGAGAATAAGTAAAAAGTGCGATGTGGGGGGGGCATACGCACCGAAGTTATGATCAAATGGTCAGAACTAATGGAAACACGTGCAAACATTTTCATAACGGTGACGGGGACATAGCTGGGTGAAAAAACAGAACTATGCTGAGTTGCGCGATATTTGCGTTAAAAAGTCCAAAAACTTAAAGTAATATTGTCAAAAATTCACAAAGAGTTATATAATTTAAGAAAGAAAACCGTTATGATCTATACTACTAAAAACCGACTGTTTTACTGTACTGTTTACTGTTTGACTGGTATACCATAACGGTATAATCAGTGATTACACCACTATGATTACGCACGATACGTCAATGGGCTAAGTGTTTGTGAAGCTAACGATCATACTGACCACCTTTGATTCTTAACTAACTACTAAATATATTGCTTATTATAAATATCAGTTTATGTTAAGTTAAAAAGCATGTTTTAGCAGCGCCTGCTGCATTCCAAAAAGCAATTTTGGGTTCTGCATTGATGTAACAAAGTAGGCGCAGCCTATGCCAGCTAACACCCCATAGGAAGATTCAGACTCGCGTACCTCTAGTGCCCTAGTTAACCTTGTACGATGTCTGAAGTGTCCGTCACGCTCGTGAACGGGTGCCGTTGGTCAGAGCTGGTCCTGTCTGGGCTGCTATTACTTAAATATAGTAGTAGTTTGCGTGTCTGTTTATATTTTAGAATAATATGATGTTACATTGTCCCCACGTTTCATTTACGCTTATAAGTAATGTAACCAGAAAAATTTAGAAAACATGTTGAGTCTTCTTTGAGCATCTTGCTTGTTCTTCTTTATAGAATCCACGTACTGGAACAGGCAACTAACTTCATAATCTGACTAAAATACCTATAGCTATAGGTAATTGGTTTAATTGGAATAAATGGTTTCGATTTTGATTAGTTGCTTCTTGGCGATTTGATATGACATTTTTTATGAAATCTGCTCCACAATAAATGACTCAATTTTAAACTATAATATACATACTTCGAACACTACATTTGGACAACGCTAAGCAGAAATCTCGATGAACCGCATTAGATTAGAAGAATTAGAAAGACAAAAGATGATATATCAAAACAAAACTTCAAGTATCAATTTTGAGAATTTATTACATCATTTATTATAGTACAAAATAATCCTCAAATACAATAATTATTTAGATATAAGTAACACAACCAAAGCAAAATATTAATAGTTGGATTTGAGATGTTCATGTCACCGTAGGCCAGCTATAATCGCGGCCGTAAATGCATTTAGGACATAAAATAAGGTTATATTGGTATAGTTAACTAAATGACTGGTTTGTTAGAGTTACTCTACTCATTGGCAGTAAAATCTTACAATACTGGCAATTTCTTGTTAGCGAACAGGATACTCGCTTTCATAATAAGCAATAAGCTAGAATATAAAAAATAAACTTCTAAAATTGTACAGAACATACCAACAGCTTTATAAACGAAGTACAAACGATCACCGCAGGTATAACACGGTGTGAATAGGAGCCATAATTTAGACAATCCTTTAAAAACTAAATCTTCATTCCAAGGACCTTCGAGTGTAATGTTACATACGTATGACAAATCACTAAACAAAAAATACTACAAAGATATTAAAATAGTATATTGTAAATGTTAGTTTGTATTAGAAATATATATAAATAAGACACGCTAAAATCGTTGTAAAAACATATCTTCAGATTTAGAAGAAGATTGTATATTAATAATAATGGTTTTAAGTCGATTGTAATTAAAATATAATCAACCGCTAACACGACCTACAATTTCTTACATAAGTTCTAATGCAACATTACCGTACAAGGTCCTTTTCACATTATTGCCAGCTTAACGGAAACAGCACGGAATACCGCATATATTAAAAGTTACGTCATGGTCCACCTAACGCACAGTATAAAAGATGCAATGAGTAGATTAGATATGTGATGTGTTAAAATATATATATATAATAGTAGTTCTGCCACGTTGGAATTATTCACTAACAATTTCAACAACAGACTGCGAGACGTGGCGTTCTACAGCACAGTGTTGCGCAAATCAACAATATCACAAGTTACAATCAGCTGGTAATTCCAACCGCCGCAGAACTTATACCTACTTCTAAAGCGAATACAATAGTAGTAAAAGTACTTGTGTGTAAATCTAGCTGTTTATTACAAATAACCATACTTTGACCAGACATTTTACTAAAACGTTCCGCGAAAGATATTTCCCAACAGCGCTGCGGATAAATACCTTATTAAAGTTAGCAAAACTACATTTCTTTTACGCGCTATAGAGGAACATCTAACAGTCGAACCGAAAAAATATCACCAATAGTTGTCGCATCCACGCCGTTACAAAACGCATCTAAACTAAAAATTACATTACAAATTCGTAAGAAAATTGTTTGCTAAAACGTAGACAGTAGAAGAGAAACGTAGTTAAGAAATAAATAATCAAATAAAACGACTATATACAAATATGATTACTAGGACGGCGAGGACGCGACTCACATTCCACGAACAATTCCGAAGTCCAATTCCTCACACGATCATTTACTATCGTCTACGGCGGTTACATGAAAATATCACGAACGCGAATACATCGTTAGGTACACGAATACCGTTAGTACAAACATTTTACTAGAATATAAGCGTGCTCTTAATGTTATTCGTATCAAATCCATCGACGACATGTTGAGTAAAAAAGTAAGAAACTGGCATGGTTGTACAAAACATGTATATGATTAGTTATAGGAGTCAGAACAGGCCCACGTCCTTCTTCAAGTTGGTCTGTTTCCACGCGGGGAGACTTGTGAACTCTTCTTTGGACATGCCGAAAGCTTCCTGTAAAAAAAGAGATAATACTCAAGTTAGTAAGAGCGAGGAAAATAGTTATAGGCATAAGAAGTTTATAAACATTTCTATAAAACATTATATTGGTTTTTGAATTATATTTACATCAATATCTTGAAGAAAATGTATTTGTTATGTTTTAAGTTAAATATAGTCCATATATTTCGACATTGCGGAGACTTAAGAAAGTTAGAATGTTGTGACGCGTGTAAAAAAATATTACAAGATAATATTAGAAAGTTTGATATTAATATTATGTAGTTTGGAAAACCTTAAAAATGTAATAAAAAGAAACTGAACGAGTTCAAACAACGTGAAATAGCATACAATAAATAATTTCATAATTACTAGCCATAATCCTAAAGTCAAATTCTCAAGTAACGACAGAAAATAATACATTTTTTTAAACACAATTAGCAAGAAGCAATGACTTTGGTGCCTGTTCTGTAGTCTGAAAATTTAATACTGAAAAGTCCCTAAAAAATTAAAAATAGTTTGGGGAAACATTGGCCCGTGTTCTTCTACCCACATTTTGTAAACAGCACCAAGAAATAATTGTTAACTTTGTACAATGATCTACAAGTGTATATTTTTATTCTTTTTCAGACCTATAATAATAATATTATATATAATGCCTCGAAAAAACTAAAGAAAATAACCAGGTGTCCGAAAATATTACTTTCAAAAATGTTTTAAGCTTCTTTAATTATTTTTACAAAAGCAGGGCTTGCTGCTTCCATAACCAAGTCACTACGAATACATGTACGAAATCTTTTTTGGCGTTTAATAAAGTCAGATGTTACATTTATTTAAAAAAACGCAATAAAATGGATTTTAAAGGTGATAAAAAATATCGTCTAATGTTACCCCAAATACAATGTAACTTTGGATCATACCTATTTTTATTTACGTATATCTCAGGATTTAACATATTTTTTATATTTTTCAATGCATTTTTATTAACAACAAATTCATAATCACTGTATAGAGTAATTATATACGAATTAGTCATTCTAGCAAAATGTCTCATAAGTGGTCCAATGTTACCTAAAATGACTGTTTAACTTCCAAATAAAAAAAACAAAACGAACAACGAAAAGTTATAGTAAAATTAAATGGTATGCACTGACAGCGACCTGCGCCAGAACCGCTCGTCAGTAGATCTTTACCGAGGTTGATGGTGTGGGTGTGAGTGATGGGCAATGTACCATAAAGTCATACCAGAAAGTCGGTGGTGCGAGATGCCGCTCGAGGTGGTGCGAGTTAATGTGCGGCGGCAGCGGGTTGCGCTCGGCCAAGCACCGTTCGTCAATAGATATGTACAGGAGTCGCTTGTGTGAGTGATGGGCAGTGTGAGTGTACCAGGAAATCAGTGGCAGCAGCGTGCCGCACGAGGTGGAGCGGGTCGATGTGCGGCGGCAGCGGTCAGTGCCAGCACCGCTCGTCAGTAGATATTTACAGTGGTTCGCTGGTGTGGGTGTGAGTGATGAGCAATGTGTGTGTACTAGGAACTCGGTGGCGCGAGGTGGTGCGTGTTGACGTGCAGGGGCAGCGGACTGCGCTGCAGCTCGGCCGAGCACCGCCCGTCAGTAGATATTGTCAGCGGTCGCTTGTACGGGTGTGAGTGACGGGCAATATGAGTGTACCATGAAGTCGGTAGCGGCGAGGTGCCGCTCGAGGTGGTGCGGGTCGACGTGCGGTGGCAGCGGGCGGCGCTGCAGCTCGGCCAGCGCCAGCACCGCGTCGCAGCTCGTCAGTCGCGACAGCTCCACCGCGCCGCGCACGTGCGCGCCTGCCTTGTGCCCGTGCTGCGGGACCAACAGTGCTCAGTGCAGTACGTACAGTGTACAAGCCGTGCCAATATTTATTTTATCTAATAACGATACCAGTCGATTAGAGAGAGGCAAGGGTACAGCGGAATCCATAATCAAATTAGAGCCGTCACCATAAGGAAGATCGCACCCATAATAACGTCAAACTATTTGTATCCCTGCGGTGAATAATTTAGCCAAAGTTCATATGCGTAGTGGCGTACTATTAAAGGGGATTTTTATCCATATCATTGAAACTGTTGTAACAAGTTACTAGATTTTTATTAAGTCAGTCACTTACAAGATATAAGTATAAGATACGGGAACAATTTACCGTCCGTACTTTTCTATATCGTAACATAATAATAATTATAAAATATCAAGATCCCGGAATTCTGGGTTGGAACAAACAAATACAGTGGTGGTCATATAATTAAAAACGCTTATGTGTGATACAACATTTTTTAAACAAACCAGCAGCATTTCTTACACATACATTATTTTGTTTTATTATTTTTGTGCCATTTCAAAATGTTTTCATACTATCGATACATTTATTTACACACGTGACTAATTAAAAAGAAAACTGATAACTGGCTGGTCACATGACTAATGTCCAATAAACAAAAAACGATTCGTTTTGTGTTTACTGGAACGCGGCATAAGAACGCTCAAGTTTTTTTATCGAAATTTAAAAATCGAACACTTTGTGTCCATGTGACTTCTAGTATAATATTGGCGCCATTTAGTTAAAGAATATTTTTAACACGATATTTACGTAAAATGACAATGGGGAAAAGTTTACTGAGTGACTGACGAAAGACTAAAAGATGCGACAGATCTACTAGGGAAGTCATAATAAAACTTCGTAAAATGAATAGGTCGTATAAAAGTCAAAAATAGCTCGACAACTATTGCTTTCCATGCTGTGAAGCATTTTAATACAATATTTCAGCGACTTCAATTATTTCTCGCGCGCAGGGAAAGACATCGTGGTGAAATGATAGTAATATCGTTCGTTAGGCAAATCAAGACCCTTTTAAGGGGTATTTTATTCAATGACGATTACTCCGACTGCGATTGAAAGCCTGGACGCGCCTTTTCAGCGTCTGCATATGAGTGCAATAAGCTCAGAAGCGAGATTTAACTTTCGGTATGGAGATATGATGTAAAGTTTTTAATCATTTTCAACCTAAAATATTGATCTCTTTAGAAACTTTTTGTTGCAAGAAGTTAATTATGTTTTAATTTAAAATTTCTTTGACAAATTGTTTGGAGATTTAAGTTGAACCAAGGCGACGCGACGTACCTAATATCCTACTTTATTGATTTTATTAACATTTGTAATGAAAACGTAAATTAAAGTCTGTTTTTTATAATGTAGAATTCTGACTTTTTATAACCTATTTATAATACCGAAAGCATCTTTAAACATTCCCGTAACAATATTATAACAATTAGTAAAAAGAGCTGGGATCGAATTATCTTATTGTGACGTAGAAGATTTGGCCGCCTTTTATTCTTAAAAAAACAGACTTGTAATTTCACCTACGGGTTGAACTTGCTAGTAATTTTGTATCAGACTTTAATTGAGTAGTTAAAATGAGAAACTTATTTGCTAAGAAGTTTGAAAATATGCTTTACATACGTACACCACATCCATTTCAGAAATATGCATTATCTATCTAGTTTTTCCATATTATTAATATACATGTGATACACGATCTTTCCATATATTTGTGTTTATCTAAAACTAATTTTCTTAATTTACAAATATACACTCATCTTCGTCTATACCTTAAATGTTACATTTCCTTTTGTTCATAACCGAATACCCATTTAATAATTTAGGTTAAGATAGTCCGCAAACCAATAGCTAGGACAGCGTTTATATACAAGGGTGTCAACTTACAGCAATGTTAACATCAGCCGCCTGGTCGTGGTCCTCCCAGGTGTCGAAGAGGTCGGTGAAGCGCTGCGGCTCCAGGCCGGCGGCGACGATCCGCACGTCGGGCTCGGCGGGCGGCGCGGCGCGGCGCGACACGCGCCAGTAGGCCTCGCACGTGCGCAGCGCTGCCACGCGAAGCGCCTGCCAGCGCGCCGCAAACGCGCCCACTCCTAACATAGCATACAACTTTTCTATAGACTCGTTTGTATAATTAGGCATGTTACTGGCGTGATTATCAAAATGTCGTAGTGCATGAAAACAGTTCTTTCTAAATTCAAAATTTTTAAAATTCAAGTTCCAAATTCGAACATATTCGAAAACTTTGTGGCATATACGTCATGCAAAATTTATAAAAGAGTTATACAAGATTTTAAAATATAGGAGAATATTATTTTGTTTGCATATTTTATTAAGACAATAAGTATGTTTTTTTAGAGGTTTCTCAAATATAAAAAAAGCCATCGTAAATCTACGATGCCGTAGACTAGGTAGGTTTCTAAGTGTTTTGAATGGTATTTACGAACAGTTTTTAGTTTTTAAGTATGGAATAGTTAACATTATTTTTTATGGCATAGTAAATGTTAACTTACCGGCATTTCGCTCGGCGGGTTCCAGTTCTCCATCTTCCCCGCACGGCCACCACCCCTGCCACAGCCACACGCACTTGCCGTCGTCTAACAGGAACAAGGCTGCAATTGTAAATAAATAAATATAATAATAATAATAAATAAATGAAAAAAATAAATGCCTTTGAATCAGAAACATAGATTACCTGGCTGCGAAGCCGAATACAACTCCTTTTGTTCAAAAGGGAAGGGTGTCACCAAGTCTTCATGTCGTAGTGGCGACAGCACCTCGTTTGCTTCAAACTGTCCACCCAGGTCCGTGAAGTGGAATAAACGTGGAGTGATGTCACCGCCTGCCTCCCTACCGCCGCCCACTACCGAGTTGTAGTACTGCTTATTCGCCACACCCAATGCATCTAAAACTTCCTTAGGCTCATCTCCCTCGCGCACTTCAGTAATCTCTATGTCAGACACATGTTCGCCGAACAAATAGCTAGGCTTTCTTGCAATAAGTCTGTTGGCCATCTCAATGGCAATATTCTTCGTATGTTTCATGCTTCTAGTTCCGTGCCAGATGTACATACAACCCTTTTCTGTGTCGACAAGTAACAAAGACCCACGGCTTCGCAACTGGCGAACAGAACAAGGCACTTGAAGTAAATATGCCTCATTAGCCAGGTTCCCACGGGTCACGAATAATCTGTATCTACTTTTATCAGTGTCTCTTTTACCCTGGTGAATTATTAGGTCACCCTGGAAAAGGTTTAGGAAGGTCGGAGGTTCGTTTCCTTGAGCAACACGAACCTGAGGACCCTTTTCTTTGTCTAGTTCGACAGTCAATAGAGCAGCAGCACCTTTTTCGTTAGAGCTGGCGTCTCTGCCTTGCCAACAGAAGTACGCACAACGGTCTCTACCAGTCACATTGTGTTTTGACGGTTTACCATTCAGCTCTCTACCCATAGCCGTTATTTGATATTCCCATCTTATAATGTAGCTATCAGCTGAGAAGAAATCTCCGATTACGGAGTCATTTTCCACCATCTGATAATCGTATTCCTGAATGACCCATTTGCGTACAGACTTAGTTTTGATATCGTAATGTCTCATGTTATTCTTATCATAATAGTGCGTGCCTCGGCCGATATGGGACCCTTCTAAAATGAGATCTGGATCCTGGTATTCATTCGACCACATTTCTTCAGCATCGCACGGAGAAATTTCAATGCCATTTGATTTATTTTCTGGGGATTTGACTTTGATAACCCTGGAGTAATCGGGCCAATCTAAGAACTTTTCTTTGAAGAGAATAGTTTCCATGTGCTGTGTGACTTTAGACATTATCGCCCACTCAGGTCGGCTCTTGGATGATTTTGAAGGTTGTTCAGCAGCATCACGTGCCCCTTGGTGCAAAGCTGCATTCAAAGGATTTATGTGACACTCCTCATAGTTGTAACCTTCATCAAACATTTCTTGAGCCAACTGTGCTGCGCGGCGACGACTCTCCAAAGGTACATTCTTGCCATACCAGATGTACAATTCTGAACCAAAATCGAACACGATTACTTTTGATTGGTTGAGCATTGCTATCTTGGGCGATTGGCCCCAATATTCCTGGATTGGCTCCAATTCATCATCTTTGACCTCGTAACACATATTGGTCTGGATGATACATGACTCGAATATTTCGTCTTCGTCGGCATGTCCAGTCTCCACGGGCCTGTAGATCTCAACATCTTCGGTAACGCCCAATAATGACCAGAATTGGTTCCAATGTTTCTTGCTATAGTTTTTAATTTGCTCGTCTATTTTAATGATGCCCGTAGAGTTCTTGCAGCCCAAGTCTTTTGTGTTTTGAATGTGCATTGCGATATCTGTACTGCGGTTCCTGAAAGGATAGGAAAATTGTTCGTTCGTTAATAATTATTTTCGGGGTTTATCTAGTGGAAACTTTCATTGTACTGTAGCGTTGTCATCTAGAGAAGACGAGCTGAACTACGTAGTAACTACTAATCCTGCATCGCGCTGTAAAAGTTCTCGCGCCGATTAGTATATATACAACTTCCCAACATCAACCGTTGGGGCGCGGCCCACCAGGTACGATCACCTTGCCCGGTGGAGAATCTCCTCCATTTGTGTTGGAGGGACATAACACCCGAACCTCCACACTATTGTTAAAAGATGGTAAAGAAGATGATAATATATTATTATTCGATAATGTTATTGTTGATACTAGAACTGAAGAACGAAGTCGTTTATCGATATAAATGAACCATTTAGTAAGGTATCGAAGGGCGAATTTAAAAGAAGAATAGAATGTTAGTTGATATTCATGATCATGCGGATCGTTTACTTTCTTGACACTCTTTTTTACTTCCAGCATAAATTTTCTTACGTTATTAAAAGAAGCATTTTTAGTATCCTAGAAAGGAGGAAGTATTGCGTTCGTGAGCATAAATTATAAATAGCACATAGAAGCGATTCCGAGTGCACAGTGTATCATCTTTGCAGTTATTATATCATTGTTTAAGCAATTTATGTGATTCGTAATTGGAATTTAATTCGAGGGTATTCTTAAAATATAATTTTATGTTATTGAGAAATATACATACTTTTCAATGACATTGGCGTACAGGCCGATATACAGGAACAATTGGTCGGGCGTGACTAGTATGAAGCAATCACCACGGTTCACACTCGTGTGTACCGGCTCAACAAGCCGCGTCTGAAAAAATAGGAATAAAACATTAGCAAATTATCATCACGTTTGGTTTATACAAAAGAACATACCGACGAACATAGAACCTACTTCTTCTTTTGAAGTCGGTTAAAAATATAAAATTTTAGTATAAATAGGCTTTGATTGTATACTTGTCTAGATGACATATTCGGCCGTACAGAACGGCGCTACTAAAGTCGACTATATTTAGTATGGTCGCGTTGACAGAAGTCATTGTCATTTGAATATCTAAGTGGCGACGTGCTTGCGAAAAACAATTAATCATGCCGGTTTGTGCTATTAAATTTTGTCAATACTATGCTAGAAAACCTTATCAAAACACTAATACTACGTTTCATTGGTAAGTTTTGTTTTAATTTACACTATTTTCTCAGAAAATACGATGCTTAATTTGAAAATTTGTGGCTATGACAGTTGTCAGTTTTTTATTAATGTTACAAAAACTATGGGTAATCATAAACCATGACGCTATTATGGGTGTAATTTATCTATAATATGTATGTATTTAGAAATATATAAGTATGTTTATCAGCAGTCTGGTTACCATAGTACAGGCTCTGCCTAGTTTGGGATCAGACGGATGTGTGTGAGATGTGTGAAGTTATTATTATTATTATTATTCAGAATTGGTAAAAATCAGAAGACAATTTTCAGAGTATTGCGTCAAGATATCATATCAAGATATATAAAATTGAAATTTTTAGACCAAAAAACTATCCAAAAGCTATCCTTAGAAAGGAAAGCAAACAATAATAATGAATCTTCTTATTGTCTGATGACGTTCACATTGACGTATGAGACTCGACTAGTGGGTCGAGTGGGCGACGCACCTGCACCCTGCGGCGGCCCTTGACGTGCAGCAGCATGGCGGGGCGCGTGCCGGGCGCGGGCGGCGCCGCGCTGGCGCTGCGCAGCGCCACGCTCGCGAAGTCCTCCTTGCTCGCGAGCGCCGCTAGAGCTTCCGCTGCCAGACCACCGTTGGATTGTACTGAAAATATCAATAAATCGTTTTTAGTGGACATCGATAACATCTTACAAATAACCGACCTCTTGCTAACTACGTCAGAGTAAAAGTCATAGCTCATTAGAGCCACTCGGCGCTCGACCGGCCCCGCTATGCATATTATAGTAATTAAATAGTCAATGAAACCGACTTACGCTTCTCAGGAATATAATTCTTTTTGTTATTCAGCGGTGTGGCGGTGGATGTAGGTACGTATTCGTCTCGCAGGTCCGTCCGCGCTGCAAGAGCTCGAAGGGGATTGCGCGATGCCTGGTGACGACGACCGACTCGTGCTCGACGAGACCATTCACCTGCCAGGCTGTACGGACAATAGTTTTGTTCAAAACTTAGTTAGCAATTTCACCCGGGTTTTTCTGCTCAATTTTCTTAATTTTTCGTTCCGTAAGAACCTTCTACAAAGTATTAGAAAACATTAAAAAAAAATACGACTGAAACCGGTTAAGTAGTTCTCAAGTTATGACGTGACCAATGGAAATAGAGACTCCTTTCTATACATATAGATGAGGAGGAATGAAGATATATTATTGTTTATGTCGTAGGCCGATCGTAGAATTGGATCGATCGAGATCTACCTGAGCACATCATGATATGCTAGCATTTCTTGATTTACCTGTTTAATGCCCGCCATAAACGTTTGACGATTTGCCCGACCATGTTTGGGCAAATCGATTTAGTAAGGTGACCAAAGTAATGTATTTTAGAAATAAAATACGGATCGTTGTTCATCACTTGAGAATGACTGGATGAACTTTTCTTAATTCGGTTTAAAAATAATCTTAAAAGTATGAAATAGGTTTTAAGACAAAACTAAAATGGAAAATTTTGTGAAAAACTGAAAGTACTTCTTGTATAGCGTCAAAACGATTACAAATTTTAAAATCGACAGGAAAGTATCTGTCAAGTCAGCAGTAGCAAATAAAATTTAAATAATAAAGCTTTACCCGGCCATGCTTGATAAATCCAGTATAATATATTATGTAGTTATGTAGTGTAACCAAAGTACTAGGAAACAAAAATAACTTTATATCATTATATTTGTTTTATTATTTTAATTTGGAGCTCCAGTAATCATTCAAGGAAGCTAGCTGCATGGACACCCTATTTTTTTTGTTCTTGCCCTCTTTCTTACACGCTAACACACAGTTAACAGAGCGCAAACAGCGACACCAATGTCGCAAAATGCTTAGTTCGATGTGGCCAAGTGACTTATTCGGCAAATCGACAAAAGGGTTGCTCTCATTGATATAGCCAATTTAGATTGGGCATATCCTACTAATATTATAAACGTGAAAGTTTGTGAGGATGTATGGATGTATGGACGTATGGATGTGTGGATGTGTGGATGTATGGATGTATGAATGTATGGATGTATGGATGTTTGTTACTCTTTCACGACAAAACTACTGAACCGATTGCGATGAAACTTGGTATGTAGATAGCTGGAGACCTGGATTAACATATAGGCTACTTTTTATCCCGATATTCCCACGGGATCGAGACTTACGCGGGTGAAACCGCGGGGCGCTGCTAGTTATAAAATAATCGGCCAAATCACGAAATGCCGGGATATGATGATCTGTCCAGGCATATCTCGATCGGCCCAATTCAACGAACTACGACATTTAAAACCTTTAGCAACAAACACGTTATCTATCTACAAGTTTATATTATTGAAAATTGTAAACAACACAATAGATTGATAGTAACGCTCATGATCCATGACATTAGAATAACTTACAGTTGCCTAGAACCGCTATCGATCGCGTCCAGGTCGACATCGACACCCTCGGCCTCTGCCGTCTTCTCTTGCTGTAGTGCGGGCGTGAAGAAAGCGTGGAACGTTTCATCATCAGCTCGTGGTACTCGAACTGGTTGACCTGATCGCTCCGCGCCGCTGGGCGCTTCATCTTCTAAAAGTAAAAAAACACGCTTATTAGCTAGGCATTAAAGAGCGGATGATTATCTAAAAAAAAAATAAAGAGGAAAGATTTGATCGTTTGTTTGTTTGCATTGAATATACTCCGAAACTACTGATCCGATTTTAAAAATTATTTTAGTGTTAGATAGTTCATTTATCGAGAAAGGCTATAGGCTATACACCACCACGCTACGACCAATGGCAGCGGAGAATCAATGAAAAATGTTGCAAAAACGGGTAAAATCTACAAACGCAGACGAAGTTGCGCCGGTCAGCTAGTGGTTTATAAAGTGAGGAAAAAAATATGTAATGTTTTATGTAGGCGTCACTTATTAATTGTATAAGTAATTGTGTGACGAGCATGATCATTTGTTGTGTGTCTGGGTGTAATTTATCTGTAATATGTATGTATATAGAAATATATAAGTACGTTTATCAGCAGTCTGGTTACCATAGCACAGGCTCTGCCTAGTTTGGGATCAGACGGCCGTGTGTGAGATGTGTCAAGTTATTATTATTTATGATTATTAATTAATGTACACCACTCCAGGATATTCATAATTTTTTATTTATAAATGCTGGTGCCAATTTTATCGCGCTAAGAGATATTTACTACTTATTATACTTATATATTAAATATATCATATGTCACTCACGAAATTTGTTATTCTATTACACTTATAAACTATGAATATACGTCTTATAAGCTTCATCTGGCACCAATACCAGCCACTACACTTAAAGTTCTTGACCAGTTACATTCTGTAGCGTTATTTTTATATCATTACGGAAGCATAAGCAATATATACCCGATCGAAATGTTAGCTACCGGCACTCTAAGGCAGGTCATGACTAAGAGAAGTCAAATATTTTGGGATAAACTCCTGCTCTAATTTGACGAGTGTGTACTTCCTCTCTACAGAAGCCCGTGGTTGAAGGCACCACTAGCGTAGGTAGTTTGTGTTCCTACATTTACACAGGGTCACTGGGGCTTTATTAATTAAAATAATAAAGTAAAAAACCGACCTGTCGACATCGCTACGTACTTGTAGCTTCATACCTACAGTGCGGAGGGAAATTTGTCTGATAAATATAATTAATTATTGATACAAGTCACTGGTTTTATTGATTTATTATTTGTAACACTTATCTGAGCTTAATGTGCAACACAATAGATAAAATGGCGATAATTCAAGCGATATCTTGTTTATCATGCTTCACAACTATGTCATATATTTATATGTCAAATTTATAATGAAGAGAATTACATGCGAGTATGTCTCCTACCAAAATATAATACGTAGGTAAATAACTAAAATAGTATTATACGCCTAACTTATACCAACAATGGTTTTGTATTGTGTCTTCCTCAATCTACTAATCGCCTCCCGGCAACAAAAGTGTCATATCACATGTTAGGTACTTTTGACATTTTTCTAGCAAATGTTGCATTTGGTCAGCTGTAAAAACATCGTTAAGAGAAAAAGGGAACAAAATTCCGTTTTTCACTGAGCTGTTTTGTTCAATTCACAGGTATAAAAGTCGTGTCTTCTCGAAATGGCTGTTTTTGTATTTTGATTTTTTGCCGGAAGGCGTAATCTTATTATATACAATGTTACAGGTACCGTATACTAATACTATAAAGCTGAAGAGTTTGTTGGTTTGTCTGGTTGAACGCGCTAATCTCAGGAACTAATAGTTCGAATTGAAATTTTTTTAGTGTTCGATAGCCCTCGCGGAAGGCTTTAAGCTATATAACATCACGCTACAATCAATAGGAGCGGAGCATCAATGAGAAATATTGCAAAAACGGGGCTAATTTACAAACGCAAAGTTGCGCGGGTCACCTAGTTAGTAATAAAAGGGTACATTGATAGATGGCGCGTTTTAGAAACGCTTTTAAAGTTTATATTATTTTATACAAAAGTTTCATATTTAAATGTGGATTCAAAGTAATTATATTTAAATTGGTTGGTGCTACTTGGGGGAGGCCTTCGCCCAGCAGTGGACGGCTATAGGCTGATGATGATGGTGATGATATTTAAATTATCGATTTTAATCAATTATTAAAAGACGTACGATATTTCGACAATATGACCGTTGAGATATAGCAGTGAGGATTATATTGACAATGATACCAGAATTATTTGATGTGCACATTTTAAATAAAAGTAGCCTAAGTCACTCCTTATAACATCAGCTATCTGCCAATAAAAGTAACGTGGAAACCGGTCCACCCGTTCCGGATATTAGCCTCAACAAACAGACATACAGACAAAAATAAAAAGATTTTTTGGTATATTTACCGTGTAAACATTCAAATACATTTAGTAAAATACTGTTATAATTATGACATTACAAACAGATATTTGTATGTATGTATGTGTGTATTTGTATGATTAACAGTCAGCAAAACAATTACTTCTGGCATTTAAGAAATCGATTGGTAATTTCTAAAAATTAAATCGAGACCAAGGCCGGAGGGTAGGAAACGCAAACAGAGCCTTGTCAATCGAACTATATTGAATATAGTGTCTATATAGTTAGCTCGATATTGTCGAGCTATATCAAATACAAATCGGTGGATACTCACTCTCATCGACCCTACTAATGCTCTCACTGACAGAGTGACTTCTCTTGAACGACTCTCGATCGATTTTTGCAGTCTCTTTGGGCTGCAATTCGATTGAAGTGGCGCTGACGACTGCACACGATGCTGAGCGGAGTGGGCCGGATACAAAACCGTTGGTAGGGGACGTTTGCTTCCGAGACCTGCGGCGTAAAGTTACACTTGTAATGTGAGAAGTCAGTTGCATAAGTTGGTTTTATTACGCACATGACAGACTGAAGGCAGTCAAGGATCTGGTATCCTTGACTTGAGTTTTGTTGACATTGAGCAACTAATTTAACGTGCTACTCGCTTTAGCTTTGAAGGGAAATATTAGATTGCGAACTGTACGATTCGCAAGTAATTTCCCCTTCCGGGGACGTTTAACTTGTGTCATGACATGACCTCTCTGTATCAATGTATTAATATGTGAAGAGAATTCTCTGTACCCCTTTTTGAGGAAATTTCGCGTACGTTGTAACGTGAATTTTGGAATATTACATGGAAAAAGTGCAGAAAGCTAAAATTTTTAAACAATATGTCTTACTCACAACTTAAAAATTTACGTGAAAACGGCTTAATGCAATTACACGCGTCCAGTTTATATGATTACCTGTCATGGTAAGTAAGTCTATACAATAACAGCTCAAGTTACACTGGCCAATGAAAAAACCATGGTCGAGATTCGACCACCACCCGATCTCTAGTATTAATATATAACTACAGTATGGTGTTCTTAGAGGTTCCTACAAAGATTTTAGGTGCTTAGTAACAAGTGACTGACGTCACTAGGGTGAATGACGTCACTAGGATGACTGATTTGAGCTCGGATGAACCGACACGTCTAGTCTCTTTTATTAGTCACAACGTCTTTAAATTCACGTATCATACAAGATGCAAGCATTTTAAAAGTTACGGTACTGTTTAT
The DNA here is from genome assembly GCA_949752705.1 of Callimorpha dominula. Classification (NCBI taxonomy): domain Eukaryota; kingdom Metazoa; phylum Arthropoda; class Insecta; order Lepidoptera; family Erebidae; genus Callimorpha; species Callimorpha dominula. The sequence continues at coordinate 16,455,432 of OX457003.1, forward strand.
TCAAGACTATTCCCACACTAAGGAAACATCTTTAAAACATACAATTAACAGACAATACACTGACTCAAAACATACAGTTTAACAGTGCAGTGCAACAGATTGTAACTGTTCCAAAATTCATGGACATGTGCTAATTGGATGCTGGTTCTTTTTTTTTATGGAATAGGGGGCAAACGAGCAGACGGGTCACCTGATGGTAAATTACTACCGCCGCCCATGGGCACCTGCAACTCAAGAGTCACAAGTGCGTTGCCGCCCTTTAAAATGGTAGTAGGGGAAGGGTGGAAGAGGGGGAGAGGGGGGAATGGGTTGAAGACGGGGAGAGGGTGGAAGTGGGGGAGAGGGGAGAAGGGGAGGGTTAGGGCCTCCGGTAACCTCACTCGGCGAACAGCAAATTGGTTCACTGCCGGTTTTCTGTGAGGCCGTGGTATCACACCGGTCGAGCCGGCCTATACGTGACGAAGAATGGCTCTCCAACGATAAAAATACTGGTTTACAATAATGGCTTTCAAATACAAGGATATTTTTCATTTTGTGGTAGGTATAGTCCGTAACCTATTTGGCTAGTGGCAGCGAGTTAACTCCCGTTTAGTGCAAATATTTGTTTGATTAAATATATATTTTTGGGTATCGTAATAATTATTGGATAATTATAGTTCTAATAATAAAACTGTTTGGGTCTTGATAGTGCTGTGTAATAATTATGTCCTAGTGGGAGGTCCAAACGTTGCCTTGAAAGCTAGGAGTAGTCTTACTCACGTATTATTTTATTTAAAATGATTAATAATTAAAAAAAAATATAAAAAAAAAATTGTGAATTGTAATGAGAAAGAACCAAACGTGTGTGCCAAATTTCAGTACTATAGCTTGAGTGGAAGTGGGTGAAATATTGATTGCAAAATTCCAGGACATACATACACGTGAAGTTAAATAAAAGCTTTTAAAAATGTAGTAGTATGTACTTACTTAAATTTATTTGGTGGTGGTATTCCAGGCGACGATATTGCCACAGGTGCTGTGGTCGGCGGTGGGGTGAGTGGGGGTGTCGACGTCACTACCTTGTCGCGCTCCAACCTACCCGCGACGGTGAACAGAGACGCGTCACTCTGGGGGACGCGTTTACGCCATCCCTAAAATAAAGATACATATATCATGACAAATTAACGAAACATAATTTTGAAGAGAACTGGATGAATGGAAATTAACTAAATGCACAATATGTATGCAGTAGGTACCTCTGTGTAGACATAACGCAAATCCTATAAAAATCAACTACAGGCAGTCAGAAATCAATTTCCTAGAAATAAACGATATTTATTTTATTAAAGTGATTATTATATCTATCAGAAAATTTCAAAGTGATTGGATTGTTGAGTCAATGAATAAGTGAGGCAGACAGTTAAAAGGAGTATAAATTTTATAGTATTGAATTCCGATATAGTATTGCATTACATAAAACTGGGTGTAGTTATAAGGAATGCCGATCAGAAGTAAAAGTTGCACAACATTAAGTTTATTTTCTTTAAACACGATATGTATTAATCATATAATTACAGTTGGTTCCTAGAAATAATAACACACGTGAGTGCACTTTATACGACAGGAAATAAGAAATTGTTAAAATTTGTTTAAGAAAACGTCTGTTTCCGACTTTGTTAAAATTTGTAGATTGTATTACTATATGAATAGTCTTATTCTGAACACGTATAAAAAAAATCTGTGCGACGGACAGGTCAGGTCAAAACAACTCCACGTTGAAGCACTAGCTGTGACTTTGCATACATTTAGTCAAGTAACAATCTCTTTTAAAAATAAGTTTATATTAAATTTGATAGTTTATGTAAATAAGCTCAATACTTAAGACTTAAGGTTTATTTATTTTTTGTTTTTTAGTTCTTGGCGTCGGTTTAATTTTTTGTTAAAAAAAATATTATTTTATGATTTATTTTTCATCATCGGCTCAGCTACATAATGTGATGATTTTTAAACGCAAATACCTGATAAAATAATGAAAAGTTAACAGAAACACTATTCGTTCCTACAATTTTCGAGGGTTTCTCTCAATTTTATCAGGATCCCTTCATCAGATCCTGACTTCCTTGACATGGGACCACCTTTGAGGTATACCCTATCTAACAAAAATAGAATAATCAAAATCGGTTCATAAATAACGGAGTGAGGGCTACATACATAAAAAAAATATATAATATATATACGGTCGAATTGAGAACCTCCTTTTTTTTCGTCGGTTAAAATATTTGAATTACTTAGACCCAGTGAAGTACTATATAACCTCCAATTCTTAACTAATTGAATTGAAGGTAAGAACGATAAATTTACACAATTATACTGTTCGATGTCACTCTGGCTGAATTATTCAAACGTGTCCGAAGAACGCAAATATTATTCAACCGTGAATCATTGTGGTCAGTTATTTATAATTCTCAATATTGACACTTGGTTTATGCATCTTTTACATAGCACCATACAACTGGCCAGCTGGCCTTACCCACTCGAAATACCCATGAGCCCTTGATCTTTAAATACTCAGTAAAGGATACACTTGTTAGTACAATTATAAATTTTTCACTTCAAAGCTCACATTGGAAAGGCTGTAGAGGCCAAGCAATCGTTGGAAACTGCATTCCGTGTATCAACTGAATCGCTTGCCCGTTTAAGTTAATACTCAATTTTACGCAACGCAGAATGGATAAATAAAGTACGCAAGGTCTGACCTCTAGCATTTATGAACAGGAAAGTTGATTTATATGTTTTACATGATGAACAAATAAATAAATGGTATGGTGTAATGATAGACGCGTTGGCACTTGACGACATTGGCAAAAAAATGTTGTCTCATGGAAAGACCGTCCAATAACGTATTGCAATCGTGAATGCATAACCAACAGAAAAGAATCTCTATATGTTCCAGAAAAATAATGTCAAAAGGAAGATATGTAGTTATACATACAATAAATGATTACCGAGTTCGATCGATTTAAGATTTTGAATTTTGAGCTATATTTAAGAGTACTTATGGCAGAATGATATAGGTATCTGAGTAAACTGAAAAACGAGTTCTCACGATCATTTCAGTATAAAATATTAAAACGAACCGCATGTCTAAAACTTTATCATAATTTTATTTTTGTAATATACATATACAATATTTAGAATAAATATATATACAAAACAGTAGTGTAGTGTGTAGTGTAGCAAATTCCACAAAGTTTTTCTTGAAAAGCGTCCAAGTCGCATTAGGGTGCGTTCTCACCGTGTCGTAATGACTTTTTTACCGTTGAAAGGCTTCTCATTATCACGACTATCTGTAGAATTACTTTATAAAAAAATCGATGACAATACAAGCGGAATAAAGAAGGTTTTAGACGATGATACGACATTTTTATCGTAACTACAACACAGAAAGTTGCTACTATTATTTGTCGTAGCGAACATGACAAGTCGTGACGGTTTATTTATCTTTTGACACTGCTGCACTGTCATTTAGATGTTCTTCTTGTCTTGACATTATGTCGCCATACAATAAAAAAGTCATGAAAGACAGGTAATCGTGCCGTAATGTATGTAACTCCATTTAAATGTACAAGTCACGATGCTTTAAATAGCACGACTATCTATCATTACGACACAGTGGGAACGCGCCCTTAGTCAGTATATCATGTACGAATTTTAGAGAAGCTTGTGTCTCAGCTGATTAAAATGTGTGAAAAATATAATAAAACATTTACTACTTACTTGAGCAGCAGTTTCTAGTTTAGTTCGTCTGTCGGCTAAAATATTCACAGATCCGATTTCGTTCTCGTCGATGTGGACCTTTTTCTTTTCATCTACTGCAGCATTTAGAGTATCCTATAACAAATAAGAATTAAAATTTAAAATTAAAGTAGTTACATAATACTTATATAGTAAGTTAATCAAGTTATGGTCATTACTGCCAAGTATATGATTTTTTTAACGTATTTTTAGAGGTTTATGCAATATATTAGTCTATCTCTTAAAATAGACGTTAGTCTGTATCTCGATCGATAATAAATAAATCTAATTTAGAGTCCTTTTTGGGAAATAACGACTAAACTTTCCTTCATTACTTGTCATTTATAACGTGAAGAGACTTGGACTAGGGTTTTCTTCATAATATAGTATTTACACGTCAAAGAAGTTATCTCGCTGTTTAGATTCAGCCATCTGATCTAATAGACACAATTGTCGCTATATCCTTCCTTGTTGTTGGAATAATTTCAGTAGATCGTAACATTACGAGTATGTTTAAAATTATATGACCCTATAAAGCTACCGCTTAATATAACTTTTAATACATTTTTAAGTTATGATCAATTACGTTCGTTTTATATGTTTAATTAGGTGTTATTTACAAACACCAAATTAATATTTTCTTTGTGCTAGAAAGGAACCTCCCCCCCCCCCCCCCCAACAACTACACCGCATTGAATAATTTCATAATTATTCAATGCGGTGTTTCAATTCAACGACGCATTCATATGCGTCGTTACGTAAATATGTAAAATATGTAAAAAGCGCATAACATTATAACTAAGACATTTTTTACTGCGGTGCGAGCGGGTGCCAAGTAAACCTTACATATGATCCATACTTACGGACTGATAATCTGCCGTTATTTTAATTCGAATAGGTATGTCGTTCGTTCGTTCTAAATATATTTTATAAATCACGCATATTACGTGCCAAGAATATTTTGCTACTAAGTTGAGCTAAAACCCATGATAAAAAATTGTGCAGTACTTATATCCGTCCGCTCAAAGGAAATGGTTGTTGATAAGCAAGTTACGAAACTATTATTCATTTTGGTAACAAAGTACATATCTTGTTGGTTTTTAAATAATCGGCTTTTTTAATATAAAACAACAAATGAACCTGCCTGTGCGTTATCCACAGAGTCAACATCAAATTTCTTAAAAACTGGTTTAAGTCCACCATTTTTCGTTTTATTCTTCAGTTCACCAATAACCGAACCAAAGTTAAGGCCAGCTGGAATTCCTGAGTGTTTCTGAAGGCGTTTCAACAAAGGTTTTTCTTCTAGTACTTTGTTTTGGACCGGCTCGTCGTAGAAGCTCTCGGGTTCTTTGAGCTCTTTTACAAAATTTGAACATTTCAATCGTTTTATTTTGTCAGCGATGTCATCGATAGTGCCTTGTTGTTGTACAACCTTTTCACTTCGGGTATGTCCCTGCTCTCTAGAAAGAGGTATTATATTTTTCAAAGTAGGGTAAAGTACTTTAGCCGGCTCTTCGTGTATGAGTATTTCTGTCTTATCTAGAGACAGATTTTGAATAATTGACTGTATTTTGTCATCGCTCAAAATAGTTTTCTCTAGAAATTCTGTTAGCTTTTCTTTTGGCGGGCTCTCGCGTTTAGTTTGTTTTTGCTTCAGTAGTTGACGTTGCTTTAATAATATAGACGGTGTAATTAAATCATCGTTTTTGTAAGGTATAAAGTTTAGTATTTTCTGAGGACGACCACTTTGATGGCTGGCTAAGCGTTGTGGTTTTATTTCTTTATTTTCAATTGTTTTCTCGTTAGCTATGATATTAATTTTTGTTGGTAAAATCTGGTCAACTACTTCCTCATTTAGCTCCGATGTTTCTGGTTCAACTGGTTTTAATCTTGAATACTTAATTTGCTCTTCTTGGTTTGGTAGCAAATACTTCCACACCACAAACACCAGTAATAAGAACCCAATAATTGCTTCGAGAAACATGTTGATCTATTTTTTATCACTTTGCTAACTGGAATGTGATCGATCTGCCATATTGATTGATAACATCACTAATAATCCTTGAAGGCTTTACGCGCCATTTGTAATAAGAGATCAATTAAGCATTACCATGTCACACACAAGATTCACACACTGTTTGTATGAGCAATTAGGACTATTGTTTAATAAAACACAAGTCACTGGGTTAATTGATGCTAAACTCACTGTTACATAAGAAAAACAATTGATTAACGAGTACAAAAAACTAATAAAACTGGAGTGTACAAAGCACTAACAGCGACAGAAGCAAATTGATCACTGAGATTCATTCGATCACACTTTATCATCTCGTAGCGGACGCGACACGTGTGACTCATGCGCTGGACCTAGAACGTGTGTAAACATTGTATACAACCAGTAGCAGCAGCAATGACGCATCAGTATATGTACATATAATGAAAAATGTATACAATATAGGAGCGCCAAAGCCATAAGTACTATCGGCGCGAGAGGAACCCTGACCCGAGAGACAACACACCCAAATATAGAACTGGCCTTACGACGTAAGAAAATCGAGGAAAATCATAGAAAATCAACAAGAACAAATCGAGCGATGTAGCAATGGATTATAATGCAAAATAAATAGAACCAGCTGTTCAATCATAACTTTACTTCGATTTATTTTCTACTTTATTCTACACCTTACAGTCAATAATAACAGCAATAATGTTATTGACGTTTTACCTTTATTCATTCTCCTGTTACACAACTGTTACTAAACATATTACACAAAACAGGAAAAATAAAAGTGTTAAACTAGGCTGCGACAGAATAGATTCCATCTAATCACCTCGATATGTACGCAATAATGCCAGCGACGCGACACGCTTGCACCAAATACGTTAACTTGTCCACACCTAATGTGGAGAGCAACAAAAACACCACGCTAATTCATCGAAAACTTTAGAATTAATATAAAATAAGGTTTACTGGTTTTTCCGTTTAGTAAACAGGAAATAATTTATATCATTTGCTTTGGTCATTTATGAACAGGTACATCAATACCTTCGTCATATCGGTCAACGTTGGCCCTAATAAACATCAATAAAGAGCACAGTGTGGTCAATGTAGGACGGATCCATCACAATTATACTATCAACAACCGACATACAAATATACGTCCAAATTGGTATCCACAACTCACAATGAATACAAATGATACGGACGTTAAGAATTAGAATGTTTATATGCCTCTAAGCTCCCACAAGGAATAGTGTAATGTTTAACAAAAAGAGGGATGGAGATTAAGTAGCGAAAGTAGCACTAGGCATAAACAGTTTCCATATTAATGAAGAAGACGAGAGAAGACTTGTATGATGATGATCCAAGACAAGAACAATAATGTCCATGGGCAATGTCACTGTAATCTATTACAAATCACAAGGTCACAACCAAAGATAGTATGATAAGTTTACGATAGCAATGATAACGAATAAAGTGCTCAGCGAAAATTAATAAAATTCACCTCGAAAAGAACTGTGCTCGCTGCTGTTAATCTTCATTAACATCGACGTAATTGAAACATTTCTTTGTGTTAAAAAAGAAAACTAAACCATTACCAAAACGAGATACGGCAATCACAAAGGCAATAAAGATAAAGTTTACTAAATATATAAATAATATCCTAATCGTACCGATAAAAACACAATAAAACAACAGTCCTAGGAAGGAAGTTTCGCGCGAACACTATGTATGATTTTGAAAATAAAATGATTTAGTGGTATGCGCGCGCGCTTGGGGCGACCGGCCCAAAACAACTGACGGTGCCAGTGCGTCTCGTCAGCGAGCCAGGTCATTGCTGTTGCATGTGCAAATAAAATTTTTTTCATACACTGAAATTAAATTCGCTTTTAATCTGTTCACCGTTCCGGCAAGTTTCCCATTACCTGCAGGGTATTTGAACTTCACGTGTGAATTATGAATTAATTACACTTAGTAAAATATATTTTTGGTTCAACAAAGAACTCATACGAGACCATTTGTTTGACGAGACGTTGACGTGTTTATTTTTCTGTGTAAGGAAACTGGTCTTATTTTCAGTGCCACAGTGTAACAATTTTATACAGAGTATTTATGTATGGAACATTAGCAGATGATACTTTATTTTAAAATTAAGATAATTTACGATAAAAAGTACAAATGTTGCAACTTCAGAATACCCTCCACATTTTATTACGAACCAAATGTAATCATCATATCTTACTGAAAAATGGATATATCTCGAAAAAAATTTGATGATATTGATGACACGATGATATTTTACGATTTCAAATGTGGCCTAAAACCGGAAGAATCGTTTGATAGACTTGAAATTAGATTTGTAGACGAAGGTCCTTCTTTAGCAACTGTGCACTGATTTATCAGCAAATTTAAGAGAGGTCGGCAAACTTTGGCCGATAAAGAAAGATGTGCTGGCATTTTGGCGGCTGTTACGGAAGAAAACTTGTCAGAAATTAAATATTTCATCGAAAACAATTGTCCAATTACGTATAAAGAGATTCAGTACGTATTGAAGATTGGTACCTCACCGACACTCAGAAGCAGGCTCACGATGAATGGTGCCATGATAACGATAGCTAAGCTTGTCTCGGCTTATGACAGGTGAATAATCTTGGATTTATCAATACTATTCAGAACCTAAGCACCAGTCAACAGTTCGGCTGATTAAAAATGAGCCAAGCCTACCAAAGTGAAGCGATCAAAAAGCGCAGAGACTATTTGGATCATAACGATCCAAAAATTCTCTGCGCGTTTCTTCACGTGTCAAGATATCTTGTGTGATATAATACCTTTAAGGGATCAAAGCACTAATACTTAGTGCCCATTGCTTGCCAGAACTGTTCACTGCTGTTGGCAGCAAGCGACCGAATCACGGGACTCTGCTAGCTGGTGCTTCACCACGACTACGCACCAACACACATCGATCAAACTTCTGTGTCATTCTTACAACCCTGATTTAGCAGCGACTTCTTCTTCTACTAGTAGTGACTTCTTCTTTTTATTAAATCAACCAAATCCATACTAAACAATCAACTGAAAAGAAGACAGTTTTCATCGCGGGAAGATGCGCTCGTTGCATTCAAGTAGGCTATGGTGGAAGTGTCTGCGGCGCATTAGAAAAAGTAGGTATATTGAAAATTGATTTAGATGCCTGCCTTTAGGTGAAAGAGTGTGAGGATGTGTGGATGTAATATTAATTCGTATTCATAACAACTTTAACAAGGTTATTAAAATAAATTGGATGTATAATTTGTATATTTAGTCATACATTAGCGTTCGTTACTGTCTTATCATGGAAGTTTAGTCAGTTTAACTTATGTTACATTGTGGAGGGATGACTAGTGTATACAGTGTTTATGAGATCGGCATAAATTATTGTAAGGATCCCACACACACCTTTCGACAGACGACGAAGCGCTCTTGAAAAATATTATACTCTGCCATATTATTAAAAACGCCGTCATTGGGTTTGTGTTAACTTCGCTTTGGCCAAAATTTATAATTAGATTTAGCTTCTAGCCAAAACTTATGTGGAGCACTTTCATAACCGTTCCGTTGGCACTGTTTGACTAATGAGTGTAATACAAAACTATAAAGCGCGCCACAGATCATGTTCGCCTCGTGTTTGGCTTTAATTAAATCTATATATTAATTAAATAAACTTGAAGAGAATTCTTTGTACGCATTTTTTTTTGCAAAAGCAACCGCAATTTCGCAAACGGAGGAGCGTGAAATTTGGAATACCTATTTTAAGTTTATATATGTGGCATTACGTAAAGCTAACGACCATTTTCGGCTCATGTAGAGGTATTTTTAAAAAATGGTAGACTTGTAATCTCAATTTAATGATAACTCTTGTAAACATTTTTTTTTTATACCTGTATACCTTCTCTCTTTCTATGTATAGAAAAAGTGAAACCACATAATAAATAATAGTACAGGTACGAAAGTCTCACTCCGTCAAATCATTTAAATAAATAGCGACTCCTGCTCCGACACAATAAAGTCGCAATTTAGGTTACACAGCGCCAATTACCTACAGTTATATTCACCTAGAAGTTCTCTCTTTCTATCGCGTAACTCTTATCTGTACTGACGACGCTTAGGGTTTTTTTTTAAAGAATCAATTAATCTGAATATTGAATTACCAGTGTGTTATGTGCCTATTATTCCATTTTTGTGAAACAATGAATCTAGGCTAGATATTATTAACCCGATAGTCTAGATAAGAACGGATGACGCGACGAAGCGCGTAGGTGAGCATTGAACTAACGTGCGGCCCGGTCGGTGCCCGGCAGCCCACCGAATTTTGGCAATTATACTAGCTTTATACCTACACTGTGGAGTAGACCTGGAGCATTGAACTAACGTGCGGCCCAGTCGGTGCGCGGCAGCCCACCGAATTTTGGCACTTATACTAGCTTTATCCCTACACTGTGAAGTGGACCTGGCCTGGTGAAACCTAACAAGTGACAGTGACAGTTATACTGACCAATCCAATAAACCGAAATTGATGGTCGAAGTTCGACCACCAGGCGATTTGTTCGGCTTTAAATTTTGAATAATACTGGTATTATTCAAAATTACCATTACTTTAACCAGCTACTAAATTACCCTTATTAAGTTTATAAGAAATTTACAGAAGTTTTGTATAAATTGTTAATTTTCTCATGTCTATTTTTATATAATTATAACGGGATTGTGTGATATTAGAGAATTAGTTAAAGTTCGAGCAGCCAGCTAGTGAGTACCTTAATGTATTCTATCGAAACGTCTCCAGTGGTAAGGATAGTGGACACATTGTAAAATGCTTTTCAGAACTAGCAACAATGGGAGGAAGTAAAACGAGGTCCAGTTACCGCTTATCACCAGGCAAGACAAAACTTAGTTGTAAGAAGAAGGAATCTAGAAACGCTTCCTTATCGCATAACGTTGTTGTATTTGAATACACTTAAAGGCTCCATATAAGTTATGACCTCGCCGAAAGCCACTGTGTTGCAGGTAGTGTTGTGGTTTAATTTCCAGTAGAAAAACCTTACGATTTAAACAGATAGTTGTTCTGGATATATATCTGGATTCTGGAGTCTGGATAAACGTTGATGAAAAATAGTGTAATAGGCATAGGGGTATTCAACAGGTATAGGTAAGATAATCTCGATTAAAGGGTCTAACTTAAACATGAGGGTATCGGAGACACTGCCTGTGCATCTCTTTATAGTATTCCACAGCTACTACATTTTTTTACAACAAGACATCTTCACGATGACGGTAATAGATGACACATGTATAATAAAAAAAAACTGTCAGACGTATAACTGCACGTCAGAATTGAAAACATAACTCATAAATATACACACATATATATGTATCTGAGCATGACGGTTATGCGAGTACAGTGTTTTTTTTCCCATACCAAAAGTGTCCAACGTGACAAAAAGAAGTTTTCACTTGAAAAATATATACCTACTACAAAAAAGGTAGTGTTTTACCACATCACACTTAGGCAGAAATCGTTTGCACGAATTAATCATATTGTACTCGTACATATTTGATGTAAAATGAGCTGCAGTTAATTATGATGTAGTGCACAGTTTTACGTGCTGATGTAACCCGTTGATGGATTTAAACAGTTTGTTTGCCAACCGATTTCTAATGGCAGTTCAAGTATTTGAGCCAAGGTCTTGAATTAATTACTGAGTATTCTTCTTGTGACTGCCGAATATTCTTGTGACGCTAACTTCATTCATTCTTTTGCATTGATGCAAGCTGTTGCCCGCGATTTCGTTCGCGTGTAAATTCAAATCTATCCATCGGGAACTGTACATTTTTCCGGGATACAAAGTAGCCTATGTTCCCAGGATGTGTCCGTTCAGCCGCTTAGTCGTGAAAAGATAACAAACACACAGAGCTACTTTAGCATTTATAATATAGCTATAGAGGTATATATTTCCGTTTCTAAAAAATATTATGATTAATATTTTTATAATTTGCGGTTACTGGTACATAAGGAAATAAGAGACTTATATACAAATTAAATGCGTAAATCGGGACTTATCGGTACTTCCGTAATCCCTCCCTTCCATGACCATGACCGGTGCAATACCAATTTACAAATAAAATATTTCAAGTATTTAAGTTTAAAATTAGGCTTATTTGAATAAAATACTTTAAATTTCAAGAGTGTAGTTACATTATAAAACGCGATACCTAATATCCCTATCATTTATTTTACGTTTGATGTTGTTTACATATTCATATAGGTACTATATGAGGACATTTCAAATTAAAACAACAATATTATGTGTTAATTATAGTTTATAAATGTATTTAATGTATACGGTTATTTTCCTTACCATCGCTGGAGGTGTATAACTGGATGGGAGAGTTATAGCAGTGGAAAAATAATCACTCTTATACCATTTGTAAGTGTGGTCAAATATTTGTACGTTTTGTTCATAAACTGTATAAAAATAACAGTTTAATAAGAAGATACACAAATCTAAATATATTCTTTCTTTCTTCTATATAAATCGAATCGAAAGAAATCTAAATATATAACTATTCTGATTCTTGTTTTAATTGTAAGTTTGTGAAGCCCAGCTAGATAGTGATAATTTTAGAGAAACTTGGCCCACAAATTTACAATATGAAACTAAAAGTGTGTGTCTTGTGTTGAACCAAAACGAAAAGAAAACATTTCGGAAAAACGAATGCTAGGCACAGCCTCATAAAAAATAATACCTTATTATATATTAAAAATATAATTGAAAGTTTTAAAGGTAAATTTTCAGTTGGCCAGTTGCCATTCGCGCAAAATAATCTATACTAATATTATAAAGCCGAAGAGTTTGTTTGTTTGCATGAACACCCTAATCTCAGGAACTAATGGTTCAAATTGGAAAATTATTTGAGTGTTGAATAACCCATTTATCGAGGAAGGCTATAGGCTATATAACATCATGCTACGACTAATAGGAGTGGAGCAGTGATTCTAAATACTTGCCTAAAACACAACAGTAACTGTGTGCTTAAAGCCTCGACCTTTTTGCCTCAGAGTTAGACGTCATGGTCTATAAAACATTGCCACGTAGCGTAGACACCTGGGACGTATGAGGTGCGACCTCTTTGATATACCACCCTATATGGCAGGGTTATACGACGGGCCGTAAATGGCTATGGACGCGGATACCCTTGCAATTATTAAGTCAAATGTGACCTAGATTGATTGATGTTTATGTTTTCGTATGTTAATTGGTATTTGTTTTCTACTCCAGTTTGATATATAACTTCACAAAATAGGCTTCGAAGCAGAATTGTTAATCAAACACATACCTAAGCGAATATTTCCATTCAGTCAACCATCAGTTTATGATCTATTTGAATTCTTGTTGATGAAATAATTATGTTAAACAGTTGAAATAAATTAAACTTAAATGAAACTTATTTCAAAACCGGAATATGACGCTTACAGAGCAAAGTAATCAGTTTACCATCGTTACCGCCCGCGGTGCTACCAGCGCATATTTAATTTACTGTGCCAAACGTAGATGGCGCTGGCACATGATCTAATAAAAACCTCCCGAAACAGCGCAAATCCAATTTGTCGCTTCAGTAAATACAGGAAAAAAACTTTTTGGCATTCCGAGTTACGGGAATATATTTTTATATTACAGACAAGTTAATTTAAGAAATCATTATAGATCCATTGTTGTTTTATTTATTACAGAATATTTTCCACTTTAAAAAAAATCTAGATTATAAACAGCGGCGCAATGATGTTTTCTTTGTAGAGGACTGAGGGGATATCTTACCTTTAAAGACGGGTCTCAAAATTCTGTAATTTTTACCTCTTTTTTTATGGGCCTTTCTAAAATTAGGAAGCGAGATGACTTTTTCACATCCGATAAAGACACAAATATGATATTTATGTTCTGTTATGATCTTTTTCTCTTTCTGTGAAAGACAATACTGCTAATATTGAGCGTATCTAGCAGAAATAGTGAAAATGACGGAATTTTGAGATCTGCCATTTTTATTATGAAAAGCGATCAATGGGAAAAAAAAACCTTTTCACAAAAAGCGGCGAATCTCTCAACTCTACTAAATTTTCCATTATATTATGGTAAGACAATAGTCCACGAAAGGTCAGGGTGGTATTTGAGGTTGTGCTAAAATAGTGATGTCGTTAGGCTAAAAATAAGCTGAACTTTGGGAATGACCTTAGCCGTCAGCTACTTATGATTAAATAGTAATAACCCCTAAAAGCTTCGTAAAGGTTAACAAAAAGTTAACTTTCTTCATTTCATTTTATTATTACATATGGATTATATAGAAAGCTTCGACAATAGTGTCTCGAGTCCAAGAAATATTGTTGAAATATTAAATTTTCTTTAGATATTGTAGGTTGATGAAGTTACGGGGGTTTGTAAGAACTAATAAGCAGTTCAAAATGTAGCAATGGCATTTAATTAGTAATTATTTCAAAAACATAATTGTTGTATGTTTGTTTTTTTAACTTACAGCCATGTAGGTTATGAGGTCAAGTATACCATATTCTGCAATTTGTGGTACTGTATTATATCCGTCATTTGGAGGTCAACAGAGTCACAACAATGTGTATATTTTGTTCATATGGAATTCACAACGGTACGCTATGCTACTTTAATTAAATGTCATGTTTTTTTATATTTAAGTAAAAACTTCTTGGATTACTATGATCAAGTTAGTTCCGTGGTGACGTAATAAATGCAATTTTGCTGACAATACAATTCAATAATGTATTCTCAGCAAAGTTAGATGAACTTTATTGTAATGAGTCAATAATGTATTCTCAATACATTATTGAATTATGTGCCCCGAATTCCATGAATACTGGAAATATTTTCAAATTTGGAACCGGAAAGACGCAATACGAACCAAGCAAATTAAATAAAAGCTATATCCGCACAACTCAACAACTTTTTGCTATTTTCAAGTTTAAGTGAGAGATTACTATCTAACAGTGATTTTATCAGTGATGTTGACACTAATCATATATTTCTGTTACCTCGTAACTAAATGATTCATTGTGATGTTCCTACATCCTACAACTATTTTTTTATTTTTAAAAACTGTAATGAATTTAAAAAGACTGATTAAAAATAACTTAAATAGTAACTAATTATCACATGACTACAAACAAACCATTCCGTCATTCATGAAACTGACAGCTGTCAGTATCATAATATTTTTTTTTTTATTTATTTATTCAAAATTTGCATAAGTTTATACTATTTAGTTTATTTGCCTATATTTATACTAATACTACTATGAAGCTCTGTCAGTTTATCGGTTACTGACGTAATCAAACTTATGCGGCAGATGCGAGTGTTTAAAGGTAAATTTAAAAAGTAACTTTATTTCTTCAATTTTTTCCTTTGAAAAATTAGTTATTTGTTGCGTTAAGCTATAAAATAAAAGCATCCCTTTCCAACATCTATTACCTGTTAGTGAAGGAAGTTCAAACCTACACAAGGTTGATTTTATTACCATTAATCGTAAGGTATGATGGACGCGGGGAAAGGCGTGGAATGATGACCAAGCATGTCTTTTGACGTTTTCCATTTGCCAATATCGGTTCGATATTAAACGCGAAATTGGAGTTACAAAATAATTTGGATAAACCTTCCATCTATATTTTCACGTGAAGCTTACAAATTCATTTCGAAATCGTCTGGAATTATGTAGATGACATTATGATGAATTTTAGTGTGCTTTAAGTGCTTACTACAATTAAATACAAAAAGGGTAATTACATTATCAGAGTGCAATAATTATGTAATCATTTATTTACTCTTCATTGGTGCAATTAATTCAGACTGTCAAACTTTTTTAATTCTGAAGCAAATTAGAAAAAGTAAGAGCACGAAAGTAGGTTAAGAGTCACATTATTTGCTAATTTGATTACACAAACAGAAATTGATTTTAATTTAGTAACAGAAGAGTATAGAAGAGTACTGAGAGAGATAAGAGTATTACTAGCTCTATAATAAGAATACTCTATTCATTAGAACCCATTTTTGATGGATTTATTTCGGAACTTCGAGAACATTCTGAAGTAATTTAGATATATTTAACCTACGTATGTAAACAATGTTATTATCTATATTTAGTTAAGAATATATTTAAATTTGGTATGGTTTTAGAGAGCCCACGTGGTGTTTCGAGTGAGGGACTCTTTATTAGAGTTCATTCAATCGTACTTGAAGTAAGCTATTTCCGTTCGTTATTAATACTGGCTTAACTAAAAGGCAGACCAAATTTTCTTTCAAAAACATTATTGTCATCACAGAAACTATACATAAGGTTTAATATTTTTTTCACTATTCTACATTTCCTATAAAAAAAAAAGCATTCAGTACCGAAAACCAACACAAAGATCCGCAAAAGCTAAAACTCCATCTTTCATACATTCATTTTAGTTCTATGTATTTCAATTCTTTATTTTGGATGCAATGCTTATTTCATCCTTAACGTATGTTCTATTGGGTACGATTTTAATAACACTTTATAGCAAAACGGATAATATGTATTAACATGCTGTGATATATTAGATTTGCAACGTAGACATTATTGTGAATAGTAAATCGAGCAGCCATCTAGCATAGGAGCGTGCACAGTGTTATATTGATTTGATTCGAATCATGTTTAGTTAATGTTCCTTTTTTGGAAGTAGTTACATATACTCAGAGGTATTTAACCGTCCAATCCTCTAAAATTGCATACCGTTTGTTACCGATAATGTACGTTAAGATTACTTTAGTGTATTTGTTAAAGTGGGGTTTTCTGCAATAAAAAAACAATTATACATTAATTACATTAATCAGTTTAAGTTTAAGATTCTCATCGCTCATTTTGCGCAACAGTATATTTGTTTTGAATAATTCCACCGCTCACAAAAGAGCGAAACTTGAGTTTACCCAAGAACACTTAAATTGGACAACGGATCAATTAAGACAGTTCTCTTCTCAGGCGAATCAAGCATTGCTTTATGTGGTCCTGATGGACGTCAGCTCGTGTACAGACACCGTGATTTGTTGAATGTGCTGTGGTCAGAAAAGTGGACTACGATAAAGGTTCAATAAAGGTATGGTGTTAGTCATCTTCGAAAAAGGCGATAATTTTGTTTTAATGCACAACAACTCACCGCGAGTGTTATCACTGAATACCTGGACAAGTCAATATTTAGCGATTACGATGGTCAGCCTGTAGCCCTGACCTGAACCCAATCGAACACGTCTGGGACAAGCTCAAAAAGCAGATTGGAGTTCTTACACCAGCTCCTAGGAACATCAGAGTGGACGGGATTCCAAAATGATAACATGAGGTTATCAGGGCTAGGTGAGGGAATACCCATTATTATTGTAGCCATTAAAATGCATATTTTTTCTTAAAATCATTGGTTTAGACGTTATTGTTTTTTGTAAGGAAACTCTAATTTCATAATTTTTTATAATTTCCCATAAATAAATTATTTAATATCTGTCTCCTGTTTTAATTATTTTTGTAAAGGTTGACTTATTTTTGTTTTGTAACAAAAACAATTAAATTATAAAGATTTTTTCAAGAAATCGACATTGCTAGCTTTTGTCGTTTGTGAAGCTGGCGACCAAGTGCCTCTTCACGAACGTGACACACAAGCCCAACCATGATTCCCTAGGCAATCGGCGATTAACAAAGTAACATTCGACTTTTACAGATAAGTTTTTCATGACAAAAAGGAATTAAGAAAACCAAGTCTCTCTCCCTCAAAACATCAGTTGACATTAAAATGAAGCTCTAAGCTATTTCCTGTTACAAGCAATATTTTTAAATCGATGGCAAACAGTATGGCGACATCTTGACAAACCTTTTAAGATTTTCTTCATCAATCAGTCAGTTTTCAATTAAAAAGCCAATGGCCGGTGACGGATAACAAGTTAAACAAGGGGAAATGAGGGTAACGAGGGTAACGTTTTTACTAGCCATCAAATTGTGTCGTGACCTGTCAACATGCGTTACGTGCGGAAACAAATATCACACAACCTTTTATTGTAACCCTTAAAATAACCACAATTAGGTCGGAAATGTCGTGTTGTTTGTGGTGTTTTTGAGGTAAACGTGCGATTTGAACTCATTTTCGCAAAGTTCACAAGAAAGGGCGTGGCTGCTTTACAATTACCGTGACTTGGGAGCGAGGTTATTAACATTCACATGTTATATGAAGGGTAATATTAGAGCCTTTCCCCAAAACAGATATTTAAAAAAAATAATGCAAAAGTTACGTATAATGTATTAGCTTTTGAAAAGAAGTTTAATTGACAATATTTAAACAGCCAGGCATTGGAGCATAATTTATATATTATATCGACATTAGGCCCAACAATTGTATACTCTCATACATTAGACTAGTATATCATAATCACAATACATCAAATAAATATTAGATACGGATATTCAAATATTGTTTATTTAAGAAACGAATAATATGCTTAGAGGCAATTAGTATGGTCTCATTACAAAAGTACACGCTCGTGGTATTTGGCCCGACCGCGACCGTGATACGCCAATCACGCCTGTTCTGAGCAAGAGTGACCATAATAAACTGATTTTAATCATTTTTTTAGAGCACAAATTTCCTAATATAGGATATTTGTGGACCTAATAATTACCTAGTTTTATTAAAATACTTATAGGATAAAATACGTTAATTACGTTAAATGTTATAGTTGAGCATAACATACTATTTAGTTAAATCTATATTACAATAGCGATATTTCCTGTACAATGATATTTGTAAAACGCAGATGACATCTAGTGTCTATAGTGATTTATTAATTACTAGTGTTTAAGTTTTTTGAACGAGCTAAGATTAGGTGATTATTATCAACTTCGCAGAACGAGCAGGTACTTTCGTCGCTTTTTTCTAGTTCGCTGATTATTCGGCAGCGGTTAAACCGATTTTAATTATTTAAAAAAAAACGGGCGATGTGATTCGGAGTTTCCAAAGTGATCGTGATCTTTCGTCTGTCTTAGCCCTTGACCTTGTCATGACAACACCAGGGCGCACCGAGTACATTATAACATTTAGTCGTGTTGTTCAGAGACATCTTATGAATGACTTAAAAAGAGGGAAGGCATATGCGGATGAGTAGGACGTACGGGGTCGGCGGTTCGTAAATCATAAAGACCTGGTGTTAGGTACACCAGGTTTATATGATTTAGGAACTAACCCTGATCACCAACCACGATCACTGCCTGATAACCTTGAAAATACACATAAGACATGGTTTACTAAAGTCACTTATTTACGAAATAATATTACATTGTTGAAGTCGGAATGTTTTTTTAAACAAATACAACCATTAGGTACGTGTTCGTAAGATAAATAATCTCTAACTGACTGCATCTCAAATATTCTCTCTTCTCTCTTAAGAGATTTAGTAATTTCTCAATATGTATATTTTTATGGTATTTTTCATCAGTTTAATATATTCGTGAATAGTTGAGTAAAATAACTAGGTGAATACCATAAATATGTTATTAAGAATAAATCTAGAGTAACAATCAGAGAAGTAGGCCAAAATAATTTCGCACGAAAACGATTATTTTAGTGGACCACACCTCAGAGGTTTAATAATAAAATTAATGACTCGTTATAATAGGGAAATGTCGTGTTGCTTTATGTTGTTACGTTACAATTAAACTGATTTATTTGAGTATAACTTTAGTGCAGAATGCCAATCATTATCGGAATCGAATAATTCCCAAAAAAACAAACTGAAGATCTAGTTGGATCTGGTCTTTCTGGTTCAAATGAAAACATATATATTTTTTTAATGTTTGGCGTTTTTTTTATTTCCCTTAAAGCTATAAAATCTACATAATAAAACTTACAAAAAATATACAAAAGGAAAGAAGCGTTATGTGTAGCCGACCAATTGTCGATTTAACGGATTAAAAAAATATTGATTTCCAAAACAATAAAAATTCTTTACAAAATGTTTTCCTGGTGTGCACAATTTCATGTTAATTTCGATTGTTTTCTCTTTTTTTTTTATATGCAGACTTTTTACGAAAATTAGGATCCATCAACATTCCTGGTATTTTAACACCCACAATTTTATTCATATAAGCCTTTTCTCTTACGAAATACCTATTAGCTTTATAGGTACATTTTCAAGTACAACTTGTCAGTTTCAAAATCAGATTTAAGTATTTAAACATGAGGAATATTTCTAAAACTATACGACTCTAAAATTTGACCACACCTTTGTTAGTTTCAGTATATACAGCAAATAAAATAACAACGTATGAATGTAACATCGTAGCAACAACAACAACAAAATTATAAAATTGATCTTTGCGTGATACAAACTTTGGTGCAGTCCACTGGGGATATCTCTTCTTGCCACCACTATTACGTTCCGACCTTGACAATATACCTCCTGAATCGATCCTCTTCTACGAAGTCTTAATAGACCTTTCAAAAAGTACTAATTTCGAAGGTTTTTATGAGGTTTATGACTGTATTAATCTTGACCCAGTCTATTTCACGTACAATGGTTTTTAAGTGAAACCATAAATAACAATTACATATACGGAAGTTCATTTTAATTTTCTTTACAATCCTTTATAAAGGATTCACGGTTGCATCAATTTAAATAAAATTACCCTAAGCAGTGACATTAACACTAGCAAATAAAACCCATTTACGCTACTTTCTACCTTCTTCGAAATCAATAGAAAGCGTATATTTCCTTGAAACTGTCAAAGCTTTAAAACGTAGCGAAGTTTGCATGGCAACATGCTGGCGCTACAATATCACAATAGATTTCGAGTGCACCCTTTAATCTTCTTGTGGAGACGTGTGCTTATTAACGAGCGACTGGTATAAGGGATCAGGGGACTGTCAAAGCATACTGCATGGTACTTGAATTTCTAGTAGGTAGAATATGTACAACACGCTTTACGGATAAAGCAACTACAGTCTATAGGGTAGGGCTTTTGAATAGTAAGTTTGTCTCGGCCTGGGGGCATTTAAGATGGGTTTTTTTAAAGGATCACACGATATCAGAACGATACTTAGTCTTATCAACTCTTAGAAACCCCAAGCGAATAGGGGTTTCTTATCGTTCAATTAAATTTTTAATATATGAAATCATATTAGTTTCTGAGATTTGACACCTTAAAAACATACAACATAATTAATATTTAGACAACACCAGTTAGTACAACACGTTTCCTAGTGGACGCATAAGCGACGCGAGGCGATGAAACATCCCTGCATCGCGAAAACTTCACAACCATACGATACATATCTGTAAATTGCACACTTCTTCTATTTGGTGTCTAAATGACCACGTCATCTGTTGCACAAATAGTACTCGGCACCGAATCCTTACTACTTGAATAAAATAAAAAATAAGGTACTAACATTGATCCTGTTCTTGGCACGCTCGATAGCCTTGCTATCCTTGTCCTTGTCTTTTTCCTCCCTGTCGGGACTCAAACGGCACACGCGAGCTCGCCAATCGTTCGCACCAGCTGCTTGTAAAGCCGCCAGCCTGTAAAAAAAAGATTTAAATAACGTCACTGATAGAAAAAAAAGGTTTTCAAACATTAAATAATCTAAAATAAATAAACAAATAAAGTTTGTTAACACCTTTTCACATTAAATAGAAAAGATTGCGGTTTTTCTTAGTATTTTTAATAAATACATTGTTTTCAATCAGGTATGTCCCTACCGTACCTCGGTACCCTTCCTTACCGTTCTTAAACAACCCTTTTAAAAAGAAACCCTTACCATCATCTCAGATTTCAACAATATTTGAAATATGACGGGTCACAAATAACAAATAAAGAAACAAAATTAAAACAGAGACGTACAGAAAGGAGAAAATAAAACAATTAATTTTTTTTGGTAATATAATTATTTTATTTGACTTTTTTATAAAAGAATAAACATCACAACTTTAAACAATAACAACGGGTTCATTTATTACGCCGACAGAAGAATAGTTTCGTTCTTAAAGATGTTTAAGAAACTAAGTTTATAATAGTAATAGTTAATAATGGTAGTAATGGAAGGTGATAAAAAAATAATGTTTTAACGTGGATGTTTTTTAGCGTTTGCTTGTTTTTATTAAATTTATATATATGTGTTATGAATAAAATGTTTATTGTCTAACCTATCCTAACAAGCAACAATATAGCAGTCCTGAAGGCTATTCGTATATATGTCGAAAATATATTTTTAAATACTTTTGTATAGCCGACTATATTAGAACTTGCATTAGTGTGTAAATACGTTCATTTAATCACACAAAGTACTCATCGAATCAAAAGGAGATATCTGTAAGATTATTAAAACTACTACATACTTAAAACAGCACAGTAATAAACAGATTTCAGTAACACAACTTTACTTTGACAGGATACATCGATCTCAGTACATAATGGCAACTGGCGTCAATACTTCAATACTGTTAATTTAAACAAATATGTACATAGGTACATAACAGTTGGGTGCCATTAACATATCATCTATTGTCTAAAAGGTCACTACGTTTGCCTAGTGCTAGTGACCTACAGAATCTTTATCTCCGTCATTTACTATAATTACTTCAAAAGAGATAAAAGCTTTAGCTATCTGCGCCCTAAGTAGCTATGTACGTATCATAGTAGCTTGTTTAAACTATAGCGATTGCAATGGGGTAAAACTTTGCTCCCACGTAGATTGAAAGAAGAAATATTAAAAAGATTTTAACGATTGTCTATAAAGTGTTGTTTATGTTACGATAAATATGTAATTAGATATTTAAAGGCCCTTTTCGTATCCTAAACGCTTCAGGGCATTCATCTTAGATTGTTGAAATTGTGTAAGGATTTTAGTTTATCCAGAACCATAATTCCATTTTCCTTTACGATAAAAATCAAATTTTGAACCAATGTGGGAGAGAAGAGAATAGAAGGGAAAAGAAGAGAGAATAAAAAGAAAAGAGAGTCTGTTTAGAGAATATGAACACAAAATCAATTTCGCATGGTGCCCAGATGGATTGATAATTTCCAGCATTCGTAAAAAAACAGGTATTATAGGAGATGATGATGTAATAACTAATGATCCTGGACTTTGTCTTAACATTCTTATAGTTTTCAGTGCATCTAGAGTTCCACTTACTAGTAATTGGTTTTTCGTTGGCACTTAATCATATCTCAATTCACTTATTGAAACTTTTAAGAAGTGTAGCTGATGGTACCATCAGTTAAACACAATTTACGTCGTTTTAACAAACCATATATAAATTACAAGTCTCCCAACAATATTTAGTTGTATTTGAAGAGATCAAATAACTTAGCAAAGTATTATCCCGACTAACTTAACCGAACTACTTATCGTATTGTATTTCCACAACTGTCTATTTTTTTTAAGCCACGTCGGTGGCCAACAAGCACACGGTCCGCCTGATGGCAAGCGGTTACCATAGTCTATAGATACTTGTAATTTTAGAGGACTCGCACTCTTTTAAACCCTTTAAATATACATACACTCTTTTCTTGACGAACTCAATACTGTAGTCCCTCGGGAAACAGGGAGCTCATTCCACAGCCGGAGGAAATTCCTCTGGAACCGTACGGTATCGTATTTATCAAGATTGACAACTTAAAGTACCCGCCAAGCTCAAAGGAGAAGAAACCTAAATATTAAGTAACTTAAAAGTGGTCGGCAACTTATTCAACAATTGTTTCAAATATTTCGCGACTTGTATGCGTATTAAATGTGTAAACTGGGGCTTAGTTACGTTAATATAAAAGGTACAGGTGCATTTTTGATTACCTGATGTTTATGTTGAATTACACCGATGATGACTATTAAATTAAAGAGAAGAGTGCGTTTACTTACATTATGTTCTGGATTTGACTACAAAAATACGCTGTAACTTGATTCATTCTTACCAACGAGTAGATCATGTACTTACACTTCTTTGGTTTTTAAAACCATAACTTAAATTATTCTTTATGGTTTTGAGACCCTCACTATGTGTATCAAAATTGTTAGGCGGTTAGTTCTGAAACTGAAATACTACATATTTTATAAACAGCATTGACCAATATTTTCCGCCTATTGGCCACGTACGTGTTTATACACCACGTAGCAAGGTGCCTATCTGCCCGACAGGTGAAAAAAAAGCATGTGGTTTTCTATATGAGACTGCAACAAAGCGCATACAAGAGATGCGCTACGAACCGCATTTTATCTACAACTAAAAAACTAACGCTATTCTATTTACCTTCAATAACAAAAATATGATCTTACTAAACAAATCAAGGTAGTTTTACATTATCTAGTTCCACTAGAACAGACAAGTTTGCATTGTCTACTTCAAAATAATATTGTTCTAGATTAACATTGATAATAATTATCATGACACGAATAATAAATTCTTATCAATCAGAACACAATTGAATTTGCTGGTTAAAACCAAACGTTGAAACGCACTAATCCTTCTAATCCTTCGCTTCAAAAACAAATTAACTTTACATTAGGTTTTCATAAGAATCCTGTGTACGTCTGGGAATGAATGAGAAAGGTTTTCTTCTCCACTTGCTGAAAGTCTGTAGAGAGTCGCCAACGCCGGTGGCGTAACGTCTTGAGGTCACCCAGTCAAGTGTAGTCAGTGCCAAGCGCTGAGTGGAACTGTGTATTTGGAAGTGATATCGTCGCAACCCATACCGTCTACTCATTTCGGAGACAGAGTGCATCGTGTCTTTTTAGTCGCATTTATTGTGACAAACCGTCAGACCACAAACCCTGACAAATAATGACCCATGACAGTGTCCAGTAGCGAACTAAACATAATTTAACAGTAATATTAAATTATGTTTAGTTCGCTACTGGACACTGCTAGGACTCTTAAACCCCTACTAGCAACAGTTAAACAGAAGAAAATAAGGTTAGAAAGAAAGTAAATGAAAAAATTACTCATATACCTACTGACTCAATATTGATGACATTGGGTTGACAGTTGAGAGTCATTTATTTTAATTATTTGGAAACATTTTGGTGTTTGTTAGGAAGTCAATCGAAAAATAAAGGTATGGATTACCCAACAGTTTTAGTTCGAGTCGTTAATATTTTAGTTATTATTTAGCTTGGTAATAGTGAGTAAAAACATATTTTGAGCGCTTGTGGATATTCTACCTGATAGTAAAAAGGATTGACAATTGGCAATTATAACTTGCAGCTGGTGAACAGCGAGCAACATCTACTTTGTACTTTGTAATAATGGCGGCATAAATTTTAGTACTTATAATAAAGTTATGAAAAAAAATTTACCTTTCGGCAATGGTGCCTCCCTTGTGTGGCATCTCGGCATGTGTAGCGCTGCGCTGCACTCCGCCGGGCACTCTGTAAACAAACACAAAATATAAATAAATTACACAATGATAAAAAACAAACAATTGCAATGAGAATCGCCATAAGATCTTAAGGAAGCGTTTGATATAGACATACATACTTATGTATCTGATGTACCAAATGGTAAAAAAGAAGTAGTGAAAAGAGGAAAATATTTTTGTGGTATTTAGTATGTATTTAGACAAAAACTTTAAACAAAAACGGATATTTGTAAAGCCACCAGAGCTTCTCATAAAAGAGTGGAGAACGCATAAGTAACCAGAATACTCCAGGTGTTTTGGGATCTTAAAGACACGGTAACTGGTTACCATAATCTCTAGTAAAAACGTACACTCTTTGCCTGTTGCCATGCACATTGTTAATTATTCTATATGTTTAGTACTCCGATGTTGAAAAAGGTCTTCCCTCCGGTGTATTATTTATCATTTTTAGAAAACAATAGTCGATGTTATTGTTCCAGGCATCGTCTGGCACAGAATTGCATGTATTGTTCTCATTCAATACGTCTAATGCAATACATTTTTATTTGAATAAATGTATAATTGAAATGTAATATTCATTAGAATTTCTAAGTAGCGTGCATCAAGGAATTACATTTAATCATCAGAAATAAAAGCTTTGAGAGGAAATTGACAACAAATATCAGTAATATCTATTCATAATTTTACCTTTGTTGTTCAAACTTCTCCTTTAAAGACTTGAAGCTGTAAAGTCTCTCACCAAACTGGTGCATTGATAACATTTTGATGTTTTTACACTTCTAACTAGTTCAAGAATATTTAATTAGGTATCACGTTGTCACATTATCTCAAAAGTTTACGGTTGTTAATACATTTTTGTGTATAATAATAAAATCGAAGGATAATATGATCCGCGAACAATGATGTATGAAGTATGACTGACGTTGACGGACAATGTCGGATTGAGTATGGACGCGTTCGTTCCTTGATAAGGAATGTTTTGTAGTGGAACTATGTGCCTGTCACTGTGCGGGGCCGTTATCCTCTTTACTTGATTGTAATTATTCCGCTTGCAAACATTGTGGTTAATTAATAGAAATAATAGGGCAAAAGGTAAATCTTTTGTTTATTGTTAGTATATTTACAAAGACCAGCCTGGTAATATCCAACCTCATCTTTGTGAATATGGTTGGTAATATAGCAATAGCTGTTTAACTGTACGAAAGAGTGCACTACAACAAATAAATTTGGGAGGATATTTTTTACTATAACTTTGTGGACTATGAATAGGATTTATTTAAAAGCTAATCATATCTTAGTTTTACCCACGTTTAATTTATACGGTAACCATTCTAGCTAGGTCAAGGTCTAAGCTTTTAGGGGTTGCAACATGCTATTAATGTTTTCTGTCGGTTAATTATATTTATTCCCGTTTATAATGTGGTGTACAATAAAAAACATTATGGTTAACTATCCATCAAGATATTATATTAAAATAAGTAGGTTATCTAAAGCAAAAACAAATTTGGATTTCAGAAATCGGACTATCTTTTAATGAGATTAGAGCGGCGATACACAGAACCTTGATCCTTTCTAGACTTATTTTCTGTAATACTTTCTAGACTTACATTTTGGTTGCAGTATCGAGTATCGTATTTACTTTTTAAATAAAAAATGCATTGATTAATTCCACGTCTGGACATTGTTTTCCAAAATACAGGCTTCAGTACCCTTAGCGTCATTGTAACTAAAGTGTCTATGTTATATTATGGAAATATGTGAATGTACTTATACTATCTTAGTGCTAAATAAATTATTATTATTAAATGATTTTGAAAATAACTTTCGCGAAAGTGTCAATAACTACTGTATGAAGTTTCAACACAATCGGATGAACGGTGCGTAAACGAATAGGAAACGAACAACACACAAGCATACATATAAATACATACTTTTTTGACAAATGTAAAATATATCCTACAGAAACGGTACATTTTTCGTTGATAAAATCCAGATCCGTTAAGCCCTTTTTGCGGGAAAGAGTAACAAACAAACAAACACCCATCCATCCAACCATCCATCATTCCTCACAAATTTCTTCTGGAGGTATTATCACTGATCATTATTAACACCTGTTAAGTTTAAATTAAAAAATATGTCATCGTGGGAGAGCCATGCTTCGGCACGTATGGACCGGATCGACCGGAGTGATACCACGGCCTCACAGAAAACCGTCAGTGAAGCAATGCTTTCATTGCTTTTCGCCGAGTAAGTGAGTTTCCTGGAGACCCTAACCCTTCCCTTCCCCCCACTCTTCCCCTCTTCCACCTTAAAGGCCGGCAACGCACTTGTGACCCTTGAGTTGCAGGTTCCCATGGGCAGCGGTAGTCATTTACCATCAGGTGACCCGTCTGCTCGTTTGCCCCCTGTACCATAAAAAATATATATCGTATTGGATATGGTCGTATGGTCGATATTTTTCATTGATGCTTTGCTCCTATTGGTTGTAGCGTGATGATATATAACCTATAGTGTTCCTCGATAAATGGGCTATCCACTAAAATATTTTTTCAATTAGAATAAGTAGTTCCTGAGATTAGCGCGCTAAATCAAACAAACAAATAAACAAACTCTTCAGCTTTATAATATTAGTATAGATGTTTATTGTTTATGTAGGACCATAAATTCAGGTGTAAAAAGAAACAATATGTGCCAATTGACTTGGACAGCTCGGGGGAGAGTTTGATGTAACTTAAAATTTCGTCACAAAGAATAAATCTTATTTGCATTTCTCAAGAAAAATAAAAATTTTATACACATTTTGTTTAGCAGTTATTAATATAAAAAGTTTGTATATGATTTTGATATGAGGATGTCGAATATTTTTATGAGGCAGGTAGTCAAAGTTATAAGTCTAAACAGATATATAGCTCTATGCTTTAAATATAAACAGAAATACCTACAGTTTAGTCAGAATCGGGCAGAATTAAAGCACACACCACTAGAAGCACATGCACAGCTTGTAGTGGTTTTGTGAAAAAGACGTCACCGCTCTAGTGGTTTACTGCATATATATATCCTGCCTATTTTATATTTGGAATTAATTTACTTGTGCTATTGCATTTGTTTACTGACTGCCATAATCCTATTCATTAAACAACATAACGAATAATATCACTCCTTCTCGCGGCCTTCATTTAACCGAGAATTAAAAAAAAAACTTCAAGGAAGGCTTGATCTAATTAAAGAAAAATAAAAAAGAAATTGAAATGTCTTCATCTATCAATAATCAACTGTGCATAATATTATATTCATAATATTAGTAAGTTATTCAACACGATTACTTATTAAGGTCTCACTAAAACACAATCAAAATTATAACAAATTCGTTACCTGAAATAATAAGTACGATTACACCGCTAATACTATTTCTAATTAGAGGTAACTTACAATTTACAAAACGTCGTTTTAAAACAAAGACGCTCCCCGGTGCACGTATATTTACATTTCCGGTGAAAGCGGTTAGCGCTATAATCGGTAAAGCGGTATAAACACAAGCGCGACCTACGGTGTGTGCTTACTGACTGGTGGGCGGGCGGCAGAATTCCGCCTTCGAGGCCTTACGTTGGTACCAGAAAAACTCGAATGTAATTAATTATGCTGACAAGTTTGTGACTTTCATACAATCAAAAGCAGTTTTTCAACGTTTATAATAATACGGACGTACATATATACAGACATAACAATAAAGATATAATTCATTAGACATGTTCGCACCGTATTTAAAACGATTTCTTGTAGTGTTGTCTCCCCAAATGTATGTTCGTATGTATGAACATAATAGTATGCGTCCTAACTCTAACGTATCAAGAAATTTCAATAAAAAATGTATTGCGTACTTTTTATAAAAAGTCCACATTTTGATGAGGCCGACTGCATCTAACAATTTAAATCTTTGTAAAAAAAACCTTGTATACCATGTTTTATAACTTTTCGAGTAAATTTATTACGAGATATTGTGAGATATCACTAACAAATTTTATATTTCTTAATTGTTGTACGAACATAGTCGTTTGTAGTCCATAGTAGGTATATTATTTTAAAAAAAATATTCGCTTATTAAAGCGCTTGGTGTAAAGATGAAAGAAGGAATGAAAAATACTTTAAACAGTTTATACATTCTGGGCGATGCATACTTTACCCACTTAAAGTCAATGACCTTACTAAAATACCTAAAAGAACTATTTAGCCTATTTGAGATCACGAATTCTGATTTAATCAGGCTCTACCTCGCTAGTAACTACTAGTTTCAGGAGAGATGTTCGTGTTACAAAGTGAATAATATTCTATCGAGTGTTCGTAGTTAAACATTAAAGTGCATGCAGATGGTGCAGACTGTAAAGCTAGTAAGTCGAATAAGGCTCTGTGTTTGCACTTTGTGATACTTGCTACTTAATTCATTGACATTTTTAGAGCTTCAGCGTGTAATGCATTTTATGGATGCACACGCCGGATTAAATAAAGGCGTTGCATTTTCTAAGCTGTTTGTCCTTGCGTTTTTAACTGACTTTAAAAAGAGAGAGATTGTCATTTGGTTTTTTTTTTAAGTATCACTGAACGTTCGCCGTTTGTCAAGCTTACTTATAATAATATCATATAACTTTTAGGCTTCTTTAAAAATTAAAAGGAGGTAACATAACACAATTTTCCTTTTTTGCATAAATAGAAACAGGCAGATATAGAAATCGAATTAGAGATAGAGACAATTAATAACCCAATTTAGTAAAAATATTTTTAATTTACACATAATAATATTAAATTTACTTATTTGGGTTTTTAATCAGAAGTTTCCCGATATTTTATCACCTCAGGTTCTTCCACTGAAAGCACCAACCGCTTTTAATACGTATAACAAGAATACCAGTAAACATCATTACTTATTAAGCATTGAAACCCCGTATTCAGTATGGAATACTGTGTAATAATACTACTCCAAAGTACACACTGAAAGTTCTGCGCTCCTGGCCGTTCATAAATGTTTGAATTTCTAATGTTATATTTTTTTAAACATAAGAAACTCAATCATTTATTTAAAAAATTGGCAAAAATTTTTTTTGGCTTCTGAAAAAGTAGAGCTAATGACCCATCCCGCACATGGTCCAAACCTGGCACCATGCGATTTCTTTATTTTACCAAAAATTTAAGATTTGATGAGAGGTATGACATTTACGGGGCTGAAAGAGGCCGTGATAGCTTTCAACCAGCATATGAAAAACATGCCCTTAGAGGCTTAGACTAATGGTCCTCATGTTTTCAAAAATGGTTTGACGGAATGAAAAAGTATTCAAAATGTAATGGAGAATATAATAGAATACTTCGAAAAGCTGTAAATATATTAATTTACATGTAAATTGTTTTCTTAATGAGTTACGCTAAACTTTCAGTGTACCCTACGTAAGTACGGCAGCTGCTTGCTACATTTTAAGTTGAATCAGGAACATTTTAATAGCATTTCAAAGTATTTAAAAACTTTCAAAACAGGCGCCGCATTGCACAGAGAAACATGCGAGGACATAGCACAGGATGTGAAGACCGGAACTTTGCCTGTTGGCTGTATACCTTTGTGTGCATAAACAATGGTATATCGTTCATTAGGGATGTATTAGTTACATTTTGACTTTACAATAGACATAATAATATGTCGTTTACATAAATATAATTATTTATGTACATATGTATGACTGACTTTTCACAAGGCACAAAAAATACATAACTCAAAATTAGGTAAATAAATTGTAAATATCAATTTGCGGCGACTTCAGCTTACAGCAAAAACATATTTCAACATTATCTAGCGAAGATGAGCTGAACTACGAAAAACTAATAATTCTGCACCTTGCATTGAAATTTCTCGCGCCGACGCCGATTGGTATATAACTTTCTAAGATCAAACTTTTTGGCTAAAGTCGCCAAGGTCTGGAATGAACTGCCTGTGTCTATTTTTCCAGACAATTATAATCCTATATACGGTCAAGGGTAGAGTGACTAGATTTCTCTTGGATAGGCGTGTATCACCTTCGTCTTAATCATCATTTTCCATCAGGTGAGTTGGCAGGAAGACAAACGCCTATTCCACTCAAATAAAAAAATAAAAAAAAACCGTTGGGCAGGCGGTGATCATGCCTGGCGTGGTTCGCCAGGCATGATCACCTTGTGTGGTCGGAAAATCTTCCTTTTGTGTTGGAGGGACATAGCACCAGTTCCACCACAAAGTCATATATTTTTCAAATACATATAAAATTATTATAAATAAGGAAATTAATATAGGCATACCTATATTATACACATACATATTATGTATAATTTACATACATTTCTAAGTTCCTCGTAAAGTATTGCAACGATGAAATATTCTATGTATATGTATAAGATTTTATTTTATAAAGTTTACCTTAATAGTTGTCTCCCTCGGGCATATTACATTCCTTTAGGAACGAAGCTCGGTCGCCCAGATATTAATATTTTTACGTTATAAAAGACTGGCCCTGCCCCACAGCTTCACAATCGTTAAAGTATGGCGGGCATAGGGGCACGTATGTGATGTTAAATATTATTCTTTATAACTTTATATACAAAACTATTTTTTTAAACTGGATTGATAGAACTTCCGTGTAGAGTGTAAACAAATAAATTAAATCTATTGAACGTTTTTAATTTTATTTATTTATAGTTGGAATAAGTTTCATAAAACAAATGAACATTAGATGATTAAGGTGGTTATGTCAAATCTGACAACACGTTCCACTTTGCACAATGAACAAGTCCCTTCAAAGCAATGGGTTATGTATGACATACTGAATTTGGGTCAATTAAAAATTTAATTAAGTTTTAAACGAAAGGATTCTGAAATAACCTATTAAAATATAGTTTGAGCTTTCATTATAATGTTCCTACCAAAACCATTACTCACGGCAAGGTTCAATACAATAACTTTATCAGTATGGGGGATACTGCAAGCTAAATCTACTGAGTAATTTATTAACCAACCGGCCTAGCTAAATGGTTTTCTACCGCCATAATAAATAACGAACGCAGGTAAGCTATCAATTTCCTGACGCGAATTGCCCACAGACAGCAAAATACACACATAGATTTAACGTTGGGGGGTAAGTAAGTACATACACGTATGCACACAGATACTCGAGAGACGACATAGCTTTTCGCGTCGGTGAGGTTTGTTATGCACAGGATTTATAGTTGCGTTTTGTGGTTTGTGTGGTATATGCTATGTGTTTAAACCCTTCAAGTAAGTGCTTATTGTCTTCTGTGAAAAAATATTTTACTTACAGGCTCTTGCGCAAACGAACTATGTTTGTGCCGGTGTCTAATACAAATCGCCTTCGTAGCTGAAATACAGCCTGCAAACATTGGCTTTCCTGGAATGCTGCAGAAAATATAATACTGAAATTCAGTACCAAACTACATAATACATTTGATTGCGAATTTTTGCATCAAAAAGTTTTATTGATTTATATTTTTTAAAACCTTTTTTGACCAACCAATATTTTTTTTCCTCACATTAAAAAATAAACCATATAAACAGAAAACAGTCATTAATCTATACATATTGCATCATAAGGCGTTGCTATTACTTATTAAACATCTTTTACACACACAACATTTAGGGTCGAATATTGCATGACAAATTCATAAAATAAAGCACGTCTCGGTAATTGAATCGAATCGTCGTTTGCGGGTGTCATATCGGTACCACTCGTAAATTAAGCAATGTATCCGTAACCAGCTAAGATAGAACTACACCTATAAAGTCCAATAACTACAATATAACTAATAGAGCGGCTCAAATCTTAATGGTTAATGTTACAGATATATTTAAACAGTTAAACCATGTTAACTAGACCTGGACCTACCATATTTTAAAGTAGAAATTTTGAAGATTCATAGGCCAGGTTATAATAGTCGTTTACTGATACAGCACAATTGTTGAGTGCAGCACTGCAGTTAATAACAATTGAGATGTCAACGTTGATAGGACTATGTCTGTTGGTACGGTTAATTAAATGAATAGTTGTAACTATACAGGTCAATTTCTACGTTATTTAACTAGTATTTCGAATGTTCGAGTACATAGATTTTGGATACAACAAAACGCCCTTAGTTAAGATTTAGAAGAGCCAAATGATCAGGTGTTGCAAGGACTGCAGATGAAATTAGGTAGGCTAAAGAAGTCAGGATGTCCACTAACCGTTTCACTTTTAAGGTTAAAGTACGCAAACTCTACAAAGATTTATTAGCGGAATCATCAGAATAACACTTTACAAGTGTCTTTATCATTTATGTATTTGTATTTATATATGTATGTACATTTATTTACTATATGTGTATGTATATCAAGCACACGTATGTGGTTATATATATGGCTTATTTATGTAATACATTTTATAAAATTCCTTTATATCATGACCACTAAATATACACCTGCCACACACAGTTCTGCATCACCCAAAGGTTGACTGGAAGAAAATGCCTACGGCATTAAGTCCGCCTTTTGCAATATATTTGCAGGAAGTGTTAACAAATAAATAAATAAAGCAGATGTCTACGGAAATTGGTACCGACTCCACGTTTGAGTATTTAGCCCGTTTAGTATTCGGCCAAAAATCTTTAATTTAGATTTAGAAGTGGCAGTGACAGCTCAGATTGAGATTTGATGACGTCTGTACTTTGAGTGGCGTTTGAAAATTTGTGTGTGATACGAATAAAGTTAAAACTATTTTTTTCAATAATTACATACAATATGAACACTATTTCTAATTAGTACGATTGTGCCTTAAAACATATCATAAGAATGATCTATTATAATGATAACAAGAACAGAAGACGAATGAGTCAAGAAAATTGAGTAATGGCATTACAAATACAATCTTTACATTTCATTACACTCTTCTTTCTACACTTAAGGTTATATAGCCGAATAAAATAGCTTCTCCTTTTGGGAAGTCGGTTAATAAAATAATGAACTTCCGCTGAAGTGCGCAAACATTTCAGTCAGCTCTGCTACCCCACTTCGTAAAACCACTATACACAATAAACCGACTTTATACATTTGTTACACTGATTAATAAACAAATAAAAGATATTGTGACAATTTAACCCAAATCTCTGGGATAGTCCCAAAAAAATAATCAATAAATAATAAAACTTGAACTAGGTTCACAAAGCCAATTTAACAAAAGACGACTCACTATTAAGAAACACGTATATCGACTGAATGGAAATAATACGTTAACAAAATATAAATTACCGATAAGACTATCTGTTTAAAAGGTTACGAATGCATTTTTATGATGCATTGGATTAATTCTTTAATAAAAACAGCCACAATGCGATTGCGATTAGTTTTTTATTAATTTTGTTATGGTGCATCATATTTTTATTATTTCTCCTTTTGGTTTTATCATTCATACAACAAAATTGCTTATCGAAAACGTCTTTGCAAGATACTATCACATACGTAGATATGCGAAAATTCGACAAATTTACTCTATGCAATAGGCTACTCACCTTACAACAATTACGACATTAATTTTGTTCCCCATACAAAATGAGCATATGCTCTATCTATATCCCTTTGTTTTTGTAATTTCTTGAGTGTACATATCCGAGATACTCCTTTAAACTGGTAACGTAGTCGGTGAGTGCGGTTGTTAGACTACAAGGATGCCGGGAGAAGTAGAGGCTATTTCGGAGATGGAGATGGTGCTTATGGACAGTCAACTTGCAGTCAAACATTGCCGTCTAGTGGCCGTGACTTACCACCAACTGTTTTAAATAAATTAATATAAAATTGTGTTTTGTTAGGCTTTCGAAATAATGTCGAAAACAGTTACCCGATAAATAACGATAGTTACCAAACGCGATTGCCACGCAAAACCCATTCAAGTTATACGTAAAACAATAACATATTATTCATATTACAAACAATTAAAACGTAACCGATAAGATTCATACGACGACAGTAAACAATCAATTGATCAATCAAGAACAAAATCAAGACAGATAATCGATATAACTGTAATACAATTAAAAAAAAAATCTATAAAAGCACAAAATTTAATAACGTTTTTATGCATACGTACCAATGCTTAACAAAATAACGTGACTGCTCACGGAATCCTACAAAAATAAGCTGGCTATAAATCTATGATGCCTTCAATATTTATAAAAAAATATGCCTCAACTCCTACCGATAATAAAAACGCTCCTACATACAGGTAATATGTATTAGGCGTGTTTTATCGTTTGGAAACAGACGATAGTTGTATGCTACCCCACGTTATTAACAACCGAAACAGTTCTTGCGAAACTATTAACGGGGGGACCACTGTAGCATAGCATTAGGGGGTAAAATGTAATTGTTTGAAGTTAAATATTGGTATTTGTAGTACTTGATTGCAACTTTGTACCTTGTAATTAATCACTTCAAATAATTACATGTTAACAACATCTTTAAACCAAATCCAATTAATCACTCGACAGGTTCGTAACTAATTGCTGAAGTTATTACATTTAATTGATTGACTGATTGACAGTTAACTATTACTATCCACGATAACAACATTATAGTGTTCATTTTCTATAAAATAAAAAATAAAACAAATCAGTCAATTAATATTTGTGAGAGAAAACTGCCGTGCCTTACCTCCGTAAGGCACACGGCAGGTTTCTCTTCGAATTAGAACCACCCAGAAATATCTTAGAGAAGAACCGGTTAATCAGCAGTATAGGATCGCCTAAACTCCATAGTGTCCGTGGATAGCGTTGGTTACGAATGTTACGACTATATGATAATCATACAATAAGGCAGTTCTGCACATAAGCTGCGTTTGATACATCTATATGAAATAAGTAGAAAGATAAATAACTTTATTTTAAACATTTCGAATAAACATTACTAATCTGAAAAAAATATACTGAAAAGTAAAGAGCTTCAAATTCAAATTCAAAATCATTTATTCAATTAAGACACTAAGTGACATTTATGAACGTTAAATTGAAGCTAGAGTTAAAATCATAGATCGGCGCAAACAGACGCCACAGCATGTAACTGCCTGCTTGTGTCGATCTATAACTTCCAGTTTCCAAAATGCGTAGAGCCTTATGAGAAGAATACTGGCATAGAAACTCGTGGCCACTCTTTTTAAAAGTCAGATCTTCAGGTACAATAGTATTAGTGTTACACGAAAGGTAAACAGGATGCAAGCTGATGCCACCTGAATTTCATTTTATTGAAATGGTCCAAAAGCTAACGTACTAAAAAATACAAATCATTCAGTGATACCGTTGAAGGTTGGAATTCAAGCCGTCATGTCTCCTAAGTAAATTTTTATTGAACGTTTTTTGATAAGTATGTCGAGTCCTCTCTTTTCCTTTACTCTTTGATACAATATCTTAGAATAAAGACTTAATAACTTGTTTTGCAAACCAACTCTAATTGATACGACGGACATCTTTTCGAAACATTAATCGCTCGAATTTTAGATTTAAACACCAAATGACAATATAGGTAATTACTTTAAAATAAAGGGTTATCGACTTCAATGCGTCTAAATCGTGATAAATTGTAATAATCTGTATTCTTCATCCCTTAACTTTCCACCCTTAGAGGTGACCAACCTTGAGTACAACCAATTCAACCAAAAAAAAGAATGATAGAAATCGGTGCACAAATGGCAAAGATATCACGTAATATACATAAAAAAGCAATATTCAGTCGAATTTAGAACCTCCTCCTTTTTGAAATCGGTTAAATGGTATCTACTATATGATGAAAAAACAAATGGAACGATTTTGAGATCTAACTAAGACGAATTTAGTTTAAACATTCAAAGCGGTTAAGCCGCTCTGCTGAGAAATCGGTGAACATAGAAATAAAATCTACTCGATAAACACAATACCTTTTTTGAAGTTCGTAAATTTAAGAGACAAACAAATCTAAAATATATTTAACCAACATAGGCGTACATGTACCTATATGAAAGGAAATTCAAAATGACAATAGTCGACGAGGCGTCGGGCTGACATTTCCTATACAAAAGCGCTCAGATGAAAGGGCTACAAAGGGTTCCTATCTCTCGCATTCATAGCGTGTGTCCATATTACTACTTTATAATGACGTAGAATGGAGTCTTTCGTGTTGACAGACCGCGACAGTTGATCTAAGTTTGGGGTTTGGTAACGGGAGAGGGATGGGCGAGAACAGAGAATACTGTTTAAAATAAAAAATGCGTGAAGTGTGTCTTTGGGACACGAAGTGCCTTTCGTTGTTTTTATATGTTTGATGGAATCAATAAATTGTATCAAAATATAGTAAACTAGCCTTCAGTTTCACCTGCGTTTATGGTCACTGCTCTGCTCCTATTGGCCCTTCCCCAATAAATGGGCTATCCAACACTATAAGAGTTTTTCAATTCGAATCAGTAGTTCCTGAGATTAGCGCGTTCAAGCAAAAAAAAAACAAACTAACTCTTCATCTTTATAATATTAGTAAAGATATTGTAAAAACTCGAAATTAAAATTGTACCATCTGTGAAAGTTGCCCTAACTAATTTACGGATAATAAGTATACAAGATTTTATTATAGTAGTATAGTGCAGAACCACAGATGGCGTGGAAATAAAATAAATCAACCCGCGGTCTGCATTTTTAGTTGCGCTAATACTTTTTCCCGGCTAACCTACCGGCCGCCGAGCGTCTGAAGTGTAACGTAAGATAATGAACTTCCTTCCAATAAAATATGACTGACAATAACGGACAAATATTTGGATTAACTGGTGTATTTCAATAGAAGCCTAAAGTTCTACAAATATTTAAATTTAAGAAGATTTAATACCTATACTGAAAACAATGTCAGTACCTATACTGCCTATATAGAAATAGGTACTGACATTGTTTTCAGTATAGGTTACATAGGTAACTCCTACTACGATTGTGATTTATCGCCAAGAATTTATGGTAACAAAGTTTCACTCACAATTCTGGATAGGCACTGTTAAAAGCGTCGGCGTTGTCGGTTGAATATGGAAATGAAGTTTAGATCGAATCCAGGAAACAGGAAGCAACCGTCCCAGTTGTTGCATTGCCACAGGATTCTAGTATCACCATGAAATCCATACGCATTGGTGTTAAAATAAAATATCTACGATCGCTGTTTTAGTTACACAAACCACTAGGACCACCGAGTATATTAGTTATACCTATCATAATATATATATTTATAAATTAATAAATATAAATGAAATTAATAATATACATTAATTCTGTAAAATGTAAAATTAATATTTTTGATGACATTTTATCCGTTATGTACTTTAAGTAGCAAATGTTTCTTAAAAGTTGTTTTTGATAGTTCTTTATTAAAAATTGGTGATAGAATGTTATGTAATAAATAGTTTGGAGAGTAAACTACGAGTAATATTAAGTAATAATAAAAATAAGTGTTAGTTTATTAGTTGTGATATTTGTTTGTGTATATATACGGTAGGTACAATACCATTTTGGTTACCAAACCAAAATGGTATTGTACCTTGTAAATATTATCCCGAGTTACACATCTAATATGTATTAAAGTCGCGAAAGTTTAAAAACAATTTAAGTTAGTTTGATGTAACAACATATGTTTTCTTTGGTAATTAATTTCAAAAAACTTGACATTATCGAAAATTTCAGATTCGCTGTTAATTAACCTTCTACTTGCAAACTTGGCCAACAACGCTGTAATACCTTAGATCATTATGC
Organism: Callimorpha dominula; assembly: GCA_949752705.1. NCBI lineage: Eukaryota > Metazoa > Arthropoda > Insecta > Lepidoptera > Erebidae > Callimorpha > Callimorpha dominula. The sequence goes on from OX457003.1 coordinate 16,494,460, forward strand.
TCTCAATACTTATACAATTGTTTATTATATCAATGAACGCCAAGTTACCACATAATCCAATATCCTTTTCCCTACAGCGTTATATCCACAAGACAGCGATGTTCCTTTATCACCTCTCATATATCAACCACGTAGGCTACAATATGGCTATAATTACAGAGTTCGCACAAATGTGCACGTCGAGACCCTCCTCACTCCCTAGGCCAATAACTTAGAAAGCTGTTTTATCCCTTTCTAGAGTTCTTCGCCTCGTACACGTGTTAATTAGCTACTTCTTTTCTGTGTTAGTAATGAAAGGGAAATTGGTAAACACATACATACAAATAAGTGATTTTAATATGGACATTCTCGATCTTTCAGGGCTGTTTTAGTCATATTAGGCTCTTTAAATATATGAATATGAACACATTATATACATAGGTATATAATGTGTGTGCAATAAATCAAGTTATGATATCATAACTAAAACTTTAATTACGCAAAACCAAACGGGAGTGCTAAAGGCTATTGCAGTATATGTCGTATATACGTAGCAACCTAACCAAATGGTATACGGAAGAAGTCGAGTCACAAAACTAAAGCCGGATATAATTATAGCACAAAAAACGTTGCCACGTCAAAAAAACAGTGGAACAAAAGTGGTAAAAGCGGCGAAACAAAACATTTTATTCCGCAAAATAATAAGACGCAGTGGGAACACGAAGTCAGCTGAATGTAACCCCTCATTCCACTGTCGTCTAGACTGGGAGGGTAGAAATCTTAGGGAGTGCATTCAAAACGGGCGGAGAGGTTGAAAAGTGCAGCGAACAAGAAAACTTCTCAATGAAAGACTCATCAATCATGGAGCTTGATGATAGTTATAAGGGTTACTGAAGAAAATGTTTAATAAAACTCCTTTAAACAAATATCCTCGCGTCGCGAGGACGCGTCAAATTCAAATTAAAACTGTTTTTGTAAACTGGAAAAGAAATGAAATAAATAAAAAACAAAGAAAATTCAGTACAAACGAGATTCTATAAATATGGTCATGTAATTGCAAGTTGCATGCGCAACATTTCATATTTTTTTTTAACTTAGCTATATCATAAATCTAATATAAATTTTGGAATTTTAACAAGACTTCAAGACATCTTAGTCAAAACATTACATTATTCTCTGAGCTAAAAAACAAATTTTTTGGGCATATTTTTAATGCGAGTGCTTTTAAAACTACTATTATAACAACTAAAGAGTATAGCTTGTTTGTAAGCAGTAATGTGAGGAACTTTTAGTCCAATTAAAAATATTTCTATATTAGTTCGAATTCCAAATTTTAGGCATTATTGGGAAACGTGTGAAAGAAAGAATATTAAACTCTACATATTACCTTTTCATGCCTAAGTCACTGAAACAATACATCAGTAAATATTTCGAACAATGGTCTGACACAAAGCATTGTGATAATCATCACGCAAGCTTACACGCACTTCACAATATGCGGATCCGCTTATGTTACAACTCGTTAAAGGAAATTAAGCGTAGGATTGTCGGACGTTGTACTAACTGAGAGTAATGATACGCCTGTCTGTTCATTCACTTGATGAGGAAACGAGTTTTGTTGCTATAAACTTTTTGGCAGGCGTGCATCTCGTAACAATTTATTAGTAGAGACGTTTTGAAACCAGATAGAATATACGCCATTAGTGAAATTAGTTCATATACTAAGAAACATACAATTAGCCAAACAAAAAAAATATGTCAAACAAAAATTTACCACAGTCGAAAAGTCGCCTGCTTATCGGTTTTTTATATTATTCACTTTGGCGAGTGTGCGAAAGCTCTCTTAGAATTAATTGAACCCTCACAATTCCTCCATCAGACTACTAGACACAGACAGATGTTCCACCCTTTCGTTGTAGAAACACCGAAGAGTCGAACTAAACGCTTTAACAGCCCTTTTTTGTGCGATTCGCCAAGGTCTGGAATGAGCTGCCTGAGTCTATTTTTCCAAACAGTTACAATCCTGGATCCTTTAAGAGTAGAGTGAATAGGTTAAGGTTTCTCTTGGATAGGCGTGTACCATTTTCATCTTCAACGTCACTTTACATCAGGTGAGTTTGAATACAAACGCCTACTTCTCTATTGCATTAAAAAAATAACAAAAACTCTTTTTTTAAGTAAAATGGTTATTTTTTTTCAAGTCGTTTCTTCTCTTTTCTAATTCGTTGAAAGATTTGATCAAAAAAGTAAATAAAAAAGGGTGTACTAGAAAAACTAATATTACACTTGAAATAACCTGGTGGTTATATTTCAAGTGTAATATTTGTTTTGTAATACACGCTTTTCTATTTACTTTTTTGATCTAATCGCTATCTATACAACTCTTTCAAAGTGAGCTCTTTTGGTCCCCCCTTACTATACTGTCATCTTAAAAAGCTCAGACGCGAGTGCATTCCAGCGTCTTTTCTGTGAGATGCTTACAGCCCGCCTGAATATTTCATGGCGTGTATGATTAAGACAGTCGTCGCGTCTTCACGAGCAAATATCAAGATTAAAAACCTCCTGTTTGCGTGGGCCCACAGGACTAACTAGAAAAAAAAGCTTCTTATAAAAGACGGGTTATTACGGGCTTTTGAAAGTAATTACTAAAATAAGGATGTCTGCGGACGTTTCAAAAGGAAGAAGTGAAAAGTATTCGAGCTGATAGACCCCAGAAGTATCTGCTAATGAAAAGTTGCGTATGTTCAAGAATTTTAATATTCATTTTTCTTTAACTCCATACAAATTGTGTTAGTGAAAAGGTCTGTTTTACACATATGAATCGAAAATAAGCATTTACATTTGGCAGAACGTCCTTCAGTTGTTATTTAATTTAATGTAGTGTTAAAACTGTAAATGAATATTTGAATATGTAGTCATGAGATAAATGAGACGCATATAGTTTAAAAGTCACTGATTTTTATTTCAGCCTATAATCTACAAATACGTTTTTTTGTTTGTTTGAATGTTGCTAAATGAGTTTACTAGTAGCAATAATACAGGAAGTAACCTACTAGTCTAATGGAAATTTTTTTTTCTTTAGAGAGCCCTTTTACTGGAGAAAGTTGTAGATTGTAGGATGTATTGTATATATATGATATTCCCTTGGAAGGATCGTAGATTTCCTATTCCTAGACTTGAGCTAGCCGAGCTTCACGTAAATATATAGATACCGAGTCTGGAGACTCGAGACTTCATGAGCGTGCATTCTCCCAAGTTCTCTCGACATTAATCTGATATTATTTGACACTTTTTCTCTTCTTAAAGTTTTAATTCTCACATCCTTCTTAACTTCCCTCACACTTCGCTATTAATCGGACAGCATAATATATACAATGTACAAACAAGCTTCTCAGTATATAGGTGCATACGCCGCACTTTGTCTACATGTGACTTACTCGGCTAACTCTAGACTTACAAGAATTTTCCTCTTCACCGCCTAATCATGCAGGATAGCGTTATCGATATCCTCATCTGTTTTAGGTAGTGCGAGTAATAGTTTAAAGCTGTCATGTGTATAAGTTGATTCCCCGGGTGTCAGGGCGGAAGCATACGCCCGGATGCACCGACATCGCAGTACGCCGCAAGATTGCATTTAGTGCACCTACGCGTTGAAATGAATATGTGATGCGAGTATGTAGTAGGATATTAATAGTAAGTACAGTATTAGTGTACCAAGTGCTTTTTAGAGGACAATTAAGATATCATAATATATATATATTAAATATTTTTTATTAAATAGTTGAATGAACACGGTCGAAATTGTATTTCTTTACGTTAGATGTGTAGATTGAGGACTTGATGCAAACGGCAATACTCGGCAATTTAGGACAACAAATGTCGCATGAGTATGGGGATAAAGGGCAGATAGTGAAACTCTTATCTACTAGTTGATATTTCAAGTTTCAATCAATGTTTCACTCAATAGAACCTCGAAGCGTATAGTAAATCCCTCGACTTATGACTCTAATTTGTAAGCGCGTTTTTTTAAGTATAATTTATATTATATTACCGCCTCGTTGGTGCCTGGTGGGTCTGTCGCATTCTTGGGTTTATTTGCATCATATGTATATTTACATACCATCTCATCAATTACAAAAAAATATATATTTCAATTGAGTTGAAAACTAGCTTTGAGGGTCAAGAACTAAATAAAAAAAAACCGGGCCCCAGCAGGCCCGCAGAGGTAGATTTCGTGTTTTTTAATTTTATTGAAAATCTGCCCCCCAGTCTCCCCGTGTAGGGGAATAGCCCCCCCCATTCACGAACATAACCTTAATTTTTGCCCTGTTGATTGTCGTCCAAGTTTGAAAGCAATCGTTTATATATATATATATATATATATATATATATATATATATATATGTATATATATATATATACATATATATATATATATATATATGTATATATATATATATACATATATATATATATATATATATACATATATATATATATATATATATACATATATATATATATATATATATATATATATATATAAACGGCTGGCCTGTTGGTCTAATGGTTAGTGACCCTAGCCAGAGGTCGTGGGTTTGATTCCCATCTGAGTCTGGGTCTTCTTTGTGTCCGTTGTTTGTATGTTTGTAAAGTCCCCCGCGACACAGGAGTAATTCCTAATGCGGGAGTTGTCTTCTTAAAAAGTTTTTTCGAAATCTACCTAAAATTCCATACGAAACAGATACAAAAAATCAAAAAAAATTAAGTTATTAAATAAAAATGTTAGTAATCTACTCTATACATATACAAATACAACAGGACTCCCAACACAAATGATATCAAACATGTTAAACGCATAAATTCACACAAAAAATACAACATCGGGAAATACGGAAATTTAAGCACACACACACCAAAACGCATTTACATAATTCACACATGCACACAATACATATTTCTACACACTCATACACAGGTGAGGCGGATGTTACGAGATAAAATTCACTGACCGCTACGGCGCGGCGGATGAACACGACCGCGTGGAAATTATTACACACATTAATAACAACAACACTATAGGTACTATAAAGTGTTTGGTTTATGGTTTTCAATGTTTGTTTATCAATTTAAAAATGTTTATAGTTTGTTTATATATAAGGCGGGGGGTTAATGTTCAGAACTAATTATCTACACATTTGCTTTTAGTAACCCATAACTACAACTACGAGTGTCCTCTTTCGAAATCTACAGTTATTTACAAATATACTATAATGTATATATTATAATGCGAATATTAAATAGATTGGAGACCTGTTTCACGAATTTCCTTTAAGATTATGAAACAAAGACAGCAATCCAAAAGCGGTTTGAGCAGAAATTCATAGAAAGAAGTATCACGAAGGTTAACAAACAAAATAAGCTTTAGGACGATATATTTTCGTTTCGTATTTTCGTGTACTAATGGAACTCTTTTCCTAGTTACGCAGTCTTTTTTGTTGTCATAAAATTGCATTTTCTGTTTAATTTTGGCTCAGATGTGTAGCTCTAATTTTAAATCTTAACATGTACATTTTTAATTTAGTATAAAATAAAATTTTACAGTTTCTATCCAAAACACAAATTGTTAATGCTAGTATACATTTCTGGACCGAATTGGCCACGGAATAGTGAAAGTGTATCAATGATGGTACAGTACTGTCACTGTCTAGTCTAGTCTCTTTACTAGGGACGTAACAATACACGTTTCGGTCAAGGAACTGGTTTGTAAACAATTAAGAACACGTACATCAGCGGCGTAACTATACCATCTGAGGCCCGTGGCCAATTCATCGGATGTGTGTGAGTCTGACTCGCACTTTGCCCTTATTTTCTTACGGATGTATTAAATTCTTGATAATTCATTTATATATAAATCGGCTTTTTTCTTAGGTTTATCAAATTAGATTGGAACTTATATTTATTTAATACAAAATTAATATTTTTAAATAAATTTTGTAATTAGTGCCTCCTGTGTTCAGGGCCTTTGGTGCCTGGGGCCGTGGGCCGGTGGAATTTTGCCCGCTCTGCCCTATTGTTACTGGCGTCAGGGCTACATCACTCGCTCGAGGTCGCGTTTTATATACCTACCAATTTAGCTATCCGTCCACGGTAAAAGTGTCAGTAGGGGCGACCACGCGTAGCTGAGAGCACGCACGCACGGCAGAGCGGTATTCTCCGTAAATAAAAACAAAATGTCAAATCGGACTTATTATGAAGTGGAGATGTTTAGTTATTGCTAAATGTTAGTGATCTGTATAATCCTTTAAAAATAAGTTGCAAAAATGATTTTAGCTATTACTTTTTTGTCAATATAATATAAAAATACTTTAGGTGTTTATTCTTTTCTCGCCATTGCCTCGTGGCTGTACTAATAATAAATAATAGTTATCTTCTCAACAAAAAATAAGTGTTACTTATATATATATATATATATATTCTATACAATGTTGTACTAAATCAGGTTTTGAGTGATTAGCCAGAGTGAAGTTGTAATAACTGTAGTCTATTAAACCGTCAATAATAAACCCATAATTTCTACCAAAGGTGACGAACTTAGTAGGTGTGGACTGCCAGCGTATTCATTTGTTGGAACTAATAGGCAAGGCCAACTGACTGCTGCTTCTCTCACACAATATGTAATATAGTTAGAAATATAGTGAAAATAATAATAAGAGCTACTGAAATGTAAAACACATTGAGAGCGCCACGGATTGAGGTTTTTATTTGAGTAGGTAGTTATTTGTTATTTAATACTTTTGTGTAATATAATATGTAATACAAAAGTATTAAATTATAAGAGTATCTTTCTCTAGTCTACGCAACAGCCATTACTAGCAACCCGCCTCAGCTTCGCACGGGTAACAGAGACATCTTCAACAATCATAACCATATTTCAACCAATTTACACAAAACTTTAACAAATTACATACCTAAACCTTCCTCATAAATAGCTCTATGTATTGATGAAAACCACATGAAAATCCGTTGAGGAGTTTATCGTGAACAGATAGACAGACAAACGCGGCGGTGTAAAATGTAGTGATAGTGATGTATATGTCTACAGCATCAACATTTTCCCTCCGGACTCGTGGTCCCCCTGTTTATGATACTATCGAAGGTTTAAGGATATTTTAATTACCTATAAATATTAAAGATATAAATTTCATAGGGGTGATAATTTTATTTATCATTATATAAAACTCAACACCCATAAATTTTATTATCAAGTGTGTATTCCGATATGCACTGCGAGCACTATAAGAACTGACGTCAATTTAGTATACCTTAAGAAGCCGTTCCTTTATAATTAGCTTTACTGTTTTTTTTTGTATTATAGGGGGCAAACGAGCAGACGGGTCACCTGATGGTAAGTGACTACTGTCGCCCATGGACACCTGCAACTCAAGAGTCACAAGTGCGTTGCCGGCCTTTGAGAAATGGTTACTGTTTAATACGGAACACAGTCCAGTATACTGGCATCTATGTTTTTTGGCGATGTTTTGACGTGAAAATAATTATCATATATATGTACAAGTTATCTGTCCAACAAGAAAAAAAATTGTTTGAATGTAGTTATATTTAAAAATTTAATATTCAAGTCAATTGTCAATTACTCGCATAATAAAAGTAAGTTTACTTTTTATTAAAAGAAAATATTGTTTTTTAAGTAACCGAATGCATAATAACTTTATAACCGAATTATTTAAATGGGGCAATGTACGGTAAAAGTGATGAACATATTTCGAGAAATAATTGTTTATTATCTAACTGGAAAACAATTGTAGTTGATCACATGATCAAAGCACTGAGAGCACCTTTCCTCGAAAACGCCAGTGCTCATAGTACAAAAATGGCGACGATTTATGACGTCATATACTTCCCTAGGATACTGCAGTATAATGTCAGTCCATAACGGAACGAAATTATCCCCAGTAAGAGCACTGAACAGTGCTCGCAGTGTATATCGGGACATACCCCAAATAAATAATTTATTTCATTATTTGTGTACTTTGTACAACCCTAGAGTGTCCGGCAGTTCGGCTACATGCACAGACGAAGGTCGCGCGGTGGGCAAGGCGTTCTCAACTTTCGAATAGCGTAAATAAGATATATTTCTGGTCGCAGCTAACGCCAGGTATTATTATTAAAATTTTGTAGGCTATTATAACGTAGGTATTTTGAGTTTTGTATGGGAGTGATGTATCTGTTACGAAGTAACTATTATCTTATCTGTGCTGGCGTACATAAATGTACTTTCATTATGGAGTGACTAAATTATGTTTCATGTTAATTAACTTCATGGTTCCGTTAGTTGCATTAAATTTTGTAAAGGATATAGAGAAATCGTTTCTGCAGATATGTGTGGGGAATGTTGGTCATCGGTTCACGTGGTAAAACCCACAGTGCGCGTGCTGTAACTGACTCTAGGCCTTAAATGAGTAGACACCTATTAAAATACCCTCTTCCGCATTAAGAAAGTGTTTTATGCATAAACGAAATGTAATTAACTTAATAATATTTATTAAATCCCACTAATATTATAAATGTGAAAGTTTGGATGGATGGATGGATGGATGATTGCTACTCTTTCACGAAAAAACTACTAAACCGATAGCGATGAAACTTGGTATGAAGATAGCTGGAGACCTGGATTAACATATAGGCTACTTTTTATCCCGATATTCTCACGGGACCGAGACTTACGCGGGTGAAATCGCGGGGCGCTGCTAGTTAATAATATAAACATAATATCACACTTTAAAGCGTTCCGTGCGCATGTAACCATTTAACTCAAAGATAATGGCTATACCTAATTACTTCTGTCCTATGTGGTTCTATAAAAAGCTATTTATATAAAATAATAATTAAATCAGTAAGTACCTTTTTAACCGACTTCAAACAGGAGTACGTATGTTTTTAATTCGACTGACTTTTTTCTTTTTGTGTATTTGTGATTTCAATAATCCTTTTTTTACTCACGATACTTAAATTTAAAGAATATGTTCAATCTCCTCATGGAAAATTAAGGAATGAAGAATGCAGCAGATTTCGATCAGTGGACGAACACTCGTCTATATAAAACGACGAATTAATAATAATAAAATAAATATTATTGCATGAACAATAGGCCAGGCATTTCAATTACACCGACTGTCGCAGCAAACAAAAACATCCTGATTTCATTCCAATAATAATCTCACGCTTATATTCTACGTCGCAGATTGCAAAGCCATTGATTTAGAATACTATTCTCATTTAAAAAAATAATTTCCTACAGGCGAAGTGCTTGTTGAAAAAACTTTGATTATCCGTGATCACGACTACTGCACTCGAGACGTCGCGTCCGAAAAATAAAGTATTTAATAAACGCCCCTCTCCTGCAAAACATGAAATAAAATCGTCGCCAAAAATTAATCATAAGTTTTATCACTCTTATGAAGGACATAAATTACAGTACAGCCGATTTCTGCATATTTTATGTGTAAATCGGGACACGGCTCCGGTGAACACGATTAGTGTAAACAAATAGGTATCGTATCTTATAATTATGTAATAGACCAGCTTATCAAAATAATTCCAATCCATCCTTAGAGATTGCTTTAAGCGATGATGCCGCCCTTTCTACATTATCGATGTGATACATCTTCTGTTTTATATTCTCTATGAAGCCCTGGTGTACAAATAAAATGTAATCTATGTAGGTATCTATCTTATAAATATTACCCAGATAAGTTTCGATTTACACATTTAATGTGGTGTGATAATCTCCGGAACCACTGTACCTTCAAAGGTACATCATCATGAATTAATACGGGAATTAAGGCGATCACGAAATAGGTATTACATACCTCTAAATGTCTGTGTCAGCCTGTGCCCACGGTCAGTGCAACCTGGCCGAATCGTCAGGCAATTCAGAGGTATGTAATACCTATTTCGTGATCGCGTTGATTCCCGTATAAATACATAATTGTTTAATGAAAAGCAATGTTTAAAAGTTAGTAAACATCACATCATCCTATTTATTAAAGATATTACACGATATAAGTTATGTACCTATTATAGATTATTGTTCGAACCAGGATAAGTTGAAGCGGTATGTTAGCAATTTTTGTAAACCATCGTGTTAATGTTCCATTAATGTAATATTATAGTCAATTTATTTAAAGCCCTAATAATAAAATGTTCATTTGAATATGAGAACGACAGGCAATTATTGCGGTCATGGCAAAAACATTGCATCATAGATTGCTTTGTGAACCTAATCGACTAAAATCCAGCGTCAGTTTAATATAATGAACATTTTTTGCTATCAAATCGCAGCATCTTTCAAGCTTAGTTTTTTTTTTAAATGACTTGACATTAATAATCCTACTAATATTATAACCGTGAAAGTTTGTGAGGATGTATGGATGTTTGTTATTCTTTCACGCAAACACTGAACAGATTGTGTTGAAACTTGGTATGTAGACAGCTGGTGACTTGGATTAACATATAGGCTTTTTATCGCGATATTCCCACATCATCGGGACTTCCGCCGGTGAAACCGGGGGCGCAGCTAGTATTATATAATTGTCTCTAATACCTAGGTCTTCCTATACAACATTTTACGGGGACTACATCAAAAGAACCTAAGCTATTTAATGCAAACACAGACACATTTTAATGAATCTTCTGGGTTTTCAAGTTCAGTTCACAGGACTGCAGAATTCCCATTATATTATTATCTTGAAAAAAAAGTATAACCGATTTCAATGCGAATACAGCTTGTTTGAATTCACCATGGGACCACTTCATGGTAAATTCAGACAAGCTGTACTGTATCTATTATCTATTAACTTCATACCCTTAGATTTGGAACATTTTCTTCAAATTTAAATGGGACCAACCTTGAGTATAACCAATTCAGTAAAAAATAAAGAATTATTGAAATCGGTTCAGGATTGGAGAAGATATCGCGTAACACAAAAAAAAATTAGGATGGAAATGATAACCTACTACTTTTTTGAAGTCGGTTATTATTTTAGCTCCACTTGGTGTTTTCTGACCGTAAATGTAAGAGTTAGATTAAAAATTCCAAAATCGGTATAGGTTCGCAAATCACAAATATTATAGGTACCTATAACATTTGAAGAGTTCCCTCAATTTCTCTAGGATTTTATCATCAGATCCTGACCTGCTGACAATGAGACCAACTAAAAAGTACCTACTCTTGAAAACAAAACATATTTCTTCAAATCGGTCAAGCGATATTTCAGTGATCGGGTTTAATACATTTAAAAAGATATTGCGCCGAATTGTTGAACTGCTCCTTTTTTTCAGTCAGTTAAACACACACAATTCGAACTTGTAATTTTGGTCGCCGTTTTACTGGGTAAGAAATCATACGTTGGAAGTTGTTGTCTACTTAGTTCCAAATTTGAAATGCCGTTTCGAGATACCTCTGAGGGTTCCTTAAAAAATATTAATAAAAAAAAAACAAAATCATTTTCACATTACCTGAGATCTACAAGAAAAGACGCCATGTCTGTCGTCTGATACGTACCTGCAAGCAAAAACAAACAAAAGTTAGCTAAGTTATTAAACATCGCACGCGCATACAATAATAGGGTATGAATTACTTTCCGGTTTCGTGTGGGAAATCATTTTCTGACATAGACAACTTAATTATTGGGTGGCGATTACAAATACCACATTATAACTTCTAGTGGTAAGAATAAAAAACTGCTTGGAATGTTCAACACAATATTCCAGCTAAAAGTATTATGTATCTTCGGATATTATATTCCAGTTGTCACTAGGCCTACCTGACCGACAAGTTAAATGAACCATTACTTAACATCTAGACTGGATTTTATTATTTTCAAGGAATAAGATGATGGGTACAGAATAATAAAATTATTTATACATGAATGTGATATCATAATTACGAAAAATTATCATGTTTTGTTAACATTTAGGCAAATAATATATAGTAGGTACTTTGTTTTTCTTATTTATTAGACTAGTGGGGTAATTATAACAAATTAAACGTCTAATTTTATGTGTTTTGTTTTCTGACAAGTGTGAATACAGTTCAACTTGCATTCCTTTCAGGCTCCCGGAGGCGCTCTTAAAAAAGGGAACCTAGTCACATTTCAATGATCGATTGAAATATCCTGGTATTGAAGTACCTGGGAATCCATCGATTGAAGTTCCTATGGAGATAAACTTAAAATGCAAAAACTAAATACAAAGTTTGATCCAAACACGAGCCCTTTTTTAAGAATTGCTCGTTTCAAGTTATTAGACTATGCAACGACCCTTTACTTCAAATTCAAATGATTTAATGTTGTAACATTCAATTACTTAGCCTAATAGACATTGTCAAAGCTAGCACTGGTTGCAGTTTAGGGCTTTCTCAAGTTAAAAGAACAATGCAAAGAACCGATAACAACTTGACAGATAAGCACACTAAACTTTTTATGCAAATAGTTTGCAACTAAAATTAAACATTTTGTGACAGGTACCAACAACAAAACAAGGAGGTACATAGCAACAGTACACAAAAGCGAGTGGTGCATCGTGCAGGTTTCACAGCACAGAAGCCAAACGATGATGCCTTGCTTGCATTTCACCTGAGCCAGTAAATGACACCCTTGGGAGCAAACGACGTGTCAAACAGGGAACGAAACGAAACAAGGAAACAAGGTATAGCTGGATGAAATTTCAGTAAGGAAATGGTATAGAATATGATCTCTAGTGACATCTTAGCTGCAATTTTGCATACCATTGATGTCAGGTTTTCGAATTTGTGTTTTTTATTTGTTATCATTTGTTATCGTCCGTCGTCGTATATTTGGTATCGATCGTACTGTTCACTAGTTAATTGAGTATCTGTTTGCAATCTTCTCTACTTATTGAAGTAAAATTATTCTCTTCTCATTATTTTTTAACAATTAACAATCTGCTTTGGTCTCACACTCCGTCTAAATGACCACTAGAATTATATAACGCAATCGTAGTTTCAAATATTTTCTGTCAACAATGAAAATCATTTTTAAGTTTAAGTATTCCTTTAGGGAACACGCCGAAGATGAAGACAAAGAGAAGATCTAGGTCATATAAATTCATTACATCACTTTTGAAACAAATAACCCCGATACACGACATGACTCTATCCTATGTTCATTATGAAGTATATACAAACAAATATTACATTCGGTAGTCATCATACGTGTATAAGATACCTGAATGCCATCAGGATGTCTTAATTAAATAACCTTAGACAACCATAATTACATTTTGTTGTAAGAAGTTCAAGTCTAAAATGTTAACACTACGTATTCTTGCAAAGGTTAGACTAGAGAAATGTGCAATACTTACGATAATCTATTATCGTAAGTATTGCACATTTCTTAGAAACAGAAGAGCACAAAGGAAGAATAACATACAAGTGAATCGTCATAGCCGCTGACCTTAAGACACGGATCATTCTTAACGCCGTTTTGACCTTACTGAGGCATTCTCTAGGAAGTTACGCAGAAATTGTAGACGGGCCGCCATACAGACATACTTGATATCTATTTGCCTACCTCTAGGTCGTGGATACGATCGCTTATTATGGTATAAACTATTAATCAAAGTCTGAGCCGCCTCTTCTGATAGAATCCATCGATACTGGTGACGACACTTTATCAAAAAAAACCCATTGTTTTTTGAGGTCAAATTTGATGGTTTCTCTAATACAATTTCCTAATCTTTCTCTCTTAATTTCTAATCTAAATAATCCTAATTTTTTTTGTAATCTAAGAAATTACAATTATATTGGGAAATGATAACACATTTTTCTATTTATTGTTGGTAGACGTAGTATATTGCAGAGACAGCGAAGTTTTACACGAGGGACCATTCAAAATGATCTGAAATAGTAGAATTGTAAAAAAAAAAAATATGAATGTAAAGGGGAAGGCAGTTTGCTGTTGCCGTGTTGTTTCGACTAATACTGGTATGATAGCAGAGTTCACTAAAGAGTAAGAAATTACTTTGTCGTTTATATTGCTATTATATATTCATCTTGTGCCGCTAGGGAGTAGGCCTCCTTGACCGTTTATCTAGTGAATACAATCTAATTGTCTTCACGATTATTTACCTTCTAGACAAAAGTGTTCTGAATTTTGTTTTCAGAGAGCGATACAAATTAAAAATGAGTTTTATCTATACTATATTTTACTTATATTGAAAATTTTGAAGTTATGCTTCACTAAATATATCTTAAAAGGATTACCAACATTACTCGAAATCTTCAATAAGATTATGATAATAAAAAAAGCAGCAGGGCGTAGGTTTTTAGACCGATCGTTCAGATTTTCAACAAAGGGTCGTCGCTCCCTTCACATAATTTAATGCAGGTCCACAAAAGTGGAAAATGAACCTGATTAATTTTTTTTTATGCTGTAGGAAACTGTCAGTATCTATAGTACCGAAAAAATATTTCTGAGTCAGGGTATATTTCTGTATTTGGTCATGGAATAATAAATAGTAGAGATCGCCTGGTGGTTCAATTTTGACCTTAATAGGGAATATGCATGTTGTTTAAATTTACTTGATTAATTTTCCCTCGAATCTTTATTGTCCACATATTATGCCTAAACAATTATTTTCTTATTTAGTTCGTCTTTAATTGCAAAAAATATTAATTAAAATATGCAAAATAAGGGAGCGAAATTCAACTTTGCAAAACGCTTCACTATTGGTCGAAACAAAACATGACGTCAAATTCCCCGTCCTGTCATTTATCGGCGCCTATATTCGTAGTGTTACGGAGAAAGATAGGTGTTTCCGTGGTTTTTGCCCTTAGCTAGTGCAATTTAAGCATTCTAGTGATATTAGAAATTATCTAGGACGATGACTGAATGTAGTTTTGTCAAAGAACAATCGGACAATCTACCGAAAATAGATGCATTCATGATGACTACATATTTTGCATCAAATCCAGATTTTACGTCTGCTGAGGTCAAATCTAAAGGTAAGATATGTATAGTTAGTTATATTCATGAAGTTTTGTTGGACTTTTGTTACCTAGTTTAAGTAGACAAGCAAGTTGCCTTCTGCTTGATATTTAAAACCAATCTAAATGACCTACTGCTGACTAATTCACACTATTCTAGCAATTAAATTGTAATATGCTTACATTAAAGTGATCTTCACAACAATATAAACACGATATTGAAGATACTTCATCTGTTCTCATTAATTTACACCATTGTTTTCGTATTTTACATTATTATTTTGTACAGGAAAAAAATACTGTATTGGGTGTACTTCTTATAGTGTTTTTACACTAAGGGACAAGACAATACTTATAAAATGTTTTTTAAACTTTATCCATCGTCTATTAATTACAATACATAGTAATTACAACTGAAAATCGGTATAAAATTACTGTAACACTTCAAGTAAGTATACTAAGTTTATGAAACAAACACTGAGCGTGATATCTGAAGTCATCCAAGGCCCGCGAAATATGGCGGCGTTCAAACAGATCAAATTTTATCGATGTTTTCAATGTTATTTTAAAAATTAATTTGAACATTGCCAAGGTTATTTATATTTTTTATTAGAGTAGAATGATGGAAGAAGTCAATAAAAGATAAAAAAAAAATACATGCATATTCCCTATTCATTTTTTTTTTGGTTTATTTCATTCGTCAGTATAACTTGAACTGTCATTGTATAGCTTGCCGTACCCATAATAGTTCAACATATGTATATCATATACTGGAAGCTTTCTTACTCGAGCTTGATATATCCGTTGTCACGTAATTTTTTAATATTTTAGGTTTCTGCACTTTTATATGTACCAATATATAAACTTTAAGTAGCAAAATTTTCTTAAAATGTGTACATAGAATTCTCTCATATTGAATGAGACGCTGAAGTGTTCTAGAGACGAGTGCTCGATGACGGAATTAGACTTTATCTACATAAACTGCACACGTAGTCTTTCGTGAAAACAATGTGGTAACTCACAAACAAGGTTTTTAACGTTATGATTAGAGATCGGATAATCGGATGCATATTTACCTAAAGTAATTTTTTGGATAACAAATTATGGAAGCGGCTTCTAAGTATATTTTTATTTAAAATGAAATCCCGGGATTCCGGGATCGCATAACTAAGCGGATGTATATTTACTTTAAGTTAATTCTTTTTAAGTTAAGGTGTTTCCCATTCGAGTATGTACGTATGTAAGGTATAAGAGAAATGGTTGTGTGGTAAATAAGAAAACATAATTTAATATAAACTTATTTATTCATTACATCACATAATATTTTTATGTTGTACACACAGAAACTACATAGAAGAGAAATGAAAGATAAAAAAGTTGTATATCGTCGCGGGATTCTTTCGATAAAAAAGTGCTTTCCATAATAGCCAACATCTCAACTTTAGGTAAATATGCATCCGAATATCCGATCTCTAGTTATGATATATATTTAAATATTTTTAGCAAAGCCCTGACGTAACTTTGAAACTAATTGAACTAACTCACTAGCAAAAAGTTATGTAACCTCACACTTATTACTGCTTATGTGAGCAATAAATCGCACGTAGCGATATAAAATCTGCTGCCGGTAGATTATGTTTTATTGACGGTGACATTGTAAAAGTCGTAATATTGTATGTTATATAACAATTGCTTTGCGGCACTTACTTGAGACAACATTGACATTTACAGAAATAAATTAAGTTATGAAACTATTAAGAAAATTTGTTAAGCATTAAAAAGTTTGCCAAAATACGGAAGGTGATTTGTGCATAAGTTAAATTACAGTTCCCACGATAACTAAGGCTATCATCGTCGTCAAATCGTTTGGCATGCATATTTGTGATCGTTGCCTTTCATGATGCAATCGAAAGTAATCCGTTGAAAATAATAAAAACATATTTAACTAACTTTTAAACTTCCGCGTTCCATGATATACATATATATACGTATACGTATGGGGGTTAACGCCATCACATAATAGGTATTACATTACCTTTGAATTGCCTGACGTTTCAACCAGGTTGCACTGCCCGTGGTCTCGTCAGGCAATTCAAAGGTTAATTCCCGTACATATTTATAATTATAACATATTTAACTATTCTAGACGTATTGTTTATTTGATATAAGAACATAACGCCAATGCCCTACTGAAGACTTCTTTTTCTTCTCTTTACAAAACCCAAATTTGGAAACACAGTCTTTACGCAATATTGAATATATTCGATGAGGGCAAACTATTTAAAATTGTATAACCAAGAAAGCACGGTGACAAGAGTTAATAGACTTCAAAAATAAATCCGTCGATTTTTGTCTTACGATATGTACTTAGTATTCTGCCGAAACATATTATTTACACAAACTATGTTCTTATTTATATATTTTCTGATATTCCCTACAGTTTACGTCAATAATACTATAGTTAGTTCAACTACTGGTCGTTGCCGCGTTGGCTATTACCGTGAGCGGTCGACCGCACTCGGAATCAATTCCGATAATTTTCCCATAGCAGCCCGCTATGTTCTACACTACCGCATAAATGGATTACCAGACCTCCTAATTGGCTATCAGCTGCAGCAGCCGTTCAAAATTCCATGCTTCTTTTATTGAGCGCAATTGTGTCATAGGAAAGTGAGGATACAGTGATGTATTTTATAACTTACCTATTATTTATTTATTTTATTAACTATCGACTTTAACTTTTGTAATTAAATTACAATGAAAATCTGATAAATTTTTAACATGCTCAAAATTATTGACACAGGGTAGCAAATTATGCATTTCTCGTTACTAATCTATTCGCATCTCATCAATATTCATCAAATTTACAACAAACAATTATGTATAGAGTTAAGAAACCGGATAGTGTGGTCAGGGCCATCTAAAAAAAATATTTATTTTTAGCAGTTACGCTACTTTCAGTTTAGAGGTTCAGATAGGCAGAGAACATTATTAAAAGTGCTGATAAATACCTTTTGAGCTAACGCAGTAAAACCTTGAAGAACTGCAGCTGACGATACGAGCATGTCGTATGTATACCTACTAGTATGTAGGTAACAAAAGTATATTATAGTACTTCGCTTCATTCCAATATGCCAAACTCAATCTGACAATACATTGTAAAGCTTGATTGTTATCCTTGACTCGCGAGCTCAGAGGAGTTAAAGTACTTCGTGTTGCATAATCTTAATTTAATGACAGTTTGACATTTAAAGATTGATGACACATTGCCAGTTAAACTGACTATTTATAGTACTATAGTAAACGAAATAAATACACATAAATGACGTGATGTTTACAACTACAGACAGGCTGTCTAGCCCCGTCTTCCTAATTCTAATTTACGTGAATTCGCTTAGATCCTTACTTTCAGATTAACTTTATACTTCTATAGCACAGACTATTCTAGGAATGCTATCTATCTGTGGTCTTGCGTTGTGATTAAAAAGAGTGGCCGTAAGTTTGTTTGCCCGATTTCTTCTCACAAGGCTCAACCATTTGCAAACGTTATAGATCGACATGGGCAGATATATGTTATTTTTTTTATAATTTTACATTTGACAAAGCAAACTATTGCTGCGGTGACTCTATGTGTGTTGATCTATAATTTTAAATTATATTAACTATTTTTTAAATTGACAATTTCGAATAATTGCTGATCAATTTAATTTTGCTAATAACATTTTAATTAAGACTTCAGTTCATTGACAACATGTTGAGTTCTTTTAATCGTTATTGCGTAATTCCATTTGCATTTACTAATAAACGAATTAAATAATTACTATATTACGTAGGCATAATTAGACAATTAATACGTAATTTAGAGACGTTAGTATAACTTTTTTTTTACAATATAAACAATGGTGTTGAACATTTAGTTATACGAGCATCTGTTAATTACATTTTATTTAACTAATTAGTATTTACAAGTAAAGTAAAAAGTAAGTAGATACGACCATTGTTACAAGCAACTGTCTTGGGTCTTGAGACACAACGATGAAAAAAAAAGAAGAGGCATATAGTCATATACAATGAGAGACACAGCGAATGACCACGGTCAGAATCCCCTAGTCAACGGTGGACAAGCAAAAAAGCCAAAGAAATATTACATCCGCCATAATGCTATATGCAACCAATTCATTAAAAAGGAAATCAAATCCACATTTACACATTTGCTTAACGTGTCCTTCAAGAAACATGAATAAATGGTACAACAGGTGGTAGATACCGAACAATCTATCGCCCCAATAACTAGTACAAATACCTGTATTATCATAATATACATAATAATTAGTGCAGTTGTTGCGCCTATCTTGGCGATTAGGCCTACACAAAGCTATTAAGCTGTCCACATTGTTGAGTTTCGACTAATTATTTGACGTTAACGACGTAATTACGCCACTTTACTAGTCACTTACTCCTACTAACACTATTTAAACTTGGCAGTCGCATAAGGTTATATTTACGGTGCCTCGGCAATGTAATAAGCTGAACTCGATGAATCGACTACATTAATCAAATATATTTTAAGTTCTATTCAAGTAACGTATCCCTGTTTGCTATCTAAGTAGTATAAACAATATCTAGTCACTGCTCTTGTGCCTGCCCACACCCGCATGTTCAAGTAAACGCTGACTAGATAACATATCACAAAATATGAAGCTACAAAAAGCACATGTCAATGAGATGAAAATATGTTGTAGACCTACTTTTAGCATTACATTTTTCAAAAAACATTCCTGTTTTTTAAATTTCTTGCACGGACAACTGTCAGAGAAATAGCAATCAGAGAAAGTGGCAGCAATCAAATAACTTTTACTTACTTAATACATGTTAAACCAAGTTACTCCGATTAAAATATAACTAAGTAATGTGCATAACGATTCTTTTAATAGCTGTAACTAATTAAATTGCTTTGCATTCATTCAAAGTAACATTTTAATACAGGCACACCTCTATGTCACGTATTAAGAAACAACATACATACGAATAAGCAGTGGATATCAATCCTGTTTGAGCGTAAAAGGGTTTGTCGTGTTGCGCAACAACATGACCTGTTGTCTAAGGTTGTGTACTGTTCTCCCACGCGACAATTTCATAACAGAGTGCCATGCCTTTTAACTATTAGCAATTCTATGAAGCACTTACGAGAGCTAAATTATTCGATGTCTTAATAGTCGATAAATATTGAATGTCTGTTAGAAGTCACTTGATTCTATAGTGTAGGTACCAGATTCCTTGAGGCCTTATTGCGAAACCAGAAGGTTTCTACGTTAACCTCAGATGTACGTGCCTTACGAGCTAGAAGCGTCGAGTTTATTCGATTCTATCAATTTAAAGGAGAATGTAAAGGTAGAAATTTTGTCAAGACTTTTTGACGTAATTTAGTTTAACGTATATTTGGTTCTTACTAAGTTTGCAACGAATATTCGGCAAATATTCGGTATTCGGCTACTGTCATACTATTCGGCAAAAATACCGAATATCCAGGTACTATTCGGCCTAATACCGAATACGGTTCTTTTGTTAGTGGCTCCTGTGAGTGGGTGACGTATACTGTCCAGATCGGCAATGAAGAAGAGCTAAGAATGGTCTGATGACAGTAATAAGACGTGAGAGTATGTTTATATATTTTATTTGCAGTGGCAAGTTGTGCTGCAGAGACCTAATATTTCTGAATTTTCCGGCAATAGTTGCTCTTTCGATGTCTCGATATAGGCTATGCTTTCTCTGCAGAATACTCTTCGTAGCAATCCATAAAAGAAGATCGAAGATGGGTGGGTCGTTGCGGGAGGCGTTAAAACAGTGAAAAATATAATCAAGAAACAAAAATGTCGATAAAAGTTTCCTGTCACGCGTCAGCCGAATACTTTTGCCGAATACTCGGCTATTCGGCTAGGACGCCTGCAGAATATTCGGTATTCGGCATGTGGACGAATACCTACACTATTCGATGCAAGTCTAGTTCTTACCTAAGAAATTGTCGAATTTTCAAATTCAAGTCAAATTAATCGAAATCGTGCATTTTCTTTTTTCGTCAGTCGTTCACAACTGCAAAGACCGCACGCAATATGAACGTCGTGTGCGGAATGGACCAGGTAACGCAAGTGAACACACGGTGCGCTTTCGGTTTGATCGGATTTGATTTTGGAAATTTTCTAATCTCAATAATGAGTCGAGTGGCTGATCTCATTCATCTCAAACCACGTCGGAATTATCAGCAGCCTTCAACGAAAATTGTAAAACGGTAGGCACACAACTGATGCTGTTGAAAATACTTTGATCATAGAATCCCTAACTAAAACTCCATGTACGAGTATAAGCTATCAATATCGCAACAGCTGGTGCTAGACATCCGCTGATTACTTCTCCGCATTACATCATCTATCAACTACTGCCATATTTATAGACACGGCTATATACTATATTATAATTTATCGCCTCAGAGCCTTCGGCACACAGTTAATAATAGACATAGAAATCAGACTGGTTTTGTACATACACTTTCG
Organism: Callimorpha dominula; assembly: GCA_949752705.1. Lineage (NCBI taxonomy): Eukaryota > Metazoa > Arthropoda > Insecta > Lepidoptera > Erebidae > Callimorpha > Callimorpha dominula. The sequence goes on from OX457003.1 coordinate 16,516,015, forward strand.
TTTTCTAAATAAAGAAAAGTCTATTATATTTTACAGTTCTTTTGACAGCATATTAGACTAATCGTTTCCGATATTTCATCAGTCTAAAACAGTGACATTTTAAAATAAATTCACACTTCTGACATTTCAAAGTGTTGTTGAGTTTGGAAGGTTGGAAGATTACCTATTGATGAAAAGGGTTTTTAATATAGCACTTGTTTAGCTTACACACTAAGTTACCACTACTCTCAATTATATATATGACTAGCTGCGCCCCGCGGTTTCACCCGCGTAAGTCCCGATGCCGTGGGAATATCGGAATAAAAAGTTGCCTATGTGTTAATCCAGATCTCCAGCTATCTACATACCAAGTTTCATTGCAATCGGTTCAGTAGTTTTTGCGTGAAAGAGTAACAAACATCCATACATCCACACATCCATACATCCTTACAAACTTTCACGTTTATAATATTAGTAGGATATTAGTAGGATGGCAGACTGAGCCTGGGCCCACAAGCGGGAAAACATTGATAATGTTATGTTATATCGGAATGCTCCTATTAGCGAAATCTGTCGTGATCTTACCTCCCACAATTATAACACTATTGGGCTAATTTACCACAAATATTACAAATGCGTTGTTATTGTACATTAGAAAATAATTAAAACGCACGCACAAACGTTGATAACTGACACATTATCTTTGTTATCATAATTTGCAATTCATTGCTTGACACGTCGCATTGACTTTATAACATGCTATGTTAATAAACGTTATCAGCCTTTTAATCAAGTTCCGGGAAATTTAGCTTCACAAATAAACACGCATGACTCAGACCCCTTTAAAAAAACTTATAGCAATCTTTTCTGTGTTTTACGAGGTAAAACCGCTACGAGAGCAAGATGTCTTATTTGTAAAGTTATGAGTCATAGTAAAATCACAGCGGGTCAGGTGAGATGATTGAACCGGTCAAGAGCCAATTGGCAAACGCGTCGTGTAACCTTATTTGGAGGTCGATAAGATATCAATTGTGTTAACTACAATATCAAATTAATCCATGACAGGAAGCGAATTAGAGCATTACAAGATAAATCGTATTGTTGCAGGATTATGATTTATTTCAAATCAAATCGCTTATCGCCGAACAGACAAGTGGCAATAATATTTTGCGATTACTTGGCAATGTGTCATGTATCCCGTCTGCAAAGAAAAGTTATAAGCATTCTGATTTTAGTCCAAGCCCTGCAAATGCAATATAGCTATACATAATGTATTTGAAAAAAGAACACTTAATTAAATCACTGAAAGGGCTAGACTCTACGACACAGTTACAATAAGAATTTTTGAACAAAAAAAAATCCGTTTACAAGTTATGACCGTTTGAATTTCCAAGTATTTTTACCTCTGTTTTTCATAAAAGTAGGTGGAATGTGTAAAGTTAAAGATTTTAAATAAACATGTTTCGTTTATTTTGGGTTTTTTTATTCTGTTACGAAGAAAATCCATAAACACTTTCTATACCGCACAGCCTGCACATTACGGCATCGGCCACAATCCTATTCATATTATTAACGTGAAAGTTTTGTATGGGTTTGGATGTATGGATGTTTGTTGCTCTTTCACGTAAAAATTACTGAGCCGATTGGGATAAAACTTGGTATGTAGATAGCTGGAGACCTGGATTAACATATAGACTACTTTTATCCCGATACTCCAACGGGATCGGGACTTACGCTGGTGAAACCGCGGGGCGCTGCTAGTTATTAAAACGAGAAGGCTTGTAGACATACAACGTATTTCTAGCTACCTTCACCGAAAGATTTCTTGTATCGTGCAAGATTTTAAAACTGATGATGGTTGTACTTAGGTATGCTTAAGTACAATCATCATCGACATCGACAGTAGGTATATACATCTACCTATCCGTGCTATTTCTAACTTAACAGCGTAGAATGATAGTGAATAGATAGACACAAATATTTAACATTTTAAGAAGAAACGATTGCTTTAATAGGCTATTAACGCTCACTAGTTGTTCATTGTTACAAGATTATGACTCATAATACGAGTATTACATTACCTACCTGATATTATGACTTAACGTAAAAACGGTCAAGTGCAAGTGAAACTTGATTATTGACCTTCATTATTGAGACCACTTAAAATGTAGATAGTTTATTTTTATTACATATTAAAGCGTTTACTTGTTGTGTCGGTCAGTTACTGGCAAGTCTGGCAACATTAAGAAAAGGAAGTGCAATCGAAAGCGTTTGGTTACTTAACAACTAATAAAGTATGGACAATCAAAAGCTTATTGTTTCGAAGTGAATAAAAGTTCCTCCATCGGAAAGTACAATAAAGAGTACAACTGTCATGTTCTCAAAAGAAAAACAAACTCTTCCATTGTACTAAGAATTGCGTTTAGAGACAAAAACTGTTTGTCTAGTACTCTAGTGGTTAGTGACCCTGACTGCTACGCCATTGATCGTGGGTTCGATTCCCACCCGAGTCTGGGTGTTCTTTGTGTCCGTTGTTGGTATGTTAGCCAAAGTCCCCCGCGACACAGGAGTCATTCCTAATGCGGGAGTTGTCTTTTTTTTAAAGAGACAAAATGCAACGGCATAGCTTTACCTAAATGCACCGACCACAACAGTATAGTTGTCATAAATTGTGGCGTACATACCAAACTTAAACATTAAAAAAAGGTAAAATTGCAGTAATAAGTAATGCTCTTCTGGGATACAGTGCTTAAATCACCAAGAAGACCGATTTCACCAAAGATATTTTTTTTTATTTGATGAAAGTAATTTTTTTTATGGTACAGGGGACAAACGAGCAGACGAGACATCGGTAAGCGACTACCGCCGCCCATGGGCACCTGCAACTCAAGAGCTACAAGGCGTACTTCATTTAAGGTGGGAGTCGGGGAAGAAGGGGTAAGAAGGGGAGAGGGAAGGGTTAGGGCCTCCGGTTACCTCATTCACTCGGCGAAAAGCAATGCAAGCATTGCTTAACTGCCGGTTTTCTGTGAAGCCGTGGTATCACTCCGGTCGAGCCGGCCCATACGTGCTGAAGCATGGCTCTCCCACGATTAGATAGAAAATAAGTAAGTAGTCTAAAAATTTGTTTACATGTTTACTCCAGCATGTATAAGAGTATCTATAATACCATAATGTTGGTCAGAAAGTACACCCAATATATTTATTTATGTATCCATACACTATTTATGTATTCACCACAAATTGTCTTAAATATTTCGAGTCAAAGACTAAGTGGGTTTGTAATTCTGTTTATTATGAAATTGCGCATAACAGTGAACGGTAAACAGAGCGTTGTGTTAATTAACTCTTTGAGACTGTTAGTGGGGATATCCGCCACCCACAAATGAACCTGTTATTTGACCAATCGAGCACAACACGCTGCCAGCTGTGGCCACTGGCATGGTTTTAGTATTGCGAATACAATTTATTAGTATTTTAGGCGCACTTTTTTGTGTAAGTCCCTTAATATGTACATCGATATCATAAACAGGTCTATTTCACACAACGTATCCAACGAAGTAAAAACCATAGATTTCAGAAATTCTTTATTTTTTATTTAGTATGTAATGGTCTGTTTATGCAGTTAACATAAAAACTGTTGAACAGATTTTAATAAATTACTGCATGTATTTAAGCATAAGTTATGCCTTAGTTTCTTAATGATTGACGTATTATTTTTAGTCTATGTTTGCTAATAATACAGTACTGTTACAATGGCATGCAAAATAAAATTTTGTTCTTACAATAAGTGTATCTAAAATGTACGGTTTCATTGTTTAAATATACCTAATGTTCACAGTGATAAATATGCTACAGGTTTTGTACACAGAAACGAAAGTAAAAGAACTGATATACTTACATACAAATTATGTAAATTACATAGTTAAGGAAATTTGACATAATGTATTTTTTTTTCACCGAAACATTTTAGTTAATTAGTAAAATTTACGTACGGTTATGTTAGAAATATCTGGACTCAAGAGGTACCTAAAGGTGATTGCTCTCTGATATACACAGCACACAGCTCTGGAATTCGTTGAGCTAAATCACCAAAAAAACTTTTTTAGTTAAGATATAGGTAAGATTTCAGTACACAAAATGTGCCCAACCTGGGAATCAAACCCAACGATCCTAAAACCTAACCACTTGTGATATATAAATAAGACTAATTTACCAGAATTTCACAGCAAGTCTAAAGACCAATAATGACTGCATCATTAATAAATGTATATTACAACTAATAAGTCTAGCGATTTTATTATTAGCGCAGGCTTTCATATCTAAAGCTATAAAATAACGATTTAGATTGACTGTTGTGCAATCATTTGAAAACTTCCATATTGGTGTAGTAAAATGTAAACTCGTAATGTCAAGACGTTTATTTCTACGACTGATTTCTAGGGTCATGATTATCATCACTACATATTATAAAACAAAGTCCCCTGCCACGTCTGTCTGTCTTTCTGTTCGCGATAAACTGAAAAACTACTAAACGGATTTTCATACGGTTTTCACTAATAGACAGAGTGACTCATGAGGAAGGTTTAGGTGTATAATTAATAAGTTAAGATTTTGAGTAAATAGACCTATAACCTGCCTCAATGAATGCTCTACCTAATACAAAAAGAATTATTCAAATCTGACTGATAATCCTGAGATTAGCGCGTTTAAACAAACAAACAAAAACTATTTAGTTCTTTTTTGGTTTAACTTCTTCTATCAGTAATGGTAGGTGAATAGGTTTCTCGTCGCTAGAATTCGTCTTGTGTTTAGACAAAGAAATATGAACGCACAAAAACTTAAATCGTGTCTCGCGATGTTTGGGAGTAGAGGTCAAGGTTTACAAGTAGCTTTATACCTACACATTATACTAAAACTACAAACACAAGGGCACGTGAACAAACAATAGCAATCCCGTAGGAATATCGGGATAAAAAGTAGCCTATATGTTAATCCTGGTCTAAAGCTATCTACATACCAAGTTTCATCGCAATCGGTTTAGTAGCATGGCTCTCCCACGTAATCGTTATACGTGAGGATGTCTATGAAAATCTTTCCTATATTTTAATAGAAGCGCCTACGTGCATACGAACAAATAGGTATAGTCTTATTCCAAAACAAATTTAATATGTTGTCATGGAAATATTTATTTATTTCTAAAAAAATTGTACCTAGTGTACCTATACCTGCTAAGCGAGCAGTCGTGTATAACAGCTACTATTAAACAACGATATTATGCAGTTAATAACCTACTCTTAGGTATTACAAGCGCTTACTACCCAACTATACAGTATTCATAATCGTTAAAGCATATTCATTATCCGCCGTAATCGGAATAGAGTCGAGCTTGGAACGTTACTGACCGGAAACGGGACACTAAATGACTTACTTTGTCTATTACGGGTAATATGTTTAGTAGTTATAACTATATTACATCTGAATAACTTAGTTATGACACGAGAAGCTTCCTGATTAACATAACATACAAGAATAAACTTGTTTTGTTGTTTTTTGTAGGTACCATACCGCATTTGTATAAAAATAGCGAATTTTCTATTTATAAAGAATAGGAAAAAACCCGTACTCAGTCTGTTTGCGTAAACTAAATAACTATGAAACCAAAAGTAGCTACTTTGACGCATTTTCTCAACGATAATTGCATTACTTGCATAAAATAAAGCAAAACGCTCCGGTTGTACTTATAACAACAACGTGTCTGCATTTAGCCACAACAGTGACTCGCTAATTTCCTTCTAACGAGTACACAGCACGAACACATACATGTACATAAAGAGAAGACTGTACACAAGCATTTTCAATTAACGTCTCTTCCTCAATGACCGACTTGAACGTTACGTACCTTCATTTTAAGGGGACGAGAGCTGCTTTCGAAAACCTTTTAAACCGTTATTAACATGACTTTGTACTTGTGTGTAACTAACTATAAGGATGTGACCGAGTAAATATATCGGGCAACGTTTTAGACAATTTTTAAGTGCGTGTGTATTAATGCAGACGTAAGAATAATATTTGTAAAGACCACTATTAAACCGGTTCTGAGAGCTGAACTTGACAGGAAAGTCTCAATGTTTTTGTTGTATATGGCAGTATCTTTTTAAAATCTATTTGAAAATGAACAGTAAACTAAACTGAAAGTAATGTCAGCTGTCAAATAGGTTTTTCGACTTTTGTGTACCACTTCAAAGTCTAACTACAGGATTTTTATTTGCCATATACCACCAAGACTATTGTTTGATGATAAAAGATATTAAAAAAAATATCTTACCTTAGTCAACTTAAAATGGTGATATTAAGCCGACAGTTTAGTTACAACGACGACGGTGAAATACCAATACCCACTGAAATTTTTCGAGAAATTTACCTTTTTAGTGGTTTGAATTTAAAGCCACTATCTATTCCCGTGTTTTAGTGAAATATTCCAAGATTACTTTTAGTTGCAACAGCATTAAATATAAATGTGGAAATACCTGGCAACTAAACTCATCGCTATTTTTGGCATTACACGTCACGACAATACAGCAAAATAATTAAAGCATAGCTTATTATTATTTTTAATAAATTCATTAATTAAATAATGTTCAACTTGTCATGAAATGAAACATTTTTTCAGTTTTTGGACGTTTTTGACTTGAGTTATTGGCATTTCGCCGTCGATAAGCATCGTTTCACGCGGTAGCCTAGTAATCTAAAAAAATGTCGGGCAATATCATTTAAATTAACACAAAATTGTAGCGCCGAGGTCAATTATGTTATAACTAAAAATATGTAGAAAGATTGCATGCACTCTAGATTTTACACATTTCAACTGTGTCAATTGACTTGGATTAATTAGCCCAGTAGACGACATTATGGCGTTACATGCTTAAAATCTATTTCGTTTATGTAACTTATCATCGATCTGTTTTCATCACTTATCTATCACACACACTAATATTATAAAGCTGAAGAGTTTGTTTGTTTGTTTGCTTGAACACGCTAATCTCAGGAACTACTGGTTCCAATAAAAAAAATATTTTGTGTTGAATAGTCCATTTATTCAGGAAGGCTATAGGCTACATAACATCATGCTACGACTAATAGGAGCGGTGCAGTGATCACAAACACAGGTGAAACTGCGGGGACAGCTAGTAAGTTATAACATCATTGGGCGGGATGGGATATAAAGTCTCATCATACTATTTCATTAGGATGGTATACACCAGGTATGGACCAGTTTCTCAAATTTGCAGAATCGCGCAACTCCCTCTTACTTTTTAAACCGTAACTAAAACCCTCCCTTTCAACCACAATAAGTAATTAGTGTTCAACTCAATTTTTATTTGTTTATTTATTAATTATTAAAACCGCCTCATAAAGAACATTTGAACTCACAATATGGTTACTTGTTGATGCAAGTTAGGAAAATTTCAATGCACCAGGCGCCGGAGAGCGCAAAATTATCTCCGGCCTCCATGAGCGCTGGCCTGGGGGTAACGGGTCGGGCTGACCGTTACCCTTGCAGAAGTAGGCCCAAGACGGTGGCGCGACGTGTTCCTCGCGCATCTCTCTAATCTGGAGGGGGGTAAGACCCCCGTACTCCATGGTGTGGTCGCTTACTGAAAGCGATCAAGGTCTGCAGGGGTTCCCAGGGTACACCGTGTGGTTTTAGTCGGTTCGATTCCGACATACCATCTTACCGTTAGCTCCGGTGAGGTGGTGACCCGTGGGGGTTCCCACACGATAAAAAAAGGACAATTTCAATAGACTGATTTATGAGGGAACACCGTGTGGTTTTAGTCGGTTCGATTACGACATACCACTTCACTGGTAAAACCTCCTCTCATGTGTACATACAATAAAAAAGGGTACAGTGAGAAACCCCGGCTGTGGTCATATTATCCCTCTTTGTGAACCCCTGGCAAAGAACATAAACAAATTTTCACTTATTTCAAATTTATAGGTGATGAAGATAAAAAAACAATTTGTAATGTTAACGGCTAATTATAAAGACCGTAATAGAAAATATCTTTCAAGTTCATTACTATGCGGTAGCATTTTTATAATACATGATATCGTCATTCCATACATTCCATACTAGGGATTGCAGATAGGTATAATCTAATTACCTATGTAATTACTTGGAAAATACCGTGAGAAAACGATAGAGCTTTTAATTATATTTAAACTAGCAACCCGCCCCGGCTTCCCCGGGTAACAGAGACATCTTCAACAACCATCATCATATTATTTCAACTAATTTACACAAAATATTAACAAATTATACACCTAAACCTTCCTCATAAATCACTCTGTTTATTAGTGAAAACCGCATGAAAATCCGTTCCGTAGTTTTTCAGTTTATCGCGAACAGACAGACAGACGCGGCGGGGGACTTTGTTTTATGTAGTGATATAGAGTACCAGCTTTTGCCGCAGAAGCTTGGCGTGCGTAAAATTAATTTTTCCATCTATCGGGAACAGTACTTTTTTCTGGATGATGTTATTTTCTTTTCTGTATCCCTGGCAACGAGTAGGTATGCAAAATTTCATGATGAACGGGTGAACGGTACGGCAGCGGATAAATTACGAACAAACATATTGGTTTTTATATATAAAATTTAACATTGGCATACATTTGAAGCCTGGTTTGAAACTAAACATATAAATGGACATACTGAATAATTTTACTTCATACGTGAATAGACAGGTACATACATACTTTATCGCTTTCATTGCGACCTACTATTAAGTACTTGGATGAGGTAACATAACGAGCGAAGGAACAATATCACAATGTTAGATAACATGAATCATTAAGTAGACAAACGACCGAATCTGTGTCAAATGATAATTGTGTGGGCCACTAATAGAAATGCTACTTACTTTTTTCTACGATGAAGAAATACACTTTTTCTCCAAAGAAATACTTGCGTTTCTTGAGTTAAAGTAAATGTATATTCTTTCTATCAGTAAGCTGGCCAACGAAAAAGGCTAATATCAAGTTTTTACCGATGTGTGTTTTGCGGTTTTACTCTCACATTGACGACCGCACAAAACTTTAATAATGCCATTTAAACGCGGTTTTCTGTAAAGTGCAGGTACTACTCTAGGCGGGCACTATTAAGTCTTATTTCCCTTGAAAAGAGAGATAGAAAGAGATTTACTATAAGAGAAAGACAAGATATAAGACTAAAGCTCAGCTTAAGCCTCGAACTCAATACAAAAACTCAGTAATACAAGCTTGAGTTGTGGTCTTTGTAAGAACTCCTCAGTTTCTAAAGACGATATTTCACAGTCACTGAAAGGTTTATCACTGTCTACTCCTAGGATAATTCTAGAAGATTTGTAACATTAACAGGGTTATTAAGAACGAGCCGACAAATGCCTGTAGAATATTTTATACTTGCTGACCTCACAGACGTTGTTCTATCGAAGTTTAATAATATTTGACTGTGATATCTTAAATTTTATCAGCCTAGTCAACGCGTTTGTGACACTTCTACAGTGTCAAGGATGGGACAAGCACTACTGCTTACTAATCAGGGCGGCTGATAAGTATACATTTTAATTTCCAATCATCTTAATATTAATTACGGGTCATCCAATACTGAACACAGAGCACACTCTCCAAAAGACAAAACGAGCGATCATTTATAGTACAGCATTGAACAATTTCTAAAATGGACAGCGTTCCATGGAACGCGTGAATGCTATCTATCTAGTTTTTCAAGAAAGCGTGAAGTGATGTACTTATGCAGATTTTTATCTTTATTTATTATTTTTTTATTTTTTATTTTGACCTTTTTTATTGCATTAAGGTGATTAATAGGTATACAAGCAGTCTGTTGGGCGTCTGTGGTCTATGCTTGCAAAACCAGGGATGTCGCTGTTCTTACAAAACCTGTAAGCAACGGAATTAGGCTAAGAGTATAAGTAGGTTCCTTCCATTAAAAAAATTGGAGAAACTTACTCATAACAAGGAACACGTCTAGAGGCTGTTTTATTAATCAAGTTGAGGCTACTCTTGGTTTAATTAGGTATCCTGAATAGTAAGTTTAGTTTTAGATGTTTGTTATTCAACCACAACTGTAACTGTAAAGGAATTTAGTTAAAATTTGCTACACAGATAGATCACGGAAGTGAAGTAGTAGTCGTAAAATAATAAAGGTGAAAGTTTGTGAATACGTTTGATAGCTACACAATGACGCCCTAAACGGATTAAATATGGCATAGATTGTATCCGGGATTAACAGATAGACACATCGATCAAGAGCCATTGGTGATGTATGAAAAGAAATCAAGAGAGGATAATACAAACAGTCAAGTCGCGTTAAATAGATAAATGAGTCCCATAGATGAGCACGGACAATCAAACTATAGTTTTAAGAGAAACGGTCTTTTGAGTATTACTCTCGTATTATGGATGCTCAACATGACATGACGGACACTGACGGGCTAATTGACTCCAACGACTCGTAACTAGCAATCGTAATTATTCTGCCTGATGCCAATCAATAAAAGCTTTTTACTTTTCAGAGTTTCGCACCTATTTTTGCGTTACATATTGTTTGAGGCATGGCCATTCTAGATGTTTTTAACTACTCTCCACAATAAAGAAAACCTAGTATTCCTTCTATACATGCAAGCTTGACTATCAAGACTATAATAAAAATTTTACACCCGTTTAATAACAATAGCATTACCATATCGAGTGTGGATGGCGTCCTCATATAATAAAAGTGAATTCAAAATAGACCCTGGACATGTCATGAACATAACTGCACTATATTATTGAGTGAAAGCGGCATCCGCTTTCACGACGTCGTATGTACAGACAAAGCAGGCCAACAATATGAGGATATGTGAGAAACTTGACTCAATAGATGATAAATCAGTAGATGATTGTTCAGATAGGTTTATTGGTTTTGACCTGTGAATACTTTTTCCGGATGGTAATATGAATATCTGTAGTAAATACTTATCAAAGGCTTGGATCGCTTTGAATACAGGATTTACCATATTATAAATGTGTAAATTAAATTTGTGTAAATGTGTCAAGTAGATCCAAGTGTTGCCAGCTCTTGAACACCCTCGTGGTATTTCAAATGCCTATATTTTATAACAGACTTAAAAATATAAAGTACAACTCGTGTTCCGAAATCAATCCTCTCTTTATTAGAGGACCACACTGAGAAAATTTGCGAAATCTATACTAATATAATAAAGCTGAAAGGTTTTTTTTTATTTGTCTAAACGCGCTAATCTGTAGAACTATCAGTCGAATTTATATCATTATTTTTGTATAGGATACAGAATTTATTGGTTATAGGCTATCTAACATTACCATAACAGAGCAGAGACCTTAAACGCAGGGAAACTACGAGGAAAGGCTAGTGTTGCATAAGAACAACATGGACAATTTACAACTAATGGTTGATCTACCAAGCGAACAAAAAGCAAAACAAAATGTCGCTAGAAACAAAGGGTCAAAATAGAAACTCAACTACTGGTCATTGTGACATCACAGTGTAATTTGCAACTTTTCCCTAGTTTAAGCACTTGTCTGAGAGTAGCTACATTATAATATATAATACTTTGCTTTTCATTGTCAGATTCCGTGATAGTCTCAACCTAGTGGATAGTCTAAGCATAACATTTACATGCAAAAGGTAAAAGAAAACTGAAGTTTTATGTTGATTATCCCCTCCTATAAAGTTAATAGGTGAGCTTTTACGAGCGCCAGATTAATCCCGTTCTAAGCACCTTGAAAGTAACCGATGAAATCGGACCCTTGCTTACTATAAAAGTTGATATTAATCACGAATCAGGTTACAATGGCCTATTAAAATAAGAAATAGTGAACACCTTAGTATTTGTAACTTCCTGCTAGTACCTACAAACCCTGTATACGTATAGCGTTTTATTACATACCTACTTACAATCAAAGCATCCGCGATGCAATAACCTATATTGCATCGCAGATGCTTCATCGATCATCATTTAAAAGCGTAATTTATAGAAATACAGGAAATCGGGTCTGAACATAATACTTATGCTTAAATAGGCAGGTTATAAACGACAGTAATTTACTTTACATTATAATTACTAATATGTTATTAATGATGACAAAGAAACTGAGAATCATGATCTTCAGTTTATTTATTACCATAGAGGCATCTAAGGGAATAAAATGTAACTGTTGTGTGTGTGTGTGTGATTGTGTTTTATTAAAAAAAGTTAGGAAAAGACGATATGAAAGCACGGTTCAGGTTTGCTAAGCTTTGCTTAAATAATATATATATGTATTAATTTCACTGTTGACTTGAATAATTGGCAGATTATATTATATGATGTAGGTAGCATTATTCGGTGACAAACTACCCTTATTGGATTGTTTTTATGGTTTCATATTTAAAATTAACTAATATATTCTGTGTAAAATAACAATAAAACATGCTTTGTCACTGTTATATCTCATAATGTTTAACATTAATCATATTCATATAACAATATGTCCAACACAGGCTTAAAACAAAATGGTTTAATTAATGATGTTCGCTCAACGCGAGTCTAATGAAGTTATTGTTCAGAATAGAATTGGTGGATTCATCTACTAGGAGTGTGAGTGGGTCGGTCTACAAATATTAAAACAACTAGCTTATGCCCGTCACTTCTCCCTATATGACCGCTTCTATAATTTTTTTTTTTTATTCTTGATATAAAATACTCTTTGTCCTTGTCTCCTTCCCCCCTAACTAATTTAAGAAGATTTAACTAAAAATGTTAATAGCAATATGGTACTGTAGACCTAGTAAAAATCACAAAAACCATTTGTTTGTATATGACTCACGGGCATTTACGATCCACTTTTGGATAGCAAAGCGATAAAAAAGCAATTTACAACAATCGAATGACCATAATGAAAGGCTTTTGTATTTTCGTATTTCAAAAGATTTGTCAAAAAACGGCTTTATGTGAAAATATTAGTAGAGCGAATACAATTGCATGTGATTTTATGACTTTAAAACCGGGTTATCTTCATAGTTATAGGATTATAATGATAGATGGCTGTAAATTAATGTGTTAAATTCAATTTGTGCGGGTTAATTAGTTAATTTACGAATAGCCATAGTCATCTACAGCAAAATTTAATTAAAGCGAAATTGACAGACGGCAAGTGACAGTCCGATAATTTGTCAATTTTTAATTCGATAAATATTGTCGTGAACAACTTAGTTAAGATGGAAAATCAACAATTAAAACATTAAAATAAGACAGATTAAAACAGGTTATTTAAATTCTTGATGAGTCATACCGTAACTTATAGTTTTTTGAGTTCCATAATATAAGATTAAGTTTACAGTTACGTCTGATTAATGCTCTTGTTTGGGATCGATGTGCCAGTCAAACTGTGACTACGATCTTTGTATCTGGTCGAAAAGTCAAACTAAGGTACATACCTAAAAAAAAAACGTAAAAATAATCCGAATAAAAAAATATTTTAATTACTTTGTAGTAATTAAAATATTTAATATATCATTGTAAAATATATTTTCACGTCTACTCTTATACCTAAATTCGTGCATCGTACATTTAAAAACACTAAAGCCCGTCTAAGATAGGAAAAAAAAAACCAATTTTTTTTCATTACTTTTGCACGTAGTAACCACTTAAGTAGTGTTCTATTACTACCACGAAAGCTTAGCAAAAGGTTTTAAATAAAAGAAAAAAGAGAAACAGACCAGAAAAATAGCTTCTTTAGGCACGTTGGGTACTTTTAGTATGAGGAATAAATTGAACTCGCGTGACCGTCACGCTCCGATACATATATATGGGTGTTTTCACTTCTGATGTGCAGTCCTACGACTGACAGTTTTTTTTTTTATAACATTAAAACTCGTCAATACGGCTATTGACGACTTTAACAAAAATAAGAATATCGGTTGACCGACAGAAGACAAAACATTTCTGAACTAGGTACTTATATAAATCCCTAGGGATATAATTATAATATAACTCTAACGATATATTATATCGTTAGAGTTATATGAAAGCGGTCCATAAATATATTACTAGTATTATAACGATGATACTAGAACGATCTAGTTTTATACTAGACTAAGATAAAGGAAACTGTTTCCATTTTTCATTCATTTATTTATAAGTCACTACAGTTCGTCAATAGTTGCCGTATAAAGTGCAACTAAACTGCGACTAAACTGTAATCTGTTGTGTCAAGTACAGAGTCACAGTATATAGGTGACATTTGGGTATATTACTAGTCACAGTGTAAATAAAGGCAAATAAACAGTAATAGATTCAGGCGATGGATGACGATGATGATATATTGTGATGGACTTAGAAAGTTTAAAATTAATCACTCACACGAAGGGCCCTATTTCATTAGAACACCACAGTGGCGGCAAACAATACAAGGTCGTAAGTGGATCGAGGCAGTATGTCTATTGGTCGCGTTTCATTGGACATCATGTGCAGTTTGCTATGTTAATTATGTTGATTGTTGTGAGTGTCGTATTTAACTTAAAAAGCTAAAGCTGGCAGACATTGTAGCATACCTGTGCGCTTAACTGAGTTTTTAATAATAATCTTCGACAAAGGCTAGTAAAAGATCTACGATGGATTTTCGTTATAATTTATCCGATCAGATCTTAAGGGGACAGTCAGAGAGTGACTCAGTCTCGATTCTAAAAATGGTTTATATTGAGTTGGGGCCGCCACGTTGGTAAGAGATTTTGTAGACATGTTAAAATGTGCACCACTATCAGTAGAATTGAAACAGTGTTCGCGGTGTACTTAGCAGCCACGAACACGAACAGTCATCACGACCCTAATTGACCCTATTCACACGGGCACGGCAATATGCACATTAAACACGGTTTTCGTGGCTATGTTAATTTGTTTGTTTTAGTAAATTGTTAAACACTCTTTACAATTTATTTTATTACCAAGGGAAAGTTCAAACGCTGTTTTCCATACTAGCACAATTCATAGGTCTAGCACCTACCCATTTTACTAGTACCTACACTTCTTTATTTTTATTTACCGTTTTATAGCAGAGGATTGTTCAAACTTAAACAGATCCATCTAGGGGCAGCTTTTGCGACCGATAATATCAATGGTCGTATAGTTATCGAATGGTCCATAGTATATTCAGAAATGCAATGACAGTTAATCGAAGTTTATATATATTACATCTTTATTGAACCAATAGTTAAATGGCATACTTGAAAAAAAAAACATACTACTGTTTATTATGTCCCCAATATTAAACTCTTGTCAGGTTTTGTATGAACTGCATTATCATATGAATGGAAGCAGAATTGAACGTTATAATTAGTCGACGTCATTATGACAATATTTTTGAAATCAATAAACTTTTGAGATGTGACGTACGATGCTCTGTGTACTCAAGTGTGACATACATTCAAATCAAAAGGTAGCAAACACAAATTTGAATGAAATTTTTACGAAATTATTAAGACGGAGGCTTCACAATAAAATCAAGTAGAAAATAATTTTTCAACTGAAAATTACAAGAAAAAGAAGGTGCCACAAAAATTTATTATCAAACATTTTTGGTCTATCCCAAGCAGGGGTTCATTTATTCATAATACAGATTACTTTCCGTGGAAAGACATTAGATAAAACTAGCGCTTGTTTTCAAAGTTTTTTATGTCTCTAAATATCTACATCTACCTACTATGTAATATTAGAACTGAGCTGTGCAGTCACAAAGAACTTATCGAGTTTTATTCGTTTGCGTTTGTATCTTTAATTCAGCTTACTATCGAACTAGGGTTCAAAAAGTAATTATTATATGACGATGCAATAATTAATTAAAATAAAATACGTTTATATTTAAAAAATGTAAGCATGTGTTATAATTTGTAACAACTTAAAGAATCTAATCACAGACTGCTGATGTAATCAATTGGATGCGCCTCTAATAATATTTGAACATAACTTAATATTGATTTTGTATAAATTAAGTTTGCGAGTACAAATTGTAAGATCGCGCTTAAATTGAAATTAAATCCCAATCTAAAACGAAACCGTAAGTTTTGGTAGTAACCCAGAATCAGGATTGGATTTGAGCAAGCAAAGTGATGGTTTATTAACATAATTTTTGGCAAACCAGCCAACTTCACATTTTGCAATAACTAATAGGTAACTGCATAAATCGCTGTAGTATTATTATAATAGAAGGGTGTACTCAAATATTATATATTATAAAAAATAATAGCTTTTCAGATTTTTTCGATAAGTAATTTACCGAAATGGTCAGTTAGCGGGTTAGCCAATTAAGTTATTAATAACGTTATTTAGAATAAAATTAAATACCTATGGAACCTGGTATAAAAAAATAGTATATTGATCTCTCTATAATATTGTTCTCCCCATAGCTAAATAATACAGAAGGTACACTACAAACTGCATGATAAAGTCCATACACTACGTGTAATAAAAATAAACTGCATAGAAACCATGCATGTAGGTATTTATGACAACGTTTAGTCAGCGAGCGCGCATGAAACATGGGCGTGGTCATAGGAGAACCGCGCATTTCTCTGCGCTCCAACTACATCAGCATACAGGGTTGTCATGGCCTGAACATATTTAGGTAAGTTAATTAAATTAAATTAAAAGAGTACTTTTAAATGCCATGCCCGCTGGTGTTTCTGTCCTAGTGGCCTCACAAGTCACAGAAAATACAGGAAATTCGGATACGCAATCCCGGCCTCTGCGAGCTATTGCAGTCTCAGTCCCGTTCCCTATCCGAGACTTGCGGTTTTCCTTACCCTAGGTTCCTATCCCTACCCATTTCTCCTTATACAAATTTACCTTCTTCATTCTTTCCCGTCTTAAAACGATTCCCAAGGAGGGTTGGCGTCAGGCAGGTGGCCGGCCATAAAAGAAATCAGCCAAAACCCTTTGCAATGTTACACATTGCGCTGACCCTAATCAAAATTGGGAAAAGGACAGGAAGATGGTGTTAATATAGACGTGACATTGTATTTCTATACGGAGACGAAATCCAATATATTGTATTACTAGCTTTTGCCTGCGGCTTCGCTCGCGTTCAAGTTATTTCTCTATCCCTCGGGAACAGTCCTTTTTTTAATGAAAGGTAGCCTGCGTAGCCTATGCGCTTTTCTATACCCTTGACAACGGGGATGCAAAATTTTGTGATGATTGAGTGAGTAGTTAAGGCGTGAAAGCATAACAAACATACAAACTCACATTTGCATTTTTAATATAAGGATTAGACACATACTTTTAAGATAAGTTTTTCTGGCAAGAAATAGGCTTTGTTAAGACAAAGCCTATTTTTGCTAACGAACTAAGGCTCGTTAGTAAAAATATATATTTTTATGCAATATTATTTCAAAAAAAGTGAGGAAAACGAATACTGGTAAATATTGGTTTTGAATCTAACCTCGTAAAAGTGAAAGAAAGGCTCATCACACAAGTGTTTGCACTGCGTGGGAATCGAACCTCTGACTCAGCAGACAGGATCACAAAACATTATACCCACAGGCCAGTCATACAAAACGTACTTAGGTTTATTATTAATTTACGTGATAATTTAATTTCAAAATATTTTGAAAATTTACATAGCACAAAATAAGGCGGCGAGTTATCCTTTTCGAGCGGTTGTGTGGCCATAAATACCTTTCTGCTAATGTCAACTTGTAAATGATTACTTCTCACTTGTGCCTAGGTGGGTTAGTACTAAAAGCACCAATGACAAGTAATATGAGAGTGTATGTAACCAAACTATTTATACCTGCTTATTGCCCTCGTACAAGACTATTGCGCTAAAGTTACTTGATATCACTTGTATTATTTGTTATGTAAAGAAGTTATTTGGGGGGTAAAAAATACAAGATATCCGTAAAAGATAAAATATATATTTATAATATAGGTATGTATTATTTATATATTATGTAATAAACGTAAGATCAGAAACATCAGGAACTTTAATGGGGGATATGCATTTTTTTACTTACGAATCTTTCTACAAAACATTAGGGAATATCCTGACAACAACGGACAGCTAAGTACTTTTAAAGACCTGGCCAGGCCCTTCACATTAACTGAACCGGGTAGACAAGCAAGTTGAAATGCGACCTTTGAAGAATCTTGGAAGCTAAAAAACTCCCAAACATCTTCAAAACTAGAAGTGTATAAATGGCCAGAGTGGATAGCAACCCTATTCACACACATTAACGGCACTATAATATCAGGCTATCGCACCAATTACTGCACCGCAAAAACACATACAATGTTGATTGATTACATTTTAACAGGTTCCATATCTTGCTTGGACTTATAAAGTTTACAATCAAATTATACTTTGTAATTATTCACGTTTCTATATAATGACTATACCAATCACAAGCTCAATCAATGCTCAAACAAGTAAACTAACTATCTATAAAATAAATTAAGAACCTAACGACTTAAAATTCTTGTAACATTTGATGTTATTTATTGAACAGGATAGTCCCATAGAAACTCTGCCTTTAAAAATTGTTAAAAGAAATTATAGTGTTAATATTAATGTGGTTTAAATATATCATTAAACATCTTACGTAAAAACATACCACTGACAAATACATTCAACATGGTTCCATGTCCAATGGATTATTTTTCAATAATGCGGTATATAAGGATCGGGCATACGAACCAATAATAACGTCCTAACGAGCTTCAAACATCTGTAAACAAAACGACAAAAACTGAAAATAGAAACCCCTCATATAGTGCAGTGCGACTACACCTATCAATCAACGAACTCAAAATAGTAGTCGTCCCGGAAGTTAACTCCAAGCTCGAACGGTTAATTGCCGTGACAATAACACCGACACTCACTATCCTAAATTTGGACCACACCTATCCAACCCACTAATGTACTGGTACTCGAAATAGGTATTGAAATACTCTCGAATTCGAGTGCGGTTTAAGTGGAAAATAATCTTCCCGTATGAAGAATTATTTTAAGATATTAATCCCAAGAGTTTTCGGATCGGGTGCTGGCGCACATTGGGAGAAGCCTATATCCAGCAGTGGACTTACTGGATGGATTGTTGGATTAATTGATTGATTAGTATCGGTGTTCAAAGATTCTTATATTTAATTAAAATTTTATTGTTTATCTATCTAATACCTTTAAACTAGCAATTCGTATATATGTATATATATATATATATATATATATATATATATATATATATATATATATATATATATATATATATACTAGCTGACCCGGCGAACTTCGTACCGCCGCAATAAATTAAAATTGCGACTATAATTTGAGATTTAAACTATCCTATCTCTCAAGTTGGATCGAACTGCACATGGTGTGCGAATTTTATTATAATCGGTTAAGTGGTTTAGGAGTCCATTACCAAATCAAGATGATTGATGATTTTTGATCCTGGCGTCAAGGATGTTGTCGAAGGACAACAAGTGCAGATGATAAGTCTCAAAAATTATATATTTAATTTTGAAAATTAATTAGTGAGCTGTGTTTGTTTTGGAACGGATTAATTATTACCTACCATAATTTTTATATGTATATATCTTTGAGTTTTGAAGTATTATAAACTTCTATGCAAATTGATACGCCAATAATTTATTATTACTATTTGTAAATTATGTCAGTTTTGTTTATCTAAATCCAACGCAAAACTGTTATACAACCATTAAACGGGTAAGTACGGTTGGATTCTCAAATTAACATACATATTATATGTTGCAATTCTTCATGCGATAGTAAGACAAATTATTACAACACTATAACCATACGCCCTATAATACTGATAGGTATGCAGTGCACGTAATGTGTAGTCTCATCGTCTGGCGGAAAGCGGTCAGATCTCAGTGATCATCGAGTTTCACCGACTTTGTGTATTCCAGGAAGTGTTCTCAGGTGTCGAAGAAAGCGCATTTCCCGTAGATCATGTACAATGCATAATTCATCGTATGACTTTTTCTTTCCTTGACCCCAAACACGTTTTGGATCATTCTCTTTCTTTTCATTACCTCAAACTTTTATTTGTGTTTATGTATTTACGGACTTGTAGTATGTACATACAAATAAGTCAAATTCAGCAAAATATTTTCGAGTCTCGTCATTGTGGTTTAAATTCTTTATATTTAATTTGTTAAAACACATTTTGTTCTTTGTGCAGTTCGTGTGCCTAATGACACTTATTATTATTTTTACTTACGATTGTTTCGTAGTATTCGTGCCGATGGATGTGCTCCTGAGCGTGACCACGATTTTCCTCGTTCATTGATAGGGTTTAATGAATAATGTACTCTATTTAAATTCGTTTCAAGTTCAAATTGCAAAATTTATCATTTGAATTAGGTACATCATCTTATCGTGAATGACCGCTATTAGTCAATTCGACTGAATTAATTTATGGTTTCGTTTTTCAGTTTATATCTATGAATATTTGCATATTTTAATCTTAATAAATGCTAAATATAAGTACATATTTCAGTTCAAATGATAATGTTATAATAAAACGTATCTGACTTTCAATTACTATTTAATTTTATGTATTTAGCTTATATTATTAAAATGACGATTGTTTGGTAAGACGTTTGTTCCTAACAAAAATGTATAGGCATGAAGTTAAAAGCAGATAAAATAATAACAAGGAGGTCAAAGAAAATGTAGGGGTGTGCTATTTGTCACACGACACGCTATTATGTTTTTATATACGAAGAAAAATAAAAATATTGTAAAAACGTGCCTTTCTACGGTATTTCGTGGGGACAAAGAAATCATCCGTGTAATAGTCCCACGTACCACGTTATTGCGATTTGCAGAGATTGGGTTTTATTAACCTTCGTATACTTCGTCATTCTTGATGTCTATCGCTTCAAATTGATGCCTACACGACATGGCATGCGCCCTAACCAACCCGTTTGTTCTGCATCATAAATATGTCATTATATTTTAAGTCATACTTGGTACTAAATGTTTTCCTCAGAATATGAGATTTAAACGATGTTGCTAAAGATACGGAATAATTGCACTTTGTTTCTCATTTTCTATAAATGTTAAGAACCCACAGGATGCGTACGTGTGAGCCGTTTTGAAAGACATGCTGTGTTTCCGTTCATATCGTAGATACCTTGATTGTTCAATACTAACTATTCGATTTTGTCTGCATCCTTGGTTACTGAGATATCCAATTGAAAAAAGGACGTGCTGATTGCCAATCTAGGGAAACAGTTAAATTCCCTCCTCAATTAATGTTTTAAATTTGAGTTTTTTTTCGATAATTTTTTTTAAACTCTTCTATTCCGTAACACCAAAAATTAAGGTGAAATGTGGATTTAAAATACACCTCTCCCTTTTCCTTCTTGAATATACACACGTTTATAAGTATAATACCTGGGAGACAGAGCTTCGCTCGGTAGCTTTTTGTAAAAGCATATTTTTGAATATAGCATTTTTACAGGAAATACAACTATTCAGTTGAATTTAAAATGAAAAACGCTATCTGTATACAAAATTTCATGAAAATCGTTGGAGCCGTTTCCTAGATTCAGATTATATATATATATCTAATATATATAAATCTCGTGTCACAATGTTTGTCCTCAATGGACTCCTAAACCACTTAACCGATTATAATAAAATTCGCACACCATGTGCAGTTCGATCCAACTTGAGAGATAGGATAGTTTAAATCTCAAATTATAGTCGCAATTTTAATTTATTGCGGCGGTACGAAGTTCGCCGGGTCAGCTAGTATATATATATATATATAAACAAAACTGACATAATTTACAAATAGTAATAATAAATTATTGGCGTATCAATTTGCATAGAAGTTTATAATACTTCAAAACTCAAAGATATATACATATAAAAATTATGGTAGGTAATAATTAATCCGTTCCAAAACAAACACAGCTCACTAATTAATTTTCAAAATTAAATATATAATTTTTGAGACTTATCATCTGCACTTGTTGTCCTTCGACAACATCCTTGACGCCAGGATCAAAAATCATCAATCATCTTGATTTGGTATTTCCCACTAAAATTTATAATAGCAGCTGCGCGACATCGCTTTTGTTTTAACATAGCCTGAATGTTCCTGAGGCATAAGTCACAGCAACAGTGAAAGTTCTTAGTTCTGTTGGAGGTCGAGGTGTCGCGAGCAAAGATTATAAAACAATTACCATCTCGACAGCAGGATGAAGTGAGAGTGATACTAGAAAAAGAACGGACGGAAGGACATTTGATACGCTTAAGGATTTGATAAACTATTGACAACACAAGTGAAATTTAGAAAGATCTCTTGTCACCCTTGCTTGCTAACTTGTAATACCGTAATACAAACAATTTTGTCAGGATTAACATTAAATCAAAAACAATGCAAGCAAATTACGTTTGTTACATAGCACTTCATCACACGTATTTATACTATTTATGACATGAAATTCATCGGTACCAAGTGAAATATTTGATTAAATTTTTAAATCGCTATCAGTTGTAATCGATTGGATGCGACCAACGATATTTCACTTGCGCATAGTTATTGTATTGGCAAACGCGCCGTCTCCATGGCAGCGGGTAGAGGGTAACGCACCCTTCAAGTTCACAGTCATCCCCCGGAATAATAGGACGGGATACGACGACGCCGACGGCGCGTTCGACTAAGGGTACTCTGCAGTTACACACACACTGGCACAACACAATATTACAACATCGCTGAAAGGGACAGCAAATTGCGCAAATTAGATCGTATACATAGATAGATAGCTACCTATAATTATCAATTAATCGCTACTCAATGATAAAATGTTTATATGTAATTTGATAAAACATAAATGTATAAAACAAATCAATAAACCTTTAAAATCGATTAGACTGTATACCAGAACGAATACACCCATGTCTGAGAGGTTTGTATATTTTTCCAACTATGTCCGAAATGGATAATTTCAATTCAATCAATAAAGCTAACTGCACTGTGATATCAACGACTTTGAGAAACTGATAAAGAATTTGCAAGACAAACATTGATGTAACACGATAGTCTGACGATATTGGTAAACAATAAAGGAAGCTAACGGAACTGTCAGAATAAATATCAAGCATACTCACAGGTTAAACAATGATGCCGAAGATGAAGCAAACACACCTGATATCAGACTTCACGGTTCAAAGGTATCCATTCTCACGGGCACAACACTTGTAAAATAAACTCTTGCTGTTTTCATGGTTCATTACTCATAAAATACCACTAAATGATTAGTCTTTAGTTATCATAAAAGTAAATATTAATACTGCAGTATTTTATTGCACTGAATTATCTCAGTTGGAGGAGGTTACAGGATCGTTTTCGGAATATCGATCTGAGTCCTGTAGCGCTGCAGATAGTCCACTGGCTGTTAGTCCCATATATGTTACACGTTTTACAATTCGATTTTTTTTTAGTGTAAAGTTTTTTAGGCTGCTTTGTGTAGTAATGTTTGTTTGTGTGATGCGAAAGATTGCGATCAGCTGTTTCGTGAAAGAAATTGTGCGCCGAGTGCGAGCGTGCGGGCGTACCGCGCGCGACTGACTGTAGTTTGTATTCTATAGCGAGTTAGCGAGTACACGGCTCTCTTGGCCTCGCTGGGTGCCGGAGTAGACGCCCCGCGGTATCTTAACGGCCCGTTACCTACACATGGACGTACTACGGAGATATGTAAACAAACAACACGCTTTAAATGCTTCTCATGTGGTCGCTCCAAAATATACTTAACATGATTTTTCAACTTTGTCAGACCGTAGAACGTTTTGTGAAGTAAGTATTCGTTCTGTTTTTATAATTTGTTTTCTTTAACGCTAGTCTATTTATATCATTGCATACTTGTCCGTCCAATAATCACTTTCTATTAATATTGTAGGGTACGTTCCTATAATAATTTAATAAATTATTTTATCAGAAATTATGTCAAGCTACCATTTTTACACTTGGATACTTTAAAACACAACATTAAACGCGAAAATACTGGCAAAAAAAATTACAGCAGTTAGTTAAAGGAATAATAAAAAGTCAGTAAGTATAAGAGGCTAATGCTACGCTTTAATATTAGAGCGTAGCACAACCATTCAAACAATCCTTATTAAGTGAAAAATGTGTTAATAATTCAAAATCATGGCATTTCAAAATAAACACGTAACAAAACAATTCTTCACAATGAGGGAATGATGGCGAGAGGCATCCTCTGACATAACATCATCAAAGACAAAAGCATCTTATTGTAATGAATAAACAATGAAGCCCTCTAAACAAAGGCTATCGATGGAGAGACAGCTCAGATAGAACACAATGGCTGAAAGAAAACACTGGTAGATAAGGTAAAGTCTATATAAAGGGAGAACGGAACCCATAGCAGTTATGTTTTAATAATATTTTCGAACAACCTCACTATTGTTTAAATATAATAAGATATTTATATATAGACAGTGTTAAATAAGAAAGATATCCATCTAATAACTAGGAATTCTTGTATGTGTGTCTATAAATTTATTTCGTTTATCTCAAAATGGCTCTAACGATTTAGATAAAACGTTGTATTCGGATGTTTGTATAAGGTATTTTGCCATAAAAAATGCGAATTTACAAAAAGAAAATGCCGATCGAAGTTCGGTCACCCAGGTGCTTATTATTATATTAAGTAGGTACATGCTCATCTTCAAATACTCCCTATAACAATAATTTTGTACTATATACAATATATATATAATACATATAAAAAGGAATTCTTCTCATCTGTAGATGAGAAGAATTCCTTTTGGAATCCATTTCTAGTTTAGAAAATGATTATTGTTGTTTATGTGGTGTATTATTCTCGCGGCATCTGCCGGAGCGTGTCTATTCACCGGTTGACCTTTAGTGTCGTACCCAACACGTGAGCTTGCTAAACATTGCACACTTTAAATATCAGGTACTTCGACATTTACCGTTTTGTATATTCCTACCTGAAACACTGGCGCCGGAACTTCTTACTAATCGTCGATTATTATCATAGTAAGATATGAAATGATAAGGTAATGGTTACTTAGTCATAATATTACGTAGTAATTGTTTATCAGTTTAGTGCTGCATCATAGTATCAGAAAAGGTATTGCTTAGAAATTAATTTAAAAAATTATGACATTGATTCGAGCGACTGTAGCATTAAAGATCTCGAACTAAAACTAAATCAGAGCTAGTTAATTATGAACAACATCCGCCTGATCCACAACTTTTGATTGGTAAAAAAGGCCGTGGCAAGTCGTAAACAAAACTCTTATCTCCATAAATTTGTCTATTGAGTTGAAAAAAAGGGTCGTGACTTATAGTTGGAGTAAACGTGGGAAAAATGCGTGAGTTTGATCTAGAAGAACGAAATAAGCGTCACGATCCAGTTTTTATCGATCGGTTGGCACAGCGATGCCTTCTAAGAGGCAACTGCATCGGGCTGTTCAAAACGGCTCACTTCTCAATAGTCGTTAAACGCATTTCGAAATGTATAGAACGTTCCCACGTCGAAAGAATCAGAACTTACTTGATGTAATAATGATGGAAGGCACATACCTGGAACAAAATTACACGAATCAGTACATTGAACTATCAATAGTGCTCTAATAAATAATCGAAAAGCGACCAGACCCATCAACCATGACGTCCATGACTGTTATCTTGTACATTAACCTACATCCAAAATATAATTCATATTGCGTATGAGAACGTAAGAAACAAGTTCACATGCATCGCCATTACCATGTTCACACAATTCTGTTGAAATCGAAAGTAGTTTTTCTAATTACGAAACTTTATGACACTTATGATGCAGAAAATAAAATCCACTACAATATGATGTAATTTTAGATACAGTCGATTGACGCCCATGGGCTGTTGATTTTGACGCACCGATTCTTTGGTCGAAAGTACAGAAAGGTTCGAATGACATGGATTTGTCATTAAGTGAAAATTATTTTACATAATTATTTGAGACAGCGGAACCACTTAGTAATTATAATTTGCAATATTCGAAAACCAAAAACTTCTGCAAAAGTGCAACAATACTACTTTTATCTTATTAAAGCGCGTCTAGACAGTGAGACATCAGCATGCATTAAGCACATTTGCGGATGTTGCTGAGAGTACAAATGAATTTATTTCAAGAGCTGGATAAACGTGACTTTGGCGTCTAGCAGTACCCTTGTCGTGGGCGCTGTTGTATTTCCAATAAAGTTAGTCTAGACTCGGTCTAGACTAGGGAGGGTCGTGAGTCCGATTTTGAGTTTATGACAACGGCTATATCTATATGTTCACCTGGGGAAGTCGATGAACCTAAATATTGTAAATGAAGCCAGCTCTCAGAAGCCAGTTGCGAAATTAAAGTTCAAAGACGAAAACAAAGACGAAAGTATTGTAGATTTCTTGAATTAAGAACATTTAATTCAGTTACTTATGTATTAGTAATCACTCTGGCCTGTTGGTCTAGCGGTTAGTGGTCCTGAGTGCTGAGCCAGAGATCATTTGTTCTGTGTCTGGGTGTAATTTATGTATAATATGTATGTATTTAGTAATACATACATACAAGTATGTTTATCAGCGGTTATGTTACCATAGTACAGACTCTGTCTAATTTGGGATCAGACGGCGGTGTGTGTGGTGTCTCAAGTTAATATTATTACTCTTTAAGATTTTTATAGATTATTTTCTATTAGAACGATAGGAAAATGCAAAATTTTTCTTTTTTAATTTCTTTCGTACATTTTCCAGAAGAATCAATAATAAAATTCTTTGTTTTACCAATTTGGCGATCTTATTCCTTGCTGCGATATCTTTCAAACATTATTTTGAGTATAAATCGGTCGGTATTCATCGTAATCCAATCGGTAACAGCAGACAGTTGAAAATGTTGAACACAGGCTTTTGTTGCTCTGTGGTACAATATATATACATATACCATCGCAAACTAAAATTCAGTCTCGCCAGTGCTAAAAGCCATCCCCCCTTTTACCGTAGCAGTATAAAACATACATCTGGTACAGTCTGTGCCGACTGCGTTACATCAAACTTGCAAAACTTAAATGTAGAAATAGAGTACTAACGTGGTGCCCGCTCATCATTCCTTTTATTATATAAAAGCATTTAAGTAAATGTAAAAAAATCTAAATATCAGTAGTAATCCCACTACTCCCACTAATATTATAAATGTGAAAGTTTGTATGGATGGATGGATGTTTGTTTGTTACTCTTTCACGCCAAAACTACTGAACCGATTGCGATTTAACTTGATATGTAGATAGCTGGAGACCTGGATTAACATATAGGCTACTTTTTATCCCGATATTCCCACGGGATCGGCACTTACGCGGGTGAAACCGCGGGGCGCTTCTAGTATCTATAAAATATACCTAATATCGACTTCGAGGAAAAAATTGGTCAATAAAGTCTCATAACATTTATGAAATAAATACAAAAGTATTCGAGTTTATTATTAGGTACATTTCTGTAGTGATGTTGCATTCTTCAAACTTGAAATTCATTGCATAGGAACTGCAGTGTTCGTAATCGAAACACTCAATTGGATGAATGTAGGAGACAGAGACACCGTGACATTTTATACTTCAGTGTTTGTTACGTTGTGTTACATTAAAATGCCGTTCTATATTTACCTTTGAAGTTAAGAGTCACTGAACTTTAATGCGAAAGGTGTACGAACCAACCCGTACAATATCATAGTTAATGTCTAACATAGTTAATGTGTTTACGCTAGCACTAGCACCAACTGCGCAGTGCTGCGTTTGCTTTATAATAATAATCATTTACATTTAGTCCGAATTTAATCGTCACAGTGTTATCATTTCCATGCGGGCCGGCGCGATACTCTCTATCATTTCCTATCAAGCAATTAAAAGGTGAAAGGTTTTACACTACATATTTTTGGTCCTTCGAGTATATTCGACCTTCCACATGTCTTAGGCAGATCGTGACTTTACCATCTGTTCTGGATCCAGATCCAGAATCATTATACACAATTGTCTTTTAAAGAAACGCTCCAGAATGTAATTAATTAATAATCCCTATGACAAAACAAAAACAATAACGAGACTTGAGAGAAATACTTGTTACAACGCAAAAATATAGGGCGTGTGACAGTAAGATGAGCAGCGATTAAAGCATATTTTGTTGAAGATAGCAAAGCTTGTATCACAAAAAAATTATGCTAAATAATTAAATGTGTATCCAACATAGTTTAACAGGTGAACTTAACGACTCACCTAAAATGTACATAAGTTACACGATTATGAGGAACCTATCACATTCCAACTATTTTAAATAAAACAAACTCATTATAAAAAGTATTTTGAAATCCACATAATGCGACTACAAAGTACTTAAATAAGAGGTTTGAATGTCGAGTCGTTTACTACAGTCGTCTCTTTATACGTTAAAATAGACTAGAGATCGCCGGGCGGCCGAATTTCCACTGTTTTGAATGTCTTGTTTTATTTAATTGACCAATATAACTTGAACTGTCATTGTATTGGTATTTGTACCATGACAGGTCAAAATTTATACTGGACCCATAGAGCTTTATGTAGCCGTTTTTACTTATTTTTTTAACTTTAGAGCACATATTATTTATAAAATTTAAAATTCTGAACTTCTTCTACATGTAAACATTAAAGTATTCAGAATTTCACATTCCTGTCTATTCGCGTTTGCTTAAAAATGCGTACAAAGAATTCTCCTCACTTATTAACGTATAGATAAATGCATTTTGTAATTTGATATCATGTATATTGGTCTGTGAGCTTTCCGAGGAATAAATAAATATATAATAATAGGTATGTCTCAGAACATAGAATAAAGCACTTAAGAAAATGTACTCTACGAGCACTGGTGAATAACGCCAATTGAAATGCAAGACTGATATAATTTTGACACCGATGATATAATTTTAGATTTAAACGCCAAATCACACGTGTGTTCACTATTTCCTTGGTGGCATGTACTATGTCATGAAAACATTTATGGGAATACCTCGAGATCTTACACAATTTAATACCGTTTGAAACATATAGTACATACCTAAATAATTTTTAAAGAAAGATCCTTGGAATATCTTACATATTAGCTAAATCCCGTCACGTCTCGCTGTGGCCGTCGTTTTTTAATTTTTTCGATCATTTTATAAATCTAGCTATTTACAGCAGTCCTTATCTGTCAAGGGCATAATATAAACTACTTAAACAGTATGAAATGTGTTCTTCACGTAAAAAAATGTGATATAACTCGTATAATCGAAATATAAAGTCACCGCAGGATATAAAAAGTCGCTGCCGACAAAAAAACTTTGCTTGCACAAGATAAAATTATCTAGATGTTAAGACTGAGTCACGGACTGGTTTACGATGTAGTCTGTATTCTTCGTCTCAGCTGGCAATCATAACAATAACCTTTCGCCTTACACTTGTTAATTGAAGTTTCCGTTCAAGATGGCATAAAGTCATTAGGTAATTTTAAACCCGTCTGAGAGGAAGAGTTTGAGAGTAGGTATGATTCTGCAGGTAGAGATAGCCGATACTACAAGACTAATCACACGTTCTTTTTAACCGACTTCAAAAAAGGAGAAGGTTCGATGTTCCACTGTGTTATTTTTTATGTATGTTCACCGATTACTTAAAGACGCCTGGACCGATTTGGAAAAGACACACTTAAAGCGATTTGGGTATTTTGAGGTGCATTGAAGTCGGTGATACTTTTTTAAAAAGATAATTATTAATGGATAACTATTTCTGATGAAAGGCAGAACAATTATACATACAGATACCTTAATAAGCTTCGTATTAAAGACCAGATAACAAAGTACTTAAACAGTTTGTATCTATGTGCGAAAGGTAAAGGAAAGGTATGAGGTAGCGTACAGCAGTTTCCTCCTCACCTTTGAACTCAGTGTGCCTGAACTTGAACAAATGAGACTATTAGGGCGTGTGCTTTTTAGTAACTCACTTGTAATAAAACTGCATGTTAACCAAGAATTGAATAATAACAATAATAACTTCACACATCTCACACACGGCCGTCTGATCCCAAACTAGGCAGAGCCTGTACCACTGGTACTAATATGTATTCTGTGCCTGTACTATGGTAACCAGACTGCTGATAAACATACTTATATATTTCTAAATACATACATATTGTATATAAATAACACTCAGACACAGACACATTACTAGTATTCTTGTTAACCTCTCCAGCTAAGCTAAAATGCTTGTGTTAGGAGTGGGTTCACGTCGGTGTCGGTAGTCGGTAGTATCTGGTATAAATGTCACAAACATAGAATAATAAAAACAAGGGAAATATCTATATGCTTAGTTTGTGCAGAGACCGGTGCCGCCAGGGTCATATATTATACTCAAATTCGTTACATTCTGAAATACAAAAAATTATGACGTGATTAAATCGCGATAGAGTAAATGCTGTAGATATCCGCATAATTGTGGCACATGAGCCCATAAGCACTTCCTCTTTTTTTTCTTCCGTGGTCATCGAAGAGTAGCTATATATGGCAATAGCTTTCTAATTTGTATTATCATACTCTAGCAACCCCCCGGCTTCGCATGGGTAGCAGAAACATCATCAAAAATCATCATCATATTTCAACCAATTTACTCAAAACCTTAACAAATCATATCCCTAAACTTTCCTTATGAATTGCTCTATCTATTGGTGAAAATTGGATTTTGTGTTTATCGCGAACAGACAGACAGACAGACAGACATACGCGGCAAGGGACTTTGTTTTATAGTATGTAGTGATAAGTGAATAAACGATTCCTATGACTACAGTAAGGTGCAGACGGCAATTAATCATGTCTATATCAAAACGTGTATAGACATGATTGTACAGCAAAATACAAATTTGCTTTATTACACTTGTGAGCGCACGCACAGCGGCAGCGGTAGGTTTGTGGGCCACTCGCGAAACCCATGTTAGCGTAGCGAGCCTATTGTGTAATAATAATTAATTATTACAAGTTTATTTGCCTCTCTTGTACGAGTCTTACTTTCTTGATACAAAATTTTGTAGGGTAGAAACTTGAGCATTGATGTACAAGTTATCTCTATGGGTGGTCAATGAAATCATTTGAGGTGTACGAACGATGCGCTAAGCGATATATAGCGCAGAGTGAAACCAGTCTAGTAATGTGTTAACAAGTACAGAGGGGCTCAGTACTCATTCAATACATAGAACCGGTTTTGTAATGTATGAATAAGTTTAGAAGCGTGTTCATATATTACTAAAACTTTTTTGAACTACACTATCAAAGAACTTTAGCAGTAAGCTGCTTTGTAAGGAACTTCGGCAAGGCACTGCACTGCCCTGTCCGGAATTTTACTAATATCTGTACATAATTTCCGGACAGGGCAGTGCATCATTAGAAATTGTGAAAACTTATGCGTAAAATTAAACCAATCCTTTAGATGACATTCGAAATGTCAAGCAACACTAGAGATTAACGACATGTTATTCTTTTTTTATACATCTAATAGTTGGTAAACAACAAAACCTTCCGATTGATGGTAAGGGGCTACCACCCAGTGCCTATAAACATTCGCAATAGCAGAGGCATCACTTCTTTGTTGCAACTCCATCCCAATCGTAACTTCTCCAGTCAGGCGAAGCATTCGAGGTGAGAAAACTTCTGGCTTTCATAGCACAGATTTTTGTTTGAACGCTTTTTCAAGACATGAATTAATAACTTTTGTATAAGAGTAAAATTATATTACATTATCTATTTATTTTGTTATAAAAGAAAAGAATCTGATAGATTTTAAATACAACTCTCTATTTATCTCATTCGTACCTATTTTTCCATATTAATCGGTACACATGTTACGAATTTGCTAGTTGCAGTGCAAAATCTCTGATTTCAAGCAATTAGTCTAATTAAACAAGTAAACCAAAATGCAGATTTCTTCATTCGTTCCGTAAAAAGAGGTTACAGCACACTGAACTAGTTATAACAATACCCGAACACTATAATGCTGCAAGAGATTATGACAGATAACAAGAAATAACTTATATTTTTGACAAACGACGCGGTTTCTTAAAATGGGTCGAAAGTCTGAGACCATTGTTAAAGTCGCAAGTTATATTAGGGCTGTATATACGGTAAGACAATATTAACAAAAATATAATAATAATAATAACTTGAGACACCTCACACATGGCCGTCTGATCCCAAACTAGGCAGAGCCTGTACTATGGTCACCAGACTGATGATAAACATACTTATTTATTACTAACTACATACATATTTTAGATACCTACTTGTAAGTTAGCTAAGTAAGATAAATTTTCTACGCCATTTATTGGCAAAACATAGAGAACCATAAATAACTGTACCTCTACCTACCATGCACACCTTTGTGACCTTTGTTTACAAAAATAACGGATTGAATGATTGATAACTTACACCCAGACACAGAATAAATGATCGTGCTCATCACACAATTATTGTCCTGGGTGGAAATCGAACCCACGACCTTTGGCTCAGTAGTTAGGATCACTAACCACTAGATCAATCAAAGGCCAGGCAATATATATGTATTGTGTTGGCTGGGAATACGGAAGGCAATTGCACTTGTTACCGATTAGCGAATATGAGTCACGAAATGCGCATTCAGTTGAAATTGTTGAGGCGAGGTGAATTGTGGCATTGATATCGAGCGTTTGTGGTTATATGAGGTCGCACCGATAATGTCTAAGACACACTCTGTGTTCAAGTGAATAAAACGAATAATAACAGTACGTTCAATTTTATTGCTGACTACGTCGTTGATTATTTATATTATATTCGCGCTGGGTCCAAGTGATAATGTGACCTAAAATGGAGCATGCTCGGTGTTACCGGACCACATGTTATATATTAGTAGATGTGATTTCAAAGATTAGTAGTAGAAATAAAAAAATAAATATTATGAATCAACATGAATTAATTTTGTGAATCTACCCGTTTCAACTTACAACAAAAACGCTTATTTCAGAAATGAAGTAAAGTTTTAAGTGATACTTAAAACTTTACTGACTGACTCAATACTTGTAACAGATAAAAATCAGACCTGATAATTATGGATTTTTATGGCTTAAAAATCTAATCTTGACTTAGTAAAAAATCGGCAGATCTGCAGAAAAGTAAGGATATTTAATAATACGTGTTTGCACACACATCTAAGTACATAGATCTACTCTCTAACAACTTTGAAAAATAGTACTCAACAGGAATCAGATACTAAGACTGAAATTGCTAGCCCTACCGTCAACTCGTACCGCTCGTACGCAAGTACAGTGAAAGCTTTCTACGTCAACTCAAGACGATTTGATGGACTCCCGTCAGCTTAAAGCCCGTTCCTTAATTATAATTATTTATTATTCAGAGAAACTGCACAAGATTTAATACATACAGGAAGTAAATTACACTATGTGATGGTGTTGTGCATTAGGTAAGTCATTACAAGATGTCATGAGATAGTAAAGAAATTATGAAGACGAATACTAGAGATAGGGTAATTTATCACAGACCGTCAATTTATTGAGACATTGTCATTATGGCATGTTTTTATCTTCTTCTGTCTTCGAGAGCAGCAAAAAATATACTTCCTAGTAATATTCCAACACTATCAATATCGTAACACGAGCCCATAACTCTCTAACTGCCCGCTTGAAAGAAAAATACTAAGATAATACTGAATAACAAAATATTTATGGTATATTATTACAACATATCTGAGTTTATAATCTCCTTTATAAGTCTTAGATTTATTAAGGGACGGATTCTAAATTAAATAGTCTAGGCTGAATATCGACTGACAGCCATATTCACTAGATCAGATCTTCATCTATGGATCTGTCATTTTGAAGTATACGAGGGCGGCACTGAAAATTTCGGGAATCAAGGAAGTGACACAACATTACTATTTAAAAATGTATTTATTGCTTTTCGAAGTATTCTCCGCGAAATTTGACACATTTTTCCATACGATGGAACCAATCATTGTAGCAACCATTCCATTCGGAAGTTGGGGTCTCCAAAATGGCCGTTTTGTAGGCGTCCACAGCTTCTTCAGGTGATGAAAATCTCTGACCACGCAATTTATTCTTTATTTTAGGGAAAATATAGAAATCATTAGGGCTTAGGTCGGGGCTGTACGGCGGATGGTCTAATAATTCTATGTTTTCTTGCTTTAAAAACTCTTTTATTCTGTGCGCGGTGTGAGAACTCGCATTTTCGTGATGGAGGATGATGCGGCGGTTGCAGTTCTCTTTACGGAGTTCAGAAACGACCTGTGGTAAACAAATGCTAGCATACCATTTTGCATTAACCGTTCTTTGTCCCTCAAGAGAAATAGTCGCGACATGGCCGGTTTTGGAGACAAACGTGGCCACCATTTTTTTTGCAACACTCCGTGAACGAACAATTTTCGTTGGCTTTTACTCATTTTCGAACACCCAAACTCGTGACTGGTTTTTTGTTTCGGGTTCGTACGCGTATATCCAGGATTCGTCACCTGATACGATGTTGTATACAGCATTTGAGGATCCTGCGTGGAATCTTTCGAGAGTTCTGACGCACCAAGTA
Source organism: Callimorpha dominula (assembly GCA_949752705.1). NCBI lineage: Eukaryota > Metazoa > Arthropoda > Insecta > Lepidoptera > Erebidae > Callimorpha > Callimorpha dominula. The sequence continues at coordinate 16,550,733 of OX457003.1, forward strand.
ACGCGAGCCACTTTTTGCTCTTCACAGAGCGAATGCGGTATCCATCGGGAAAACAACTTTTTTACTCCTAATTGTTCATGCAAGATTATTTGTATTTGACTCATGCCAATGTCTAAACGAATTTCGCGGTATGTCACATGTCGATCTTCCTCAATCAGCTTACGCACAGCATCAACGTTTTCTTGGGTGACTGCAGTTTTTGCACGACCTTGACGGGGATCATCACTGAGCTTGACACGTCCACGTTGAAATTCAGTAAACCAGCGATAAATTGTGGTTTTGGGGCTTCATCACCAAATGCAGAAATCATCCGGTCAACACACTGTTTTTGCGTAAAACCACTTCGAAAGTCATAATAAATCATCGCTCTTGAATTGTCTCGAGTCAATTCCATTTTCTCAACGACTAAACAAGTTTGACAAAACCTTGTGATAAGACCGAGAATCTTTTTTTAAATAAATAAATGGTATTCCATTTTTAAAACCAAGGAGTTTTCAATTAAAAAGATTTTAATATGACAGAAACAGTGGAAATATTCCATTCCCGATACTTTTAGTGCAGCTTATGTAGCATAGGTACCGCGCAAAGGCACAGTAAAGTTGTATCGGATCGAGGTTCCTGAAAGGACACGGTGTTCCAACATGAGAAAGACTTGGCGTGTGCTGTAGAAGATGTGGACCACTTGTCATCAAAGGACCTGTCGTTTAACGTTTGTTAAAAACGCTTATCGTTCGAGAAACACCTGTGTGGCTGTATGCGGCAAAGGCCTATCTATAGCTCTTTAGATTTTCAAGCCTAAAACGAGTTGACTTGAGGAATTCATAATGAATTTTAAAATTTGCTTTTTTATTTGAAGGCGATAATCTCCGTCCATAAGTTTGAATTTTAAGTTTAGGAAGATTTAAGGCTGCCACTTGCGCCACGGCGGAACAGGGTTCGTGGGTAGAATTGCAAGGAACGACGAGTTTATAATATAAGCTTACCAGTTGTGTTTTAAACGCTGACTCAAAATTATGTAAACTATTTCGGAACTAAACCAAATTCTATTACAAATAGTAAGCTCAGAAGATATTCAATAGATAAATTAGGACCATTTATTGGCGGTATTCAATTCGGTAACTCAAACAATTTAGATCGTGCAGCACTCGGCATTAAAGGGCGATTCGATGAAATAGCTCGGATGCATCGCAGATGCTCATTGTTCAGGAGTACTTGACCTAATTTTGATTTATGTAATGATTCGATTAACTTGCGTTTAACTTTATAGGTCGGTCAGCTAAGTGGATAATAAATAGCAAAAAGCTATAACATCATTAGGTTGGTTAAATTATTTATTTATTTAAACATTATACCCATAGGTTTTAATATACATATTTTAGACTTTTTAGGCAGAGAAAAAGAGACGTATGTATTATTTGCATTTGAACTAACTGAATTAGGCTATTAATAAAAGTAATACCAACTAAGTACTTACCAAACTTATATGCACAATACACACAATACGTACATATAATACGTATTTAAAAACATATAATAACATTAAATTATCAACCACTGACTTGTTAATTCTACCAATTTTCTGAAGACAGCAGAAAATCCATCCACAAAAACTGCAATAAATAGATTGTCTGATGCAAAAAGATTTACTTCTATCGGACTGGTAGTTTTCGGCATAAAAAAAGACATTTAAAGAATAAAAAATCTTTTAATAATACTACTTGCACATAATATATACATATTCTGACAACGAACACTACCTTTTGTATTGAGATTTATAATATTTATGAAACCATGACAGGCTTTAGAGAAAGTCCCTATAAATGAAATCTATGTTTATAACTCTTGATGTTATGAACAAAATATATTAGTATTCAAGTGACTGGCCACTACTTAATGTTATTTCAGCGTATTTCAGCCATTGCATGTTGGCAATTTAGATCAGTGGATAGTGTGGCAATGCAAATTTATGTTATACAATACATGTAGTTAAAATTTACGATTGAGATCTGTAATCGCGTATGTATTACTAGGTAACTGTTGTAAAGAAAAAGTAGTTTGACATACTAAATGTGGGCCTCGTTTTTTATTCATAGTAGACTATGGATGTTATACTATAAGTGTGGTACATTTGGTACTAACTTATTGTAGTCATCATAGTGGTTTGCATCCATTGTTATATATAGAAATTGTTTTTCATGTAGGTAGTACCAAGTGCGAACATCATTTTTATCCAGGTTTCTCAGATCCTTCCGTCTGGGAGTTACGATGCTACAGAGAGGCAGAAATCATATATATTTTTGGGTAAGGATAGTTTTAACTAACACAATCTTAAAAAAATTAAAATAAAGAAAAAAATACTACTACTTTTTTTAAAACAAGAACTAATAAGTTAAAAATAATAAAAGCGTGTTACACCTTCTCTATTTCTCTTGCCGTCAAAATGTAACACGCTTTTATTATTACTTTTAACTTTTTAGTTCTTTTTATTAACAAGTTATAAAAGCTTGTTTAAAAAAAAATCTTTAGTTTTATTTTTAACTTTTTAGTATTTATGATTCGGGATTTACTATGAATCAAACGAGTATAAACTCGATGGGGTTGCGTCGTTTCATTACAGAGTTCCTATGGCCACCTTCCAGCTGCATCATCAGATCAGCTCCTGGTCATCATAATATTGCATTGTCACGCGATTTACACATGTATGCAAATTCAGCTCAATCGGTAACCGGGAAGTGGATCAAATTTAATTTGCAAGATTTGATGACAAACATCGGGACAGGTGAAACTAAATAAAAGCTGTAATGACGTCTCTTAATGAGAAATGTATTATTATTTTCATGATAAGGAAGAAATAGTACTACATTCTGATTAAATGTTGCAGTATACGGTATTGTTAAAGTTTATTATTCATGTAACGCTTTAGTAATACATAATGTAGGTACTTCTTAACCATTACTCACCAGTCGGTGACTGCATTCAATGGACCAATTTATGAACCATAAAAGTAACAATGGACCCGTTAACTGATATGAACTAACAGATCTTAGTTTATACGTCCTTCATACTCCAATATTAGTAGCTAAATAGTTGTCAAAACTAAAAAAAATATTTAAATGTAAATGCCTATATTCCCATCATCAACAGTAGCAAAGGGCCTCGAGCTGCGTGAAGCCTTCTCTCAGTCGGAGGCAGTTTTCTGGACTCTTCCTCACGATGTTTGCCGTCACCGATAATTAATTTTTAATGCTATCAATAACTTCGATCAATCAGAGGTGAGAAGCCAGTGATGAGTTTAGTTGACTATCAGTACCCCTTACGGTGAGATCTCATATCCATACCTACATACAATTCAACAAATGCAGTGTAAGGGGCACATTAGGTATGTTGTAAATATACAATATCTTACAAGGATACAATTATTTCGTTATTACGTACATTTTAATTTGATTTGATAAGCGACACGTCTTTATGTCTTTTTTTTTAAAGACAACTCCTGCATTAGGAATATTTCTGTGTCGTGGGGGCTTCACCAACATTTAAACAACCTACACAAAGAACACCCAAACTCAGGACAACTATTTGTGGATCACACAAATTTTTGTCTCGTGTGGGATTTGAACCCACACCACTCGGCGCGACGTAGTGGCGAGGTGAAGAATTAAACCATTGCGCCATCCGTGCAGTACCGTGTAGTAAGAAACACTTTATATTTGATTACTTTTTAACGCAATATAGCGAGCTACACATTCATGTACTTTTTTTAGATAAGACACATTTGCTGAGCTAACATTTCTATTGAAATTTGAAGTTGTGCCACAATTGGAACTTATATAATTACATATATCCTATAATTGAAAATTTGTTAATCATTATTTTAATGTGTAATTTGAATATAAGTTTGGTCTCATATAATTATTTGATAGCATGATGTCCGTACCTATGTCACTTGGGCTTAGTAGAATACGAATGCTGAGCTAAAGACCATTTTTGTCTCATGCAGAGGTATTTTATTATTTATTTATTCTTATTTTTTCTTGCGAAAAACCATGTACCTATCCTTTAGGAGTCAGAATAAAAAATATATCTTTATTTCTTCTTTCTTATATATTTTTTTCATTTTCCCTTTAAAAAAATATTCTACATATAATAATATCATACTTCTAATGAATCAGTCTGATGAATGATACAAGAAAAAAAAATCTATTTCAATGACGAAAGACGCAACTACCTATACCAACATTACTATATAATTTTTTGCCGTAATGATGATGAACAACAATAACAAATTAAGCGTAACGCTTAAGGTCTAACAAAACTCAGTCAATGGGTAGAACAGTTCTACAGAACTACTATTACGATTATGGGCAACGACTTATACCTGACTAGATGTATCTCCATAAAAGGCGTACTACTACCTTCCTATCCATTTCGCAAGGAAGCAACTGTGCCAGTCGGCCGACACGACTTCCTCAACATCCCATTTACAACCTTACCACCGACACATAAATACTAGAATTGTTAGAAGCATGTCTCAGTTAGACAATGCCCATTTTTGGTAATAAAACGTTTACGTTATGCGTTTCGTGGTTAAAGATAATAAATACAGTAGTGGAGTTTACGCTTTGAAACGATGTTGTAAATTGTTGCGGTTTTTACATGTGGCGTATCGTCTATGCTTTAATACGATTATGACATTTATGTTGGGCGTGTATGTGTGTATGGGTAATGTTTGACCGATGACCACCGAAACTGCTACACAAACGCGACAGAGGGATTACTAGGGAGAATAGACGGATAATTTACTGTAGCAGTAATAGTCTAAATAGAGAAGTACTTTCATTAAGTTGTAGAAAGGAAACATATTAGAATTGTCGTATGTAAGTAAAAAAAACGTGCATTTTTCTGGTGCAGAGAGAAATATTTGTATCACCCGAAAAAAAAACTACTCTTATAAAAGCATTGTTGTAAAAAAAATGTTGATCCAATGCTCCTTACCTGCGAGTTAGAGGGACAAATCTACAAACAAGCTTTCACATTTAAGTAAAGATTCCTTGAATAATTGACTTCAACAGATAAAAAACAATGAAACATAATATTGCTCTTCACTTGATTGATTGAGAGCGGGCATGCAAAACTACGGCTAATACTCGTATTGGGAGTGTGACATTGAAGACAGACGGTTGGTTTTATAAGAAACTAGCAGCGACCCACGGTTTCACCCGCGTAAGTCCCGATCCTGTTAGAATATCGGGATAAAACGTAGCCTATTTATAAAGACTACTACTAACTTTTTACAGTGACCTCATAAAGAATAGGGGTGCACATACTAGAAACAAAGTGTTGTCTTCTTGCAGTGGAGTCGGGTCGTCAGAGGTCTATTAAGTTGAGATATAATGTGACAAAATAGTAAAATAGTAAGGGCACTCAGTCATAAACATAATATATTGCCTATGTACATAATATATGTCTATAATACCTGTATTTACAATTAAAAAAAAAGCCTTTGTCTCTGCTAGGTGCACCCCTATGGATTAGGGGTACATTTTAAGACATTATAGCTTTACACCATTAAATATTCCAGCAGACAGATATCTAAAGTTTGAAAGCTCTAAGTGGACGCAGGCGCCAGTAGTGAAAATCCGAGGACGTGACAGACGTGACGTTAGACCTGACCCGATTACCTGGACGTACTGAATCATGTCATGAAATTACTTTAGATTAGGTTTCCCTCTAGATAATGCGTGGGAAACTAAATCAAAACGTTGTTTAAGTTTCTAGTAATTAATTGTAACTGGTTTGAATAACTGTTTGAATTAAAATTGATCACATTAATAAACGTTTGTTGAAGTTGATTTTGTTATGTTTAGGAATGTTGTTGTTGTTGTTATGTTTGTTACTTTAACAATACAATAATTGAGATCCGAAAGGAATACTTTTTTTGCACTAAACGTTACTAATTCAGTTTATGGACGTCAGTTTTATCTATCTATAGCAAAACAATAGTCAATAATGACATAATTATACCAGAATCGCATTAATTTTCAATGAAAAGGTATTCATTTCCAATCAACAACAACAATGAGAACCCAATCGAAAACCAATGTTCCACACAACAACTTTAATCAACGTAATAAATTACGTAAAAATAAACGACAGAAACAAAAGTGAAATCTATCTGCAAAGAAATAACAGTGAGATTAATTTAATGCACTACTACACACGATTTCCTTCGTCGCAAAGTGGTAGATTGATAACTTTCCTTAACCTATTATGAGCTTCAGTCAGGCATTATAGACTTGTTATATTGTTGGGAATACGAAGCGAAATACAAAATTATCTACGGTTTATTGTCGATTATCAAAGAATAATGATAAATGTAACTACTATATACTCTGCTCGGTGGCTTATCGTAACAAGCGTATAAAAGGACTTATCTTGATTGCCACCGCTAGAAGTTGTATTGGCTTGTAACTAAAGCAAATAGTTTAATATTGGAAGCTCAGAGAGACCCGTGCTCTTTGTTGTTACCACGATTAAAAGTTAATAGCTCACATGGCGCTTTCATAAATATTTAAACAACAGATATTCAACATTCTTTTATTATAATGAATTAATAAGAACAAACAGGAGATAGTTGCTGTAAGCAGTTGAGGAGTTCCCTCAACCGGTTTCCGCATCCATCATCAAACCAACTAAAAGTCGGCGTCATGTTGTAGTGTTATTAGAACTACATATGTGTGCTGATTTTTAACAAAATCTGTTCACATGTGTTAAGTCAATGGGTGAACAATCATTCGCCCCCATTTTTCTACGCCTAAGATATTTTTTTTATTTAAGTATACCCTATACACTAAAAAAAAAATTAAGTATCGAAATCAGACTATCCTGTAAAAAGTTATGGTCATACATAAAAAATATAAATATATATACGGGTTACCTTGAGAACCTCCTCCATTTTTTCGACATTAACAAGATAACTGTGATGAAATATTTAGGTAGATATCGATTAATATTGGCAATAATATATGCTTTTATGCAAATCTACTCGATAACTATTACAAAAATTGCATAAATATGATATGGTATGGCTATGGTATTGCATAAATATGATATGGTATGGCTATGCTACTTTCCCACGAGAGGAGATGCGAAGTGTCGAGTATCTTTCGGGAAAAAATATGTACCTACCATACTGATATGTATTTCAAAATGTTAAGATGTCGGCAGGAGGATTATTCCTCTACCGAGATCTTAGAAACATGATGTAATTGTCTTTATAAAGTACAAAGAAACAAGCCATGCACAGATAGTTTACAATCAATACAAATAAATAAAATTGAAGTGTCTGTTTGTAATGTCAAAATTATAGTTTTTTTTAAGCTCATACAGTTTTTTGCATGATACATGTCTATAAATCAGTTTCTTTTAATATTGTCTGTAATTTATCTAGTTTAGACGATGAATGATACATTTGAAATTATAAAATCGACTCAAATCTGTGGCAACAAACGCGTCACATAATATATAGCCAAAACTAATGTAACACTTATTTAATTTCAACCTGTGAAAATATTTTAACTAGATATGGTGAAATGATTAATGAAGTAATTTTGTAATAATTTACCCGTAATCTCAAGCTTAAAAAATCAGCGCCTAAGATAGAATTTACATTCTTAACAATCCCTGCTATTACGATTATTTTAAGCGAAGATTAGTTTAATTACCGAAGGGACAAGTATCACATTTATTGCTTTTTGTGTATTTATTTGATAACTAGATATAAATAGGAAATAGGTAGAACAGCTCAAACAATATAGAAGACACTTATGATTTACACAGATTCCTGGATTACAGGAATCTGTGTAAATCATAAGTGACTGAAACCCTATTTAATGCACATTGATTAATGTATAAATGACTACCATAGGGATGGTGTCGCAACAGAGTTTGTCCTGGTTAATTGACATACCCACATAAAGAAAGCTTCTTTACTAGGTAACAAGACTAATTGATTTAAAAGTACAAATGTTTAGTAGTAAGGTTCTCTATGTGAACTTATGAATCGTAAAAAGCAGTTATGTCGACAATGGAATAGGACAAGCCTATGAGAAAAGTGAAAATAGGTATACAGGACGGTTCTTCGCATTTTTTAAACACGTTGCACAGATCGGAACGTGAAATTTGTAATAGGTAATTATGACTACATATTATAATAAAACAAAGTCACAAGCCGCGTCTGTCTGTCTGTACGCGATAAACTGAAAAACTACAACTACACACGGATTTTCATGCGGTTTTCACAAATAGACAGAGTGATTCATGAGGAAGGTTTAGGTGTATAATTAGTACCCGTGCGAAGCTGGGGCGGGTTTCTAGTAGTTTATATATAGAAGAAGTGCGGAAAGCTATAATTTTTACAACAATCCCACTAATATCATAAATGTGAAAGAAAAATTGGATGGATGAATGGATGTTTGTTACTCTTTCACGCAAAAACCACTGAACCGATTGTGATGAAACTTAGTATGTAGGTAGCTGGAGACCTTGATTAACGCATAGGTTACTTTTTATCATGATATTCTTACGGGATCGGGACTTACGCGGGTGAAACCGCGGGGCGCTGCTAGTATGCTATAAAGTTAAAAATTCTGTTAAAACAGCCACATGCTATACGGGTCCAGTATATATTTTGACCTGCTATGGTACGTAAGTTAATACAATGATAGTTCAAGTTATACTGGGCAACGAATTATAATAATAAAAACTTGAGACCTCACACACGACTGTCTGATACCAAACTAGGCAGAGCCTGTACTATGGTAACCAGACTGCTGATAAACTTACTAATATATTACTAAATATATGCATATTATAGACAAATTATACCCACACACAGAATAAACATACAAAATGCTTTGAAAGACAACGCAGTTAAGTTTAAGTTGATTATAAACCTATTAGTATTTATTCATAGGTAACATTCCGACTACAAATCATCGGTCAGGAAAAAAGAAAAATATTACTGGCAGGTATAGTGATTCCTTTAACAGTAATGAGCAATTACTACTCTCTGTTGGAGTCATACCATAATAGCCAATAAAAAAAATACTTAATACTTGTCACAGCATGACGTCAACAATTGCTTGCGATTACCCACAGAGTGTCACGGTCGTAGAAACTGAGTGGTCTATATAGATTTTAAAACGAATCATTAACCCTAACCATAGATTACCGAGTAGTTACAAGGTACCAGATAAATCACTTCCTTCAAAAATATCGATACCTTCTATTTTAATTGCCTACTCTTTTCTGACGACGAGCGCTGCTTGCGAAAATGAACTTAAATGTTCGTAAGCACGATTATTATTGCAATAGCAATAGCGCACGGCCGCGTGGCCGTAGGTGTGTGTGTATATGGTTGGTTACCTCTTCAATATTTTTTATTAAAAATAAATGCTGCGTAAGTAAAGTACTTACCTAACGCTTATTTTTCATTTTAAATGTTTTAGTATATAACAATCCTACGTTTGTTTTATTTTTATATACAGATTCATAAACTTCTTCCGTTTTCTTAAATCTTGATTATTAAACGGTGCGGTGGAAAATATTCTAAATCTTAGAAAAAGTTTAAATAAATAATTTAAGAACAAATAATGTTAAGAGGATAATTATTATTTTTTTGTACGTGTGGAAACCGTGTTTTCGGTGAGGCCTTGTGTCGGAATCGAATCAACTAAAACCACACAGTGTGCCGTACTGCACCTTAAATAGGAGGGATCCGGGAACAGCTTTTATTAAGACATCCGGAACCTAACGTCGCAGCGATGTCAGAACTTAGAAGAGAAAGAGATCTCGCTCGAAAAGTCTCTCCAGAAAACTCGCTTCGACCTGGATTGCGACTTTTTTGTGTCGGAGCAAAAGTCGCTATTTATTTAAATGATTTTGCGGAGTGCGACTTTAACACCTGTACTATTATGTATTTTGTACGTAAAGGTAAATTCCAAAAAAGTGTTTGCGCGTCAATGTTAATAATAACTACAGTACCTCTTTACCTACAAAGAGTAGGGTAACCTTATCCAGTACATATACGAATAAGTGTCTTTGGGAGCCCTAGCCGCCTCATTATAATATTACTCGACGTAAAGGACGTATTACTCAGCGATCTACGCTTAGTTGACGGGGTTACAGAGAAGGACATTGGGTACCTTTCAACCAGAAAAAAGTACTGTTCCCGAGGGATGGAAAAAATAACTTATAAGCAAGCGACGCTGTGGACAAAAGTTAGTTTTAAATAAAGTTTAAAGATTATCTACATACATGTCCCAATGCGATCTCCTCGTTTCTTGATAAGGGGCTGTCCATTAATGGTTTTTAGCAACTTTTTAACCCGCCCTCCCCCCAACTTACTACATCCTTGTGAGTTTTCGTGCTTTCTGCCGAACCCCCTTTCGAGCTTCACGTGATTAACGGACAATCCCTAAGCGACCTCAATACAACCCAGTCAAGGTTTACCGTATGAGTTGTACATAGCTATATTTGTAAATAGCTGATTATAAATTTAGATAGCTCTGGTTGCATTTGGCTAAATTAACCACAACAAAGAATTTCACTTAATGACCTTGAAAATGCTTAAGTTACACCATCTCTTACGGTCAAAACCACTGTTACACCGCGCGACGTCGTTTAACTAATAATTTCATCAAAAATATGTATTTCAATGTTGGAAATGTAATGTCTGACCTTGATATGCAACACATGGCACAACGAAATTATCACAGACTCAAATGTAACCGACTTAATTACTCAGAACTACAAATATGCGTATATTTTATGATGTAAGATGTGTGTTAACAGAGTTGTTTAAATGTGTAGTTAATTTGTATCTATGAAAGCATGATTTGTGTAGTATTTAAATTGGTAAAACTCTGAACTACGAAAAAGGAGGGTTTTATAAGTTTAACGCGTGTCTGTGTATCTGTCTGTTAAATCATGTCAACGGATTGACCGATTTTGATTCAGTTTTTTTTCCTAACAAGGAACAAGGTGGCTTGATGGAGACAAAATCTGTTTAGCAGTTTGAAGATCATTAGCTCTTATAAAATGCTTGAAAGGATGTAAATAACTTCTAATGGTCTGATTGATTTGAAATTTAGTATCCTGTGAGTTCAATGATATTACAATAGTAAAATTTACGTGGTGCTGTAGCGTCATTATGAATCAGCAGTATACCAAAGTCATCGCTATTATAGAGCAGATGAATGTCTAAATTATTATTGATTATTTTTGGTTATTGATATAAGATGGTTTTCTTGTTATGCCCGGTTCCTATTGTCACGCGAATCGTGCGCGTCCCTACTCCCTACTAGTCCCTACCTCAAGCCATCACACACACCTCGCCCCCCCGCGCCTCGACAGTCTATAAAACCACGGCGCGCGAAGACTCAGCCTCATCCCGCTCAAGACTACTACGAGTTAAGTACCCTGCATCTACCAACGCCGGAACTACGTTCAAAGCCTCTCAAGAACACCAACAAAACGAACCATTTCTTGATTATATTGATAATGCAACGAAATTTTACCGTCCGTAAGCAAAACGAGCCGTTTCTTGATTATAGGAACCGGGCATTAGAGAGTTTCCGACAACAGCCAGTTCAAGTTACAGGTATGGACCCTGACCAGCTCAAGGTATTGTTTACACTCCCCAATTCATCCGTAGAAGTAAATTCTTTTCTTCCACCTACCTTTTCCTTTCAAAATACACAATCAATTTTTCCAACTCTAATTCCTAAAGTACCCACTCTATAAGTAAAGTAATCTCATTAATCCACTCTAATAAGGGCTAGTCTATTGCCGTGAACCGGGGTTCACGGCAATAGACTAGCCCTTCACGGCAATAGACTAGCCCTTATTAGAGTGGGACTAAATTATAATTGGCAAATTGTGGCTGTTTAATGGGCTTGTTTAAACATGCCCTTTTTGCGTCTTTCAAAATAATACACATTATTAACCCAAAAATTTACCGTTTACGAGTGGGATAATTTTTTGCAACCTCTGATATTTCCTATGGCAAGCATGGGCGGGTTGCTAGTATATAATAGAAATGAATGTATACAGAGCCTTTTAGCAAATCGCTAGTGTCTTGAAAATTCCCATTACGGACACAACCGTCAACAACGTCTGCCCTCACGCGTCTGCCCGCTGCCTGCCGCCGGCCCGCGTCGGCGGTAGGCGATGTTCCCCCTCGCCCGCAGTTTTATATTATGGTCGTAACTTTTAAAATATTTGACGTACTTCAAAAGACAAAGTTTATATACTTTGAATATCAGAAGCAATAAAAGATATTTATTTTGATAAAAATCAATTTGTCACTGCTAAATGTGAATTGGAAATAAAAAATCTAATTTTATTGTATTTATGGTTCTCTTTTTTTGGTAATAATGGCTTACACATAAAAGATAGATATATACTGTCGCGGACTTTTTTGTAGAACCATTTAGGAGAAACAATCCCACCGTACATTATATTCGTGTAACGCATACAGTTTTCCCACCGCACGCCAGAATAGCTCGCAGATGACAGATTTTTTCCGACTTACTTAACAGTTATCGTTTTATTTTGGCCAATATACACAATATCGTCATAAATTATAGCCTATGTGTTATTCTGATATATAAGCTATATTATTGTAAAGTTTCATTACAATCCATTCAGTAGTTTTTGCGTGAAAGAGTAACAAACATCCATACATCCATACATCCTCACAAACTTTCACGTTTATAATATTAGTAGGACTATGATGGTAATCAAGTAGACGGCTGCTTGACGGCAAGCGGTTACATCATCAGCCTTTCACTATCCACTGCTGGACATAGGCCTCTCCTAATGTACGCCACTGAGCTCGATCGTCAGCTCTCCTCATTCAGTTTTTCCCCGCCGTTTTGCGCAGACCGTCACTCCACCTGGCCGCAGGTTACCCATGACTGTAAATACTTGCAATACTAATGATGTATTTTGTGCACTGCCAACTCTATCTTCACTCTCGGATGGGGTTCTGATGTCAATAGATACTCAAGCGAGTTGTCTAATAACGGTGAATGTGTGATTACTTTCCTTTTTCCGTAGTCGGGTTGGTGAGCCTTTTAAACTTATTTTTTTAATCAATATTCATAGTACATATTTCTATTTGAGTACCTTTTGTAATAAAAATTGTATGATCAATCGTTTCTCTCCCCCAGCCTTTTTTAACAAGGCCAAAGGTATATGTTATACTATACTGGAAATAACGTAATTTTTAATTAAGTAAGTATTCTTAAAAACATATTATCTGAAAGATTCAATTGGTAAACTTTTTAGTTTATGGCATTAGAAATTCAAAAAAATTAAAAGCATTCGATATAGCTGGGTTGCAACCTCATATATTTAATTGCACTGGACTATATTCAGTTATATATAGAAAAAAACTACAGGTTTATGAAGTCTGCCCATCCTCACAAGGCCATTTTTTACCATGTGTCCACGGACCGTCATCACCACCGGTGTTTTCGGTTGACCGGTGTGTCAAACTCGAACTGTTAGAAGGCAGAGACAATGTAATAGAGTCAAAGACAAAAGATATTGTTTGATAGTTTGCATATATCTGTCTCTGTCTCACACATGTTTTAATGTACGATGTACTGAACTCTCACTCTGAAACTGTACCTAGTAATTGATTTTTTAATACATTGTAAGAAAGTAAATTAAGCTGATATTTCATCTCGAACCGACTAAAATCACACTATGTGCCACAGTGCGCATTTAAATGGGAGAAGGTCCAGGAACGATTTATTAGTATATCAGCCTTCCAGTAATTTCTTTCATATGCCAGCCAGACTATTTTCATAATGCGAGTGCCCAGCAAAGTAACAATTTAGTAACAGAGCTGATATCAATCAATATCGATTTTTGGGCTAATTTTTACATTGTCGGTCAAAAGAAATTTCAATACTAATAATCTCAGACAAGGCCTCTAACCCATTTGCGTTATGTTCGGAGAGTGCTCAAACCGGAAAGATTATAAGCATCATCAGACAGATAGAACACCTCCTATAGAGTAATACGCATGATGCATTATATATTCTTTTTATTAACAGTGGTCATATCTGTAGTTACCTATTATTCTCAGACGAATTAGTAAAACTACTAAAAACGAAGAGACTAACACTCGGTAAGCAACCTTTGAGAGACTTTCCTATTCTGCAATACCATAGAACGTAGTAGTAGTAATAGTAAGTTGATTTTTATTCAAAATAAACATTTTAAAGGTTTCATCTTTTGGGCTTATCTAACTAACATGTACGAACTCGAACTTGTGTAAATGTGTACTTACATAAAAAAATAAATCTTTGAAATTGACATGAAAAATCATGTTGTTTAGAAATGTGTACCCATTCCAACACCTAGTTTTTCTTTTTTTGAAAATTTTCTTTTTATTCCATATTATTTTTTTTCAAGCTTTATCAGGCTATTGTTCAGCTAAAGATCCTAAAATTTGATCACACCTTTCTGTTACACCTGCATAGTATATAGAACTCCTTTAGCGGACGTTTAAAAAATTTGGTTTGACCTTGTCTGCCATGAATTAAAAACAATTCAAACAGTTGCGCGCTCTCACCGTAGTAAAAAAAACGTAATGTGACTGACCTGTGTCGAACTCTGCTATTGATGTGCCTCACTTCGCGCCCGCCGCTGCTCTCGCCGTCGCTGCCCGAGCCCGGCACCTCCATCGTATGGATCGACATTGATTTGCTCACCTGTAGACAATCAATAAAGTGTTTACTCACACAGCAACTTAGGTTGAATATTGATATTTTTACTAAATAATTCTCAGGAAATTAATACTACATATAAATATTTCTTTTCTGTACAACTCGTAGAGGGCTTTCAGCAGAGAGAAACTACAAAGTGAATAATCAACGCACACTTTTCCCAAAATAACACACTTTCTTTTGTGTAATTCACTATTTGCATAACAGTTTTTCTTCTTGTCTGTACAGCTTAAATATTAAAACTATCTGCAATGCTAGCATTATATTTGTGAACCATGTACGATTTAAAAAAATATCGTACTTTTTCGATTTCTCAATTATTTACACTTACAGCTTTCATTAGTCTTTTTTTAAAACACTTTGTTTCCAATTGGTGAAATTCTTTTAAATTCTACTAAAAAAAATATTTTTAGGTACATGCTGGAGAAAACCTAGAAAACTGCTGTGTGTGAAAGTGTGAGAAGCATAAATAATAATAATATAATAAATAAGCAAAAAGTCCTATTCATCGCCTGAGCCAATGTTCTAGAAACTCTTCGACTGGCCTGTTGGCCTAGTGGTTAGTGACCCTGACTGCTATGCCATAGGTCGTGGGTTCGATTCCCACCCCAGCCTGGGTGTTCTTTATGTCCATTGTTTGTATGTTTGTAAAGTCCCCGCGGCACAGGAGTAATTCCTAATGCGGGAGTTGTCTATTTAAAAAAAAAAAAAAAGAAGAAAGTACCAATGTCTATACGAACATTCGTTCAATAATGCCTTCTGTGAGGCCGTGGTATCACTCCGGTCGAGCCGGCCCATACGTGCAGAAGCATGGCTCTTCCACGTGTAAAGTATTGCAAATTTAATGCTCCTCCGTGTACGAAATATTCTTAATAGATATGCGACTATTTAGAACATTGGATAACTTTGTTATATAGATATGTGACTAACCGGTGGAATGTACTTTCTGACCGCTGCAGCCAGCTCATCAATACTTTTCTCCTTCTTCGTAGCATCAAGGCCAAAGAACTTGTTCTTAGCAGCCTGGTTTAAAGCTGATATTTTGAGAATTGTAGGTATTTCTTGAACGGGTGCCGGAGGCTTGTCCACTGGTCTGCGTAGCTTGCCGAGCTGGATAGGTTCATCTACTTTCTTTACGAATCTTCTGTACCTTGAACAGAGTAAAAACCTTTATTGTCAATTACACAAATGTTTAATGACTTAAGGAGTGTGGTTTATCAAACTTTCTATACAGAGGAGACAATATCACACAAAAGTCAATGATTTTCTTAAATTTATTGATATTAAGTAATTCAATACATTATTGCTTTTATGTTATAGAGTAATAGTAATAATAAATTCAAATTTATAAAACAGCAAAACTATTACACAAATTAAAAAAAAAAATATTATCCATTTACAAGTTATGACCGCTTGAATTTTCAGGTATTTTTGGCTCAGTTTTTCATAAAAGTTAGTGGAATATGTAACGTTAAAGATTATTAATAGTACCTTTTTTTAATTTTAAAAATTTCCATTCAGTTACTAAGAAAGTCCATAAAAACTAACTTCGAATATTTTTAAAGTAAGTTTTTATGGTTTTTTTTTCAAATAACTAAGTGAATAGTTCCAAAATAAAAAAATAGGTACGATTTAAAATCTTTAACTTAACACGATCCACCTTTTTACCGTGCTTTTATGGCAAACGGTAAAAATACCTGGAAATTCAAAGGGTCATAACTAGAACGGGTCATTTTTTTTCAAAAACTCCTATTGTAACTGCATGCTAGAGTCATGCCCTTTCAGTGATTTAAGTAAGTGTTCCTTTTTCAAATACACCCTGTATACATATAAAGTTTTACATCGATACGACTACGACAATTAGAAGTAGGTTAAAATTGACTTCCACTATTTGTATACATAGTTAGAAGTGAGCTAATAAAGGCTTGTTAAAAAAATAACTCTCATACAGTTAACCCTATAATTTGAACGCATTATGCTTAAAATGTGCGCACACCATTAGTAGCGTCCAAGTAATGATCGCCATCCCGTGGATAAGCTTAACGTGTTATAAGTGTGTGTATGTGTTTTCAAAATTTTCATTGGTCAGCTCTGCATGATACAATTTTTAAACAACTCCCACTTTGGTATAGTTTGCGTGGTACCGTTTCAGAGGTTAAGTTACATTCTTTAGATATTATTATGTTTATTCGTACGTCAACCCTAATATACAAACTGCAGGTATTTGATAATATAAAACACACACACCTAGTCTGATCATCCTCTTTCTTCAATTCTTCCGAAGGTTTTCTTACAAGTTTGGCAAGCATCGGAATCTTAACATCAGGATTCTTGGCTTCAGTTAAACGTTCCTTGAGTTCAGTAGCACACGGCATTTGAATCTTACGAGGAAATAGATCTTGAGGTCTAGGGAACGGCTCTTGTTGACGAGGAAACGGATCTTGGTGCCTAGGAAGGTCAGATTCTGTTCTAGAAGACTTGAGTTTATTCGGTTTGCGCTGGAATCTCTTTGGCTTGGGATCCGGCAACTCGTCAGAACTGTCAGAAGATGAACAGCTTTTCTCAGACGAAGAAACTGTTGAAGCTGAAACTGACTCCTCGTCCGATGAGCTGTCTATGCCCTCGTCTTTTAGACCCTGAAATAGAAAATAAACAAGTTTTGGAAAAAAAATTGAGGGTAAAGTATTATGGCCGTATTGGTCTCTTAGGGTTGTTTTACATTTGTTGTATTCAAGAGTATTAGAGTTTTAGCAGAAATTTAAACAATCCTATATCCATAAAACATTATTTTTTTAAAACGTTCATTAACCTGAAAAAAGCAAGAGGTGCGCGATCAATGATCGAACTGAAACCACGAGTCGACGGCAAGGTCAAAGGTCGGTTGTTCAATTCCCAGTCAGTGGAATATTTGTATGCATGAATATGTCTATTTTAATTGGTATTTACAAAATTTATCTAAGTGTGTTTATCCTTATTCTTGATCCTATAGTGCAAGCTATGCTTAGTCAGGGTCTAGACGTGATAACGCCATAAGAAAACACAATATTTTTAAAACTCTGATTAAAAACTTTAATTTTGAATTTTGTTGTAAGAAACAGTGGAAATCACATTTTAACTTTTCACTACACTTTATAAACAGTTGATCACAAGCCGAACGCTTAGCCCGATCGTTCCGTGCTCTCGCTTGCACGCGGAACGTGACAATTTTTCGTGCGTGCAGCCGGCGTTCATCGACGTAATCACGTCAAAAAAAGTTACAATTGTTCAAAAGCCTACCACATTTGCAGCGCTAAAGATTCAATGCAACTCACCATATTGACAATTGAAATTATTTCGTTTGCGTATAACTTACTAGACATTGAAATGGTGAGTCACAATTCTAAAGTAAACACAGGCCAATCAATCATGTCAGATTGCCATCACAAATAAATCAGTGTTTATATACCTATTACACAACATAGACCTTTATCCGACATTGAAACATTAATAGCTCGGTATTACAATCCGTCTACATTCTAATTATTGCAAACGTTCCAAAGTAATCGTTGCATGCTGATGATCGAAACGTATTAAAATTGTGGATGTATGCGAAGTACGAGTCAGCGTGTTTACTGATAAATACAAATATAAGGTCTCGGTTTTAAATAAACATTCAAACAAAAATATGTTTTCTGTTTCTTGCTAACTATTCTTGAAACTTACACATGAAATAATATCTTATATACATATTTAAATATTTCGATCTACATAATCTTCAAGGTTGTGGGAATCCGTTGTCACCCTGTGTAAATTGTTGTTGGTGACTTAACAAAATCCTACACATGACTACTTGAGCCAGGTTCTTCATTAGTTTTACAAGCGTTTTATACACATTAGTTCGCGTACTTTCCTACAATAAACTGGACCAGGGGTGGTTTATAGAACCGGATGGGTGATTTTGCAAGTAACAAGTATTAGACTGACATTAGTATGATCAAACAAATGACAATAAAACTATTTAGCTATATAATATACTAGTCCTTCGCTGTTTTACCCGCGTTATGGTTACTGCTCAGCTCTTAGGTAATGTAGAATAATTTTATATAAGCTTTCTCGATAAATAGGCTCAGACAATAAGGTAAAAAATAAGGCAAACAGAAAGAAACTACAGATCCTATAAACAAACAAACACTTCAGCCACATAATATTAGAAAAGATCTTACTAACATTATAAATTAGATGGCTGGATGTTTGTAACTCTTTGTAACTTGATGATTATAGTTTGAAATAGCATAGGCTTTTTACCCCGGAAATGTACGGTTCCCATGGAGTAAATTTCTATTTCCAAGCGAACGAAATCACAGGCTAGTGACGAGTGTATAATGTGTATATATATATACTCTTTGCCAGTTTATTCATATTCGAAATATAGTAAGACGTATACCACGCCCTTACAAACTATTTTTATAGACTATTACACAGTGCAACTTTGATCTATTCGTGAACGTACTTGTGTGTCCTATATTAATGTAATACTTTTTTTATCGCAACATTACTGATGTTAATGTTTCAATAAATTTAGGTCGAGTTTCTGAACTGACGGTCTATTAGTGGCAAGCGCGCATTGCTGACATGAAATCCTGCACAATCCCTAAAACGTTCATAAATTCGGATTATCACGTGGTCTTAGTTTCCTGTTCTTACACCCAATGGCATAGTATCAAGTTAAAATGAATTAATATTTTTAAAAGTAATTTTTGATTAATTTTTATTAGTATTCGAATGACTAACAATCTGATATTGAAATAAATTATATTAGAAAAAAGACTATGTTGATTTACAAATTTTAATCTATTCCTTTGCTGATGAAAATCGAATCCTGCTTTTACGAAAAATATGGCCAACAGAATACTGAACATTTCCATATAGGCATTGTCACTGATAAAACTAAAATACATCAAAATTTCTTATAGACTGTTTCTTTGGTTCGTAGTAATATTTAAAACTAAACTAATAGACTAGACAAATAAGTGATCCGCCACCAAATAAGCAAGATATTATTCATTAATATTACTATACATACTCTCTGTATACACACCTCAGAGCTTTCCCCCTTCGTCAACGTCTTGGATTTGGGCACTACAGTAGATCCAGACTTCAGAATCCCGCGCACTTCAGGTGTTATCATTCTCTGTGCACGTTCAGACGGCGAGTCGTCGTCCAGATCTGAAACATACACAGCTTTGTCAGAAATAGAATATACCATATTTACATATCACGAACCCTTTATTTACAAAGCGCCCGGAGTTTAGCAATGCTAAAACCAGTCATATATCATATTAGTGAAGCTGACTTGAGGGTTCAGACTAGCGATTTACTCAACGGATCTAGGCGGGGAAATCTAAATATATTTTTAGTTGGGGATTTAAGTGTTCACAGTGTATTAAACAGTGCGATTTAGTAACAGCATCAGTCGATTCTGAGACTATATTACATATTTAGCGGCGAGCGTCTCTGATTATTACAATACGAATACAGAGAAGCAAATAATAATTTTAAAAACATTGTTGTTAGTTTGTCTAGAAAACTAAAATAAACTAATTCTCTCGTCCCTTTCTTGCTCTGTATCGATGTCGCGGTTATATATAGATATGAAAGTTGACATATATCCAGTTTCTTTAAGAATTAATACACAAAGAATTCCACCATTAAAAAAATAAATGTGTTAAACGATGTAATGCTCTGAGTAATATTGAGCATGATTTAAATTATGTCAAGGGGTACTAGGTACTACTTCGACGCTAGGTATCCACCACGCCTTTAACAATGCATGCACTCCGTGCAATATTTCGTAAGCTATACCTTAATACGAGGACTATTAAAATTCCTTGCAACAACAGTAATCACAACAAAATAAAAAATTAGTCCTCCAAACCATTTTAATATACTAATAAATACCAAATTCCGACTGTGTTAAAATTGGTTCATGCCATTAATACACCATTCGATAATATAGCATGCGCATACCCAATCGGTCATTTCGACTACATTACAGCAATATTAGTTACAATAAAACCCAGAGAAGCGAAATTGTGCAAGCAAACGACAAAATCAAACTCAAAATAAGAACAAAATCAGACCTAAGCTCCTAAACTTTGAGTTCTGCCTCATTATATACTCTAAAGATGTATTCTTTGCGCTGGCCGAACGGAACAATTCCATTTTTAATTGAAAGTCGTTAGTACGCGGCACATCTTCGTGCGTCAAAGATTTGGTGAGCCTCTCATTTTGTTCCATCGCCTCCTGTACTTGGCTAGCTAACACCGGCATCGTCCTCAGGCGGGAGGTTCTCGGCACTCTATCTTCCTTAGGCCTGGGTAGACCGGCCATCGGCGGCTTATGAGTCAGTTTCGCGTTGAACATTTTCATTTTCTCCGAGAGAGACATCTTCGCTGGATCATCCTCGTCTAACTTAGCTGCCACCGGTGAGTGTGTGCGTATTTACATAACATTGTGCAGATGTGTGTTTATAGAGCCCGGGACATACACATAGTAGAGTAGTCGAGGACATGCAAAAAAAGAAACATAAGCCGACGGTACATAAGACAGGAAGCTTCTTCGAATGAAATGCAAAATTTACATGCCTTTGCCTCGATATTTAAAAAAAACTATCATTACTAATTAAATTAAGATTACCTAGAAATTTTAATAAATCTCTAAATAATCATATTAAATTACTGTCTCATAGATATTCATATTTCTTACCATCTTCATCCCTATCCAGCACGTTGGCAGTGCTCTTGGACTCAGCGAGAGAGAACGGCTGTTCGGTAAGCTCTTCCTTTTGGGGTTCCTCTGACGCAATGAAGGAAATCGGCTGGCTTTTGAACCTATCCGCCACTGAAGGACCCTCCTTTAACTTGGAGCGACTGTGACGGAGCAGAGGTTTTGGTGTGCCTGGAAACAGCGATATACATAATTATGATATGGCCAAAGTGTATCATGCAGTCAGGCTTGATCGTGTATACGTATGATTGTCATGCCAAAAGGTATATACTATCACAAGAGAATTATTAGCACGCCAGTCTTTCAGTATGCAGAAACGTATTTTATTAATAAACCTGAATATGATGTCAGTAGGGCGTTTGGGAGCATATGAGGCGTATGACAATTATTATCTAAACCTTTTAGAAAACTAAAAAATCTACCTTTAGCCTGCTGCTGCAATTGCTGCCACATGCTAGCTCTTGCAACCACACTGTTGCTCTTAGCGAGACCCAGTGTGAAGCCGCTAGGCTCTCTGCCCTCATCGTCACTCCTGTCCTCTTCAGGGCATTTTGGAACCTCCGTCTCTGTAGATTTTCTTTCACGATCCATGTTAAGAAGACCACGCTCAATAGATGACGGAGACCACTCGTTACTGCTGCTATTTGTAGCGTGATTTTCAACAATCTCCTGGCTCTCGATCAAACCGAGCTCTTCACCTGAAATTTGATGCAAGAATTTTTTGTACTAGGTACCTATTTAAATATATTGAAATGCACATAAAAATGAAAAAAAAAACAGCTCAGTGTACTACAAAACTACCTGTAACTAATGCAATGACGCTTTGACAAAGAACACGTGCATTACATTGACCTAAATAAGTGGGCTGAGAGACATCTGCAAGGTTATACTGTGTTTATTTTCAAAACGACCTAATACGAATAGCAGCGCATTCGGTAAATCTAATTTTACCAAACAGAACGTAAACAAACCACAAGTTAACGCCTTGGACCTAACTGGTTGCTTTCACATATTATTTTATGACACTGACAGTCGTGACTGGTATATGCACTAAATAAGCTTAACGATCTGTATTCGCATTATAACACTATACGCCCGTTTCGATAAAAATAAGTTTACGAGTTTATTAAATTAACTGTTTGCCCAACATCATTATGAAAAATTCCTTGAAACACCAACTTCTAAACTTTCGCGTTAAATGATATAATTATGTATTTACACGGGAGTTAACGGGAATTAACGCGATCACGAAAAGGTTTTACATTTACATCTTTGAAACACTTACCGGAATGTGGTCCGGAATCTCTAGAAGAGGCCCGATTGTATACACCACTATCACAAGACACATTCAAGCTCCAGTTGTCAGCCTCCGCTTGTTGTCTCTCATCCGCCTCCAAAGCACGGCTGTCTTCATCAAGGGCGACGCGGACCTTGTTCACTTCTTGCTCTATCGCATCCAATGTAGACTGCTGTCTATCCAAGTTAATGCCAATGTTCTCGAAGTCTAGAAAAGTAGCTTCTCCGTAACTGTCGTCCTTGGCACTTCCAGTGTCTGAGATACCGTTGGTACCCGGTGGCGACTTTGTATTGAATGAACTCAAACCGAATGGTGGCGAATCCAAAACCTTCTCATAATCTACGAAGGGGTCTCTTTCGGGATCCCCCGGAAGGGGAAATGTGCCCCCAGCAGAGGGAGCAACACCGGACTCAACGGATTGACTCGGAAAACTACAGCCCGCTGGGCCGAACGCTTGGAAACGCGCTTGGCCCGGCTCCAAACTGCGAAATGAGAAAAGAAACGCTTTAAAGTAGAACACGTCCGTACATAAGAAAGAGATGGTTGCTGTTTCAGCACGCTTTTATAAATTTCAATGAAATATGGAGTGAATGATTGGATCGACATTGTCGATCTATCGTTTTAGGGAAGTTTGACACCATCGGCAATATAATCTATATATAACTTTCTGATCTCGATTTCACAGTTATCTATTAAAGTCAATAGCAATCCTAAATAACTATTTATTGAGTACCTAAACCACTTCATACAAATTAACAAAAACTAGGCAATTGAAACAAAACCGACTATGTACTACGGTATGTACAATGCCATTCCTAATTTTAATTTCCATATTTATATATAGATAACAATAGGATTTTTACATAAAAATAAGTGATGCCGAGTACTATGTAATGGTAACGTATGGAACGATTTGATAGGTAGAAAGGTGTATTTGAATGAATGGCGTTAAGGATTTTGGGTGCTGGGCGGCAGATCTGTCAGTCATAAAACTGTTCATGCGTGCTTTGAAGCACAACAGAGCCAGAAATAGTGCTTGACCCACTAATGACTGGAGCGCTTATTTCCGTCATCAAGATACAACTCGCACTGGCGAATGCAATTGTTGGTTGACAGCCCTATTGGTCTAGTGGTTAGAAATCCTGAATGCTGAACCAAAGGTCGTGAGTTCGATTCCTACCTAGGACAAATAATTGTGTGGTGAGCACAATCATTTCTTCCTTGTCTGCGTGTAATTTGTTTATAATATGTATGTATTTAGTAATATTTATGTACGTTTAACAGCCGTCTGGTTACCATAGCACAGGCTCTGCCTAGTTTGAGACCAGACGATCACGTGCGAGGTGTCTCAAGTTATTATTATTATGTTATTAAACTAATTAGAAAAACTTTACACAGTGAAAAATCTAAGTGTTGTGTATAAAGGAATTTAATATAGGAGAAGGCCATAGACAATTAAAAACGAAAAATATTTAATAAGCTCGCGATGGTTACGTAATATATGAACTTAGGGCAGCTGCCTTAGGTTCATATATTACGTAACCATAATAATTGAAATAACATTTATTTACAAAGATACAAAATGGATTTATTCTTATTAGTTCTTAGCCACATCGCCAAGTCAAATATGAATAACGCGGTAGCATTTGTTAAATAGATAATGCCAACACTAAAAAAAGATATTTCGTCAAGAACCATTAGAAATACGTAACACAAACTACATTCAGACCATAATTAACTACATATGTAGAATGGTGATAAAAACTGTTTCTTTTAACGGCCTTTTCTGAGCTTGTCTATTGCCTCTAAACTGTGTATAAGAAAACTTTTTAAACAAACAAGAAGCATATTAACACAAATAAATGGGAAAACTTAAGTGTTAAGATTTCGGTGAATTATTGCAAATGGTCGTTATATTGTTGCAAGCGACTGAAATATAAATTCAACGCTTAATACTGCATACAATACATTCACCGAACTTATAATATTGTGAAATATCATAAATATTTTATTAAAAATCGATTTTTGTACTCAACCTACATTCACGCTTAAGTAAATGCGCCACTTTTACGCTAGCGGACTCCTGATGACTAATTGCTTCACTATGGTAACAGATTACTTACAATTCTTTGCGTTGACAATACCAAATACAACGGCGCATAGTTGAAAACTTAACCACAGAACGACACAATTTAAAGAAATATTTTTACTACTTTATGTGTCTTGTGATTCGGCACAATCCAAATTTAATTCTTACGCTGGCCAGAACATGATTCAAACTGTAAACTGAAGCTACTGCGATGATGTCAGACGAGCGAAAAACAAGAAATTAACAACAATTTTTGTGTAAGGATTTCATTAAACTTGTAATTAAAACAGATCGTCTAGAATTCTTATTAGAGTTTAGATTAACCTACAGAGACTGAAACTGGGTCAATGGTTCAAACTCTTAACAAGAGTCCATAGTTTATTTAGTTTTTACTAAGTTCATTTTAAAAAATGACAGACTTTGAAAACAATATTAAAGAGCACAAGGTAAAATTTCTAGTTGACTTGATAAACAATAAGTGTATGACGGGTAGATTGCATTTTTGTGAAGGAAAATAAAAACAATTGTGATGACTAACTAAACATCTGGACAGGGAAATCGTAGTGTTCCGAACAAAACATACCGTGAGCACCCACGTGTAGCGTGGGCTGCTCACCCATCAAAATAATGGAACAGAGCCAACTTTTAGATTCGAACTCCCAACATCGGCCAACACAGCACAATCACCTTCTACAAAAGATAGTCATATTTAAGAATGCCAGGTCACCGGTAGAAAACAAATGTTTGACAGTAAATAGTTATATTGGCTATGATATGGGATATATCAGCGTTACAGTTATTAAGACTATTTTAAAATACAACAAAAAAAGAACAATATTGAAATCAGTTGTTCAGCGATGTGGGATGAATGTCGACAGATGCAACTACTATGAATCTAAAATGGTTCCTTTTTGTCATATTTAAAATAAAATAATCGCAATAGAAATATTAAAATCTACGAAATACAAAGTATCATTTACCTGGAAGTAATTGACCGCATCTCTTCTATGGTTACCGGTTGAGTTTTATAACGCTCTTTGTCACGAGTTTTTGCCCGGGAGATGGAAGGTACGTCTCGTGGCGACAAGTCTTTAGTCAGAGCTTGTTCCATTGACTTTATTCTTGATGCAATTGAAGGAAACGACTTTTCCTTGGTATCGTCCCCAATTTCGTTGTGATCAACAAGTTTCCACGGCTGATAAAATCCGTTTACACAATTTTCATCCACTTTTAACCTGCGGTTATTTAAAATGGATAGTAATTCATCATTCACATCACAAGCGAGACTCTTTGATCGCGGGTTTGACTTAGGACGAAGATTCCTACGTCTAAGCACTGCACAAGGATAACTCTCTTCCTGATTAAGTGCGGGCACGAGATTTAAGACTCGCCGCGGTCCAGCCGCCGACAAGTCGTTCGCGTCGCAACTGAAATTCGTCACACTAATAATGTTCGCATCGTTGTCCGCGCAAAAAGAGAGTCGTGGGCGAGGCGATTGGCTACGTTCCCTAGTTAAACTCGAACCTCTTTGCTTTAAAATAGGTCTAACTGTAGCTTCACATTCCGATCCCGAATGGTCAGATGTCCTAGACCTGAGAAGCGAAGGCCTTCGGGAGCTTCGGTCGTCTTCGCTCATATCGAAACTAGAAGCATGTCCTTCGTCTCCGGAAAATTTTTTTGATGACTTTAGGATCGGTTTCTTAGGAAGATCGAAATCATACTCATCATGTTCCACAGATTTTTTCTTTAGTATCGGTTTGGGCGTTTCAGGTGGAACAATATCAGGGCAAGGTCTTTCTTCAGAAAAGCTCTTTTTCTTTAATATAGGTCTCACAATTTCTTTGTCATCATCAACAATCTCAGCACCACCCGCCGCTGCTAGCAATACAGCTTGAGCAATTGAAACGTGAGATGAGGCCGTACTACTACTAGAACTAGAGTTAGACTTTCGTTTTAGAATTCCGTGAGGTTCGGGAGAACCTTGTGAGACATCGTCATTCTGGTGTTCTTCTTCTCTACTCATTTTTCTTTTTAAGATACCTTGGATTTGGCCATCCGGCGATCTATTTCTCACAACATCTTCTAAAGACGATCTCCTGTTTTTCAAAATGGATTTGCTTATTTCTAAAGATCCATCTTCAGCAAAAGAAACTTCTGGGCTGCAGGATCTTCTTCGTGCTACTTGAGACTCATCTAAACTTCGACGTTTCTTCAAAATACCTTGACGTTGTCTGTTATCAGGTCGACCGTTTCGTGGTTCGACAACGTTAGGTGAAAATGTTACTGGCGGAGATGCAATGGCAGGGTTAGCGGAACTGGATGTAACACTATCTTCGTGAATAGGTTTCCGTTTTAAGATAGACACGGGCGTATGACTACATAACGTCGACGAAGTATCATGACGGCGATTTTGACTAGACGTATCGTTATTGAGATCAGAAAACATTGCACTTTGCTTTTCAAAATCAATCAGTCTCTGAGCTGCCGTGTCTATATCTCTTAATCGTTCCGTTACTCCCCTGTTAACTAAGGGCCTTTCATTTAGTAGCCCATAATTGTATCCCTGATTATTATTTTTCATTTCGGCTTTTGGCGCAAATAAAGAGTCGAAACGAGGTTCAGATGCGTCTAAATTTATCTTATTACTAGTTAAGTTATTCGACAATTTGTTAACCCTATCTAATGTCTGTTTAGTCAACGCAGCTAAGCTGTCCATTTCCTGCGAAAGTCTGGAGCTGTGTGGTCTGACTGTTTCGTGTAGCATAGACATCTTAGTAGTAGCTTTAGAATTTTCGAAACCACAAGCAATTACATTTGTATCCTGATTCGCTTGAGAATTAACATTTATTACATTTTTAGGCGAAACATTTTTAGTGTCATTCGTTTTTCTTGGAGAATTATTTTCTATACTAGTCAGTCTTTTCTTTGAATAATGATATTTTTCGCTAAGACTTTCACTATCTTTTTGAGCTCGATGTCTTCGATCGATACGCTTACCTTCCGAGTCACTTTTAACTTTTTCAGGACTTTTGCGTGTATTTCGAGTTCTAGATACTTCCACTTTCGATTTATCTGTTTTAGATGCGGTTTCTCTAGTTAAGTCCTGCTTGTACAGTGACGTCGAGGTACGAATATTTTTATCAACGGATTTCTTAGAAAGAGGTATGCAACTAGGTTTGGAGGTTAATTCAGGACTTTTGCGCTTATCATTGGTTTTCTGAGGAGTGGAATTTAAAGGTGAAGACTTTAGTGTCGTTGATTTTATTCCAAATGATAAATTTAAAGTAGCTTTAGGAGGTACTTTGGAAGACGGCAGTAAGCTTTCAGTCTTGGAGTGTGGTGCTTCAAGGGATCTCCGACTCCTCGGTGTTGCGACACTTCCTGAAACAAAGAAAAACTTTGAATTAGAAACGTAGGCTCATGTTAGATATATTCTAATATAAATTATTAAAGTTAATCATTGTCGGTAAATGCGGACGGAAGTGGCAACTGTTGACCCACGCGTCATTATTGTTCTATGAAGGTTCACTGACTGGTGTGACATTTCGTGCGATATGGTTCGCGATGCCATTGTAATAGTAAGTAGGAAATTCACGCAGAGAGAATTATGCAGGTACTTGCAATATACTTGTACAATTTTATTAAATATTTCCTTTTTATTGTGTAAATCCTACCGTTTGATTTCACCAGCGTAAATTTTCTATGATTACTGATCCGCTGCAATGAATGGTTATATCTGTGAAGTCGAGCCTATCAGTCTTTTGGCGCAGAATTTTGGAATGGAACTGTTAGATTCCGAAATTATTAAAAAAGACTTATTTATTTCTTAAAGGCAATTCTAATTATAGAGATTATTATATAGGTGTTATTCATAAATAACAAGTTCATCCAAGTAAGTAAAATTATTTAGCAACCATTACATTATTAAGAATTAGGAAATAATTAAATATTATAACTTATTAAATATTTCTATTATTAACTGCAAGAGATTATACTTAAATATACATTATTTATACGGGAATTAACGCGAGAATGCAAGAGATTGCTATGGATATTGTACGTTGAATAAAAATAATTATAATTCAAGCGCCAAAACGGTCCCTGACTTTTAGTAATTAATATCACTTGGCCAACTTTTTTTCATAACTCGTGTGTAATCAGACAAAAGCCTTCTAAACTGCCGCGCTATTTCCTATAGGCGGACAGTGAAGGGCTAAGCGATACGATCTCCAATCACGTGCGAAATATCGAAGGCTGTGGTTACTGCGGTTTTTGTTTGCAATGTACCAACACACAGTAAACAAACTGTGTTATCTTATCATATATACGAAATGTTTACACTTACACACTGTTTTTTTGTTTAATATATGCGTCCCGTACGAATCTAACCGTGTGTTTCTTTACAGAATAAACATATTCAAATTATAAGATATTTAAAAAGATACAAGAATTTTCGTTTTTATATGTAAAAAGTGCTTACTGGATAAATATTAGGTTCCACCACACACACACAAATTTTCGCCGTTTATATAGTTTTTTTTTTTAATGATAACTTGAGACACCTAACACACGGCCGTCTGATCCCAAACTAGGCAGAGCCTGTACTATGGTAACCAGACTGCTGATAAACATATTTATATATTATTAAATACATATATATTACAAATACAGGACAAATTATCGTGCTCATCACACAATTATTTGTCCTGAGTGGGAATCGAACCCACGACCTCGGGTTCAGCAGTCAGGACGACTAACCACTAAACCAACAGGGCAGTTGAAAATAAAATTATGACTTTGTGAATTAAACATACAGGCCAAGAAAAGCAAGAACGGACTCATAACTAGATATAGTTTTACCAAAAAAAGGTTACCTCAAAATTCATCTCAATAATGGTCATGTAATTACCACAGAACAAAAAAGCTTACCTAGATCCTTTGTAATATTTTGTTTTTTTTTGTCGCCATTTACCGTTGGCTGTATTACTTCTCTGTAAAAGACCTTTTTGGACATATAATTATATTGTATACATTAAATTACTTTCTTTAAAAACAAGGAAAAGGTATGCACAAAGGCGAGCTTAACCCGAACGTAAGTTTTCTGGAGTGAATAGAGGATAGTAGAGAAACGTTAAAGGCAAAGTCATGTGTACGTTCAAAGAATTAGAAATAGACAATTAACCTAAATATGTGTAGTATGTATATACTAGGTGTATATATATGTGCTAGGTGTTTTACGCTAGGTGTGAGTGGCGGTAAAGAACATGCTCGATCTTTTATCTGCTCAATCTAGTACAGAAGACCCTATAAAGGCATCTTCTGAAGTAATCAATGCATTCTAACTTGTTTACTTTTAATTTATGTGTATTCTAAGGTGTCTAGAGAGAGCGTAAGTACAGATAACAAAAAGCAATAGTACAGATAACAAAAAGCAATTTTTTTTGTAGTTAAAATATAAAATTAGTAATGTTTCGTCCTAACAGACCGAGTGGACGGGTATTCCAATGTAGAACAGTGCAATCAGACTATTGATCCCATTGTTTAATAAACTGCCTGTACATATATACACAAACAATGCACAAACAAAAACTTTTTTTAATTCAATACAGCAGATGCATTCGTATTTATTAAATTGCAATAATTTATTGAATATCGTTATATATAAATCGATATCATGGTTCGTCTTTTAAATTTGTAAAGTATTTTATTAAATAATTTTATATAAAAAGGTACGATTGATAGTCTGATCTAAAACATACAACCGTTTCAATGTTTGTGTGGACCCACGAATCCGATTTAAAGAATATTCTTGTTCTTGTTGAATATTCTTTTTCTATAGGCTAAGTATATAACATCAGGATAATTTGATTAATAATAACTATATATATGCCTAAGCCAAACAGTATGCACATGAATTGAACGTAGATAAAATCGCCATAAATAGCCAGGCTCTCGTAATTTCTATCAAATGTGGTCCTATAAAGCAATATTGCACTGGCTTACATCAAGTAATTAGAAAAAATATTACACTATAAAATGCTGTTGAGCATTGAATTTGTAATATTACATTTACCTACATCGATCGATCGTGGCGACTTCGACATACAGCAAAAACATACTTTAACGTCATCTAGCGAAGACGAGCTGAGCTACGTAGTAATGATCCTGCATCGCGCAATAAAAGTTTAAGCCTTTCTTTGACTGGCCAACTAACTACTAGACCAACATAGTAGTTAGTGACCCTGACTGCTGAACCAGAGGTCGTGGGTTCGATTCCCACCCAGGACAAATAATTGTGTGATGAGTATGATCATTTGTTCTGTGTCTGGGTGTAATTTATCCATAACTAGCAACCCGCCCCGGCTTCGCACGGGTACATATTATACACCTAAACCTTCCTCATGAATCACTCTGTCTATTAGTGAAAACCGCATGAAAATCCGTTCAGTAGTTTTTCAGTTTATCGCGAACAGACAAGACAGACGTGCATTCAAACCAGGCCATGGTCACTAGCCTGCCTATGTAGAATACAAGGAAAACCAAAACAATACAAAGAAAAGATGTACAAAGAGCATTGGAACGGTTTCATAAAAAGTTTTCAAGAAATAATAAGAATTTTATTTTGTAGTCATACAATAACAAAAAGATTTATGTATTTACGACAGCCATTAAAATGATGACAATAATGTCAATTCTATATAATTATTAAATATTGGCAGAATCCTTAAAGATATTGTCGATGAAATGATAGTAGCATCAGTTGTAATGAAATCGGAAAATTCGAACAAGTTGCAAAAATCATAATTGTATTCTTGATTATAATTAAACTAGGACTTGTTTAACTGTTTTCTTTTTTGTTTACATGATCTTGCAATCAAAATAATTCAACCGCAGGTTTTCAAAAATCAGTGGTCACTCTGAGCAACTTCGTCATATTTTCAGTCTTACTACGGCTATCATGGTCATGAATGAAAAGTAAAAGAACTAGATCGTCAACGATCTCATTATAATTTTAGTAGTAGTTGTGGTTATTAGTAACAGATGGCGAAGAAATATCAGTATACATTATGTATATCGATGATTAGTGACCAGCACCGGTCCTAACCCTTCATCAGTGTAGAGCTAGACAGATCGCCTTTTGGTCGACACTTTCACATGTACATAAATTGTATTTCGGGCTTAGAGCGACCGACCTTCTCGCTCTTCCCCAAGACCGACTCTGTTTCCAACCATTAATGACGTAAGCTTAAATTTTTATTTAATTTCTTACTCTGTACTGAAACTCTTTACTTATTTTATGGTACACATAGAAAATATTCATGAAAAGATAACTCAAAACTTTCTGCACAATGGATTAGTTAGTAAAATGTTGAATTGAATAATTAAAAAGGGCAGCCTACAAAAATCGTTTTTAAGCTACAATAGAAAAGGGGTGTTACTTGTTAATACTTGTTGAATTGAGGAGCAAATTATTTCTATTGAGGTTTTAAAGTGATTTTAGGTACTACGTACCAAAGTTTTGACGAGACGAAACTTCAGTTAATACAATTTCGTTCTAAAATACACAAGTTAATATTAATTAACAGTTCGTTTAACATGTTAATTAAAAATAAAACAGATTTCAAAATGAGACCCTTACAAATTTAATATCCCTTTTGGTAATTAAAAGGTTAGGTTAACAATAAAGTATTAAAAGGGTTCAAAGTCATTTTTCATCATTTGTTTACATTTAACTCGTTTACTGAACAAGTTTTTTTTTAAAACGAAGTGGCGATTGTAATATCTTAGGTAAGCTAATAAGATATTTTATTACTCCTGTTTTTTTTTTATTTATCTATAGATTTTAATACAACCAGGACTGTAAACAAGTTGACAACCCTGTATCCTCTTGTCATAGAGTTCAGACAACCTTAATTACACACTGATCACGATTAATGTGTCAGTACTTCCATCGTCTGATATCGTTTACAGTGTGTAAGGCGTCAGGGTCATCACACCGTCGCGGCAGGACGCTTCACTCCTTGAGAAAGGGCCCCTTCCGTCGGGTCCAAAACTTCTTCGGGCATCTCCGAAATACACACGTGAGTGAAACCTTATATGTATACAAATAAATAAAATTGAAGTCTGTTTGTAATTTCAAAATTATAGATTTTTTTAAGCTCATACAGTTATTTTCACGATACCTATACCTAAAATTCAGTTTTTAAAATTTTTATCTGTCTATCTGTTTGTTCCGGCTAATCTACGGAACGGGTGAACCGACTTCCACAGGACTTTCACTAGCAGATAGCTGGTGTTATAAGGAGTAACTTAGGCTACTTTTATTTTGGAAAAAGAGTTAGGGTTCCGCGCAAAATATATAAATATGTACACGCGAGTGAAGCCGCGCGGGAACTGCTAGTCTTTCATAAATATGAATACCACTCATAAAAGTTTTTATTTTTTTAAAACCATAGCACAGCAAACTGCCACGTAATTGTTATTTTTTAATATTAGGTAAGTACGTTTGACATGTCGGAACCGGGTCACGCGATTGTTGTCCTACATTTGGGGCTAATTCGTGAGTTATGATGTCACGGCAATACTTTCACGCTAATAAATTAATATATAGTTACAAATATAATAATAGAATAGTTAAAAGAGATTAACACCCGGTTTCTGAAAGACTGATCAAATTATTGTTCAACCTTTTCAGCCAAAATTGCATTTAAAATAAGGTTTCGCAGAAAATTTTTATAGCTCTGTTAACTGATCCGATGATTAAATCAAAGAGCCAGTCCCTTATCATGCTTTCAGAAACGCAATAGGTATATACTTGAAAAGAGATTTGACATCCGATTAGTTAATTATTACGTTTTTATGTTACTTTTCAGAAACCGGGCGTAAGGAACAAACAAAAGCACAAAAAATTATATAATATTGCTGTAACGGCTCACGATTACCTTTATGCAGAGTTTTTGCAAAGCCTCAGTACCCAGTTCTTCAATGGCATCAGGTATATTATTAATTTAATTATTTAAAACTGCGCGTAATACCATGTGTGGACCCATACGTTCTAGTCTTACTTATTGCTAATCAAAACACAACAGAACTCCCGAAAACTAACGATTAGACAAACTAGTAGATCAAACTAAACGCGTAGTATTTAAAAACACGTAAAACGTAGTTTGGTGTATTACTAGTGTAGGTATAGGTAATACGTCTAAATTAACAAAAGCATGTTTCAAATTTCAAAGATTTACGACTGTTCTAAACACATTTGCGAGCAAACAAACCATTTCTGCATTCCCTATTTGTTGATGGGTTTCCGCAGTTATGTGAAACGCGGCTACAACACTTTTATGATTAGGATCACGTTACGACTCATAATAAGACTTTGAATTGCGAAAAAAAACAGTACTATTTGTATATTTATCCAAGTATTTTGAGTTACGTAATTCGAAGTACTATGTTTCTTTATGAGACAGAGGTGACTACCGATAACCTGAACGAACGGAATGAGAAATCAATCAAAGATGTTTACAAGCCTGTTTGTGATAGGTTCACCAAATGTAATGTGCATTTGGAGATCGATAGGGTCAGTAACGTGTAAATGTACTTAGTTGTACAAACATGAAGATCTTATTTTAGTACATAAATAATGTAGAATACAGTCGCTTAATTCTCGAATAGAACGCACGCTATATGCACGCCAAGATAATCAACTTAACCCTACAGAAGACAACAATTAAACAGCACTTTATTAATGTTGTATTTCCGATGGAGAGTAGAATCGTAGATAATATAATTATGTTGACGGGAATTAACGTGATCACGTCAATTCCCGTCAACATAATTATATTACCATGGCACGCGAAAGTTAGTATAGATTCGTAGATCTCAGTCGCTGTAGCGTCTGTAGGGCACGAGTGTCATCACCACTGTTGTGAAAGTTCACAGATATACAGCGTGTAAGTATCAACGTCGCGAAGAACTTACAAAACGTATTTCTTTGGATATTTATCACAATGCAAAAGTCAGTTCTTCATAAAAATGCGAGATTAAGGATTCACAGTCAATAGTTTGATTTGGAACTACGCAATGTAACGCAACACGCGTATTGTGAATGACCTTCAGCGCACGGCGCACGAAGCAGCTGATTGCATAAATGTTTTACATTGCAGTTTTTATAATAAGCATAATAAATGAAATATGCAAAATTAGCTTGTGAGGACACATAGCGTGCTAACTAACCGTGTAATATCTATAACACAGGCCATAATAGCTTTTGACATTACTATAGGTAGATATTTATCACTCTTTATTATACACCAAACGAAAACTGAATATCATTTTTTATAACATATATATAATAAACAATCACTCACGCGTATTAAACACCCACATACTGCCAACTATAATTTAGTTCCCGCTCACGTAATAACGAGTCTTGCCGCCTGGCACTTAAGGAATTAAATTAAATTTATACTGAAAGGGAAAAGTAGGCAATTTAAGGAAAAGGATTTGCTTACATGGATTAGGAAATGTAACAATAGCAGCTCGAAGTCATGATCACATACCTGTAACTCGAACAGGCTATTTAATTGCCGGGAAATCCGAGCCGTTTAACTTTTTTTTTTTTATATAATCTACAAACAAAAATATTTGGTTTTACAATTAATTTGAAAAAAAAAAACAGCCCGGTAAAGGTGGCTAATACACTCGTAACATCAGTAAACCAGTTAAATATCTTCAAAGTTGTCTCGTGACCCTTCTCACAAACAAACAACCTTAATTTATTACGCTAAGTGTAATGGCTCCTACACACAGTGCCGCCGGCATACCCGGGCGGCTTTTTTTGGGCGGCAAAGCCGGCGGGTTTATAAGCTGCCGAACGCACTGCGGCTTGCCCGGGCGGCAAGGCCGGCGGCACTGTGTGAAGGATCCATTAGACAACATAACTAAATAATTAAGCATTTAATAAGATTAAATATCAAAGTAGACATACTTTGTAATCTTAATATCTGTTTCTTGGCGATATTTTGCTAGCTATTGATCGACGTCTGCATCAATTTTATTACTTATTTATTTCAAGATTGTGTACATATTTTTCATGTTGAATTTCAATCTATTTATTATTATTTATCAAGCACGCGATTTACGTGCACGTGATATTTGACGATCAAGTACAATAAAGCGGGTTAAGTAAGTTAACATCAAAATTAGAGGGTATTAATAGGACAAATAATCCGAAATGTTTTTAATGTGTATTGTTATTGGGGGTTAAGTAATCTTTAAATGCAGCATTATGACAATATTTTTCGACTGTGAGCACACGTTTACAAACAGAAAAATGATATGTATCTAATATGTATATAATTCATTCTAATTTCAAATTAGAAATACTAACCGCAATTTTATGCAATTTTTATGTTCATGGACCTGCGAGAAATACACCTATATGAAATAAATCACGAACATTCCACCTATTAAACTATTAAACGGTGTCAGTACCCGCGTACTATGTTCCTAGAACAGTTCGATGTTACTAATACAATTAGTAACATCAATTACGGTTGTATTGCTTTATCAGGCCACTGTAAAGGAGTGTATACATTAGGGTACGAGTCAAACGTATCAAATTACCTGGCACAAGAACGGTAGAAAAACTTATCAGATATACATAATAGGTTGGTAATGATGGTTTAAGATAAATTTTAATAATAATTAGAAATACGATAACTAAATACGACCCCGAAAATAAGTTTTATTTTTTATACAAACATTTTATGGTTTAACTTGATGTTATAGTAAGGCGATCATGCAGGCACAAAAATTTGGTTAAATATCCAAAAAAAGAACAACAATAGCTGAGATCGATAAACCAGTTTCAAGTGATATGCTATTGATGAGAACCAACCTTTGCAAGTAAACTTACTAAATATTTCACTAGGAGGTGTTACTAAAAAATAGTAACTGATCCGTGAAGACATACTATAAAAATATCTTGAATGTTCTGTATGATCTTTATGCAATGCTTTAAAAAAAATTCTATTCAAAAATATTTTCTTTGTATACGTCGAAGCTAGTTATAACGTACGCGAGTCTTAAATATAACCTACATAATTATTCCGGAACATGAATGTATTCATAAACAATAATCTATTTTCTATGGTAATGATGGTGGGAAAAAAACGTGTATTGACTATTCAATATTCCACGCAAGTTGTGAGACCGTAGCAAAGGAAATAGGTTACTAAGATGTTGTTAGACGATAATGCATGCCGCCGGTATTCGCTGACTCTGTTTATACATATTCTAAAGCTACAATGGGTTAGTTCATGATAGAATTATGTAAATATTTATTCAGCGATATACGCACTTGACGTATGCCTATACAACCCGTTATAAATTGTATTTGTGTTTAAATCTGGGGGCATGGCAGTGGCCCTATCAAGTCGAGCAAACAAAAAAGGGCAGTACCGTACCCATCACTTGTTCGATGCCATTCAAGACGCTTTCAACCCCCCTGTAACTTCGTTGTAGATAAAACTAAGAACCTGAATTTTCAGTGACCAATAGGGATAATATAACAAGGTATATCCCCAAAGGAGATGAAAAATAGTGGGCCCTAATGTAATAAAATGCGATATGATCTAAAAAAAATATCATATTTTTTATCTTAGAATATGAAAAATCACCTCAATCCTCAATCTGGAAACGTAAAAATATGAGAAAGATCATTTTCGTGCGATTTTCGATTTTGAGCAGTCAGAAATAAAACCTTTTCAGCGGGTAATTAACTCAAAGTAATTAAATGCACTATATATACTTATATGCAATATATTGCATATTAACATACATTATATTAGTCATATTAATAAATAAAATATCAATAAGTTACTGAGAAACCAATATTATGATTATCGATTTCATATCGATTAAAATCGGTCTTATATTTTTAGTCTATGTCACTGATATGACAGCTGACTAACATTGACACTAGACAGTTGCCGATTGCTACTGCTCTTGATTGCTCTGCTCATTTGTTTCGTGTTGTCCTTGCCCGATTTTTTTTTATATTTAACGATTTGTTTTTACGGATTCTGACTCTGCCTATCTTGTACGACCCTTACTGTCACTCTGGACACATGATGAAATTCACTCACACGTTTGACATCGAATTGATATTTTGTGTTTGGATCGCTGTGGGGTACCAATTGACAAATTGCTATCAAAGACACTACGACGACGACCATTAAACAACGAAACAATTCTGTGAGTGCTTCAGCAATGGCTTACACCTCAGTCTGTAAGCATAACCTCATCTAACCAGCTACAATCATGACCGGTTTGAAAATTCATAGTTATAATTAAAAAGCATATGGAGATTGTTTATATTTAAAGCCTAGAATTATTTATTTATTTGACAATGTTAAAATAGTTAATTAGGTATTGTTGATGTGGCCGATGCTTAAAATGTTAAATTTTCAGGTAAGCAGTAGCGACTATGTTTGTCAAGCGTGCTGGGATTTGGCTCAAACCCCACCTGTTGATGACCAAAGAAGACTAGCTGGCCACCATAATGTTTGTCACCGCTGCGGACGCTCTGTTGCATCACGAGCCAGTCACCTACCTTATTCCAACTCAATACGTCAATAAAGAATATGGAAAAAATCAAATCCAAAAATAAGTATTTGCTTCGAGGCCTCTTAAGGTCGGACAGCCTTTATTTGCGTGACTGAATTCTAACGTAATTACATACTAAATTAAGCTGTGGTTTCGGGAAAAAGCCATGACCTTTAGGTGTTGACCCAAACAGAACAAATGTAAACAGTACTTATTTAATAAACAGTTTGTAAAGAAATTGTTACCTAATATAATGTCGGATCAGTCCAGGAAAAACAAACCGAAATCTGTTCAAATACTCACGTTGCGATTTATTGATGTATTCTTTTTTTTATCACATCTTTATATGTACCTCGAATTGTAAGTTAAATCAGTTTACAATGTTGTTTGCTGCACGTTAAAAAGATATATATTATTATAATAGAAGATGAATAAAATACTATAATAAAATGTTTTGTTTATATTCTAGACAACCTTTCCATTACTTCATATCTGTTACCTACCTATGACTTCAAGTCGTTGACGTTCATTCATATGACTTTAAACATTTTCCACTAAACATAATAACATTAGTGTTTAAAGAGCATCTTTTGCACTTCAGGAATCAGCTGTTAGTTAAAGACTATAATATAACTTTACTTTTATTAAACCTCTAATAACTGTACTATCGGATTGTTACAGAATTTTCTGTGAGGGTCGGATAAGTCTGAATTTATTAATTTACACAATTTTCATCCCGTTACATTTAGGCCGAATATTGTACGTTATCATTTCCGTCTCCTCTCATTCCATTTAAACCTGTAGTTTAAAAACTATCGCAAGTCTAAGTTCTTTCATTTTGTCACTAACTCATTCACTCACCGGCCATTAAAATTCTAAGATACTTCTTACAGACACACAAGCTTCAAATTTTCAAAACAGTGTTTAGCCTATAAAGCAGGGAAGAACTCAAAGATACCGCGATTTCAGTCCCGTTTTTTGGATATACAAACTGCATAAGTTACTTTGTAATCCTATAAAATTAATATGCTATTACAAAGTTACGTTTGCAGTTTATAGAATTATTCGTAACTTATCCACTACCAAAATACAGGTACGACACTAGTACGTATAGGTAAATACAGTAATGCCGCGTTAAATTAAATTCAACGAAATTTTACCGTCCGTAAGCAAAACGAATCGTTTCTTGATTATAGGACCGCGGCATAAGCCAAAGACGAACTACGTTACCTTTTATATATCATCCTACGAAGTACCTAAGTCCCATTAAAAACATAACATATAAAAAACCCAAGTCTCGCAACGCAGTCCTTCTATCGCAAAAAGTTGTGAGATTTAATTGTTACATAATTAGTTAACTATCAACATTTTATAGTTACCGTATCAATGTTAGACATCTCTAATTCTTTAATATTTATACACTTACCATATAAATACGTACTTATTTGATAACAAATAAATGATTATGTGAATGTGTAATGTAACTAACGTACATTTTATTTATAATAGAGATCGCCTGGTGATCAAAACTCGACCATCATTCATAATTTTTTTTTATCTATTTACAAAACGAATCAAGCTATTTATTCCCAGTATACATTAAACTATCATTGTAAACACTTTCCTTACCATAGCAGATCAACATATATACGGTCTCTATGTAGCTTTTTATAGTCATTTTCGCATGATTTTTTAATTTCTATAATAACACACTAGCAGCGTCTCGCGCTTTCACCCGCGTAAGTCCCGATCTTGTGGGATTGTCGGGATAAAAAGCCTATGCGTTAATCCACATCCCCAGCTATCTACATACCAAGTTTCATAGTCAGTAGTTTTTGTGTGAAAACATTAAAAACATACACACAAATGTTTCCTCTTTATAAAATTAGTTTAGACTAGCTTTTGCCAACGGCTTCGCTCGCGTAAAAGTTATTTTGTTATCTCTCGGAAACAGTACTTTTTCTGGATTAAAGGTACCCTATGTCCTCTTCTGATTTATTGAGTAGTTAAGGAGTAAAAACCAACTCACTTTTGCATTAATAATATTCTACGCTTCTTCTATAATTATACAAGTACACTTTAAGTATTAACAATTTCAAATATCCTCCGTGCGCGAAATTAATTTACTTAAAAATGAATACAAAGAATTGTCTTCGCGTAATAACATATAGATTTTAACAGGTGCTAGTGAAGCTATAGAAACTTATTATCGTTATATTGACAGGCCAAGCAATGAAAAGCACAAAAGAGTAATCTATAATACAAGATCAAAGAACACAAAACTACAATCTATCTATCATCTCTATCACGGATTTAAGTAAAGCCCCCAAGGAAAGACTTGAAAGATGAGTTATTGAAAATATTTTTCTAAACAATATTTCATGATGAATTACAGGCATCAGAACTAAGTAGTAATAACAGACCTTGGACTAGTTCAAACCTCAAATATACGTCAGTACAGGACTTGTATCACTGATCTATTAACCTATTAAACTGAATAAAAAGCGGTAGTTTTACAGGATGAGGTCTCGAACTTCTGACATAAACTCATGGCAATCAAAAGTAGCTAAGGTTGATAATATAATTATAATTTAAAACGACATGCATAATAAAACCGCGGGACATAAATTCAGATCATATTTTATATCGCCACGTTGATAGAAATTATCTAATGATGTTGTGATACAGGTTATGAAACAAAAGAAAAGTACAATGTAATGCTTATATTTATAATTTAAGACTTCAGCCTCGTGCAATTACATAAGATCTCAATAATTTCGATAAACCCAATGTCATGTTAGACCTTCGGATGCAAATATTACCTATGTATACAGACATATACATTTATCGAAACACCATCGTTTAAGCCGAGCAACGTTTATGTTACCTAATAGGGGTATAAGTATGTATGTAGATTACCGGCACTTGAATTTAATATTTTAGAGAAGCTATCTACTTGAGCATACTTATGTAGCCGTTTCCTGGTATAGAACACACACACACATTATTACAATACTAGGCATTTACATACATGTACGTATTAATATTGACCCTTATCAAGGCACCACTTCGCACATTATGAACATTTATAAACACTTACAATAATCACGTACAACGCACAATACAACATATATTTGTAGATAGGTCCACGATCGGTAATTAATGACTTAATAAGTACGATAAATAACGTATTATAATGTTTCTTTAACTTTTTGTATTATATTACGACATACGTATGTATTGCACATGCTTACGTAACTTTTAATATTAGTCATACGATTCCAGCTTCTTGTTCTTTATTTCAGATAGAATGGGTTAACAACTTTATAAACATGTCTAAAGTAATTAACGTTTATATCTGCATTTAATTAGACTTGAAACATTAAAAGTTTCAACAAGACGCCGGCGCCGTTGAAAATTAACGAAGAGTTTAAAATACATTGCCTTTTGTGATTGTAAAATGTTTTATTGTCGAGCCGTTCAATACCGAGACTCTTGTGAGCAACAACTGCGTCACCGAGACTTTCCTAACAGACGATAGTGAACACAGGGAATACCAGAGAACAAACCATTTCCTTGGACTAAAAATTTATCACATCTACAACACTCAAAGCTGTAGAAGACGGTCCTTGACGACGTTACCATTTGAACCTTTTTTTTTTAAAAACAATGTTAGATAACACAAATACTAAATTTGGCGATTGTTCTGATTAAACCACTTAATGTAGAGATTTTTGAGAATAGATAGAGTATAATATTGTAATAGTGTAAGTAGGAGACTGTTATTCTATAATCAATACAAATAAATAAAATTGAAGTGTCTGCTTGTAATGTTAAAATAATAGTTTTTATTTAAGCCCATACAGTTACTTGCACGATATCTATTCGTAAAAAGAAGTTTGTGTGTCTGTCTGTTTGTTTCGGTTAATCTCCAGACCGGGTGGACCGATTTGCACAGGACTTTCACTGGCAGATAGCTGGTGTTATAACCAGTAACTTAGGCTACTTTTATTTTGGAAAATGAAAAAGGGAAATATATAAATATGTACACGCGAGCAAGGGCTGGCAAGCCGCGCGGGAAGTGCCAGTTCAGACTATAAACCCTGAAAAGAAAATTATCTTTAATTATTATTATAAAAATTATAAAAGCACATTGAAGAGGAGCATAAATTGCTTAAGTAATACACCAGAGGTTTTCGCTGAAAAGTACGACGTGATAAAAAAATGAATACATCAATAAATAAGACCGTGAATATTTGAACATAATCTGTTTGTTTTTCCTGGACTGATCCGACATTATATTAGGTAACAATCTCTTTATTAACTGTTTAATAAATAAGAACTGTTTACATTTGTTCTGTTTGTGTCAACAAATAAAGGGCATGGCTTATAAAATTTCTGAAACCACAGCTTAATTTAGTATGTAATTACGTTAAAACTCAGTCACGCAAATAAAGGCTGTGCGACCTTAAGAGGCTTCGAAGCAAATTCTTATTTTTGGATTTGATTTTTTCACAATAAGTCGTTTCTTAAGGGTGATACAGCTAACCTTGAACAAATATGCTTTATATTTGTTCACCATATATCCGTCTATCGTAAATATTTGTCGTTTGTACTTAAAACAGATTTTCGAATATATATAAATTGAACATTTATAAAATAATCATACAAAATTCCTATGTATTTACAACCGACTCATGAGTGGAACCTTGTTGTTGTTCTAGTCCGTAAATAACATTAATTTGATACATTCAGAAGAATTGCAATAAAATCATCACTCGTTACATCAGCTGTGTTGACTCATGCTTGTAGTTGTTTGACATGTAGGTAAATCTTTTAAGTAATTAAATCAGTGACATTGATTTTTTGACGTCCTAACAGACAAGTACCAACGCTCGGGGATTCTCTACTTTTGTAAATAAAATTAGTTAATGATATTGTAGGGTTTTTCATATAAAGACCACCCTGGACGCCTACATGACACTAGCACCTTTAAAATTTCTGTAGACTTAGATCCTTGACTTTTTATCGGCGTTTCTTCTCAAGACTAGTCTTACGAAATGTTGGTCTGTCTAGTTTTATCATAACAATTTGACGTGTAAAAGTGTATTAATTCATTATTGCATACGACAGACACATTTTCCTGCTCGTAGATCGAAATAAATACTGTGAATTTTATTTGATAGTAACAAGGGTTCAACATTAGATTGTTTTTTTAAAGCCTATAAAACATCAATGCTGTTTTTTTGATTTTTTTTTGTATATTAAAAATTTTATGTTTATATGGTTAAAACGATACATCTAACTAACCCAAACACAAAAGTTTTGTATCTAGTGAATTTGTATGATCTATAATGTTTTGAAAAAGGCAATATTTTTTGTGAAAATGAAGTCGATAAGATCTGTAAAAACAACAACACAAATATTGTCAAGTAAACACTCTTAATCTCGCACTAAATTCTGTAATTTTTAAATTCGTCGATGTTTCAGTTCATCAACATCGTTATCATATAAAAGCTATTTTATTTTATCTATCATATCAGCAATAAGAAATCTATTAAGGGTTAATTCCTTGTGGCTATCGGACATCGGATGTCAACATTGATAAAATGCAGTGATGGTTTATAGTTTGTACATAGGAAATAATAAAAATAAGGGAAAACGCACATATTTGTTAATGAAACTAGCAACCCGCCCCGGCTTCGCAAGGCTACAAATTATACACCTAAACCTTCCTTATCAATCACTCTGTCTATAAGTGAAAACCATGAAAATCCGTTCAGTACTTTTTCAGTTTATCGCAAACAGACAGACAGACAGACGCCACAGGGGACATTGTTTTATAATATCTAGTGATAATAGATTCGAAATTATATAAAATAATATAGTCAAAATTAATTACGTGGTTGCTCATTTAACGTGCTCAAATTGCCATTGTGTAATACATCGAGGAGCTAATCCCTATAGAGGTAATGTTCTACGCAATGCCATACAAAAGCTAAACAACAAAACTGCTTTCATCCATAATTATTAAATAAGCTTAATAAGCTAGCCATCTACGAGAGCTATGGCTGTCTTTCTTTTTACGCCATTATCTGAAGCTCTCCGGTGCTCAAGTTTCAGGTCTTTTGAGATATCCAACCTTCATGCCTAACAATGTCGTTTGGCTATCGAGTGCAAGTCCTTTTTATCTATAGTAGGTATAGACAATATTACGATAACGAGTTGTTAGTAGTCAGGTAATTGTAATACATTAGGAATAAATTCTAAATAGACTAGGAGTGTTGAAAATCAGTGGTTCGAGTTAGTTCAACGACGACGCTGTCACAACAGGTTAATTACATGATA
Organism: Callimorpha dominula; assembly: GCA_949752705.1. NCBI lineage: Eukaryota > Metazoa > Arthropoda > Insecta > Lepidoptera > Erebidae > Callimorpha > Callimorpha dominula. The sequence goes on from OX457003.1 coordinate 16,595,644, forward strand.
ATAATCGGTGGTAAGATATTATCACATTACAAACTAACTTTCATAACTTATTTAGCTATAAAATAAAAATAAAAACAGTAATGTTCTATTTGTTTCAATTGAAACAATTGAAAACGTTGATCTCCCTAACAGACAGAAACAATTACAGCGTAAAAACAAAACAAACAGTGGTGAATATTACAGCAGTTAGCGCAAGAGAAATGTAAACGGGGTAAGTTCTAGGTGACTTTGCATTGCACTGTTTGCTTGCAAACATACACAAGCTTGCCTGTCGCTTTTGTCTTCCCATCTTTTTTCTTTTTTCAAATATATGCTGCTTAAAAATACGGCACCAGGAATTAAAAGATGTCGTTGCTGCACAACCACGAAGTTATGTGGGACTCTCAAAGCCCCCCACAGTAAAAAACCTGCCGTCTTCTTCTAAATGAATGGATCACTTTTAATAACTCGTTGAATGTACTCTACCTCATTACAAAGTCAAAAAATAGGCAGTTATGGGACTGCCGACAGAAGTGAAAACTTAAACAAAATGACGAACTTAAAACGTCATATTAACAGGTTGGTGACATTAATTGATAAAGAGCTCTAGCGGATCTATATATGTATTATTAGCGTGACAGTCACGAGTTCAGTTCTCTCTCTCTCTCTCTCTCTCTCTCTCTCTCTTTGTCTCTGTCCCGACAGAGACAAAATGGGGAATGAGAGACATGGAGAGGGATCGCCATGTCTCTCTGACGCTGTACATGTAAATATAAGAAACTCGGCTCCGTCGTACGAATTTTCGATGGGGGCAGAAGGACAGGACAGAGGACATTCGGACATCAGGGTCACGTGTCCTGACGCGAGTTTAACATTTTTTACCCATCAAAAAGTGCACAACGCCGCTAAAGAAGTTTTCACTTCAAAAATCTCTAATTTATCTCTAGTCTATTAGTAGGTAAACTAACCTATACTTCTAAAGAGAGAAAATATCCACCATATTCATGTATGTGCTAACTCAAAAATAAGTAGAAAATTGCTCATGTGAATGATAAGTATTTGATGTACATAAGGTTTCTTAGATTTTTTATTAAACCTGTGTCAATGTAAAAGAAGACAACACGAACACTGAAAATTGAGCCAAAAATACCAAGTCTACTCTCGGCAAGTGAGTAAACTCTAAATATTAAAACTCCATTTAATTAATTGAAAAGTGATAATATTGATATCGGTAAATTGGACAAAATACTACCCACTGTGTAATCATGAGTCATAGTCATGATTTCGCAGTGGGTAGTATTTTGTCCAATTCATTCAGTCTTACGACATTTTTAGCTGCCCTAATTTTTCAACATGTTTACTTCACACCGCGAAGTCTTTCGCCCTAGTTACACATTTTCCACATAAAAAGCTTTAACCATTCGCATTAACTACGGTGTTAAAAAGTAAACTGCGGTTCGAAGAGCATAGTTCTTTTAACACGAAAATTAGTTGAATTTCCTAGACTATCTATTAAAGTTTACATTACTAACACCTTACCATTGAGTTAATATACACTGTGTAAAAATAACAGATACCATTTACGGTAATCGACAAATACCGTAACGTGCGGTTTGACTGGCCTGTTGGTCTAGTGGTTAGTGACCCTGACTGCTAAGCCAGAGGTTGTGGGTTCGATTCCCACCCAGAACAAATAATTGTGTGATGAGCATGATCCTTTGTTCTGTGTCTGGGTGTAATTTATCTATAATATGTATGTACTTAGAAATATATAAGTATGTTTATCAGCAGTCTGGTTACCATAGTACAGTGTTTGCCTAGTTTGGGATCAGACGGCCGTGTGTGCGATGTGTGGAGTTATTATTATTATTATTAATTAATAAATACGGAGGACATACGAAGGTAAATTCCAATATTATACAAATTACGTGTGGTATAAGAAAAACGTTATTCGAAAAGATAGAAAATTATAACAGATTACAGAGAATTGGAACCACAAGAAATTCAAATGCAAAACAAATCGTTATTTGTAATGCTGTCATCATGTTCTCATAAACAATATTTATTAAAAACTATTTTAATAATTTTGATTTACTAGTAGGTACACTACTATATATACACACACACAATAGGTAGGTACATAATTTACAGGGGAAGCACCTGTAAATTATGTTTTTATATTTATATAAAATTCTTTATATATAAAAATTTCGTGTCACGTTTTTTTTTTTTTTTTGGCAAACCACTTAGACACAGCAACGCGTAGCCGAGTGTCTAGTAGTATTTAAATAATGAATTAAGTAGGTAAATTCTAATTAGTGTACTTTGACTAGAAAACCTTCTTCTAATAGCAACCTAAGAAACTACGTAATTAAAAAATTACACCTCTATTCAGAGAAATTCTCTCTTTTATAAATTTCTTCGTTTCTATGCTATAGGACTACTAGAAAAGTAAAAGTTTTTTTATTATCATTTATAAGTAGTAGATAAATGTGAAATATGTTTATTTTCATAGAATACAGGTAGTACCGGGTATTACATGGATGGCTTTGGATCAATGCCATATTCTACCTTGTTTTGACATGCAAATTTATACACTACAAATTGTATCTACATATACAATTGTATAAAAAAGTTTGATACAGACCTGCTATTATGTTATCAGATTCTCGAAGCACCTGTAAGTTAATTACGCTCACTTTGTATCAATACATTGTAGACATTAATCTCGGTTACTGATTTCGGACTTTCAAAGACTTATAGAAATAGAAACTTATCATGTGCATTCGCTAACGGGATTAAGCAATCTTCGACGGTCTGTTTATGGATGAGCTTCGGAGCGTCTCTGGGTGGTTTAAAAGTCACTTAGAAAATAGAAACATCAAAACGGCATGTATTTCTATTAGTATAAACCGCATTCGACTGGCAAGATGTTAAAAGTTTATTGGTTACAACTTACGCCACCTGACCTTTGTTTTAGCTGAAAAAATCATAGTTCGCAGAACCCTCACTGTGTGTAGGAATCCAGTAATTAACTAGTTATTAGTGCATTAAAAGTTAAAGTATGGAAAGAAACCAAATTGCCTTCGGCTGTAAGGGCAAAGGTTTCGAGTTCTTTGAAAAAGCTTTGAACTTTCAGCTATGTTATCATCTTTCTCACTAGCACTGCCATGTGCTGCCATGTTCTATCTATAAAGGACTGTAAAGGATATTATATCAGCGTCACTCTTGCTTTGTTTGCCTCTATAAAACCTAATCAATTTAGGAACTATGATGCCACAGACGTATCTACAAATATAGACGTCGATATTTTGCATCACAAATATTGTGTTACCGTTTCTAAGTATTCGTTGTTTTAATAAATTGCTTATTGACTATTAACGTAAGTGGTTAATCTAATTAACTTTCATATATAAAACACGAAATAATGAAATAGACATTAGTCTAAATGTTCATTAAGTCTATCGAAACTTTAAACAGAAATGTCAAACAAAAAATATTGGAATTAAAATGATGAAAGAACAAATACAGTGGCTTAAATCGCGTGACTATGTTACATAAATTTTGTTTGAGTAAAAGCATTACGAGTCCCAATTACGTACGTAGAAGTCGTTACAGGTCGTAGTCGGGAAACAAAAAAATTGCTGAAAAGGGATTCGCGTAAATTTGAAATCATGAACATATAACAATGCTAGTTAGAAATTAAATATTATGTTTGTATTTTATCAAATCCTACATCAACGAACTGTGAGTCATTATTTTAGTCATTTACTACTAACATAATATCATAATTATCTTAATCTTAAAAACCTTAACATTCAATATTTGTGCCTCACACACCGGTGGCGGGTCGCTCGTCTCTCGCAAACTCTGCTCATGAGGGAAGGACAAAGGTTCAAAGTAGATGAGCTCGCAGAAATGGTAGCCAAGACCTGTTAGGCATTGGGTGCTTCGTTACCTGATTACCTAAATACTGCACGATAGGTTTGCTGTTGACACTGTGTGGTTGGTTCAACTGCGACACAATGTTACGTCGTACGCACGGTGGTTCGTACCACGAAAGATTTACATGTAAAATAAGCTCTAGGGTAGTCTCCAATACTCGATATAAATTATTTAACGAATTACAGGTTGCTAAGCCCTTGCCTATAAAGACAAATATTCAGGTTGATGAAAAAGGTTTCGTGACTGTGCAAAGGAGGAAACACCGATCACGAAACACTAAGAACTGCTGTAGCTAGGGCCCTGTGGACCCTAATGTAAAGGTGCGTGCGGCTGCGCCAAACACCCCAGTGTACATCTCTCGGCTACATTAGTCCATTGAGCCAAAAAAGATCGCCTAGTACGTGTGCCAGAAGCTGAATTACGCGCCGAGAGTGCAGCTGCTTGAGTCGCGCAGCAACGTCAACTTCAAGGCGTTCGTGGTGCGATTACCCATCTGTTATCTGCACCAGGTGTAAGATGAAAGCTTTTGTCCCCAAGATGTGGTATTCCGTCGCTTCTACGGCAATGAACCGCACAAAGACTTAGTGTAAGTAGTGAAGTGTTTCTAACTTAGTTTTAAGTTATATTTACTTACACAAAATGTTTTAGTATGTGAATTTAAAATAAGGTATTTATCTATAAATAAAAGAATTTGCGAAAGCGGTCCAGCCGAAAAGGCGTTATGACGTGACCAATGGTAATAAGGATTCGTCTTTAAATATATAGATTAGAGTTTATATCTATAGAAAAAAGTCTAAGGGAGCAAAATAGCTACAACTAAACGTCTCAAGTAGCATAATTTAGGCGTATTGAAGTTGGTTGTATTTTTTCTAAAATATAATAATTATTTTTTATGTTAATTTATCATCAAACCAGACACTTATACCACAGCAAAAACATATACTTATACTAAATGGCTTGTTAATATTGAGGTATGACATCACCTTATGACATAATATATCTTCGACATACTCGTACCGCTGCTTTGACGTCTAATAAAAATAAACTTTTTTTTCTTGACAATCGAATCAGTTTCTTGTACTTCAGATATTGATCTTGGTACAGGAATGTTTTTGTATTTAGCATGCAAAAATGCATATTAAATCCAATCGATATGACATTTAGCAATAGGTTTAAAACATATTTATTAGTAAAGCTAATGCACGAATACACGACATTTTAGTACCTTTAACTACGTTTGAAAATATATATATCAAAAGATTTATTTAACTCCTTTCAACGCATGAAGTTATAGCTATACCAGACAAAAAACGATAATTCCAAAAGCTACCTAACATAACAGGTTTTTATGAAACTCACTATTTACAAAACCATTAAATAACATTTTTTTTTTGTTTATATAGCTTTGCTGTTCAACGAATTCAGGACATTTGAATAAATCCTAGAATATCATTGTTAATGTATAATGTAGTCTCTATTCAGCAGTATAAATTTTTCGGTGGCGACTATGTATTTATCAAAGTCAAGGTTCAAGGTTAAACACAGTGGTCTGGCGTTGCGAAAGATCCGGCACAGAGATAGAGATGTCCTGTTTTTATATCTCTCGGGATTTATACAGCCAGCCCTATAACCAGTAACTACAGAAGATATGAGTACTTCGAAAAAGATCGAAGACAACGCTCTACGTTACAAAACTTACGATATTTTACCATAACAAAGGGTAGACTTCAGTAACGTAACCTAAAAAGTAACACAAATCTTTATCCTGCAGATGATAGTTACCCTAATTTGAGTAACGACAAGAATTCTTCACGAAGTATTGTGTTAATTTGTGTTATAAACGAATTTTTCTGATAGTTTATGAATATCTCGTTTGTAATAAAAAAAGGGTTTTATAGCATGGCAACACCACATGTTATTTCGCGTCAATGTTACCAGCTTCCGGTTCCAGTTTCATCGCAATCGGTTCAGTAGTTTTTTACGTGAAAGAGCAACAAACATCCATACATCCATAGATCGTCACAAACTTTCACGTTTATAATATCAGTAGGACAGTAGGATACATTAATACTTAGAGAATTCTTTGTACGCATTTTAATGAAAATTTCACGAACACAAGAACGTGAAATTTGGAATACCTACTTAAAGTTTTTGTATGGAAAAAGTGCAGAAAGCTAAAAGTGTTAAACAATATGGGTTACAAATTAAAAAAAAAACGTGAAAACGACATCAAGCTAAACGCTCAGTATATACATATATAATAATATGTTGACCTGTAATGTTAAGTTATACTGGCCAATGAAATAAATTATGGACAAAATTCGACCTCCAGGCGATCTCTAGTTCTACTAATATTATAAACGTGAAAGTTTGTGAGGATGTATGGACGTTTATTACTCACGAAGATCATTTTCAGTGAAATCACCGCTACGTTTGTCAAGCATCGTTAGCGGCATGAGCGTAATGGCTATAGCGTCGAACTTGCGATCCAGTTGTTGTGGGTTCAATTCCCACCCAAAACACAAATAAAGTGAACTCCCTAATAAGAGTACTAGTAATGACTTTCTAGATAAAAAACACAAAGATACGAAGGTTGTCTGAAGTAGAAGTCTTTTTATAGGTATTAATTTAGATTTGTTAATTTTGGGCACAAATTAACGAAACCTAAAACCTGAATAACCTGAATTGCAAAATCATTCTTATCTTTCTAGAAACATCCTTGGATATTATACCTAGATGCCGATTATTTTGTTTAACTTTTGAGGCTTTTAATATTTTTTAATTAGCTGTTAATGTTTTGTAACTGACAAGGTAAACTAATAATACCCTCGCAATTTAATTAAAATTATATTTGTGTAGCGTCTCGCCTACATTTAGGTACAGGCCTAAACATTTAAACCGTTTTAATACTTACTTTTAAACTTTTGCGTTCCATGATATATAATTATGGTGCCGGGAATTAATTACGTTTTCAGTAAGTTTGGCAGTAATGATCCATGAGCAATGCGAAATATCACACAAAAGGTATTAGGACATAGGTGCTGATATGTATCCTATGCTACTATTTAATATGTACGTCTTCATTGGCACAGACATAAAGCAAATATAATGAAAACGGGTTGAATTCGCGATATTTTAGACCAAGTTGATTAAATAAACCAGCTGTCTTTCTAGCTTTGCATAATGGGGCTAGACATCTGGTCTGTATAACAAGACTGGTAAATTTTCATTAAGTGTTGTTTTAAGAACATTAAACAATTACATAGATTATTGTTTGTGGGTGTTGGCTGCAGATGAATCGATTTTAAATGATGATTAATATGGTTACTGAAAGAGAAAAAAGTGTTCATTAATAGCTTAGTGCTGGAACAGATTTCTTGTAAACACATCCTAACTATTATAATCGCGTTTGTTTGTTACTCTTTCAGGTATTAACTACTCAGCTAATCATCATGAAATTTTGCATACACGCTGTCGGGGATAAAGTAAACGACATAGAGTTTATTTTGTCCAGACTAAAAGTTTTTTTTTTCTCCGAAGCGACATATAGTATTTACGGTGAACTCCGGCGGCCAGAATAAGATTTAACTTGTGTTTAGGGTACCAGGGTCCTCGCGCACACTGTAAACATATTGACGAACACAGTGTTAATTAAGAAACGTAAAAGAATAGACAAACAAAAATAAAATAGAATTGTAAACTACTACTTCGTTGGTAACATTTCATTTTACTATTGTAGCCCCTTATTATAGGTGATACGTGTGTGAGGGTGTTAAGGTATGTGTGTGTGTGTGTGTTTGTGTGTCGGTGAGTGTTATGTGCTTGGTATGTATATATTTGTAGGAAATATACGTAAGTAATAAAAGTAAAGTACTGTCTCTGAGGGATAGAAATCTGTATAACTTTCACGCGAGCAAAGCTAGTATTTAATAACACAACTTAGCAGGAAATAACTCCTAGTAATTTACTTTCCGCAGTGCCGTTGTTATAAAATAGTTCAACGGAACACAATAGGTCCGGCAGCATGCGCATCCACACCTGGTTTGTTGCAATCGTCTAGGCCCTGGTGTCCGCTAGTCATTAAAAGTCAAGATGACGACAGTAAGTCGCTGTCAAGTTATGTATTGAACCAGATATCAAAAAGATAATTACTCTAAAGAGGAACCTAGCTTACAACCGATCCAGGTGCTATTCAGAATGGCAATATTCACGAGTTATAAAAGCAACGTTACGGTTATAGTAGTGCCGTTGAATAGAATCCCATAAACATGATCCATATAAGAAAGGCTACATAAACTATAAAACGGTTGAACAATAAAAGTATCGTAAAACGGAATGGATGCACGTAAACTACTAGATGCTTATATTATAGGTACGTATTGCACTCGGACGGTGAGACGGTTTCAAAACATGAATAGAACAACACACCAATAATGGTTGCCAAATTGATTGTTGCGATATACCGTTTAGTAAACTTGGCCAAGTGTGGACAAGATAACAACAAATTACAATGGACCGTCTTCGGTGTACAAACAATCGGAAAAAGGAACAAATGACTGATCGTGATCGATGACGCGTGCCTGAATACTTACTGTACATGGAATTGTTAGCATGTATTTTGGTAAAAATAAGGTTTTGTTTTTGGATTTTGTAAACTTAAAATATATATTTAAAGTCTTTTCAGTATAAATAAAATAAAATGCTTATACGTTGGTAAGTGCATTATTTAAGAACAGCTCTATTGATTTGCTTGTAATGTTTTGGGAAATAATACATTACAAGCAAATCAATAGAGCTGTTCTTAAATAATGCACTTACCAACGTATAAGCATTTTTTTTTATTTATACTGAAAAGACTTTAAATATATATTTTAAGTTTACAGGTCTGATGGCAGTCGCTTCACGTAAAATATCAAAGTTCGGCCGTATCGTAGTTAGATTGAAAGCCGACCCTAACTTAGTTGGGAAAAGGCGCGGAGGATGATGGTTTTGGGAAATAATACAAGCGCTGCCGAACCCAACATATGTAAGCATTAATTGTTTGGGAAAAACGAAAAGTGTTTTTTCTACCGGATAAAAGAAAGTATTTAAATTTAAAGCTGACGTTTGTTAGGTAAGCTAGGTTTAATAAAGCTACATATATAGATATATATATGGAATGTGTAGCCGTGATGGTTACAAGTGATACTAAACCTACACATCTCATCATTTATTTTTTCTTCTTTAAAAGATATCTAGTCTAAAATATGAACAAACATAGATATGGAAAAAGTTTCATCTTGTCGCCTTAATATTGTATGTCAGGTATGAACCGTACTAAAACCTGGCCACAGTTACAAGAATAGGTAGAGAATCTTTGAAATCCTTTGTTGTCGTCGGGTTTTACGTTCAATTTCGGAGGTTCTCTGGAAAATACGAAGTTTTGTATCGAGAACTCCCATTATTTGTGTAAATGGGCACATTGCCCATTGTGATAGCCTTAATACATTCGATTTTATATGATCTAGAAGAAAATTACCCGGGTAGATGGACAATATTAAAAATGCTTCAAAAGTTAATATTCTCGCTGCTTACTTCCAAACACGTTAGTTACGTTTCATAAGCGAAACAATTCTATCAACAATTCCGTTAACAATCTTTAGAATTATATGGTTTTACATTTAATCTAAACATTCAGGGCACTGGAATGTTTTTACAAAGCAATTGATTAAAGAGCAGAGCGATTTGCTTAAAGCAAATAAGATTCAAATAGCGATTATTACAAACGAGAGGTTTGTAAATGCTTGTTGTTAGTGTTTTTTTTTATTGAATTTAAATAGCTTGAAAAGCCATAGGGTTGTCATACCCATACAAAACTACAAATTTATTAAAGAATACTTTTACGTGGTAATAAAATAATTGGTAGGATAAACTTAAGGAAACACGTCAACAGTCATAAATTTTCGGCTCGTAAACCAGTTAGCCGACGCCGACGCCTGATGTAATACCAGTACCAATATAACAGGGGGTTAAGATAGCAATAAAATTTATTGCGAATTTAGTAATATTATCTACTGAAGGGAGAAAAAAGAAAAGTGCGTATACAAAGACTTGTAAATTCTTTTGACCTTGTTTGATGGAAATATCAAAAAGGGTTGACTATTGATTACTTTCTTAGCGTGGATATTATGTGCCGGAACGTTAAAAATGTATAGATATCGGCAGATACGGATACGAATATGGATTATCGGTGTCTAGATCCGCGAATATGGATCTCTTTTTTTTTCTCAGTGCATGCCTATTCGCTTTACCTTGTAACTACAGATTATGTTGAGGAGTAATAACACGACATGTTTCTACTTGTACTGCGCTTGTCTTTTAAATAATTATTTTATTACGCATCACAAATATTTGGGGTTTGATCTCGATATAAAGATAGTCAAATACTACCTTATAACTGTTACTGTTACTTTTTCTCCCACGGATATCCGCTCATATGGATACCGATATCCGGCACATAACTAATAGATATTAAACTTGATTTTTGAAATGATTTTGCTTCTTTTTCACTTTCAAAATTCTTAATATAGTTATTATTATAGGAATAGTTATTATTATAGCTAGGTTATTATTCTAGTGGTTATGGTGTCATAATTTGTAAATTTTAAAATAATTTATTAATTTGTTCATCTTTTATTATATAAAAGATAAAAAATATAATTTTATCTCTTTATTGTACACCTTTTAAGTGAAATACAATATAAAAATATTATAGACATTTAAGTATATCAATCGGCGGTCTTATCGCTCAAGGCAATGTCTTCCACACAGCTTTCATAACATCTATGCAAAAGCCTCAATAGTTCTAATGTCAACTCTGCCGTAAAAATCTGTAGAAAAAATCTTTACTCTGTTAAAATCTTGTAAATAGTAGAAGTATGTCTCATAGGCAACTAAAAACTTCTTCATTTCATTTCCATTTAAAATTCAGTTAGAGCAGACTATTTTTGTTTTTACGAGTGAAAACTGATAGTAATACCGGCTCTGTTCACAAGTAAAATAATGACTCCAGCGAAGCAGGGTCGCAAGTTCGTAGTCCGTGCCCACGGACATTAACCTCATTGTGTTATATTGCAAAAATGTAGCAAACGAGCCAACCTCTGTCGACTCATCTGGAAATACTAGTCCGACATAAATGAAACGGTTTTTAATTTAATGGACTTCAGTAGATCATTATTCAATCAGTCAAATTGTAGGCGAGAAGCGGATTTTGATCTTCGTTCATTCGTTAACCCTAATAAGCGCTAGGGAGGTTGTCTTAGAAAGTCTGAAAGTCCTGGCTCAGGGTTATCTGAAACAAGATCTATTACAAATTAGTTCACAAAAGCCCGTTGTACGCTCGAGTATTTTTGTTGAAGGATTTGACAATTCCCCGCGGTCTACGAATTTTGTGATCGCACGAGTGCTCTTATGCGCAATTTAAATTGTCTCACAGTTTTGTTCTTTTTACTCCAAATCATGTTAACTTAATAATATTTTATTGAAGAACTTACTATTTATGAACGTATTTTTTATTTAAATTACTTCGTAATATCGTAGTAGTTTTATTAAAGTAATTTAAACCAATGGCCTTCGGAAATGTATGAACTTTATTATCAAGATTAATGTCAAGGAAACGTACGTAATTAGTAACTGAAGTTCATGTTTCATGTTCTCGGCATCTGCAATACTGGTAGAGTATTTACTGAATGAGAAATACGCAGAGGAAAATTCTCGTGTCAAAGTTAATTCCGCCCACATGCGAGCCGTTATTTACGACAAATAATTTTACGCAACACCGCCCTTCCCTTATTAAGACGTTTGTGGTCATCTAGCCTTTTTATAAGCCATTATTTTCCCCAAGAATCCGTCGAAGTTAGTTGGTATTTTTCCGCTTGTGGTCAAAATAACAAAGGTCGTATTGTCAATCACACGAAATTTCTGCAATAATTTTCAGGAATTTTCATACTACTTAATCGATCTACTCTTGACAAAATTTGAGAATAAAACGTCACGATTGGGAATGAAACATGAACCTAAAGTTACAATATCTTTTAGGGATGGAGTGTAATGATATTGTGAACCTATTAAAATAAATAAACGTTTAGAATGGTATAGTCTGTAGGTATGAGTTCTAGTTCGTTATCGTTTTATACTCCGGTGACTGCATGAATACAATACGTCTAGAAATATCTCCAGTTTATTTGCTATACACTAAAGTAGCAGACTGTAATTTTTGGACCGAGATCTAATTGATTACTTCAAACTTGAATAAAACTATAATAATTAAAAACAAAATGATAAATTGATAACATACAGTCTACTTAATAATATTACGTCATAATTAGAACTTCTTGCTACTACATATATTAATTTATGTGTGAAAAACGTAGATTTAGACTTAATTTCTTAGAAAATTTGTCAGTGAAAATAGATTTAATAATCATCAACATGGACTTTTGATTAATATCCTAAAAGTAAGAGCAAAACAAGTTCTTATTACCCTTTGAAGCTTTGCCACTGTGAATCTAACTCCTTTAACCATAGGACCTAAATTGGAAGGTTGTTGTGCCACAAGCGAACTCCTAGAGTGCCACTATGTTCAGAAAAATACTATATAAATAAATACAGACAGGGTAACATATTCTGTAAGCACAAACGCACAAACAAGTGAGGTCCGGATAGACATTGAATAACAGAACGTAGTTCTCAAGTGTTATTTGTGCTGCGGAAACCGTAAAAAACATTTCGTACAATGGAAAAATTGGTCCTGGCTTTAACTCCGAATGTTCCTAATATAAACTGACGTATTGGTGGTGGGTTTGAGGTGATTTAGGTATTTTTGTCTATAGTCACGTTTCTACTCTGCAAATAGTTTGCCTTCAAAGGGCTCTAAAACTTGATTGGTTACTGTATAACCTATTTCTACTATTATTTTTTTAGACTTTTTGAAAAAGAATACTAGAAACGTGGGTCACACATTACTAGTATTCTTGTTAACCCCTCCATCTAAGCTAAAATGCTTGTGTTAGGGGTTATTACCTTCCTAATCCATTATATTTTAAAAGAAAAATATTCAATTTAAGAAGAATTAGCAAATGTGTTAAGCAAATAAATAAATAATCCTTTTAATGCTTTTATAAGGATTTTTTATTTATTCAATTAACAGCTTTAATTAATGGTATGATTATGATATAACGCTCAATGCTCAACGCTCCTTTGTCCGTTTGAGTATAACGTTTATGAGTTATAAAAGTGTTTTTTTAACACTACTGAAAGCAGCACGAAAATAGGCACAAGCTGACAGATAAAACTTAAGGTAGTGCTGTAGATGTTTAAAAAATGTAAGTAACATACCACGACCACGAGGACATGCATGTCCACATACGACCAAAAAGCAAGACTAGCGAATAGGAACAATATGATTTTATCGAGTCCGAATAATTATAATGGCATTCAACGTGTCTGAGAATTGCAAGTGCGTCATTATACTAGACTACTATTATTGGGGGAATATACGGATCAGCTCCTAGGTTAAACAGTGAGTTACATAAAAATTACTGGTATTTGATTCGCAATATAGTTAGAAAATGTTCGTGGGAGAGCCATGCTTCGGCACGTGTGGGCTGGCTTGACCGGAGTAATACCACGGTCTCACGGAAAACCGGCAGTGAAGCAATACTTGCATTGCTTCTCCCCCCCCTCCTCTCTTCTCCCTCTTCTTCTAATCCCGCCTTAAAGGGCGGCAACGCACTTGTGACTCTTGAGTTGCAGGTTCCTTATGGGCGGCGGTAGTGATTTACCATAAACATGAGACATGCCATAAAAAAAAGTACTATCCTAACCAAATGTTAGTTTGATTGTTTGTATCGCCTTTACGTTGTAACTACTCAACTGATTATAATGATTTTTTTACATACACGTTACCTTGTGTACAGAAACGGACATAGTCGGTGCCAAGCTAAATTGGTATTTGATAGATAGGCTAGGTCCGCCGTGGCGGTACATAATGTCCAAATGTATATACATATGTGCCGCCACGGTGGATATCATTTACTAGTTTTAAGCCTAACATGTTTTGATTCCCCACCAAAACTACCCATTAGATTGTTATATATCTGGTCATTATTTTTCCATCAAAAGGTTCCCTGTAAGAAATTGTTTTTAACGATAAGACCGCCCTTTGTACATATCAATTTTTGCTTAAACTTACTGTAAGCAATGTTTACTGGTGTACAATAAAGCTTCTTCTATTCTACTCTATGTTCAGATATTTCGTTAGAATTAAATCCATTCTTAATTATATCCCTAAGTATTACGCGGTTAACTTTTTTTAAAGTGTTTTAGTGTAAGATACGTACGTACGTACTGCGTAGATACGGTATTTAGAACATTACTTACTGTAATCTAAATTACTGAACTTAGTTTAATAAGCCCGATACTTTATTGAGTGTAAAATTTTAGTTTGTCTAGCAACTTGTTGTACTTGATTGAATCCTACGAATCCTTCTAATTTTATAAACGTGAAAGTTTGTGAGGATGTATGGATGTATGGTTGTTTGTTCCTATTTCACGTAAAAACTACTGAACCTATTGGGATGAAACTTAGTATGTAGATAGCTGGGGACATGGTTGAACACATAGGCTACTTTTTATCCCGATATCATCACGATTCAAAATGTTTACTTAGCAAACCGGCCACAACTGAATGAGAATTTCATATGTATCTACGTAGAAATGGACATGGCCCTACGTAGGTAATTAATCATTTTATTATTTGGCGCCGACTCAAAATAAGTTTATATAAAATTTGATAGTTTATGTAAATAAGCCCAATACTTAAGACTTAAGGTTTATTTATTTTTTGCTTTTTAGTTCTTTTCGTCGGTTTAATTTTTTGTTAAAAAGATTTTTATTTTATGATTTTTTTCTTCATCAGCTTAGCTACATGATGTGATGATTTCTAAACGCAAATACCTGATAAAGTAATGAAAAGTAAACAAAAACACTATTCGTTCCTATAATTTTCGAGGGTTCCTCTCAATTTTATTAGGATCCCATCATCAGATCCTGACTTCCTTGACATGGGACCACCCTTGAGGTATACCCTATCTAAAAAAAATAATCAAAATCGGTTCATAAATAACGGAGTGAGGGCTGAACAGCCCTAGACATACAAAAAAAAAAATATTATACGGTCGAATTGAGAACCTCCTTTTTTTTCGTCGGTTAATAATAGTTTTTTAAGCTCATACAATTATTTGCTAAATTTTTTGTCTGTCTGTTTGTTCCGGCTAATTGTTATAAGGAGTAACTTGGGCTGATTTTATTTTGGAAAAAGAATTAGGTTTTCGCACAAAATATGTAGGTACAGGCGAGCGAAGCCGCGCGGGAACTGCTAGTTATATTTTTGAAGACAACTCAATTTATATGTAAATGTGGAAAGATTAATGCAACATATTACTCATATTTGCTGTAACATAAACGTTCTCGTTACAAAATCATTTATGACTGTACACCAAAGTAAACGTAACATTGTAAATCGGCGAAGTACGAGTACATGTTTAGTAGATGGAAGGCTGCTGATATATGTACAGCTTGTGCTAAGAACTGCACGACTGTAAAGAGGGAAGGTGGGGAACAGAACATTTTCCAATACTTATGATGAAAATAAATCTTTATATGGCTAACTAAGTTGACTAAGAAGCACACGGTGAGGCTTGAAGGGGAGGGGGGGGTTTCGGTTGAAAAAATCGCGAAACATCACAATGGTTTGTAGTGCCGCCGCGCCTGTCTGTCTGTCTTTCTGTTCGCGATAAACTGAAAAACTACTGAACGGATTTTTATGAGATTCTCACTAATAGACAGAGTGATTCATGAGGAAGGTTTAGGTGTATAATTTGTTAAGATTTTCTGAAAATTTATTGAAAAGATGATTGTTGAAGATATCTCTGCCAACCGTGCGATGCCGGGGCGAGTTGCGGTTGTAACTTATAAAACAAATTCCTGCGCTGCGTCTGTCTGTCTGTTCGCGATAAACTCAATAGCTACCGAACGGATTTTTGTACGGTTTTCACCAATAGACGGAGTGATTCATTAGGAAGGTTTACGTATATAATTCCTTAAGGCTTTGTGTAAAATGGCTGAAATAAGACGATTATTGTTGAAGATGTCGGAAAAAATATATATATTGCTATATATGCTTTGATATCCATGCGAACCCGGGGCGGGTTGCTAGTATTATATATGTTACAGTATAAAGTCGGGTGGTTTTCAAGTAGAGTAAAATCAGCCATTCATTTCTTAACGAACGAGGAAATGCTTTCCTCTTGTGCTGTCAATTAATAAACTCACATGTCTTAGGGTTGTCTGTATTAAGTTAGTGTATATGAGTTAAGGCATTGTAAAATTTTACTATTAATAAAATATATGAAACGGTACTGTATTATATAGTATCTGGTCTAGTAAACCCTTTATATTTCATAGTAGTGGTTATATACGAAATCTGCTGTGTGAGGTATATATATATAATAGTGATAAAGTTTACTTATCTTATAGGTATATTAATTGGTATAACTTGTATCTTAGCACCAAAATTAACGTATTTTTCTTTTCTTTTCTTTCTTATTAACTTTCCCATTTTTTTTAGTCGCGGACGCCATTTTGAAATGTTATACCATATGTCACTCCCATGTTAATGCCGCGTTCCAATAAACAAGAAACGCTTTGTTTTGCTTACGGACGGTAAAATGTCGTTGAATTTTCAACGAAACATTTACCATCCGTAAGCAAAACGAATCGTGTTTTGTTTATTGGAACGTGGCATAAGACGATTCAATAATAATACCTCACATGCTGAAGTCCATCATGCCGTTTAGGATCTCGGGCGTGTCAAAGAAACCTCACACATACATACACTCGAAAAACATAACCCTGCTTCTTGTGCTTGTGGGGTAAATACATAATATTCTTAAATTTCATTAATTCATTTCTGTCTAATATTGGCAATTAAACTACCTATTATCATCTCCACGTGTATTAAGTGTTGTGAATGTTAATGAAATTTGAATTTCTTCATTCTTCATGCGTCTTTGAATTTTATGGAATATATTAATCAGAAAAACAAAGTTTTTTTCACCACGTAACATGCAAATACATACATATGTATATCCCCGAAGGGGTAGGTGCATTTAACACTAACATTATAATTGCCGCAACATCGAAATTTTAGAAAAAATTCAGAACAAAGCACCGAGAAGTATGTTCAATATACCCCAAAAGTATCAACAACAAATACATGTACCTAGACCTCAATATACACACAATAAAACGAGAAATCAGTCAGCATAGGCTGGTTAAGATATCAGAAAAGACTTGCAACAAAACACACAAATGAGCTAGCACTGGCTCTGAGTGGAGTAGGAGGACAACAGCACACGAGGCTGAAGAGATGTGACATCCCCGACCTCAGCGACATATTGGCATAGACAGATGAGAGCTATGCTACACAAATGGAAGCTCTCATAATAATAAATAAAAAGAAAAACAAACAAGAAGTTGGTCAAGACAATGGCTTATGTTCTAAAACAGATTGCTACGGTGCAGAATAAAAAAAAAATAGGGGGCGAGGCAAGCCTATTGCCATCAGCACTGGGAATAAAAGATGGGAAATTGGAAGTATATTGAAAGGGAAAGGGAGGCAACGGGTAAACAACACGGTAGTGGATTGGATAGTGTAAGCAATAGCTCAAGCTGTTACGGATCGCATGGTCGCCATAGGTCGTAACTAGAGATCGGATAATCGGATGCATATTTACCTGAAGTCATTTTTTGGATAACAAATTATGGAAGCGGCTTCTAAGTATATTTTTTTTTTAAATAAAATCCCGGGATTCCAGGATCGCATAACTAATCGGATGTATATTTACTTTAAGTTAATTCTTTTTAAGTTAAGGTGTTTCCCATTCGAGTATGTACGTATGTAAGGTGTAAGAGAAATGGTGGTGTGGTAAATAAGAAAACATAAATTAATATAAACTTATTTATTCATTACATCACATAATATTTTTATGTTGTACACACAGAAACTACATAAAAGAGAAATGAAAGATAGAAAAGTTGTACATGGGCACTTTGGGCAATATACATAAATAATTGTCATTCAAGAATTAATGTTGCCCAAGTTATTGTGTTGTTTTCTTTACAAGAAGCCATGACATGCACTTCTTACATAGCTAATATAAAGAAAATAAAAACTTAAAACTAGCACATTTTATATTTCACTTTTAAAGTGGCAGCAAGATAAATGTGGAGAGATTTGAAAGAGGCCTATATATATGCTCAGCATTGGGTGGCTAAAGATTGAAGAAGAAAGATTACCCCAGTGGCAATATCTTTAATCACTATCTATGACTATGGTTCGGTCACTGAAATCTGTCATTTCTGTATCTGTTTGCGTTGAACATGATGGTGTTACGTCTGGTTCTACTGACTGTTCAAAAGTTCTTAATTTAGGATTATTCAGAGAATTGTAGTGTACGATAATAATTTTCTTGACGTCGTCACGAAGGCCTTGAAAACATAACGTTGTCTCTTTCATGCGCAAGTAAAACGGACGGCATTGTGTAAATGATGTCTTCTAATCTAGTGTGTGTAATATAATAAATAAGTATAGGTAGGTATACCTACATACTTAAGTTTTCGTGTAGTAGGTAATGTAGGTAGGTACTTTCTATTAATTTTCTATAAACTAATTTAAACAAAACATGACGCCAGGTGACCAGAAATTGCACACAATGAAGTGTAAAACACAGTTCTTTTATTTTTGTAGGCGAATTTTCAACCGTTTAAAACGATTTATTTGGGGTTTAGAACGGCAACATTTTATTTAAAACGTTTTAAATCGGTTGTTTTATATCTATAGTCGAAATACAGTATCAGATAACCACACAACACAGCGCATTGTTTTAAAACTACCTGATATACAGCAAATATGTTTAAACAATAGTCCCTTAATACAACAGTCGACCAATCAGAGAGCAGAACATGTTACTATCTGGCGAAACTACCATTACTCAGGTACATTTGACTTTACTACGAGTTATTTATTATATTATACATATTTTTATAGTCAACATCTGTTTTCCAGCTAAATACAAATAGGTACAATGTTTTAAATGATTTTTTAAAAAGAAATAATTCTTACCTTGTTAATAAAATAAATATGAGATCCAAGCCGCAGAGCAGTTAAATCCAGGATTCGTGGCACAAAAGTCATCGTTTCAAGTAAAATAAAAATCCAAATCACGATTCAAATCAGAAACCGTTATTCAGTAGCCAAGTAAGTAATCGTAGAAATGAGAAAAACTTAAGAAACACACCCGAACGCATAGCAAGCACAGCGACGAATGCAGTTGTTGCCGTCTCACTCGCACTCTTACAAAATGCTTACATTTCCTGGGGTTTAATAGGCCTGATTTGACACTTGTTACAACGTAATAAGGTTGTTTTACTTCGTCAAAAATCACTGACAATAAAAGTTGGGAAAAGCAACCATTATACGTTGTAACAGAGCAAGTGTCATTTGTGTCAAACTGGGGTTTATTGCATCTTACGGAGTATAGGTACACTTAAATTTGAATTTCCCGGAATCGCGGGATTCTTTCGATAAAAAAGTGCTTTCCATAATAGCCAACATCTCAACTTTAGGTAAATATGTATTAAACAATAAAGTTATTATATTGTACAATAAAGTTTTCGAAAAACATTTGCTACAGTATCATGAGATAACTATAATATTCTGAAAGATACATATTATTGTATTAAAATTGTTTAAATATCTTGATATGAATTACACAACTATAAAATAATAACTTGTCTACCTACTCAATCGTTATTTAACCGGCACCCGGACTACAATATTTCAAAACATTGAGAGCAGTATCTACCTCACTAAGAGAGAATTCAAAACAAAGACGGAAAATCTCTGCATATACAATTTCTGCGGGCAAGACGCAAGATGACTAATAAGCACAAAGCAAGCGTTAAACATATTTCACAGAAAAATCCATTAAAGACCGGACGGTACACGTTTTAATAAAAACAAAACACGACCTGGCATTAAAACAAGCTCGCACGCGACAATTTCGTTCACTATTCAAGGAAAGAAAAGTCATCATAACAATAACACCACAAAGCTTGCAGATAGTGTCAAAGAAAATGAAGACAAGGGTTGAATAAACAGTGGTTTCCACACGAGTGGATCGTCGTCGGTCGATTGCATCACTGAGAGCAAAAAAACTTAGGTACATTTCAAAGAAATACCACAAAGATTCACAATAATATCTGCTGGTAAGCGACCTAAGCAAATTTATATTTATATTCAGACGTCACGTACCTACACATGCGCTGATTCTCATTCATTAATTTACAATTGTTTTGTGAAACCGAGCGTATTGTTTTATTTTTGCCAAAGTTTGATGACCTTGAACGACTACAACGATAAAATTGTCGTTAAACCGTACATTAGCAAGAGACACTCAACCTGGGGATAAATTTGCAATGGAAAAGAGTCAACATGTAACTGTCGAGTAACAGAAAGGATTTTTAGTTGCAGTCCCAAGCAAAATAAATGTAGACTTTATGAAAACAATTTATGGCCAACCATTATTGGGCCGTCAATCTATGTTTTCTTTTCAGATAGTCATTGACCAGCGTAAGTCTGTCTTTGCCCAAGTTTATTCTAAGGTTTATCCTTAGTTCATCCTTTGCTTTTAGGCGGGACTAAATATTTACTGTCAAATATTTCGAGACTAAAATGAATATCAAATTTTGAAGAGCATCAACAACAAAACGTAATTGTGTCATCGTTATACAATGATAGACAATACAATAGTATATAATTGTTTAAACAATAAAAAAGCCTTGGAATATGTAAGGACCTCGATAACATGTGAACCACGCGAAGTCTGTCTATTCCAAATTTCAATGGCAACAGATAAGGTTTCAACATACCTTGTGTAGTCAGGTAAGATTCTATAACTAGACTATTTTTAAAAAACTGCTGTTACTTTGGATGGGGATACGCAATAAATTAAGTTAGATTAAGAACGTAAACAAAGCATATACTTATTATTGTGATTCATTGCCAAATAACTACATATTTAAAACAAGGTCCCCCCGCCGCGTCTGTCTGTCTGAACGCAATAAACTAAAAGACTAATAAACGGATTTTCATGGGGTTTCCACCAATAAAAAAATAAATTCATGATGAAAGATTAGGTGTATAATTTCATTTAGGGTTTCGTGTACATTGAATGAAAAAAATATCGGAAAAAAGCATGCATATTGGGAGCTTTACTGGCGTGCGCCGCGTAAGGTAATCGGTTTAGTTTAGAGAGTTGCTAGTAGTTTAAAGATAATTTTAAATAATTTGTTTTGACTGGTTAGTTATTATAGTTTATTATAGATTTATCAGCTACGGCTGAATAAATTACACATGGTATTAATTTCATGTCTTAAATCGAGAGTTGATGTAAAGTTGGTGCCGGCATCTGTGTGTCTATCTGTACTTTCATATCTCCTCACGCGATTTCAATGTATGTTTTAACTTTAAACAATAATATTCTCAGGTACATTTTTTTTATCTGTTAGTACCTTAGGCGGCTTTCAAATTAAATTACCTTAAGTAGTACAAAGGAATTAGTTATTTGTAGTAGAAGTTAGTTAAGTTTAGTCAAGTTATGTGAAAACAACAAAAAAACTTTTCAAATTAGTGAAAATGACGTAGACTGTTGTAAGGAAATATTATAAATACTTTTTTTTTCTTACTCAATTGGACTGCATTGAATTCCTTAATGTACTGAACATTCAGGTATCGTGTTACTCATCAGAAATATTATAATTATAGACCAACAATATTTGTT
The DNA here is from genome assembly GCA_949752705.1 of Callimorpha dominula. NCBI lineage: Eukaryota > Metazoa > Arthropoda > Insecta > Lepidoptera > Erebidae > Callimorpha > Callimorpha dominula. Next base: position 16,617,510 of record OX457003.1, read on the forward strand.
CAGATCACCCCAAGACACGTCAGTACACATCTTTACTTTTGACATAAGCAATACATCACATTTCACGTACACTTTGGCTTTGTATGTATGTATGTATAATACCGAGACGCTCGATGTCCTGACTGACACGATAACCTTTTACCCTTTTCGTCGTATGGACAACTCTATTTTCATTGACCACAAAGTTTAATAAAGTGTGTATGTGTATGTTTAATATTAAGTTCTCTTTTCAAATATTTACTAGTTCTCTTTTCAAACGATCCTTTGAAAAATTACACAATACAATAACTATTTGACTACACTAGTATGAGTCACTGAATGAATATTATCATCATAGGCTTTTCTTAATATCATCCGCGTTTATGGTCAATGCTACGGTCCTAAGTGTCGCAGCGTGATGTTACCTATAGCCTAACTCAAGGAATAATCTACAAAAACATTTAGGTTTTCAAATCTTAAATCAGATTAGCAGGTTAAAACACAACGGCAAACTCTTCAGCATTATTATATTATATAGTACTTATAGATAAAATGTTTGCGACAATATGTGCACAATATTAGGTATTACGAGAAAATATCTATGTAGATTTTGACACAGAATACATAGTACAGGTACAGAAGTTTCACTGCGCACTGCAAATCATTTAAACAAATAGCGACTCTTGTTTCCACACAATAAAGTCGCGATTTAGATCACACGGCGGTAATTACCTGCAGTTATATTTACCTACAATTTGCCTCTCTTCTATCGCGTAACTCTTATCTGTTGTGAGCAAGCAGCGACGTCATGGTTCTTTTTTAAAGAATGAATTAATCTGAATATTAAATTACCAGTAAGTTATGTGCCTATTACTTTATTTCTGTGAACAAATGAACCTAGTCTTGGTACTAATAACTCGATAGTCTAGATACGAACGGATGATGCGACGCAGCGCGTGAGTGAGTATCGAAATAACATGCCAGGCCGGCACGCGGTAGCCCACTGAATTTTGGCACGATTAGTCGACCCACCATGTACTTGTAATTTTATACCTACACTGCAGAGTGGCCCTGGCCTGATACAGACTGTAATTAAACGCATTAAAACAGAAGTCGGCCAATATATTAACACCGAGTAATATCTAATAGTTAAAACTCCGAACAGGTTGCCATTGCCTGGTAATTAATTTTTATACATATTAGTAGCAGTTCTTATATACTGAATGTAATGTCCCATTGCGAGGTATATATGCATAAGGAGTGCGTCATGGTACGCTATTATATTACCTTAGGTAATAGATGCTTGCCGTGATGGCATGAGGCTCATATAACATGTGATGTACAATTTAATTAGCATTACATGTCTTTTATTTTATTAATAACTAGGCGTTGACCGCAGTTTCACCTGCGTTTATAGTCACGGCTCCTAAGGGTCGTAGCGTGACGTTACATAGCCTGCCTATAACCTTCCTCAATGAATACTCTACCCAATACATTTTTTTTTTATGGTATAGGGGCAAACGAGCAGACGGGTCACCTGATGGTAAATGACTGCCGCCGCCGATGGGCACCTGCAACTCAAGAGTCACAAGTGCGTTGCCAACCTTTAAGTAGGGAGTAGGGGGAGAGGGGGAAAAGGGGGAGAGAAATGTAATGCAATCATTGCTTTACTGCCGTTTTTTTTGTGAGGCCTCTGGTCGAGCTAGCCCATACGCGTCGAATCATGGCACCAATAGACAGAGTGATTCATGAGGATGGTTTAGGTGTATAATTTGCTAACGTTTTGTGTAAATTGGTTGAAATATGATGATAATTGTTAAAGATATCTCTACTACCCGTGCGAAGCCGGGGCAGGTTGCTAGTTATAAATATTTTTCAAAACCAGTATTAAAACTCGCGCCTAGCTACCCCTATAATAGAGTTTTAGCGACCCTACTCAACAGAAATATAACGCTACGCGCACTTAGACGCATTCCCATTGGTCTACAAACTATGTAAGCCATTCCTCCTTTAAATACCACTCAATGACCTTTTAATATAACTAGCTAAGTAATAACCTTAGATGATCACTTTTTCAATTACTGATTTCAGGCATCTTAGGCAATCGATTAAGACGAGAAATGGCAGATATGATACTAAAGCAATGAAAATTACATACAGGATTATGCAAAGCTCTGACTATATTTAGATACCGACTCATCATATATTTACAGATATGCATAGAAAATGCATCATCTAATGTATTAGCATTCCATTAAATTATGTAATAAAATGCATGAACCGGTAAAACAAGCCATGTAATTAAACTCTGCAAATGATGTTGCCTTAGCCATCGCGATGAGGACTAATGATTGCAATTACTAGCTTAAATATTGTAGAAACATTTAATAACCAAATAGGGTTATGTGTAGCTTTTTAAAATCAAAATGTTCTTAGTTTTTACAATTGTATTTTTATCATTTTGATATGTAAGAATGTATGTGTAAGTACATTTATTACCTTTTTGTACTAATTTCTTTTAAAATCTATACGATAAGCCATATCACTTAAATATTCAACACTAACATGGATTTATGATTTTGACAAATATTTTTGAGTAATTAAGTATGCTGCTAACCTACTTAATACAGTGAAAATATTGTCATACTCAAGCGGATTTATATGTTTTACTTTCATCACTAACAATTGAATACCAAGACATTAGAAGTGGGTTATTCCTGCTATCCTCGGCTATTGACAACATACCAGTGGAACTTGCGCTATGTACTAGGCTTTTTAAATAATAACAACTGACGACGGAAACAACACTAATATTCATAATCTAATACCATAATAAGATATATGCAAACAAATCCTATTCCTAACTAATATTATAAATGCGAAAGTGAATTTGTTTGTTTGGTACGCTTTCACGCCCAACTACTCAACTGATTATCATAAATTTTTGTTGTCAGAGGTGAAGAAAATGACATAGCGTACCGTTCATCCAGAAAAAGTACAAGAGTAGATTGACTATTAAAAAAGCTAGTATATTATATTATTATTTTTTATACACTAGCTGCGCCCGCGGTTTCACCCGCGTAAGTCCCGTTGCCGTGGAAATATCGTGATAAAAAGTAGCCTATGTGTTAATCCAGGTCTCCAGCTATCTACATACCAAGGTTCGGTTGTTTTTGCGTGAAAGAGTAACAAACATCCATATATCCTCACAAACTTTCACGTTTATAATATTAGTAGGATTTCACGAAATTGGAATGCATAACTTTAGTTTTAATGTTTAACCCTTACTTTCAAAGGCAGTGCTCAGTGTGTGTAAGGCATATCGAGGGATGTGATCCTGATTAGGAAGTTACGTGCGAAAATTTCTTAAAAGGTTTAGAGGGCTCTTATGACGTATTAGGCTCAACACCTATTTCATGCTACCTATTCAGCTGGAAAACGTGAGTGTCATACACTAAATGACCGTAGGGGAGAATTCTATTTCTATATATCTACTAATATACCTACTAACTGTCCAGCGTTACTGAGTGAATATATGTGTGAGAATATAGTGAAATATCTTTAATAATATAACTTTCATAACTTTCATACAACATCCTTAGAGAAATCTGCAAATAGTCTCTTACTGACCGTCAAAAGTCTGTGGAGGTTATCTTTCTCATAATATTGTATATCTAAGACGCAGTTTGATATATTAAAAATTTAATCAATCACTGTCAAATTATATTTTCAAGCCTAAAGTTTTGATTGAAGGTCGGACCAAAACTATATTTAGTACTATCCCTTTGGAATGAATTTCAGTGTTACTGAACACTCTGGACAGTTACTATATATTTTGTTTGATAGGATAAAACCGATAGAAACTTCCTTGAGAGTTGAAATAATTTTTTTTGTCGGGTTTCGAGCACAAGTTGATACAAATATTACAAACAAACTTTCAAACTTGCTTTGATCATTTAGGTCTTAATAAATGTTCATTTTATATGGTCTGTTTTGATAAATATATTAGATTGGAAAGATCTTTACAAGTTTAAGGTTTCGATCTGGACCGTATCCGTAATGAAATTAATGGAAGAAAACTATTATATACTATGTCACTAAAAAGTGTGATCATACTTTAGACTTATGTGGTAAATCTTAAGAATACCCTAAAGAAAAGTATTGTGAAACTAATAATATGGGTACGATTTTTCAAATTGCTTTTCCTTGTAGTAAAAAATATAGTTACAGCTGTCCCCGTTACTGTGCTTGGCAATATGTTGGCGAGCCGCTTTTCCATTTCCTTTGTATTGTGCTAATATTTTCTGTCGCCTTGCTTTTTTAATTCGAACATATTAATCTTAAACTGAATCGGTTCAAGTAAGAACTTTTGTTAGGAAGACTAGCGGTATCGGTACCACAAGCAAAAGAAAACCATAAGTATTTTGTTCACTACAGTCACAAAAAAATATTTCAAAACATTTGACCTATCATAGCATTGGGCCCTTCGATATAAGCAGAAAATCACTTGGTATGGAAGAATTAAAAGACTGCAAAAAACTTTTTATACAGAATATAAAGTTGAAGAGTTATTTACTAAAGGATGCCCGACTAGTTGAAGCGTCCTGCCGCGACGGTGTCAGGCCAGACACCTGACACCGTCGCGGCAGGACGCTTCACTTCTTGAGAAAGGGCCCCCGTCGGGTCCGAAATACAAACGTGACGTACAAACCGTATAGTCTTTAATAAATATGAATACCACTTACAGAAGAGTTATTGCGACCGAAAACGCTCTTACTCTAGATATACTTGTCCAATTGATTTGTCGATCGATTTTTTATTTTGCTATACGTAGGTCATTTTTTGAGAAAGGTATTCCGTTCTATAACATTACGTTTCAAGCATATAACCAACCATGCCAACGATAGTCACAATTTTCGTTCACATGCAAATTGTATTTTTGCCGTGTAATCAACGTGTGCTCTCGCTTTCGTGTCTAGCCGGTTAGCGAATGATCGATGACGATAATCAATTTGCTTGTATTGCGAATTTTTTCATGAGACCCTGAAATTATTGGAAATTGTTAAATTTTTAGATAACAAAATCAAAGTGAATCTTGTGCATATTGAGTCTTGATTGAGTAACTATTCCTACTAGTGAAATAATTTTTAGAATCGAATCGGTAGTTTCTAAGATTACCCACTATGTTCGAATTAACAAACTTTTAATATTTAAAATAGGATTAGTTTATTGAATGTTATAATTTACATTAGCATATAACTTTTTAAAACTGAAACAATATTATGATTTTAAACTTTACTTATTACCTACTACAGTCTAAACTCCACTAATGAGTAAAACAAACATAAATTATACAAACGAAAATACATCCCGCTTAGAGAAGCCTAATACTATATTAACATGTTTTATGTTCCACATATTTTACGTAACAGCGATCTGAAATAAGATAACATTTTGAAATCTTCTATTTGTATCTCACAGACCAGTGGAGCAAAATGCATTTGACAGACGCTTTTATCTAACATCTTCGGACAAGCTTAACGCAGTAGAAATTCTTCAAGATTAGAATAAGAACACGATAAATAAATTATACGAATGGAAAAATTTATTAGTATAGCTTAATAATATACTTCTGATTAGTTTTGATAAAATGATATAAATAACGACTGTCCAGCTTGCGGTTTTCCGTATTTACACGCGTTAACGTAAACCTTTTTTTGCATGAAATTATAGGAATAGCACTTCGCTCTTTCAATTCCATACTAATTGCAGGTATTGTTACACGCATGTAACACAGTTAACAACATAAACTGGATATATTTACTTAAAACAGAGGCGCAATATTTCGGTGGTAATTAAAACACCCCCGACTCGAAAATCCCTTCAACGATTAGAAAAGAGCTGATGATCTTCGAACGGCTGAACAGATTCTTGAATTGTATCTAAGAATACTCTCGATCAAGTCACTTTTAAAACAAAAAAAAAAACGCACTTAAGTCGATCTATTCGTTTGGGAGCACAGAAGCTACGATGCCACAGACAAACACACAGACACGTCAAACTTATAACAACCCTCTTTTTGCGTCGGGGGTTAAAAACAGACGACAATGTGCCTTAGATGTTTAATTCTGTAGACTAACCCTCTAGATTGAGGGAGTCAGCTTTAAAAACTTCCAGGATAGCCACGACACCACCCATAAAGGTAACCACATAAATTAGTAGAAGAAACCACAAGAAATATCTAGTTCTTGGTATATAATATATATAAGAGCTAGCGTAAGTAATCTCGCTAAACAACGAAACGGCATCGTTCCTGTAACTGACTGCATAGCCGGATATTTAATTTTGGTCCTCTAACTTCTTTCGTTGTAAGACTTGACTTCTTAGGATTTTAGCTTAATCTTGTTTTGTTTCTGTGGCCTCTCTTTTGTTTGTTCAGTTATATTGTTCTTTCGGTTCTATTGTCGAATAACAAAACAATCATCGTTATGAACACAAGTTGTAATAACTATTTTACCATCTCCTACCAGTTAGCTTCAAGGATGATACTTGATAGTATACTTACACTATTTATGCTGCGTTCCTATATTCAAGAAACGATTCGTTTTGCTTACGGACGGTAAAATTACGTTGAATTTTCAAGAAAAAAATTACCGTCATTAAGCAAAATGAACTGTTTCTTGATTATAGGAACACGGCATTAATCCTAGTAATCTCTCGTAAGTACTATATTTAAATAATCATCAATAAAAAAATAGTGGTTTTAACTACTAATTCTTTGTTCTGTTAGTCTACGTGTAATACAGTGGAATGAGATTACATATTTTATACATACATTTATTTATAACCGGATATCTTTTCCGGTTGTAGAAATCAGCCTAGGCTGGTTAGACGCTAGATAAGAAACCCTAATACTTCGGCCCTTCATAACTACCGATGACATAACATCTTAAAATCTGTATTTAATCAACCTTGGTGGGTCAACGGTGCAATATTTTCTGTCAAGAACAATAGTAAGCCCTAATCGATCAATGTAAAGAAACATTGTTTATTAAAACTACAATTATACATATATATTGTTCAATATATATAATTATGTCAACACTTACTAGGAAATCCGAAACAGGAAAATTTAAATACATTCTTACCTGCAAAAGAAAAAGAAATGTATATTAGGTAATTATTGGCAAAAACGATATTCAAGACAGATTTGTATACAGATATCTATTATATTTAAAAAGTATATAAAATCTATTCCTTGTCCGTCCGACCGTTCTATCTAACTGATCTGCTTAAATTTAATGTAACGTAATGGAATTTTATACGTGTATGAAGTGTGCATGATGGTGTGTTGATCTCTTAAGGTTTCTCTAGTTAACAGTAATATAGTGCGACGATTATCCTAATAACGGCACTTGGATTATGTTGAGTGAGTTAGAGTTTAGATTTTCAGTCTCAAGTAGCAGGCAATTGCAATTATTCTTATTATTAGGGGTCCGCGCAAAATAGTTTTTTCTTAAAGCACCTCAAAGATTAGTAAATAAAAAAGAGCGGATTGGTATTTGAAATAGTGGAACCGCTAAGGTATAAAGTTGAAGGCGAATCCACTGTTGATAAAGTACAGTTAAAGCGGAAAAGCGGGCTATATGACAGTTAAAGTGACGTTTTTCAATATGACACCAGTAACTTTGATTTCGGAATCGTAGGAATTTATCCCATTCGCACTACAGTTAGTGAAAAAAATTTCTTCACGTTTAAGGACATAAATTAATTAAAAATAAATACAGTGAAATGTTAGACACGCAGACAACTTAATTATTAATGCTTTAAAATTAAATTAAATACTAGCTATTTTCAATTGAAGTTCACAGTAAAACCTTTGCAATAAAATTTTATAATTTTACAATGTCATGTAATGAAAGTTAACACATATATATCTGTCTAATAACTTTAAACGAGGAATTCGTGTACAATATATAAATATGTAGTACATAAATTGTATATTTCGTGTAGATATAATACCACTACAGTGCTGTTTTTCCTGTTCTGTAGGTCCATTTGACACTGATGGTGTTGCAAAAGTGTTAATCACTACATATCACTACATATTATAAAACAAAGTCCCCCCGCCGCGTCTGTCTGTCTGTTCGCGATAAATTGAAAAACTACTGAACGGATTTTCATGCGGTTTTCACCAATAGACAGAGAAATTTATGATGAAGGTTTAGGTGTATAATTTGTACCCGTGAAAGGCCGGGGCGGGTTGGTAGTGTAGTATATTTGACATGTTTATCATATGATATTTCCAAGATCGATCTTTTTGTGAAGAATGTCTTCAGGAGACACTTATGTATACACTTAAGTATATGTCCCATGGCTCACATGTCTGTCTTTTTGTTTTCGTGTGGAAACCTCCACGGGGGTCATCAACACACTGGAACCAAGGGTGAAGTGGTATGTCGGCCTCGAACCGACTAAAACCACATGGTGTTCCATAACAAGTGAGTCTATTGCAGAGGACCCGGGATACCTTAAGAAGGAAGTTTCCGAGAACCCCTGCAGACTTTGGCCGCCTGATCAGCAGGCAACCACACCGTGGATTACGGGGTGCCTTATCATCCACCAGATGACACATGATGTCTGACTGCGATGATAAAGAACATTGGTACTATTCAGCATAAGAAATTATGACCAAACGAACCGTCATTACTTAATCGAAACAATTAAATTCTAAACTCACCCTAACCGAGTGATAACTCGGTCTGAGGTGTGAGTAGGAATTAACTATGCTAATACCTAAGAGTATACATAAGCAAGCTATACTTATATATACTCTAAGGCTAATACCTATGCTCACAAATACGATGATTATGATGTCCCCCGCCGCGTCTGTCTGTCCGTCTCTCTGTCTGTTCGCGATAAACTTAAAAACTACTGAACGGATTTTCATGCGGTTCTCACAAACAGATAGAGCGATTCATAAGGAATGTTAAGGTATATCATTTGTTAAAGTTTCGTGTAAATTGGTTGAAAAATGATGATGATTGTTGAAGATGTCTCTGCTACCCGTGCGAAGCCGGGGCGGGTTGCTAGTGAATAAATTATAATTATTTTGAAACAAAAAACTACTTAAAGCGACAGGGATTAATGATACGGGATTAATAATAAGCGAACTATTTAAGATATATCGTCGTATCGTATGAGAAAGAATCTCCAGAATACAATAAAATAATGTCATTGCCCAACAATATTCTATTGATACGATGAAATAACGGAAATCTTTATCTATGTGTCTTGGTATTGCTCGACATCAAGGACTGTTTATCTTCATAGAAATATTTTGATATCGCAGATTCTAAGCAAAATATATGAGAAAAAAGTTAAGATTATAGATAAGAGATGAAAGATATTGATGAAAAACGGCGGCTGGTATCAATTTGGATCTAGTCTACCGAACTAGAGCGTAACAATTATTTTTAAGAAGAATTTATAATACATGCCGTAAATGATGCTTACTCATATTTCGTTTCGTAAAATGTACATAATAATATATCTCTCTTCTCGTTTTAAATGTGATTGTGGTGTGAGTTCTCAATAATAGTAAAATCTATTATTATTTTCTTATTGTAAGTATTCAATAAGAAGAAACGCTTTTATATTAGCAAAAATATTGGGCAGATATTGTTAAACTGTTAGATCCTAGAATCTTTTTTAAAGAACAAAGGCCAGAGTTTAACATCAAAAGGAAATAATAGTCATGAACCGGGTTACAGCTAAGAGTTTGTTATACTTTGAAGTTAGCTTTAGTTTGGAGCTTCTATTAACAATATTCTAACCTAAGGGAAATTGTATTTATTTATTTGTTTATTGTTTATTAACCGACTTAAAAAAAGGAGGAGGTTTTCAATACATCGGTATCTTTTTTATGTGTGTTCACTGATTACTCGAAGAAGCCTAAATCAATTTAGAAAATTATTCAAAGGGTATTATGGGTCCCATTTAAATTTTATCGAAATCGGTTGAGCGGTTTCTGAAAAATCAACAAATATCTAAAAATTGTATACATGGATATTTTCGTTTACTCCGTAACCTCGCTGTCTCATTGGAGCAGTGCGTTTAGTTGGCCTACCCATATTATATTTAAACAAAATACAATTTATCATGATTTAAGCACATTGAAGTCGTTGATACTTTTTTTTAAAGGTAATTAATTATTAAGTACAGTAATGACAACATTCGACTGATCATCTAGAATCCTTGATAGGCCCGAGAAGGTGACGCGCCGTGAAACTGTACGACAAGTAGCCCAGTCTGTCGGGGGTTCAGGAAGTTCGTTTCACTGTTATACCTGAGCCCCAGCCCCAAAGACATCCGTGACGGCACATGGTGTGGTTTTAGTCACTTCGATTTCGACATCACCATTTCGCTGAGTGCTCGGTCAGATGGCATATGAAATATAAACAATCTCAAAAATGATTTGAAAACATGAGATCCACTACGAACATAATATCTGTTTTATATTACAAAAGTAAAGGTAACAAAGGTGGTTTAAAAGGTATTTTATATTCACTGGGGATTTTACGAATAAACTAGAAACGGTTATATTATAAACCCAAACATATAGTTTAGGTATATATGCTCACACAAATAATAATTGCTCTATCCAAAACACTACGCAGTGAAATGGGTTAGGTAGGTGATATTTTTAACCAGTGCCATATCAATAGGTCAAATTATGAAATTACGTTACCTAATCGCCACCAGTAAGATGACTGCTTGAGGCGAAGATGCGGATGATTGTAATTTTGATTGTCAGCCATATGTTAGTTCACAGATCATTAACAATTCTGTCGTTCTGTTTACGAGTGCAATAACTGAGTTTAACATAGTTTGAGTATAGCTTTTTGTAATTTGAAGTTATAAGAAAAAATTAATACTATTATAATTATAACTGTAAAACCCAGCATGTCTTTGTTTACATTACAAGCTTTGGGCCATGGCTTGGCTCAAGTAGATAATAATTCAAAGGCCTGCTTGTTTGCCCCCTATAATAAAAAGAAAACTTCTGTATAACTTATGTATTTTTCTGTATCCCTGACAATGTGTAAGCAAAGTTTGATGATGATAAACAAACATTCGCATTTATAATCTGAAAGATAGGTGTCACAATAAATTGCCTTTATCTTACAGTTCATAAGTTATTGATATCTTAAGATATAACACATAAAAAAAAAATTGACGGATACCTAACACGAGAATAAATAAAACCTAATCTTATCCATCTTTTATCATGTTCTAACGAGATTAAGACGTGTTGTACCTTATATGTAGTCCGAAAATTATATTCTACTTTTCGCACACACACATAACATTTTCGGGTTCGAAACACGCAATATTCTGATTGAAATGTAAAAGATTATTTCAAATAGCATACATGTTTAGCTTGGGTTAAAATAATACTCCGCCACTGAAGTTGAAAGATTCTGAATATGACTTTTTTAGGAAGGTACGTGAACGTGACCTCCATATTATACACACTGTATTTCAATTTCCCTGAACAAAAGTACATTGGAAAATTTCTACGTCTGTTAATCAATTCCATTCGCGTGCCGCGAGCCAAACAGTCATAGAAATAAAAAAGGAACCAGGTACGTTGATGGTAAATTACCCGGAGATATAGATAATTATTATCAGTTCAATATAATACTTTCGAATTATACTCAGACTTTCATAGGAATAGGACTACAATCAATACAAGTACCTTGATTTCGATGCGGATTTCGTTACTTAATTAGTTCCTCGTTAATCTTTTATGTAACTTAACGACTTGATTAGCAATTGTGATATCTTTACTTGTATCGGTAGAAATAAGCGATACACCCGACCTATCGATTTACTAATGATAACTATCAGATGTGTAACTCGGAACTTAATCGCGATAATATTTAAAAGGTACAATACCTCTTGGTTACCCGAACGTTTCGATCGAATTGCACCGAGTGCAGAGGATTTCTCAACGCGGAGGACACGGCCGCCCACGTTATCCTGGAGTGCGAGGGAGTGGCCACACAACGGGCAAGTATCCTCGCGGGTGCGAGATCGCTCCTAAAAGCCTGCGAACTCCCCAAGAGGCTTCTGTGCTTCTGGAAGGAGCTAGGCTGGCTCAACTAGTCAGCCCATCTGAACGCTTAATGGACCATCTAGGAGTCTAAATACGGAAACAGAGCCCTATACCAGAACCAATACCAATGCACCGAGTCCACTCGTGACCACGATCAGTGGTCGAGAAAAATTGTGATCCATAAATCCGAGTACCGATCTACATCGCAGTTATTTGTTCAGTCAATATACCTACCTACTTTATTATTAACGCCAATAACACACTTCTATACAGTGTAGGAATAGCTTATGTATTGAAATCACACATAGAGCTATATGCTATTTGTTTAACATTATTGTAGTTTCTGTGAAAAAATCTCATCATCAACAACAATATGTGAAACGGGTAGAAGATCGCGATTAACATAGCCAGTCGTGACAATATATTCAAATAGATCAATCAGTTTTACTTTTGTTGATTCTAAAGTCTTAACCGAGAATTATATTTAGTGCCAGATTAACAATGCAATATTAGAGCTTTGGCTACTCTTTTTAATGGCTTAAATACTTACTTGATTACAGACTATGATAGTATAACTGATATGAGACCTAATAAAAACTGAATAACTTATATCTACGCTATGATTATATTTTTCAGAATTCTGCTGCCATTCGTAGTAAGATAATGGAAATATGTAATCCTACTAATATTATAAACGTTAAAGTTTGTGAGGATGTATGGATGTATGTATGATGTTTTTTTCTCTTTTACGCCAAAACTACTGAACCGATTGCGATGAAACTTGGTATGTAGATAGCTGGAGACCTGGATTACATATAGGCTACTTTTTATCCCGATATTCAAACGGGATCGGGACTTATGCGGGTAAAACCGCGGGGCGCTGTTAGTATATAAATATATTTTTCGAAGTTCCTACGTAACACATTTAACTTATTACTAACCCGTCTAACTTAAGAGAGCTTAGGAATAGAATAGTAATGTTGGGTTCACATCGCTGCTGGTCTATTAATTTGGTTGGGCTTGAATAAAAAAAGATTGTGTTATATTCTCTTCATTTAATGAGGCGACGATTAATGCAACTTAAAAAGTATATCACAAATGCCTGACACGCGTGCTGTACCGTCATTGTATTGTAATAACGCCTATGTTTAACATAGCCATTATTTGTATTCAATGTTATTAAATAGATACCGTTCAACTTCTACGAATATGTGAACAATGTAGAACATAGTATTGTCTGTATAGCACTAATTATAATAAACTGTAGGAGCGTATACAGCCTGAAGAGTTGCTTCACAGTAGTAATGGAACGAAATTAATTAATAAAATAATTTCTTAATACCTATGACAATAAAGTTTTATAAATAACTTTATAGCTGGCACTTAATTACAATTTTGTGGTACTCTTCTCGCTCTCTTTAGAGCAATAACTTATAGTATAATTACAATTTATAGCTTGCAATTGCACCGATAAGTCGCAACCAAGTCGTAACTTACAACCAATTGATGCAAAGAACGCATGACCGTAATAACTTCCTGTGCTTTCTATAAAACAATAAAGTGGAAAAGTTGTTTAAGGGACGTGTTTAATGTAAGCCTCTTCGTTTACCACAAACATCATAAAATATTAGTAAGTCCAACTCAAATGTGACAGTTTTCATAAATATGTTCGAAACCCTTTCAACGTTAACAGCTGATCGACGTACATATAAACAAGCTCACCTCATGCCATTAATTGTAAACACTACATCCCATCGACGCACAAAAACGTTCGATTCAAAATTAGTATCAACTTCCTATGAGCACTGTCAAAGTGGTACAACACTTAAAAACGTGAACGACACGCGATTTCCGTGAACTAAAAATATTTAAAAATTAAAGGGTCGCGATTGGTTTGACGCAGCGTGTGACGAAGGGCGTGCAGCTCCGAACGCGGTCGGCTGTCTACTGGCCTGGCGTTCTCGTGTTAGAGTTAGAGTGCAAAGCCATCAGGTGCGACCAAGAGGTACAATTCTGTGACAGTTTAATTGATGCGGTATCAAAAGTGACGTAGGATAACATGAGTACGCTCACATCCTTCGATCCATCATTATTATTAGGTTGATAACTGACTCACATCAGCAAAAAATTCAAACGCTATGAAAGTCATTTTCAAGCATCTCTATAAACTCTATCTATAAACATATGTATTATTGTTTGTTTTTGTTGTTGGTGCACCTGTTCTTACATACATTACAGAACTGCATTACGAATGCCATTTATATAAAGCAAAGGCTATAAAATGGAATTGTGATAACTGTGTGTAACGAGGTGAACAGCATCCAGTGCCGTAACTATGTCAAAGCGCGTGCAGCGGTTCGTTCAGGTCAAAAATACATTAAATTTAATTATTGAACAAGCAAAAGTACCTACTGCTTTCTGTATTTACCAAGGAGATATTTATGAAGGACTCTATAGGATGAGAAGTAGAAATAAACTCGCAATAAGATTATTCTCATGTATACGTAAAGAATTTCGCGTTCAGTAAAGTTATTGCTCATGTTTTGTTTTTACGTCCCTGTATAACTCCAGAGTTATAAAACTGTGGTTACCATGTCTAACTTGGAGATAATTAACACGAAATGGAGAAAATTTGATTAAAGAAATGTATTTTCATTGTTATTTCAAGCAGCTATACAAACAAAGGCATAGCCCAGGGGTCTCAAGAGAGGGAATGCTAGACTAAACTAAGCGAGAAATTTGCGAGAATTCCAGTATAAATTATAACAGTTTTCAAGGTTGTTATGGACATGATTCCTCGAGGTCCGTAGCCTGAGGATTCCGCAAAGCTTTACAGAATGCACAACCAGTCTATTCCTTGATAATATAGCTAGCGTCGTAACCGTGGATTCAAGTTTGGGTCGCTTTCTTAGCTCTAGAAATGAAATAGTCGGAAGAGATTTGTTAACATCTATGACTTAAATTGAGTAGGTTCTCCTTCTTTTAAAAAGGTTTTTATTACTGTGCAAGTTGTGTTTAGGGTAATTAAAATAGATAGATTTTTCAATACACATATAAATTTCGTTATAAAGATGTGTGTAGGGAAACTACTAATATAGCATGAAAGCGTTTTTTTTATATCTACTACAGAAATATTGCTTTATAGAAAGCCTGGCTATGAAGTACTTTACAGAGTTCAAATTGCAAAAGTAGGCACACCACAAACATTAACTTCTAATCTGATAAAGAACTCGTGTAAAGAATCGCATTTGTTTCAAACAGCCATGCCCCTAACACTTTCGAGCAAACCACGTAGCAGGTCATACATCATTGCGCTAAAAATAAACCTGGAGATAGCAAAGTTGATGGATTATAGCCTAATATTTTATATGTTTGAGGTAAAATTTGAACTATAGAGGGATCTTTGTTTTTTTATCATTAAAAGTAATAACATTTCTTCCATAATATATTTCTTCTATTTCCATCTTTTTTTTTTTCCCAACCTCAAGAACTAGAATTAGAATATTATTACTATCTAACCTGTTCGTTTGAACGGTTACGGTAAAAAACACCGTAGGAACTTTTAAAATCTTAATTATATAGACATCCTAGCTTTTGCTCTAATTCCACGTTCCCAATAAGATAGATAAGGGCAAAACGTTAAAGAGCTGAAGCATTTGATTTTTTTTAAAAGTGTCTGTAATTCATACTTCACATAGAAAAGAAATCAAAACAGATTTTTAAGTGACTTCTAAACAATTAAAGGTGCAACCATAAAAAAATCAGTACCTGGGGACAGTAAGACCCACGACCCTAGGAGGTAGGTACCTCAGGTACCGATAATACTAAATATAATTGTTAAAACTTGTTACATTCTTCAATAGATGTTTCTTCAGAAACTACATAGAGTAAGTACAAAATTCTACCGTAATTTCGTTTTCTTATTTATTTAAACGTTATTCTGTTATTTTGTCATAGAGTATACCTCTATAATTATTGCAAGTATATATTTTTGTTCGATGACGTCAACGGCGAGCGTGAACAATAACAAAAGACAGGCTATTGTGTTTGACATTGGCAGATTTGAATGTATATAGTGAATATTTTATCCAATGCATTGCTAAACCTTACATATAAAACATTTTTTAAATTTAAATACAAAATGTGTAATATATATACCTTTTTTTAATATATATATTTTTATTTTTGCACTTTTTTCTCAATATGAACTTTAGCCATGCCATATCCCACACTGCTCTGTGCACGCAATAAAGAAGTACAAAGTTTTTTCTTCCCGTAATAATAATAAGCTCGTCGTGTCTAATTTCAAAGTAGAGCACCCTCTTCGTCTTTATTTTATTATTTCTATATTTTGTTACTATTTTTTACTGTCAATAGTGACATTGACGTAAGACATGATTTCACAAACGTTGAAATATCTTCAATTCGTAATATCTTTCAGAAATATTTTTCTTCTAAAGTGTGTCAAGTAACTTGATAATCAATACATACCTACATACAAATATATATAAAATATATACAAGTAAATAAAATTTAAATGTTTGTAATGTCAAAATAAATGTTTTTTTTTTGAGGTCATACAGTTATTTGCACGTTACCTAGGCCTACAATTCAGTTCTTTTTATTTTTGTCCGTCTGTCTGTCTGTTTGTGCCGGCTAATATCCGGAACGGTTGGACCGATTTCCATTGGACTTTCACTGGCAGATAGATGGTGTTATACGGAGTAACTTGGGCTACTTTTATTTTAGAAAAAAAATTAGGGTTCCGCACGAAATATATAAATATGTAGAGTTAGACGCAAGCAAGTCGCGGGGAATTTCTAGTGCTAAATAAAAATTGTCAAAACTAGTTGTTATTCTACAAGTAGTTCACAACATTAGAAACACATTTGTTTCAATCCTGTAAAAGGTATTTTAGACAGCAATGTTATTGCGGCAATTCCCTAGTCGAACAGGTCGGATTCTGCATCTCGAACTCCGTCGTTTTCTTAAAATATTATGTATTTAGTTAGTTAAGTATGTAAAGGTTTAATTAACGCCTATTTTCAGCTATTTACAACTTAAATATATTTATTATCAGTGATAACTTCTATTATAAGCCTCAATCATGTGAATGAGGTACAGAGGCATATCGTAAGCGTTCAAACCTAAAGTTCTATTAAACTATCACATTTTAACACGTGCAATATATAAATGTAATGAAAGCGATACGTTGTTGGTTTTATAAATTATAATAATATATCTTTTTTTCAGATAAAGTCCCTATATATAATGTTTACATGAAAAGAAAGACTATCGAATTTGAGCACGAACATTATGCCTTTAGGATATTGGAATCTTACTTTTCCGCAATGACCTTCAGGTTGCTATTAGTGCTGCCTCGTACCCTGTTCATCATTGACGCCAGCCTATTGCGTTTGATGGCATGAAACCCGTCAATTCTTTCTTCAGTAAACATACCAGAGGCACTATAAAATCGAGGCAACCCCAGCAACATCTCATCGTCAGCAACATTTGGGACCAAATACGGCGCACACTAATTTCGAATCAGTGAACGGACTAAATTATAGTTGCAACAAGAGACCTATTTCTTGGCTTCCGTACTTAAGAGTTCGTTTGAAGCATCAGGAGCAGAAACCTTCAGATGTTTATCGACTGTCTAGACATTTAGTGCCATTCAATGTATTGTTATGTAAGTAGTAAATGCTAATGCACTTTAGGAGTTAGATCCTCATTTATTCTTTCAAATAATAATGTTAAAGATCTGTTCTGTATTTTGGTAAGATAGAGGCAAATTGTACTTAACTTCTAAATGATTTGTATGGTATTTTATTCATTCCTCCTTAGTTACATTCTTCTTGACGTTCAATTGGCGAATTTTTTTGACTGCATAGGCCGCTGAGCGAAGGCCTTTTTGCAACTTAATAATATAAGACCCCTGATAAAACTTTGCGCCTAAATGTAATGCATAAAGACTGAATGATGTTAACAAGGTCCAATATTCATACAAAATCGTCCAGAGGTTATTAATTTTGGTAGGGTACAGCAGATATCTGCTCAGATGCTGAATTCGAGTCACCCGAATGGAAAAGTACGTCCACTTAGGATTCTTCTATGGTACTTTGCTTGGAGATTGACAGTTTTGATAACAGAGTGCTTATCGGTACAGTTTGTTCAATAAATACGTACGTAAATACTGTTTGACACATCATGAATCACTTTATTCTACATCAGTGTTTATTTTCTTTTGATAAAATAGAAATATTACAAATTTTGTTTTACTCACCAAATGACCAACGGAGGCACAGTTTATGTTACAAGAAAAAGTAAGTTTTGTTTTAATAAAACTATATTTAATAAAGAGACGTTGAGAAACATTATTAAAGCTCAGGAGTAGGTTAGTCTATTAGAAAATGATAAAGGATTTTCTTACGAAACGGAAGAATGCAAATGATTACTAAAGAGAACTATCCAATTAGAATGCAACGCTATTATACTTGCAATGACGTCTAGATAGCACGACACAGCAACCAAATTTCAAGTAGGTACTTGTTTCGTTTGCCTTATAACTGTTATATGGTTTCGTGCTTTATGTTTATTATTAATAACAGGGCAAGTAATATTCGAAGGATATCATTAACTTTGCTCATGGCTTTATACGGTTATAATAATAATATTATCTACGTATTTACGTGCACTGGCCGTGGTGACAGGGTCAGCCTGTGATCAGGGCCAGTGCAACCTGGTCGAAACGTCAGGCAATTCAGAGGTATGTAATACCTTTTCGTGATCGCGTTAATTCCCGTAAATACGTAGATAATATTATATCATGGAACGCGAAAGTTTAAAAGTTAGTTATAATAATGTTAGATTGCGTTTTTTTTTTGGGTAAATATCAATTATTTATTTCAATTGTCATTATGGCACTAACTGACTTATAAAAGCCATTACAGTCACCGAAAAAGCCACAACAGAAGAAATACTGCCCCTTCAGTTGCTTTCCTCTGTTGCCCAACAGAAGAATAAAACGAACATTGACATTTATTTCTTGACTTTTGATATTACCCACAGACTTAACTATCAATCATTTTAAACAACATTGCAATTTCTTTTCTTCTTGTTAAATAGGCAGTAAAAATACCAGTTTAAAAAATTAATATATCTGATCTCTTGATTAAGAAATCAGCTTTGGAAATTTAATTTACTTGCGAAATTTACAATACTTACGTCAATTACAATTACTTACGCAAAAGCTAAAAGGAAAATGATATTTATTCCCAATACAATTTACTTGATCAAACATTATTCAGAAGGTATCTTAATAAAACTGCCAAATTAATACAAAATATTTTGTACATTTGCTGCAAGTAGGAAAATATGGGATGGCAACGAAATATTTACGATAAGAGGAATGAAAAATGTTTGCCGGTCTAATATATTGATCCCCTGAGGCTCCAAAGAAAATGATAAAAACTGACTACGTATTACTTTTCAGTCATTTCTATCAAGAGCTAAAAGGCAGCAGGATCGTTTTGGTTTGAAGAAAGGGGACGAGAATGTAAGTTGATTAAATATTAAGCCAGGACGGTCTAGACTCACAGGGACTGTGACAGTTATAGACTTAGGGCATGTTTCATTTATTAGAATTACTTTCAAGTTTATATGTTTATAGCATTATATGTATAGCGTCAACAAGTTAAGGGTATAATCTGGTTTGGTTAAAACTACTACAAGCACCAGTTTTGTTAATATTGATTTGGCATTATTTAACTATGGGTACCTACTATCTGGATATCGAAATATTACAAATTATACCACAATAGATAAAATAAGAAGCTAATTTATTCACTTAAAATTTGACAAAGTCTATTCCATTAAGTGGAATACAATGAGATTTCTAATTAAATTATTAAGTAACGCTTTGTCACGACTCCCAACTTTAAAAATTAGGGGGAAAATTGTATCCGAAATATTAAGGCTCGACTGTAATTACTTTGTTTTTGAAGATATATTCTTCTTTGGTAATACTAAAAAGTATACTATACATTCTGTTGATAGTAAGACTCGAAAAACAGAAGATTATAAGGTATAACGATTTTTTCTGAGATAAATAAGTCTTGGATTCTATGTTTCACTAGCTGTACCCGGCATGCGTTGCAATGCCATTTTTTTTGTTTTATATAGAATTTTATGGCCAGACCCCTCGCGGGCTTTCTGAGAAGACCATTCCGAAGTTTCATTATAATTTGACCAACGGTTTAGAAAAGAAAGGACAAACATACAAACATTGATTTTATTTATTTATATACATAGATTAGATAGCTACTGGGCATACTTAACTAAAACCATACACCAAAATTGGGTTTATTTCTACTTCTTTATATTCATCAAACCTGCCACCAAAGTTTCTGGTTAACATATTCTTTACTTAAAAAAAAAAAAAGGCAAAAAAAAAAAAAACATTTACTTATTATTCAGTAGTATTTACAGCGTAGTTCTTGAGTCCTAAGAATAATAAACAACTGAAGAGGAGCAGATTTTCTATTATTAGTGTTTTTGTTTGCTTTCAATTCTTGAGAAGTTCGGAATACAGAATAAGAAGCTCTAAGATAGATAAGAAATGTGTCAAGGATAGGTTTTTGACACAAAAACTGTCCCGAGAGTAACAGTCAGCAGGTAGGTACGAAAGTCGTACTTAGCATCTAGACATTCACTCACTACTATTGCACAATCTGTCTAGACGCTAGAGTTAGGT
This sequence comes from Callimorpha dominula, assembly GCA_949752705.1. Taxonomy (NCBI): domain Eukaryota; kingdom Metazoa; phylum Arthropoda; class Insecta; order Lepidoptera; family Erebidae; genus Callimorpha; species Callimorpha dominula. Next base: position 16,638,365 of record OX457003.1, read on the forward strand.
GACCTGCAAATGTTTTAATTAAGTGAAACTTTAAATCCTCTATAAAAGTTATCTTGACAAATCAATGTAAAACTCTAATTAAAGTAAGAATATTTATAAAGAAACTAACTGAGTTAAAGGTAGCCAGCACGTGATTATACTTGTTAAAAAGCGTTTACATAAAACAGTTTGCCACAGACCTAGTTTGTTGATATGTCTCGAATCTGAAAAATGTATGGAAATATATGTAAATTACTCGTATTTCAATTTCTCAAATGTATTCGTTAAGACAAATCTCTATAATAACTCTAAATATAATAAGTTTTTCATGACTCAGGTTGGATAGTATATCTTACCTACTCACTTTATCACTGCAATGGTAAAAATAGTATTATGGAAGGAATACCTAAAACTTTATATAGTTAACATATACCTTTTTTTTATTGAGAAATGGCATAGGCGTTTGTTTTCCAACTCACCTGATGGACACGACTATCCAAGAGAAACCCTATTCACTGTACACATGAACGCACTAGGATTATAATTGATTGGAAAATAGAAAATTTTAAATGGAACTGAATTACAGAATAGTTTTATTTCGAATTCTCACAGTTGTATGAAATACAATTCTACTACGTACCAGCTAATCAATTCTAGGTTTTCTCAAAACAAAATGTCTATTTTTTAAAATGAGATTTTAAGCATAATATTTACAATGTTGTTCTAATTACACTTTCGTTGTTTACCGCACCTAGTTCTCATTGTAATAAACCAGACACAAATGTTTCAGAGAATTGAAAACTCTGCCGTTATTTGTTTCACTATTATTTTAACCAACACTCTACAACCAGGTGGCGATTAAAAACATTAACACTTGCTGGAAAGGGGTTGCAACTAGGGTCATCACAATAAGGAATTAATATCGAATTTAAACTTGTAATATTTGTATACGATTAATGAATTCTGTTCAATTTAATTTATCTTTTTCGACAGTTTTAGAACCTCAAGTTTTATTTATTTGATAGTAATGTGAGTGCAGTCCCCTTAAATACACTGACCTTATTAATTACAACCCTGGCAACCCTGCCAGACAAAACAAATGTCATATAAGTTTCAGTAACACGTTCAGATATGCGACAGTACGCCTAAAATATCGGAATGCGACGGCAGCTGCGACAAGAATAATCTTTTAGTTTAAACTCAGCCGACTCTATAAATGGTGCATTTGATATGCACTTGTCTGCTATATAACTGACAAATTAACTTGATCTTGTGGTTAAATTAGTAAATGACTAAACAAAAACATGAAAATACTTTTCACATAGGTATAGAGCTGTGGACAGTCATGGTTTCAGTGAGAGTCATAATCCAATGTTATTTTTACTGAAGTGTAGATGGGAAGTTTGCTCCGCGCGCCTCTCTTACATTGGACAGGCACATCATAGTGGGGTCGCCTTACTCAACAGGCGGCCAATTCACCGGGGTTCGCAGGGCTTTCCTTTCTAAGGTACACCTGAGGCCTAGGCCATAAGACCCAGTGACGGAACACTGTGTGGTTTTAGATGGTTCGAGTCGACATACCACTTTACCGTTTGGCCCAGTAAGGCTTACATACAAAACAAAAGTAAAGCTTAGTGTCTAACATTGTTAGTGTAAGACAATCATAACATTAATTTGTGTTATTGTTATCTCGGTAAACAGAACAATAATACAATATAAATAGCGTTTAAAAAATTGATGGAAAGCCTACAACGATCGGTGTTTCAACACAAATTACGCTTTCAAACAAAAAAAAACGTGAACTTGAATATTTTGTTTTTAATCAATACAATAAAAGATTTTTCACTAGAACACCTCAAACGAATGCCCACTTCTGATAATTTACGCTTTCATTTTATCACGAATTATAGGGATTTCCCAGGCCTACGGAACTACTGATGCTAGAGTACATTTTAGCTTCATGCGCAGTGATGAGTTGAGTTCGAATTGACGACTATCAAAGGTTTTCGAGTCAAACAGATAATTTGTGTCTATCGGAGGATTGATTTTTAGGGTTCCGTACCCAATGGGTAAAACGGGACCCTATTACTAAGACTCCGCTGTCCGTCCGTCTGTCACCAGGCTGTATCTCATGAACCGTGATAGTTAGACAGTTGAAATTTTCACAGATGATGTATTTCTGTTGCCTCTATAACAACAAATACTAAAAAAAATAATAAAAAAAATATTTAAGGGGGCTCCCATACAGCAGACATGATTTTTTTGCCGTTTTTATAGATAATGCACTTGGCCGGTTTTTTTTTTTTAATTTTGTGCAACCTTATTTCATTAGACGTCACATCACAAAGCATAAAGTTTACTTTAATTCGAAAAAAAAATTTTTGATCAGTAAATAGGTATTTGCACTACTGAAAAATAACAAGAAACAATTCAACGCATATAGCTATTTATTGTATACGTGATCGAATTACACTGAAGAACTGAATAACTGCGTTAACCTTCACAGAACACGGTGTTGCCTCTCGTGAATAGCACATAATCGCCAATGAGCAATTATAAAAAGCTCATCTTTGTTAGAATCCTAACATCGTGATGGTGTATATACGTGACTGTGAGTACCGTTTTTCTATGTGTTACAACAAAAGCCGACTTCTGAGTGACTCAGCCGCTTGATAATAAGGTGACTGAGTAAACGAATGATTACATATCTATTTTAAGTAAACAATATAATTAACCAACACATTTTAACAGAAACCATGTTCTCACACATAAATTATGCTATTGTATTCTACAAAAGTCGTAAAATAAACGCTATATATATATGTTTTTTTTTTATGTAATAGTAATATAATAACCTGAGAGACCTTACACGGCCGTCTAATCCTAAACTATGCAGAGCCTGTACTATGGTAATCAGACTGCTGATAAGCATCCTTATATCTTTTTAAATACATACATACTATACACACTCGTGCTAGTCACATAATTATTTGTCCTCGGTGGGAATCGAACCCAGGCTCACCAGTCAGGATCACTAACCACTAGACCAACAGGTCCGACAATAATATATTTTTGAATTTTTTAAGCAAGTCAATTTAGTTTAAGTAAGTTTTATTTTTTATTCGCAATATTATGGTTACGATATTGATTTATATTTGCATATTCAAATTAATGAAATGACAATAACAAAATAAAATCTAATTAAATCGGTTATAGCTCGGTAGGAAAGTGTTTTGATTAGAGTATTTGTTATTAACAAGTTTGTTACGCGAGGGGGTAGTGGGGTAGTTTGTATTTAGACCTTACGAGTAGTAAATCTCGCAACATATAATTATATTGTTTTCGTGAGATCGGTATCAATCCATCAAAAGGTGTTGTTTATAGCAGTCTCCCACGCAGTATATCGTACAGTTATTTAATGTGAATAAAAGCTTCCTAAAAATAGTCTCTGAGAAAGGCTACACATGGAGTCTAGTCTTTTATTATGTACCTTTTATGATATATAGTATTACGCAAAACTAATTCTTAAATGCATCTTTTTGTCGTATTAAAATTTTCGAGCTTGGAACCCGAAATATTTACATACATAGGATCGCAGAGGCAACGAGGAAGTGTTGCTCATATACCTAGCGTTGCCGATACACAGAGGCGAAGATGTGTCTAGCGGTCTCAAGATGATACTGAGACCTTTTCTGGCGATCTTAGAGCAGAACCCTTTTTTTTCTCGAAAAGTTGTTTTGCGCTTTTGACATGAGCGCCCTCTTTGATCGGGGGACAGACTGCATTTTCCGGCACTACCAAAGGATCTAGGTAGTTTTATACAGCTTTACCTGCTCAGCGGCGTCCCAAACAGCTTCTGTTCTAGTCTGTTGCGCATGATAACGGCTTGGCCAGGCGGAGGTTTTTGAAGGAATTCAGAGACAGAAAACCCATCTAGCCACTCTGCCAGGTAACATTAACACAATAACCGGAGCATCAGTAACGCCTTCGAAAAGGCGTTTAGAGCTTCGTTTACCCGCGGTTCACCGCGACGATGATTTTGAGTCAGGCGCGAGTGAAACTCTTATTACTTTTTACAAAAGAAATATTCCAGAAAGTTATGAACATTAAATTAATAAAACTTTTCTACAAAACATAGATACAAAGAAACACATAATAAAAGTTATGAAACGAGAGAAAATAATCTAAGCTTGTTACTGACATCCATATAATTCTTTTGGGTATAGTGTTATTCCCTTTTTGTCCAAACTTCTTGTTACGAAGTCTTGGATCCACACAAAGAGATATGAATAACAATATGTAATAAAGAAATGAACTATAACCACTGAGTTATTACTACTAGCGTATAATAACTCGGTGACTTTAACTTAGGATGCTGACAAATTGTAGTCACGCCTTACTTAGAATAAAAATGTATTGTTAGTATTTAAAATACTTTCAGACATTTATTAGAAATTGATTTTATCAAGGACACAAAAGATTTCTGACAACAACAAACAGCTATAAAATACATTGACTCATTTATAAACTTTTTCATCTCTATAACAAAATTCCAATAACTTATAACGATATCGATAAATTTGGTATTTTTTTTATACGAGCTTTGTAACCTCCGAATCAATGACTGACAAAAAGGAATATTTTTGAACTGAAACTAGAATCGTTGTGATTTGAAACTCGATGAAACGAAAATGCGTCACGATAAAGAAACCAACACATCAATGTATACGATGAAGTCGGCGTGAAAATGAGATAGAATACAAGTATCAGTGTTTCCTATAATCTTTGTCTTTGCGCCTTCAGAGAATGCGCCAATGTCAACGTAGTGTCATTTTTGTGCATTTGCGTATTAAAATTCTTTGGTTAATTCGTTTATGTTAATTATTTAACACATCTGTGTTAAATTGTCCAATAACTTTTCTATAAATTATCTAAAATAAAGTTTATTAACATTAGTACATTATTTGTGTTGATTTTACTCTTTTTATTTCTCATTCTTTCGTAGGCTACTTTCCTGAAGTTTCTGCCGTGTGAGAAATGCACACACACTTTTTTTTTATTTGTTAAACATTAATCAGAGTCTTTGCATGAAAACTATTATTGAAGAAAATTAAAGCCGTTGTAAAGTTGTTATATTATTCCTATATGATTTAACAATGTTTTTTTTTTAAATGATAGTCAATAATTGACTTTTCACTTTGACTCGTTTTTGTTAGCGTAAACATTTAAATAAATCGCCATTTTGCGTTGATGTAAAGAAAAGTCGAAAAACTAATCAATTTCTTGAAATTTATCGCAGAAACTGACACTATATAAATTTTACGCTTAGCAAAATTATGTGCAGTATGCTGCATTGTAGGATGCACAACATTGAGCACCAATCTTTGTACACAATAGATTTTTAATACTTACCGCGAATATAAAACTAAATACTTTGTGCTGAGTTAAATGAAGACAGCATATTAGCCTTGTTTCAAGAAATGCACTCAGAAAATTACTTTATATTAAAAATTACTTCTTCTATTATTATATTTTTAATATTACTTTGAATCGAATAGTAGTCATAACTGGGGTAACGAGGCAATAGTTAACAAAATAATTATATACAATCACTTTATAGATAGGAAATGTAGGTATACAAATCCCGATCCATTTGCATTGCTAACGGTACGTTAGGCGGGGGGCATCGACCGGCCGCGAAGGCCGCATCGATGCCCGGTGACGTCATTCACCTAATCGGAAAATAATAAGGCGGATGTTGTACTCACACCTGTGAACGTTATCTGCATATGAATAGGGATCATATTTGTTTAACGTTACAAGTCACTCAGCGCGTGCATCCTTACTTACATGTAAATAAATATTTAGTGTATTCATAAGTGTTATGAGGATAAGATTTGAACAGTTAGATCGCAATAAATGAGATATTGTTGCAAAACAGTTTTTACCTATAAAGAAAATAAAGAAGGAAGTTTTAATGAGATTTCTTAGGAGATTTAAAACTAGGTGAAATTTAAGAAATATATTGCTAACCGCATTAAAGAAGAGGCAAACTTCTAAATGAAATTGGAATAGAAAAAAATCAAAATCTATATATATCTATATCTATACTGTATAAATAAAATTGAAGTGTCTGTTTGTAATGACAAAATAAGAGCTTTTTACTAAAGTACTAAGTATGTTTGAACGACAACTATACAAAAACAAAATTTGTCTTTTTGTCTGTTTGTTTGTCCAAAACAGCTAAACCGATTTGCACAGGCCTATCACTAGCAGATAGCTAATGTAATAAGGAGTAACTTAGGCTACTTCTATTTAAAGAAAATAATTAGAGTTCCGCGCAAAAACTATAGGTACTAGTAGTAGGTAGTAATAATTAAAGGTTTTGAATAGAAAATTTGGCAACCTGCCAGTGAAAACGTAGGTGTTACAAGTGTTTATATGCACCGGTAACCACTTACCATAGCGCCGGCCATTACCATATTTTTTATATTGCCCAAAGATGATAATACAAAAAAAAAACAATAGAAACAATAATTAAAAATATATGAACAATTTCTGAGGTCACATAAACCAATGCGGTGAGACACGATTTCTTACATTTTTAGTACAACCAAGTACAAACATTTGACGCATTTTTTTGCTTTGTGACTCAAAACTTTTAAGGTCATTGTGATACCTTTAACGATTACGACAAAGAAACTTTAATAAATGTGACATTCGTGGAAAATTCGTCAGCATATAAAGGGAGATTAAACGACTGGCTAATGGAAAAATCAAAGAAGGTCATGATATTCACACACATGAAATAGTATACATTTCTATCTAATATATAAGAAACAGTAGTTGTATGATCATCAGAATATTTAATAAAATCCCAAAATCAATTAGGTCATTACCAAGAACAAGTTTTGTTCAGAAACTAAAAAAGTGTCTCCTTAATAAATGTTTTTACACTATCCAAGAGTTCATGGCATGCAAGGATAGATAGTGAGAACAGCAATGAACAGAAGCAGTTCATTAGGAAATCAATTAATTCATAATTGATTTCCTAATGAACTTACAAATATTTACAATGCCCTACTTTTTTTTATATTATAGGGGGCAAACGAGCAGACGGGTCAAGTGATGATAAGTGAAACTACTGTCGCCCATGGACACCTGCAACTCAAGAGTCACAAGTGCCTTGCAGGCCTTTAAGATAGGAGTACGCTCTTTTCTTGAAGGTTTGAAGGTCGTATCGGTCCGGAAATACCGCAGGCGACAATTTGTTCCATATATTGGTTGTGCGAGTCAAAAACATTCTGGATTCTGGATTCAAAAAATTCTAAAACTTTTATAATAATTTAATAATTGTTTTTTTTTTTATATTTTTTTTTCTATAATAAATTTATTGGATAGTAATTATAATTACGGAAATATGATAATAACTATGGAAATTCATATATACTTTATGGTAATTTCTATTCAATTGAATCAATGGACATTGTGATTATCAGGAATGTGTAATTATTTGATAGATATGTAAGCAATGTTAGACAGTTTAAGTTTTAGACCAATCTCCTATGTCGCATACCGATTGTACAGCGAGACATGTTGTGCCATAATTATTATTGTAACATCTTATTGTTCCATGTTTCAAGCAAATAAAGTATTCTTATTGTTATAAAGTAAATATTTGTAAACATTTCTAGCAAAGAATGTTATCCCGTTATTATAAATGCGAAAGCTGGTGTATCTAGGTGTGAGTGAGTTTGGTATCTCCGACGGATTGGAATGAAATAAAAAAAAAACAGAATAGATCCTAGAACCACAAATAGGCACATGGCAACCGAAATTGAGATAGGCGCGGCTGCGGACTAAACCTAGTTTAACATTAAATTTACAGGTAAAATCAAATGTTTGTTTAATATTTAACAATTATTATAAGTTACATAATAAGGGCAGTCCATTAGTCATGTGATTTGTGTGTGTTTTTTTAAGCAACCTTTTAATCCCCCCCTCCCCCTGGTGATACGTGGTGAGGTTTTCGACTAACCCCACCCCCTCTAGCCAAAATAACGTCTATTTTTTATTTCCTAATATATTTAAGAAAATCAGAATATTAACGTTAAAACAGATACTAGCGCCTTTTACGAAAAAATAAGTACACGTGATAACTCACTACCCCCGTCCGCCTTTTGATACTTCGTGATTTTTTCCGTGACCTTTCCCTCCCCCCCTTTCGAGCCTCACGTGATTAATAGACAATCCCATAGATAAGAAAATAATCATTAAGTAAAAATTAAATAAATTACATGTTAGTTAATGTGGCTTATTTTTAGAGCGCCATTTGGCTACTTGATATCGGTAGTCAGTACACGTTGCACTATTGACACGACCTGGTTAATTCGTTTTACACTATTCGCAATGTGTAATTAAATACTGGAAATTGGAACTTAATTATATTTTATTTAGTCTGAAGTAACTTTATACTAATGAAAGTACACGAATTAAATTAATGAAATAATGGCTTTCGGCTTCTATTTCCGGACGCTAAATTTCATTTCAAAATGAATATTCCAATTTTGTTTCTAACAATTTGAATTCTTCTTTGATAATGTGCAAGGGTAATTGCCAACTATAGTGCGAGACCACACAATTAGAATCTTGAATTTATTATGGTTTTATTCATTTGATATAATACTAAAATAAAAAAAAATCGTTTGACACAGAAATGAACTTAGAAATAAGGGAATAGTCTGCAGACAATTTTGGTAGTAACATCAAGACCCGGCTATTTTATTATCTATAGGCCAGCACTTTAATACAACTTACCTGTTTTTGTTTGTTTACTCACTAGTAAAGTACAAAGACGCCACGTTATAGGTAGCTGCTTCCCCAGTTGGCTAGCTACAATTTAAGCCGAAATCTATTGTACCCTTCTTTTTACATTTACTTATCTAATAATGATGATAACATTTATAATGGCATTTACATATACAGTAATTTTATCATAATTGACTATCCTTAAATCTGTTAATACAATAAAATTAGACAGTGAATAAATAGAATCCGGACAATTTAATATACATCATTCTACTAGAACTAAATTTCAAAACACATAGCGGTAATTTCTCTCACAAGAGTTACCAAGTTATCGTCCATAATACTGCTGATTCAGGAAATTGGAACGGGAAACAGGAATTGAAAGGCTCGTAGCAATGCCAACTGGAATAATCGATCGATCCGTCTTTGTATCCGTCAGTCGGTATATCGGTCTCTAGTGTTTACTTATTCAATAAGGCAGGGGATAGGCTAGTTATTAATTACAGATAGGCTAGGCCTAATGCTTCAGACCTATTTTTAAGCTTCATTAAAAGAAACCATTTGAAATATTGCCATGATGTGACCTGATTGTCATATGTAGCTATAGAGTACACATTTTCCTGTACAAACAAAAGTTGTGATGAGGGATATGATGTTTTAAGCATTGACTTTTATTTAAAGTTACGCTTATACAAAGTGAACTAACATTTCTTTTAACGCTTTCCGGACCCCTCCTATTTTAGGCGCTATTTAGCACAACGTTAGGTTGTAGTTCCGAGTACCAAAATCCGACTTTCACACACAAAAAAAATTATAAGTAGGTAAAAATGCTCATTTTATTAGTGCGTCAATAATCAACCTTATTTATTTTAATTTATGTCTAAGTATCCTTGAGTATAATATATGTATAACATCTCCAAGAAAGCATAATAAAAATATATTGACACCCTATGGCGCATATATCTTGTCATAATCGCAAAACAAAAATCAAAGAAAATGAGAATATTTTCTGTTTAAAAAACTTGGACATTGATAAACAAAAAGCTCAGTTACCATAACTTCCTCGAGAACATTCTGGAAGTCAAGACCATTCCGGATGTTTTCATTTTTGTACTGCATTAATATATCAAATGTAAACATTACAAAAAATACAAAATCGCAGTTTTCAACAAATAATAGAATGCAAGGAAGTTTTATATAAACTGAGATGTGAGGGCTTCTCTTCCTTGAAAAAAATTAAACTTAAAACAATATGAACAGCATTTTTTAGGCAAAAGAAGCAGGACCGTTACTATGTCAAAAGCTATCCTTTCTGAATTCCTGTGCTCTCCTTGGATTCACGTAATGTTATTGGACAGAATAACATCCCACATATATATGGTATATATCGTTGTACTTTTCTTCAAGAACGTGATCTTTATGTGTGACAAGTAATGTTTCTCTAACACGATTAGGCGTCCAACGACGAACGAAATGAGCCTCAGTTTAAAGACAATGAATTTAGGTCTCGTATTGTTTCGGGACAAAGCATTGTTATGTATCTCACATATAGACACCTACAGTCTGAAATATAATAACGTGGGCTTGCGAAATACAAATATACACAGATGTTTGGTGTTTTCATACGAATATCTATAAGAAAAAGTATTAATGTAGGAGTAAATTACAACTCGCCTAGTCATCGACCGCATATATTTTCTCCTGCATATTTGCTATAAACATATAGACGTGTTAATCTTTTGAATTTCTATCTACTTCATTATTTGTAGGCCGCCGTAGAAAGACGTCTGTCCATCTGTTAATACGAAAACTTTTCCATCTGTTAAAACGAAATGAGTGAATGACATTTGAATTGACTTTGACATTTTTTGAATTGAAATTGCGTTGACAAAACGTAATATATGCTAAATATGATCACAGAAAGACATGTTCAGTTCAGTTCAAGCATCTGTTCAAACGAAATGAGTGAATGACATTTTATTTATTTATTTATTTATTTCTAATTAAACATCTATCATTACAGGATGCTCCCAATGCGATAGTGTTACACAATCTACTTATTTATAAAAACAAATAATTTTTAACGCTATTATTGTGAATCCACTCAGTGAGCAATAGAATAGGTCTACCTCTAATTGAATTGACTTTGACATTTTTTGAATTGAAACTGAGTTGACAAAACGTAATACATGCTAAATATGATCATCGAAAGACATGTTCAGTTCAGTTCAAGTTAAAAGCAAAAGCAACTTTACAACAAAATGATAATTTTTTAACGATTCTGTATCGCATTTTACCCTTCTCGACTGTCATTTTCCTTACTTCATAATAATCAAACCATTAACCACGGAGTACGCAAGAACTTCTAGCGACTTATGTAACTATCAAATATGTATAAGTTATCAAGTATGCAATTTCGTAATTCGCATCGGGTGCAGCGTGACTAACGGAAACCAGGTCACCTACATACCGAGGCATGGGAATACCGAGGCGTCAGCCGTCCTGGGTAGTACAACTGGTACAACTTATTCTTTTTAAGTCTTAGTATTGTTTTAGTTCTCGTACGAGATAAGAATTTCCGAGATTGCTTTTTCCTTGCTTTCATATAGGCCACGGTTTATTAGGTGTATAATTTGTTAACGTTTTGTGAAAATTGGTTAAAATATGATGATGATTGTTGAAGATGTCTCTACTACCCATGCGAAGCCTGGGCGGGTTTCTAGTAATATTATAAATGCGAATATGATATGATATGTTTGTTAAGCTTTTACACTTTAACTGCTAAACCGATCATCATGAAAAAAACATTTGTCTTTTTTCAGGTTTATACAGTAGGTAGCAGCTGTCTCTAGCAGCTTGTCTACTGATGCAACTTTACATTTTACGATCAAAGCTTTTAAAGGAACGAGAGCTCGGCGATCGAAGACCGTGGTCGTTTCTTTAATTTGTGAGCTCGTACTCAGTGTACAGATAACAAAGCTATTTACGAAGGATGTACCATTTACGAAGGATGTAAACCGCCCCTTATCGTAACAAACCACTCTGCTGAATAAGCGGAGTGGCTAAGCTGGGTAAGGACAAATATCCACCGATTGTTTAGCAGGTAAAAAGAAAGTGCTAAACTTTTTGTAACTGCTACAAGGCACCAGCTACCAGTTTTTTACCGATTTCTTCTATCATAAAAGAACTCTTGATATGTGGCAACCTGACAATTTCTATTCTGAACTTGGGTTTAAAACAATTTGGTTTACGTAGATATACTTGACAAATGGCAAGCTATTAACTTCAACTACACAACAGTGGCTTTTTTGTTTACTTATTATAGTTAAGTAAATCTAAAAAAACATGTTTAAATGGCGAACCCAATTTAATGGTAAAAAAGTAATAAAAACGTGTTAAAAACAATGTACGAGGGCGGCACTGAAAATTTCGGGAATCAAGGAAGTGACACAACATTACTATTTAAAAATGTATTTATTGCTTTTCGAAGTATTCTCCGCGAAATTTGACACATTTTTCCATACGATGAAACCAATCATTGAAGCAACCGTTCCATTCGGAAGTTGGGTCTCCAAAATGGCCGTTTTGTAGGCGTCCACAGCTTCTTCAGGTGATGAAAATCTCTGACCACGCAATTTATTCTTTATTTTAGGGAAAGTATATAAATCATTAGGGCTTAGGTCGGGGCTGTACGGCGGATGGTCTAATAATTCTGTTTTCTTGCTTTAAAAACTCTTTTGTTCTGTGCGTGGTGTGAGAACTCGCATTGTCGTGATGGAGGATGATGCGGCGGTTGCAGTTCTCTTTACGGAGTTCAGAGAGTATCCATCGGGAAAACAACTTTTTTACACCTAATTGTTCATGCAAGATTATTTGTATTTGACTCATGCCCATTGGCATTTCTAAAGTTGCCTGAATTTCGCGGTACGTCACATGTCGATCTTCCTCAATCAGCTTACGCACAGCATCAACGTTTTCTTGGGTGACTGCAGTTTTTGGACGACCTTGACGGGGATCATCACTGAGCTTGACACGTCCACGTTGAAATTCAGCAAACCAGCGATAAATTGTGGTTTTGGATGGGGCTTCATCACCAAATGCAGAAATCATAGGGTCAACACACTGTTTTTGCGTTAAACCAATTCGAAAGTCATAATAAATCATCGCTCTTGAATTTTCTCGAGTTAATTCCATTTTCTCAACGACTAAACAAGTTTGACAAAACCTTGTGATAAGACCGAGAATCTCTTTTTCAATAAATAAATGGTATTCGATTTATAAAACCAAGGTGTTTTCAATTAAAAAGATTTTAATATGACAGAAACAGTGTAAATATTCCATTCCCGATACTTTTAGTGCAGCCTATGTATTACGGATCCAACTTAGTTGCTCAAAAAACAGTATAAAAAGGAAAAATATATCGAGTAGTAACTTCAATTCGCAATAAAAAAATTATATTACTTATTTTAGCGTTCCGAGTAATTAACAACAGGGGAACAATTTACTTTCAGCAAGTATCCACTTGCCTTTATGAAAAGAAAGGTAAGTCCTAATTAAGAAACACCTTCGGGATACGAGTATTTCCCGACAATAGCACTTGATTAAACTTGATTTTATAAACCAGGACCTTTAGATCAATAGTCACGTTGCAAAAATTTGGTCAACGTGGCAAACGTACAATATAGTAGCGAATGTACTACACAATAACTTCGAAATAATTAGAATTCCGACAACCACGGAAGAACGTGCAGCTGGCCGACTTTGATGCGATAAAATAATGACGTAACCGGGTTTAGTCGAATAAACCAAATTCCATTATGATATCCGGTATTTAACAATTAAAACCGTCATAAATGTGAAATGATTTCCTAGGAAAATCACAAAACGCATCTGGTATACAACGAGACATGTTTTAGTAATTATATCATCACGTGGACTGCGATCTATTTTAATAATATGTCATGTTTGCACGGATGAACCCGCTCTGCATGTCGGCCAAATGACCGCTATAAAACAATAGATGCGAATGGTTTCGAAGGGTGACTGATATGCAAAATACATTTAATAATGACAGTACTACGTACGTAACATACATATCTTAACGTGACTGTGTAAGGTTGCTTTATTTGTAGTTATTGCTTACGCATATTTCCAAGTCATCTGGGACACTATTAAAACGTTAATCGCCGCATAATTGGATGATTAAAGATTTCAATAATTGTTATAACTATTTGCTAAAATATGCTTTACTATCTAAGGAAGTGTGTCCCCAAAGAGGGGTAGACAGTAGGTGTGTATTAGACGATTTGTCGTCGTGCGCCTAGCCCTCAAAGAAGCACATTTCGTATCTCCGTGCAGTTACTGAGAGTTTTCTAGCAAAAGAACTTAGTCAAATTTGTCTTACATAGGAATCAAAATTAGGATTTATGATCGCAAACAAACAGAAACACAAACTTGTGTCACAAGAGGCAAACACTAGTTAAAATTTTAATTACCTATAGGAAGAGTCATAAAATGGGTATCTAAGCCGTGATTTCCTCTATGTCATTTAGGCCTTTAGTCTGAACCAGTAATTTTTTTATCCTTTAGCCATAAGCAGGTCCGGTGGGTTTAAATTTCAAATTATTTGCTTTTGGTGGTAACGTTGGTCGCCATCTACCGGCATTCGTGAGAACTACGTAACAAAACATTTGTACATAATTAGGTAACAACTTAGACCTTAACAATTTGTATAATACGTATATCAATCTTATCTAATCATATTTCTCAATTTTTTGTAAAATCTTGAAAGCCAATTCTCGTAATTCAAAATAGCTACTTAATTTTTTTCTTTCATCTGGCATCTGGAGTCTTTAATGACAAAGATATTCTCCCGAGATGTAGATATATAAACAACCCGCGTTCATTTAATACATTACAATATACATGTTAGCACTAATGTGTTTATAAGCTGATAATATATTTATAAAATTCAAGTTAATTTACACGAAGAAATTGAATTATTTCTTCAGGATAAAGCGCACACATCCTACATAACGATCTAGTTAGTCAAGTCTAAATAAAACACTTTAACACATTATTCAAAATAACTTTCCTACCTTACAGCGAAACTGAAGAAAAACAAATAGATATAAACTCAAATGCGGCTGCTTATGACACAAAAGATTTTTGTTTAGTGATTATTTTATTTTCTTTCCTTTCATTCATGGACATCACTTTCATCCGCCTATGGAACCCGAGCTAGCTATTTCAATAGAATCTTACAAAGATAAACACTGCTATCTTTTCAAACCTAAATAATAAGAACAATAATAACTTGAGACACCTCACACACGGCCGTCTGATCCCAAACTAGGCAGAGCCTGTACAACGGTAACCAGATTGCTGATAAACACACTTTTATATTACTAAATAATTTATACATGCAGCTCGGGTACTTGCCTGCTTAGCAAGTAGAAAGGTGACTAGACACTGATCCGGACACCCGACCGTAGGCCAGGGTAGACCTACACTTGATTGTAGATCGGGATGTGAGTGTGCTGACAGCTTCGGTACCAGCTGGATACTGGTAGTCGGCTTCTCTGACGAACTTAGCGGTATTACCGCGAGCGGGAAGTGAGCGTGCCTTCGGTACCTATCTGGACAATAGGGAGTGTGCCGGTTGGGAGTGGGGGGTCGCTGCGAGTGTGGTTTCACGAGTGGCGATCTTCTGTGACCGATAGGCATACGGGTAACTAGCCTTAATTAATACCGGCGCCATGGCGTTGGAGGTAAGACCTGCCGTATAAAGGTCCCTGCGTCTCGGGACCTTGGTTTGGGGAACTTGATGCAGGTATACTGACCCCGCTCATATAACGTTTGCGTTGGGTGGGGTGGGGGCAGTATAAACAAATACGTAGTCGTGAGGAAGAGAGGGCCTGTCCACAGCAGACAGCACGCCACGAGCCCATGTCGAGAGACAGTTGACACGCAAGGCTATAAATTAATATTCGATTCGATTAATTCCATTTATAGCAAATTGATAGGTGATAATAACCGTAATAATAAACGATGAGTGTGGAACAACCTCCACTACAATTTAAAAAGAGCTGTGTTTGACCTGCACGTATGACCGTTTAGTAAACTTAAGTAGGAAATTGATTCTGATGAATAATATACGTTCTTAACTGATCTTAATAATGATATGATGTCGCTAGATATATTATACTTTTAGAAAACCTACAGGGACCTTTTTTGGCGCCAAAACAGGTGTTTTGGATAATTGATCCTCAAACCTATCTTTATCTACCTATCCTACCTATAAACCTATCCTATTCGATGTGAAAAAAATAAAAAAACAATACTACTTAAACTAAACAAACTTAGACGAAAAAATTAAAAATTATATTCAATATTTTCTTCTAAGTTTTTTTACACAGGATTTACATGTAAATTTATGTCTTTTAATCTAATTTATGCCCTCACGTAAAAAGCTCAAAAGAAAACTGCAGATAAATAAATTGTTACAACCAATAACATGGAGAGTAAAATGTATTTATACTAGTGAATATATTTGAAAAACAAACGTTAATAAAAGGTTGGCTATAGCTGATTTTTGCTAGTAATGGAGGCTCTTATCTGAGGTACAAAAGACCGTGGTTTGGGTAAGATCGGCTAACAAAGTTCCATGGGATGTTGGGATAGACCCCGGTAACCGCTTACCATCAGACACACCGTTTGCATGTTTTGCCAAGTTAGTAAAAAAAATTACTCTTGTTCACACCGAATAACGCAAAAAGCGATTTCTACGATTATAAATAAATTCGTTAAACTAACTCACAAGTAAAAAAATCACGTGATAAGAAAGGATATTTTGAATATAGGATGTCAACATTTTCTGTAATATTTTCTGTAACTATAAACACTGAGTAAAAACACATTGAATTTCTACACAGAGTCCCAAAATCATTGTGATAAAATATTCACCAACGGTTCACTCACCGGAAACTTTAATTCTTCCAATCTGGTAATAACAGCGACATATGAGCACTAAGAAAACAATCCAGGATATCACAATAGGACCTTCTTGCACAATCAACATTTCCATTTTGTTGACAAACACGAAAAACGAACCAGGCGATACTGACTCACTTAATACCTATATACGACTGAAGGTATAGATAAAAAGTAAGGAAAAAAAGTGTGGGGTAGACGCACCGCTCGGTGTCATCGGTCGACACTACAGAAATGCGTCTTCATCGCTTGGCACATGCGAGGGAGTCGAGATCCAAATAACCGGCGATACATGTTTAATTACTCTTTGTTTTGGAAAACTTCACCACCATTCATTATCGTAGGATGTATCTCTTTTTATTTACAAACTACGTAAAATGAAAACTGTTTATTAAAAATTATTAGCAAAAATTATATTTCACAACAGAGAAAGTTTTCTTAAACACGGGAATTGTAGTAATGATACAACAATCATCAATCGATGTTTTCAAGATAAGCGCTCGCAACAAACGAACCGCGTCGACTGACCTGCGTGAGCACGCGCCGCGGCGGCCTATTCGAACATGTGTCGAGTTGTCGATGCCACAATACGCTCGTAAATGATAACTAAAATAAAACTCAAACTCCCAAGCAGAGAAATGGTGATAAAAAATGACGTGGTGTTTCTAGACTAAGTTTCAAGTTCGCCAGGTCAGTGACCTATGTAAATCGTGTTAACAGTGACAGGTTAGTGCAAGTGGAGTGGACGAATGAATGGTTTTTAAAAGGTTTGTCAATATTTTTTATATGAAACGTATCTCGAATCAGTTTTAAATAAAGACCATTTTAAAAAGGTTTTCAGTCATGATCAACATAGAAGCTTTCCCGTCACACTACTTGAGTGCGTTTTCACAATGAGAGGGGTTAAGCTGTAGATCATTGTACCAGATAAGTAAGGGTTGTGTAATCTTCACACGCCGTCAAGACTATTACGAATAAAAATTAAAGAGGATTTACTGTACCCTTTTGAATTAGCTAGACTCACACTCGACACTGTATCAGTAGTGCTGGTTTCTTCTGCTGGTGAGAGCAGACAAGAGTAGACAGTGAACAAGCGACATCATGGGTTTATAATCACAAGCACACAAGAAGGGCTATGTGCGCGTTGCTGACTTTATATAAAAACTTTCAGTGCCCGTACCGTGGGTTGTACAAAGCCCCTTCGGCAAGCGGTCGTGGAAACCCTTGTAAGTACGTTTACAATCTCCTTCAGCTCCGTTGAAAAACAATCTGTTCGAAGTCAAAGCCTAACACAATCTATATATAAATAGGTAAATAAAATAGTTACGAACCACTTTCGTCTGTTTGTAAACCTATTATCGACCACCAGACGAATACTGGTAATTTAAGTCTACTAAAGCTAGATAGGCGTTCTGAAGCAATAAAAGCTACTAGGAAAACGGTTTCGTGGGAACAGTTTAAAGTATAATAATAATACGTAGCCTTTGGCGTAAAAGACAACAAACACCTGTGAATATTAATTGTGCAATAAGTTTACGAACACTACACAACCTACAGACAACCGTTAAGAGAACTAATATTTTGGTAAGTATCTCTTTATAGGTTTATTGAAATGTAGGTATAGAATGTGAAGAATTTAGGAAGCCTAGGAAGTGGGATATATGTAGATCAGATTTCTGCTCGAATTTAAGTATGTACGGTGTAGCAGAAATCTATTAATCTCCGCTCTATATAAGCTTGTGTACTAGTGAATAAAGTCAACAGAGCGCCATTACAGGATTGGCCACACAATGTGACTCTAATGGTAACCACCGGTAACCACTTACTTGCCCGAGTTAATTTGCGCACTTAATTAAACATACATACACTAGACACTCCAGAAACCTCCACCCCTTTCTGTTGTCTCCTGACATTAAAAGGTGTATTGATTAAAATCTTGCAAGCTAGTATCACGGTAATATTATCTATACAGTATTCTATCTTCATACAAACGGTCGGAAAGCGAGTCATACCTACGCGTCTTAAGTTCGGTATACACTCGGTAGGTACACAACCAGTCGCGAATGCGCCGCAGTAATGAACGAACGGTATAATGCTTTTGTAAGCAGTAAGCTTGCGATTTGTGTATTTAATTGAAATAAGTACAAGTACTTACTTAACACGTTTTGGCCATCCAAAAGCTGCCTGTAAGAGACCGTGCTTAGCGAAAAGGCCGCTCTTGTACATTTCCACTTTGTGTATTTATTTTTTAGCAATATGTCGTTGGTGTATAAGTTTATTCTATTCTATTCTTTTTTTCATGGAATTGGGGGCAAACGAGCAGACGGGTCACCCGATGGTAAATGACTACTGCCGCCCATGGGCACCTGCAACTTAAAGAGTCCCAAGTGCGTTGCCGGCCTTTAAGGTGGGGGTAGGGGAAGGGTGGAAGAGGGGGAAAGGGGGGGGGGGAGTGTTAGGCCCCCGGTAGACTTACTCACTCAGCGAAAAAGCAAATTGCTTCACTGCCGCTTTTCTGTAAGGCCGTGGTATCACAACCAGTCGAGCCGGCCCATTCGTGCCGAAGCATGGCTCTCCCACGATAAATATTCTATTCTATATTATCCCCATTTTTCCTTTCCATTTCGTACAACAGCGCAATGCCCCTCTTCCAAAAATTAAGTGTGCTTACCGTTACATCTATCTGTGAAACTAATTTGAATTTATTTTTCATGATTTAAAGTATTCTGTTTGCATAGTAGCATAACGTAAATTCATCTTATAACTATGTACAACGTATAACCTATGCATGATTAAGGTTGTCGGTTTTACGATGTACCTACTGTTATAGGAAATAAACGTTTTTATCGTATGCTAAGGTACTCCCTTACAGCTATTATTACAGATATTATATTATATTACAGAAAATAGTAGATATTTATTTCGCTGCACGAATCTAAGTAGGTTTTAATATATAACCCGTCACTATAACCCTACTGCTGTTTAAATAAAAGTGTTTACAAAACCATTCATTTACAACTAGTAAATTTACAATACGAACGAATCGCGTCTATAAAATAATAAATTTGAGCATACATGACAGCGTTCTTGTGTAAATATTGAGCATGGTGAAGTACAAATAGGAGTCGTTCAATAGAATAGAATAAAATGGATATGCTTTATTGTACACCTTATACATAAAACTACAAATGATACTAATACAATATAATATAATAAACTTATAAGTCGCCAAGATTCACTATACAAACAAATCAAAGTGATTCTTAAACACACACTCAATGATATAAAAAATTCCATTTAACTATTAGGTTTCGACAATGATTCACGACTTTCTGATCTATAAACATAAAAGGGCATAACAACCTTGTCGGCCTTGTGACTATCTAAGGTTGCTAACCGTAACCCAAGATTTTTTCCCCGTTCCACTGTTCCTTCTCTTTATTGATCAAGGCTGTGCTTGTACCAAGAATAAAATATAATGAAATTTACATTATCTATGTCCAAAACAAATAGGTAAAAGTTAAGTGCGTTTATTTCCTAAAAATAAAGAACGCTTCAGCGATATAAATCTTTAGCGGACTCATGAAGTGCAAGCGTGTTCCTCTCATAAAGACGGGGTTATTAGAGGGACACATCATTGCGCTTTGTTCTGCCACGTTTCTGATATTACAAGATGATGCGTAATCTATTAACGTGTGCATTTAGTACGCGAAAGTCGTCTTTGCTTCTGCTAGGATTATGGACGGCCAAACCGATCACTCTCAGGTTTGTGTAGGAAAAGGGGAAAAGCAGGCAGAAAATTGTACTAGAACAGAGGTTAAATGGAAAACAATTTGGTGCAACTACTGTACAAAAAAAATCTTTCTGTACATTACAAATAAAAATCTACTGGTAAATATTTTAAATATTCAACACATAACTTACCTAAATACAATAAAAATATTAATGTATTTAGTTTGTTACGTTACGCGATGCAAAGCAAAAGCGGGTAGTGTGCATGAATGATTTTATAGATCGAACACCTAAACGCACTTATAAAATTCCACTTTCTACTCCTGAAAATCAACTTTATCATTCCTGTGAAATATTTTAGTAACTCTCATAACAGAATATTCGTTTGTGGAGGCAACCCTATCGGCAGCTTTATTCGCTGTGAAATCGGGTGGAATTTAACGTAACTGAAACTTCGATTTGCATATGAACGTATGTGACAACGATAAAACGAGCAATATGGCGGTTCAAATGTGAACAGGAGAAAATAAATAACGGATCTTTTTTATTAAATTTAAACCAAACTTTGTATACAGTTATATATTTTCCACAATAGTAAGCGTTTTAAATATCTTCGATTTTACAAGAGCTAATACCGCTTGCAGAGTTTGTATGTCGTTTTAAAGGTTAACTTAAATAGATTGTGTTCATCGGTAATGGGATTCTTCAATGCAGATTTGGCAGTGACATTGCAATCGAACAGTTAATTATAATGATTGAACGTAACCTTCATTGATGCCATCGCCAATGATTAACTCAATGTAAATATTTATAGTTTAGTAAAACTAAAACACGCTTTAATAGCGAACCGAATTAAAAAGTTAAAAAGAGTTCCACTATCCACCACCTGACTTCATCACCAGACCATCGATACCAAGCCCAACTGTTCGACTCGTCACAACGAACGATATAAGCCCAAAATCAAGGGGTTTGCTAGAATTCACTGAAGAATTCCACTATCCAGCTTCTGGCTCAATCATCAGATCAGCTCTAAGATACCAAATTATAGTATTGTCATCCAAACTACATACACATACAAAGTTTCATTTCGATTAATACGATAATTAGAAGTGGGTTAAAATTCCTTCCAAGATTTGGTTACAAGTAGAGCTAATAATAGCTTGTTAAAAATAATCACCAGATTTTATATAATCTTCATTTGTACACGTGCGTGTCCCAAGTTTCATCCTTATTCTACCGCACATGATTACTATTGTTTCTAACACATACACATATCGATTCCCATCGTCTGAACGAACTAATATCACAGGTCGGAATGTTGTCGGATGTGTTCTTATATACATTACTTCTTTTCCTAAAACGGATCAGTCAAAAGTAAGTAAGTTTTTGGGAAAGCCACCTTATATAGATAGATAAACTTATAAAAATCTTTTTAACAAAAAATTAAACCGACGAACAGAACTAAAAAGCAAAAAATAAATAAAATTTAAGTCTTATGTATTGAGCTTATTAACATAAACTATCAAATTTTATATAAACTTATTTTGAGTCGGCGCCAAATAATAAAAATGATAAATTACCTACGTAGAGCCCACGTAGGTACATATAAAATTTTGATAATTAATCTCAAAATTAGTTTATATAAAATTTGATAGTTTATGTAAATAAGCTCAATACTTAAGACTTAAATTTTATTTATTTTATTTATATACAATATACGGTCGAATCGAGAACCTCCTTTTTTTTTCGTCGGTTAAAAAAGCAAACCGTTAGACCCGTTTTCGAATAACAAAAAATATACATATTTATAATTTGCAAGAACTGTTGGTTTAAAGTCATCATTACATACCTAGATAGATTATACAATGACATATGGCAAAAAAAAACCGTTACCGCGGTCTAAAAGGCTCACTATTAATATAATATGCACGACTTTAATTTTGAATACCTCATCTTACAGGACTTTTAGAAATAGCTTTTCTTTTTAGATTTTCTTTAAGGTCCTTTGGTATACTCTTTAATACGAAAGATTAATATTCACCCAATCCTAAGAGTCTTTTGTTACCTGTACTTTTTACTTAAAAACTCCGTAAGTAGGGCAAGTAAATATTTAAATAATACATAGAATGCTTATACATGCTCCAGTCAAGAGTTACAAAGTTAATTTATTATGTAAGACTTAACTCACAGGAACTTACTCGACTTAGTACTACGAGTTACTGGGAATTTAATTAATCCATTACTAGGAAACTCGGTGAATGGTTCAAGGAGTACTTAATTTGCATATAATTATGTTCTAAATATAGATCTTATTTGAGCAAGATTTGGCCAGTCAACCACCTGAATATAAATCGGTTTTAGTATATCTATAGCATTACTAAATTATTTGGATACAGTCTACCTATAAGCCAAATTTATAGAAATCCCGAAAGCCTGAAAGCGTTATTTTTCTATGTTTGTTACTCAAATACGAGTAACAATAATAGAAAAAACCTTTTTGGTATTCAATTATCCGAGCATCATCGTCCAATTTTCTTTAATATAAAGAAAATATTCAAAATATCACGAATATTTAAAGAAAATTATTAGCCTTATCGTTTCAGCCATTCTCAAAAGCTTGAGTAGTGGATTATTCTCGTAAAATAATTTCTCAGTTACATTTTAATGGTATAATAATTTAATCACAAAGAAAATATTTTAAGCGCTTGGATATTTAAAAATTAGACTTCATTTTAGCATGATTGAGTTTTATTCTTGTTATCATTTTAAATCTGCTCTAAGTTTTCGGTGCTCGAAGCTTTTCGGCTTTATGTGTTAAGTTACATAAAACACAAAAAAGTTCCATTGGTCTTGCGAGTAATATTCTATTAGTTGGACCAAAGGGGACTTTTACATAACGAACTGGCCTCAATATTCTTGTAATGGTAAAAATGGTAAAATGTAATGAAACCGGGCCAATGATATGCCTATTATCAACTTCAACTGCTGATCCTGAAGTACGAATTCTTTACCTGAATGCCTGAGTTAAAGTGCGTCTTTAGAAAATGATGACGATAATGTATATTTCTGTCTAACCCCTTGAGGATACGGCCATGATGTAATAATGTTATTAATTTTTAGCCCTCAAAGTATTATTTTTATATTTTTGTAATAATTTTTTGAATAGACCGTCATCTATCTTCAACTAGAAGAACATACATAAACAGAACAAAAATACAGAGCCGTAATTAGAACCAAATTATTTTACCTAGTAACCCACGACTTTATTTATCTTGAATTGAAAGTACTTTAAATATTAAAGTGAAAGAAATTGTACTTAGGCTGATGATTTGAAAGGTATTTTAAGCTCATTTAGATTATTTCGTTTACATAATGTTCTAGATTTCCATCCGAAGATATTCTTGCCGTTTTAACGATGACGACTTCATCGTTACAAAAAAGGCCTTAAAGGATTAAAGAAAGAAACTTTACCTACTTTACTACAAACTTTTAGACGTGATAACGTCTTATAAATCGATGAACGCCGGCTGCACGCACCAAAAAATTGTCACGTTCCGCCTGAGCCGAGCGTGCAAGCGAGAGCGCGGAACAAGCGATAGAGAGGCACCATCGGCCTAGGCGTTCGGCTTGTGACGCATCTATCTCTCTTCCATTCTGTCGGCCAATGCGTCCGAGTAGAAGAGAGACAGCGGCAGCACACAACCTACGAAAGAACTGACAAACTTTCGCTTCATAGAGAAGCGAAAGTTTGTGAGATGGTTTACAAAATTAATCTTGAAGAAACTACTATGTGGTAAGTAAATTCTGAGTACGTCCCCTTACAACCTATACCTAGTGTGAGATAGCTAAACTACATAGCAACATCGACTTAGAACGATGCGAAATTTATTAATTTCATTACTGTTTGGTAGATGGAAAAAAAGTGAAGTGGGTGGAGCTTAACACCCCTCACCCCGCAAATTATCACGCGTTGTTTCATAGGGAAATCTAATTACAACACCTTTTTGCATCTGCTCCGTGGGTTTAGCGCACATAAGTAAGTACATCGAGTGGCATAGGCCTGCTACTACTGCCAAAACCCGTTAGTATTTGAAACCGCGTCATTTTACAAATTTTTTTTTTAATTATATGTATGTGTTAGGGTACACGAAAGGCTTGCTGGTTAATCAATAAACATGGTTAAAATAATAACTTCAAATTCAAATGGAGTTTTGGTGTAACTTACGCAACAGAACCATCTTTAGTATAGAACAACAATTTTTATTATATTTACTGTAAAAATCCTATATGAGTTGTGGTTTGCAAATATTCTATCTTTGAATATAATCATAGAAATGTTTGTTAGCTAGAAGTTAGCAATATCCTTGGTGCACGGTGCAAAAGCGCTGCATTTCAAATATCCTTGTTGTGTGCACAATTTCAGCATCAAGGATAAACAGGTGAGGGTCTCGGCTCCAGACCTTGGCCTACTTTCAAGTTGCACTGCGTGTTCCATTTGTGAAATAAGTTGTTCATAAAATCTTGTTAATAAAACTATCCGTAACTCCGTATTCTGTTTGAATATGAAAACCTCAACATTGAAAGTCTTGCTTCATACTACTCGTACATTAAAAGAGGCCAATGACAGGCGGTCAATGTGGGGCCGATCACCAAAAAGCTGGCCAAAAATTAAAAAAATCATGTAATCGATCTGACATCAGGGGTCTTTGGGTTCTCTGATTACAAATTTGATGACCACGTCTTTGCATGAAAGAGCCCATATTTTATAACGCAATTAAGTTATATATTTTTCCAGGGTGTTCGGGGTCGCTGACAACGACTGTAATGACAATTCTACAAAAACCTACCCCCTTTACCACCTCCTTTAATGACCACCTCCTTCCATAAAAAAGCCCATATTTCATAATGCAATCAAGTTACATATCACTTCCAAGATTTTCGAAAAAAAACATTAAACAGAATAGCAGATAAAAGCAATTCTTCTTTGATTTTTTCGATTTTAGATTTTAACTTTGTAGCGCACAATTTTTAAATTTTACAGCTTAAAAAATACGTAAGATTCTACCTCTCTCTAAATTGATTGCTTGATAAAATAGTAATAACATTAATTTTCTAGTATTCTACAATTTTTTTAGCTGACGATTCCATTAGGTTTCATTAAAAAGGGAGATATTTTGAAAATTTGTTGCGTGTTTGTAAACCTTTTCTCTTCGAAACACAAGACCACTGCTCCCCTGAAAGCTACTTTTACACTGGCATTACATCGGCAAGCGTTGAGTTGGGGTCTTATTATCATTCGATTCTATTTCACTAGGGATCGCTTTAGCCAATTTGATATAGAAAAATCCATAACAAAAACTTATTTTCTGTACTTTTGGCCAGCTTTTTAGGATTTGGCCCTAATCTGCAATGGTGATTATAAACGCAACATCGCTAGGATGTTTTCAACCCAGGCCGCCGTGGAGCTCTGGCAACCCTATACCCTATATATGCTAAGATACTTCCCTACTGGTGCGGCATCAAATACCACTAACAGTCACCACTTCAAGTCTTCCTCATACGTAAGTTTTTACCCTTGTTCATTTAAAGACGCATCAAACGAACGAGTTCATATTCCCTACCGTGGCAAGGCGAGGTTAGAGTCCTGACCTGGCTATCTAACATTGACCTACCTGTTTTACGCGCGTAATAAACTGAGGTAATATTCACATGTAACAAGCTGAAAAGAGATTACCTGCGATGTTAAGGCATAAAAATAAGGTTTATAGGTATTGTAAGGTTTTATATTTCAACAGAAATATAAATCAAAAACATGGTTAGATAATTTGTTTAAGATTAAGTTGATTTTGCATATTTTATTTTTTTATGTAAGAGAAAAAAGGGTCAGTATTTCTTATACGATTTAGTTCGCAAATAAGCACTGGACCAGCTTAATGGTAAGCTAGGTAACACCAATGTATGCATTATAATAACCCACCGAATTGATGACGAATGACTGAATGCTTGTGTTTGTTAAAAGGGTGTTTATTTAGGTCATTTAGGTAGTGTAAAGTAATTGTTCTTTTACAAATTCGGATTATAACCCATATTATTTAAAAATACAGTTTTTTTGATAATGGTCAGTATAAAAAAAGTAAATAATACTTTTAGTGTCTTATTACTTATTAACATGAATGTTGTTGTGTCCTTCCAACACAAAGGGAGGATCCTCCGACCAGGCTAGGCAATCATGCCCGGGTTGATGCGATGGTTGAATGCGGGCAGTTGTATTGTATACTAATTGGCGCAAGAACTTTCATTGCGCGATGCAGGTTGTTTTCGTTTGATGACGTTGATATGTTTTTGTCTCATGTGAAAGTTGCCAAACTTATTCGATTTTTTGCTAAATATGATCACCATCGCCTAGTAGTATCTAAGCAGTTAAAGATGTCTATGAGGCGCGAAATTTATTTGCTACCTTAATATAATTATAACGTCGAGTGAAATTTATTATTTTTATGTAGCTGTTAAATCTCTAGTTATAAATCACGACTAGTTCCTTTTACTCACGACGCTACAGGCGATTATTTTTGTAAGCGTGATTCTATTTGTTTCCGCCTGTGATATGCCTCCGCCCGTGGTATGCCTCGTATGTACATATTATGTATGTAGCAATCACGATAATGAAGTGAAAAAATTGTGCACCGCCAGGTCTGCTTAAAATGTTAATTAAATTCACAAAAAATTTCATTTTTACAGCCTAAGAAGATGGATAATTATAAAATATATTATGTAATTTACACACTATTCTAAGTATTATAGTTTGGGTAAGGCCCCCCGCACTCCATGGTGTGGTCGCCTGCTGAAGCCGACCAAGGTCTGCAGGGTTTCCCGGAGGACTCCTTCCTAGGGTATTCCCGGGTCCTCCTGCAATAGACCCACTTGTGACGGAACACCGTGTGGTTTTAGTCGGTTCGATTCCGACATACCATCTTACCGTTAGCTCCGGTGAGGTGATGACCCGTGAGGGTTTCCACACGATAAAAAAAAAAGTATTATAGTTTACATAAATCACTTCAACTAACTGCCTATACTAGTGGTCGCCCATAGGTTGACATTTGACCCTAATTTATTAACAACAATGAAGCAGAGAATACAAGCTCGTCAATCTCTGAATAAAACAGTTTAATTTAAAAAAAATACCTATTTTCAGAAATATTTCATTTAATTTTTTTCAAAGTGAATCGTATTCTACTAGTCTAGCCCTTTCATTTGATATCCATATTGAGAAAAAATGGGCAATCCACCATTTTGTTGCGCGACTATGTTGGATTTACAATGATACTGAACACGTAATTGCATTGTCCTCAGAACCAAACGTGTGTAGCAAATTTAAGATCAAGCGGGCAACAGGAAGGGGGTCAAACTTCAATTACTAGATATGACACACGCAAGACACAAACAAGGAAAGCTAAATAAAACCTTTTAATAAAAGAAAAGAAAATCAGTTGACAAAGAGATAGACAGGAGAAAGGTACTGAACTGTTTTTTTTCTTTACCTCATGACAGTTTTTAAATTTTAATAGAATATTTAAGTACATAGACCATTTTGCCAGATATTATTTCGGCAGACTCCACAAAGTTCATTAAAACCAAAAAAAAACTGAGACTAAAAAACACCACAGCTAAGTACAGGTTTTTTTAATCCTTTCTAGTTATTACTTACCTTCTACCGGCACAACTTCATTATTATCTATAGCTTCCTTTTCTTCCAAAATTTCAAATTGTTAATTAAGTTTAAAAATTTTGCAGTTTTTTACTGCTACTAAGAAAATATTGAATAACAAACCTTATTTTAACAAAACGAAGCCTTCTTCGTTCGAGAAAAAACTGGAAGCATTTTATATTTCTATTCTAGATTTAGATTAATAATTTGCCAGCAAACTGTTTCATGAATAGATTGGAGTAGATTGTTTGAAACGCAAGAACGCTTTGCACAAACATTTTTAAAATCTCTTCAAAATATTATAAGTTAAAACTGCTGATAGTCGTAGTTTAAAGGCGGAGTTCAGAAGTCAGTTTCTAGATTGAAGTATGTATTTAGAATCTGATGAGCTAAAATGTATCTATAAACGATAGGTGAGCAGTATATACTTTATAGTTATTGTAGCTTTGAGAGCTTGAGGTTTAGAACAAGAGAAGTGGAATAAAGATAGAAATTACTAGCTTCCATATTTTAGAATACAATGAGAAATAGAGGTCTTTCCAGAAGAAATTTACTAGTTCATATGTAATCTCGTATTCCTGCCCTTAATAATAAAATATAATAATCATCATGTATAAAATAATGATCCGCCATATAACACAGCAGAGAAACTAGAGGTGCAATAGCAACACCTGAATTTTGAACGAGTTGATGTCTAGGTTTCGAGGCTATGAAAGTGTTACAAAGAGGCTGTCATTTTATGTTTGCTGGTTAGCTGTCTAGGGAGTCATTCAGAGGTAAATTAGCATAGACGATAGTCATAGTCTGGCATATACCTCCAACTAAAGGCGGTAGCCCTGGCCTGGCTTTCAAGGCTACAAGGAAGAGCACTTCTATTAAAATCGCTGGTGGAAAAGGGGCAGCCCATCACCCGAACACCGAGTTCACTATACCAAAATAAAATAAATAAAACTTTTCGATTGTTATATATATCTACGTTGCATTCCTAAGTATTCCTTTACCAGTAATCGACAAAAGCTCGTCCAAGGGTATTTAGCTTTCACAGCAGGATCCATAAGGAAAACACTTAGATTTCACCGGGTTTTACGTGTCCTCCGGAAATAATATTTATATTATAATAAGAGGTCCTGAGTATTAATTACTATATTTTAACTGACACCCCTAAAACGACAACCGCCGGACATGGTTTACGGCTAAAATATTACATTCATTTTATATTACTTTACTTTAAAACGCTACTTCAGCAGAGATATTAAGTTACACTTTGGTCCGGGTTAACGGGCGCTCGCGCTGTAAAATATAATGGATTCGTATTAGGTTTCATAATATAATTACATAGATAGTCAGCGTTTTTAAATTGTCCACTACGTTGGTGTGAAGACGCAAGTCTAGCCTCTTCTGATTAGTATAATTATCATGTGAATGATGAAAACGATATTAGTCAGGAAAGTGCTCTACAGAGCGAGGACTTATGGCTCATGTCAACCTTGGCAAAAAGGGGTACTTTTGAGTGTTGTATGCTAAATTGTATACTTATTCCAGTAATTCCTCAACGGTTTGAGACATATGATCTCAAACAGCTGGGAAATGACTAAAAGTTAAGCGTGATATAGTAGCAAAATAATAATGATTTGTAAGTTATACGCCAACAAAGATTAGTATTTTCACACTAATAAATAATATAATTTAACGCAAAATTGTCTGTTAATAATGTTAGATGTTAGAGGGCTCGGACTTCCCGGCAATAGCAGAGAATACATAATAGTACAAGTACAGAAGTGCCACTCCACCAAATCATTTAAATAAATAGCGACTCTTGTTCCGACACAATAAAGTCGCAATTCAGGTCGTACAGCGCTTATTACCTACAGTTATATTCACCTAGAAGTTGCCTCTCTTTCTATCGCGTAACTCTTATCTGTTCCGACGACGCCGCGACGTTAGGGTTGTCTTTTATTAAATAATTAATAATTTGAATATTTAATTACCAGTTAGTTATGTGCCAATTACTCTATGTTTATGAACAAATAAATCTAGGCTAGGTACTAATAACTCGATAGTGTAGATACTGTTGCAACTAATACATTTAACTTGAAACTAACTTGTATATAAGATAGGTAGCCTTGCCCTATATATTCCAAGAAGCTGGACGCCACAATCATAATAATTCTGCTCCACTTACATAATTCATGACGAGAGAGGCTTACATACATACGAACTTCAGTCCTTAGGCGGTAGCCTAGTACATAAACTTCTCCTAGTTTATAAATTGAACTCATTTTAATTATGTATGAAACAGAACGGCTGTATATACCTGTAAGCTAACGAATATTATTAACGGAAGATGCATCTTACCATCACTATAAGTCACATTAACTAATCGTTACCTATGAACGAGTAGCAAATGTTTTAATTAAAAGCCTCTTAATGTAACAATCCTACTAATATTATAAACATGAAAGTTTGTAAGGATGTATAGATGTTTGATCCTCTTTCACACAAAAACTACAAAACCGATTGCGATGAAACTTGGTATGTAGATTATTGTGGATAGTCGGAGATTTAATGCCGATATTTCCACGGCATCGGGATTTACGCGGGTGAAACCGTGGGGCGCAGTTAGTCCTAAATAAAATTATGTAAACTCTTGATTAATTAGATTTAAATACTGTGTACCGACACCAGCTGTTTTTGAAATTTCACGAATCTTTTATTCATTATTTACACCCGGAGTTGAATTACAATTAATGCATTTGTCTAGACTAACATGTTATTAGTGTCTCGTTTTACTATGTTACTAAAACTACTATTTTGATGGCAATCATTGAACTAATTACCGGTAAAAAGCAAAATAATATCGAGTAGTGCAAGGTTAATTAAAAAAACCTACTAACCGGCTGCGCATTATAGTACATTGAACTATATTGGAAGTCTTCAAAACATAACATTCGTAACTTCCCTTTCACTTCAACGTAAAGAACGTCAAACGAGAAACCTTACGTCGACGGCTGGCGGTGCTAATTGAAACGATACACGGAGCGAAATAGACACGCAGCTTGATTTTCTAACCAATTAATCTGTTTCGATTCATATAGTAACACTATTGACTATTCGTTAAACGTCAATTTTATCATGACGAAAAACAAACTTTCTTGACATACTACTGTTGAAAAATAAATAAACATGAAATGCGCGAATTCTTGAATGAAGAAGTCTGTTCAATGGATACATTCGATCTCGGATTAATAGATTTAATGAAGCTTATTAGTCATTTTTGCGTGCAGCGTTAATACTCGTGATTATCCGATCACGTTGCGCTTAACGTTGGGTAAGTTAATCCAAAACGTTGATGACAGGTTTATAGTTTTAAATGAAAATTGTTTCCGCCTTTAAGTAGGGCAAGGCAAATTTTAATTTATTTCACAAACAAAAAAGAATTTACTTCTGTTTATCATGCTTATAAATAATGCTTTCTAATAGCGTTTCAGGTATGCGAAAATAAGTCTTAAAACCAACTTGTTTACCAGACATTGGGGAAATGGCTACAATCTAGACAAAACATCGCTTATTATGGAAGGGAACGTAGTAAATATTCAGTTGATAGAAACGAAAATGCATATTTTTCTTTCTTTCTAACAACGAATCCATTACCCAACGTAATTATTAATTAACAGTATTATAATACCTCAAAGAACGAATGTTGAGATAACAAACTTATACTTTCCATTAGAGCTGTATAACAGTGAAACGTTTGTGGGCGTGATCCCTATGGATTACCTTAAGGTCTGGAAGAAAAGAGCACGAGGCTGAGTGGAACGATTGGCAATAAAAAAGATAATAGTAGGGCTGTGCGAAGTTATAATTTCACTAGTATGTATTTAGCACTATTAGTTAACAAGCAGACGGTATGCTTGTAGAACCGTAGGGTTATCAGTCGGTCGTTGCCGACTTTGTAAAAACCTTTAAAGGTTTTTTGTCTCACAAAACTGTCCTTCCGCAATTAGTGGGTGGTGTCTTTGGAATTAAATGGTACATTTTGATTTTAAAGAATGGAGGATGAACTGGTGGCCGATGTTTCGGTGGAATGTAGACACATGCATAATTTCAAACAATTCCTCCTACAAGATTCTCAATACTAATAATAATAACTCCACACATCTCACACACGGCCGTCTGATCCCAAACTAGGCAAAGCATGTACTATGGTAACCAGACTGCTGATAAACATACTTATATAATTCTAAATACATACATATTATAGATAAATTACACCCAGACACAGAACAAATGATCGTGCTCATCACACAATTATTTGTCCTGGGTGGGAATCGAACCCACGACCTCTGGCTTAGCAGTCAGGGTCACTAACCACTAGACCAACAGGCCAGTCACTGCTTTTAAAATCTTCAAAACTAAATCTTAACTGATGAAATGCTTTTTTGTGTGTAACGATTTCACGCCTTAAGTAGTAAACCGATCATCATTAAATTTTGCATTCTCGTTGTCAGGAATACAAAAAAAAAGTTAGGGTGGACAACTTTCATCCAGAAAAGAACAGTATAAGTAGCCTAGAAAAATTTACTCCATAAATACATTACTCTGCATTAGGAGGAAATAAACCACAAAGCCAGATAAGAAAAAAAGTCTTCTGCTCTATACACTGCTACAGGTTGCATTTTTCACCCTCTAATAAACTTTGTGACTTGACTACCAAATAAAAGGGTAATATTTATATTTTACTAGTAGCGCCACGCGGTTTCACGCGCATAAGTGAAGCCAAGGTATCTACATACCAAGTTTCATCGCAATCGGTTAAGTGGTTTTTGCGTGAAAGAGTAACAAACATCCATCCATGCATCCAAACTTTCACATTTATAATATTAGTGGGATAATTCGATCGCGATTAATTACCACCGACTTTAAGTAAGTATCGTCAATAAATTACGTTATTTTCTTGATTGTGAGACTAATGACTTCTTATTTTTCTGTCCTATCTCATTAAAGCAATTTCAGAAGGTAAGGTTTGCGAAATATGTACATTCGACTCTGTTTCCTCATATCTACTTTTTTAGCCGGTATTAAAGATCTCGCCGCAAAAGATTTTTTTTAATTCAACAACCCTTAAGTAGTTTGTATAATATTGCGTTGATTAGTTACATTGACTTATGCACAGTTCAACACACATCAACATGCACAGTTCATACAGTTCAACTAGAGTTGCCATTGAATGGTCTGCCCAATCATTGTACATACTTCTTTTTAAGTTGTTGGACTGCCGCCGCTTTCAGCAAATGCCGTTTTGACAGACGTTCAGAGCTAAGGCAATGTCATGATTTTATAATATTGTAGTCTAGTGTATTATTAACTGCGAGATTATATTATTACAATCATTGTGCAATAGCGAGAGACGCGAGAAGAAATGTCATCTTTCGAGCAGGACACTATGTAATAGAACAAGAGCTCGAAAAGAATTTGGCGGAGGTGTTTCAGAGCGTTTTGGGGTCGCCTGGTCATAATTTCAGACAAAGAAAAATGTCTGGGGCCTATGTTAAACGATGTCTACTTTATATTTATTTAAGTTTCATTCGCATTAGAATACCTTTATTGGAAATTGTTTTAATAGATGTTTGGGGTCTGGTTATAATTTCAGACAGTGTAAAGTGTCTGGGACTTTTGTTTTTAAGTTAAATAATATGTTTACTTTATATTTATTAAATCTTTCCCGAAGTTGAGAATAGAGATATTACCTACTTGCATTTAAACACACTCCTATTTGTTACCTAGCAAAAAAAAATATTGTGCCATTTATGACAAGTGGAAAGTGTAATGGAAAGTGATATAGCGATTTCTTATGAACCACCCCACCTGTGAACAAAGTACTAAAAACATTATACGTTAAGAATGGGTTCGCTTTGATAATGTAGTGGGTGGGGTTTGAACTAGCAACCAATGGACCGAAAGCCCAACGAGTTCATTGTTTGCACAAATATTTGTTCTCTTGCAATTTTAGGCACACTGTATGCCAACTATACCAGTGTGCCTAATATTGCAAGAGAACAAATATTTGTATTTACAAGTGATGATGTAACCATTTGTGAAATGTGTCGTATATATACTAAAAAAATACACAGCCCAAAAGCTTATATGAAGTAAAAAACTATGAATGTTGATTTCAAATACCTCCTAAATTAAATCCATTCAAAGGATAATAATATCGCTCTTAATCTCATTTGCGAATGAAGGTATTCAACAATAGGAATGTTGGGGATATCCATATCCATGGGTACACAAGGGACGGAGCGACAGTCCGGACATATTACGGAATTGGCCCGATGGGTCACATTTCAATCCTGCGGATCCCTTGCGTAACTTATATACGTTTGCGGTCACGGCCTAAAGCAATGCTGTCAGATATAGACGGAGGGCGTATCGGTGACGGATAAATAATATCTATTGTTAATAATA
This sequence comes from Callimorpha dominula, assembly GCA_949752705.1. Lineage (NCBI taxonomy): Eukaryota > Metazoa > Arthropoda > Insecta > Lepidoptera > Erebidae > Callimorpha > Callimorpha dominula. The sequence continues at coordinate 16,673,046 of OX457003.1, forward strand.
CGGGTACGTATTGGTACTCGTTTATAAGTAGTACTTAAGCGAAATCACGGGATTCGAGAACGGCGTCAGAATTTTTTTGATATTGTATATGTTATATTGAAATTCGGATAAAACTAAAAACTAGTCGTTTTGAAAAACCGCATATTAGTCACTGATAATGATGAAATAATATAATACCAAAAGGTACTAGGTAATAGGTAAAGGTAATAGGTACGAGTAGATTAAGAAAAGTTGCGCACCAAGTAAGTCCTGTTTTAACCGCAGTCGACGGGAACTTTAATTGAGGAATGTCAGCACCGACAAGCCCCTTTCGGCAAAGATAGTACACATTCGCCATATTTTTACCAAGCTTTTATGGCTTTTATATTCTTAAAGATAAATGCTCTAAAAGTATTTTCGTTTCTGACTACTAGGTAACTAAATACTTAAAATGTAAGTGCCCTTAACATCAACACGGAGCAATAACTTTTACTAAGTTATTGCAGTTCAAGTCGCCTCGACGTCGATTTGTCACGAAAGAATTTTGAACTCAACGATAATTTACAAAATCCTGTACGCCCCGCAGTTTCGAGAGCACCATTTTGTTAAGATGAAACAAAATTAACTGTGAGACAAATGGTGACAATGAATGCGCGCGATTTCAGTGTTGTTTAAGTTTCAGTTATTTGCTGTTGTATATTGCATTTCGTCGTACAGTACAAGTGTTAATTGTCATCTAGATTACTAAACAAGAGGCGGTTCTAAGCTTTCAAAAAATTAACTACCTAAATATTTACCCACAAGATGCCATGTTGTGTGTACCCGAATACTTGCAATCGTTGTTTAACAGTCAAATGAATTCTTTCTTAAGAAATCTGTTTTCAAAATATTTATGACATAGATCAGCTCTGACATGGTTCATACGTATCAATTAATTCATTATCCATATTCGAGAGCAGTTCTGTTTTTAATGACCTTAAAAAAATATTAATAGGATCTCAATTCGACTTTACTTTTTATGTGTTATGCACTTTACTGTTTATGTGTGTATAACAGTTATTTCTTTGATGGTTTGTAGCGGTCGGTATAATCTAGCGGCGGAAAATCCTATCACACAACTCAACTATTAGAAAATTATTTGCTTTTTGTATAAAAAGCAATTCTCTAGTCCGATCCTTACTTGTATGATTAATGGAAAATTTATTAGGAACTGCTAACAACATACATCGTCTTAGGTTATTTCTAGTTTTAATAGTGGATTTTTTTATTTGATGTATTTTTGGAAAAAATAAACTACTTAGTTTACTACTTAGAACAAGCCATTTCTTTAGATTTAAAACATAGCCCTGAACTTCTTCTCTACAGCTTAGAACAACTTATAATATGTTGTACTCACCGTCGGCATCATTGTTGACAGCAGGCTTCGCAGAAGTTCGCTTTGGTGTGCTGGTCGTACAGGGCGATGGCTGCGCACGTCGACACGGCGGTGTACACTCGGGCCCATTCGCTCTCTGAAATATTTAAGGAGAAATTAGTTAATTAGCAACTAAAACCTATGTATTGCACATGGTCATCGATCGAACATGTATTATAAAATATTATAATACATGTTCGATCGTGTCAAAAAGAAATTACAAACCCTGTTTATCTTAAGAGCATGACAGTCGACAAGTGGCACTCATGACCGTGCACTCACATTGCAATTAAATGCAAGACAGAAAAAAAAAAAGAGCACAAAAAAGTACAAATCCGTCTTGTATGGCAGGATCTCGTATACACATATCTGAATAGTTAAATTCAAAATAAAGTTATTTCAACTTTTGCATTATTAAATTTACACTGTACAGACTTTGTTTTAAAGCAGTGACATAAATTCTAACACACATGTTTACAGTCCAAGTTATGTAAACATTAGTGTTGAAATACTGTTCTTTGTAGGCTTATGACTCTTGACAGAACCCGTCTAGGGTGAGACGGGTCCATGCCTGTCGAGGGTGGCGGAAGAATGTGGAACAAAAGTAAAACGACAGCATTATATACAGGATAAAAACACTTGGGTTGGAATTGTATTGGATTCACAGGCTATTTCATGTACTTAATAGAAGTGTGTGTCTTAATAGTGAGATGTTTCTTATTTTCCATCTCTTATGTTTTCTTTTCTTCTTTCTAATTTTTTCCTTAATTTTCAGTTTCCCTATTGTCATATTCTTTTTTTATTTTAAAAACATAATAGCACACAACAAAATGATGTCATATTTACTGAATATTGTTAAAACTGTCTGGTTTTTTTTAAAAGAGTGGGCGTGGGCGAAACGGGCGGTTATAGGTCGAAACAGGCAGATGTGATATTACGGCGCGGCGTTTTTCCCGCTTCCCGCGGTGGGCTGTTACCAAGTTGGATAGGGACCTACTGGAGGAGGCAGCCATTATTTACTCTTGGCTGTCTCCGCGGCCTCTGACCGAGGAGGCAGACATGGGGGCTGGCCGCTTTCGCGATTACGCAGATTTGCGATGCGGCCATGCCCCGCGTTCGAGGTCATCGGCCTCCAAGGAAGGAGGTCTACTGGTGGTCCCAGGAATTGGCGGACCTCCGCGTGGCCTGTACTCGTGCCCGGAGGTCCTACACCCGCAGCCGGCGGCGTCACGGCGAAGATGGGGAAGAAGACCAGCTTCATGAGAAGTACCGAGATGGGCGGAAAACTCTGAAGCTGGCCATTAGCCGCGAGAAAGAGGAAAAAAGAAAGGAGATGCTGGAGGGTCTCGATCGTGACCCCTGGGGTCGCCCATATCGCGCGGCGCAACAAAAGCTCCGCGCGTCGGGCCCCCCCTTACGGAGACTCTTCAGCCCAGCTTCCTGCAGGAAGTGGTTGAGGGCCTTTTCCCGCAACGGGTGGAGCACGTACAGCCGTCGATGGCCCCCTTGGCCGGAGACGACGGGGAGAACGAGGAGGATGGTGTTCCGCCCGTCACGGAGGCGGAGGTAGGGGCGGTTGTTCTACGGATTCGTTCCAAGAACACCGCCCCCGGGCCAGACGGGATCCCTGCCTGAGTGTTGGCCCTCGCCCTCGACCACATGTCCGACCGCCTCAGGGAGGTGTTCGACGCTTGCTTGGCGTCCGGGCGCTTCCCTGACTGCTGGAAGAGCGGAAGCTGGTCCTTTTAAGGGAGGCCCATCGTGCTGCTGGACGAGGCGGGTAAATTGTTTGAAAGGGGCCTCTCTGCCCGCATCGTCCGGCACCTGTGCGAGGTCGGCCCCGATTTGTCGGACGCCCAATTCGGTTTTCGAGCGGGGCGTTCGACGGTCGGTGCTATGTTGCGCCTGAGGGCCGTGACCGAAGCGGTAGTGAGCTGTGGCGGCGTGCTGTTGGCGGTGTCGCTGGACATCGCCAACGCGTTTAACAGTCTGCCATTCAGCTGCATCAAGGAAGCACTTCACTATCACGGAGTGCCAGGGTACCTGAGGCGGCTAGTGGCAGACTATTTAGAGGAGCGTACCGTCATGTACGAGGACCGAGATGGAGTTTTGAGTCGTCGGCCCATGTCGTGCGGTGTTCCGCTGGGGTCTGTCCTTGGACCACTCCTGTGGAACATGGGGTACGACTGGGCCCTTCGAGGCGACTTCCCCCCCGGGCTCGGCGTAATCTGTTACGCCGATGACACTTTGGTCACAGCCCGGGGGGTGAACCTTCAGGAGGCGGCGTGCCTGGCCACCAGGGGAGTCTCTCTGGTGGTCGGGCGCATCGAGGCGCTGGGTTTTCGGGTGGCCCTGGATAAGACGGAGGCCCTTTTATTTCATGGGCCCCGTCGTGGTCCACCCCCTGGCGCTTCTATCGAGGTCAACTCGGTCCTCGTACCGGTTCAGGCCCACATAAAATATCTGGGCCTGATCCTCCACGGTAGGTGGCGCTTCGACGAGCACTTCCTGCAGCTTGCTCCAAGGCTGGTCGGCGCTGCATCCGCCCTTGGGCGACTCTTGCCCAATTTGGGCGGACCCAGCGTCGCTACGAGACGGCTGTACACGGGGGTTGTCCGGTCAATGGCACTGTACGGTGCACCGGTGTGGGCGGAGGCTCTGACCGCCCAGAATAGGGCGCGCCTCTGGCGCCAGAGGGTTATGGCAGTTAGAGCCATACGCGGATACCGCACCGTGTCGACGGAGGCGGCGTGCGCGTTGGCCGGGACTCCCCCGTGGGATTTGGAGGCGGAAGTGCTCGCCGAAGTATATCGGCGTACGGCTGAGTTCCGGGCGGAAGCGGCAATCGGCCCCCACACGAAGAGGTACGCGAATGGCGTGAGGCCGCTCGCCGAGCCACCATGGCTCGTTGGTCGCACTCGGTCGGAATTGAGTCCCGCCTGTCACCACTGCGACTGCAGTGAGGACTCGGCTCAGCACACGCTGGCGGTTTGCTCCGCCTGGACGACGCAGCGTCGGGCCCTCACTGCAGTCCTCGGAGGGGATCTCTCGCTACCGGCCGCGCTCCAGCCGGTAGCGACAGGAATTTTACCGCGGTCGCTACCTTCTGTGAGGAGGTCATCTCCCAGAAGGAGGCGGCGGAACGGGTCCGGGAGGACGATCTCCATTCGGACTTAATTCGCCGCCGGCGAACCGGGCGGCGAAGGCGCGCTTTCGAGTTGAGTATGGCCGCGGGTGGTCGGGACGGGTTTTCCCTTCCACCCGCTTTACTGGCCCCCGCGAGGAGGCGGCGTCCGCGTGTGCCTGGACGTCGCCTAATTGAGAGGTTGTTACCCGAAGGTGGTGCCCGCGCTTTTGCGGGTAGGCGCTAGGGGGGGTTCGGATGTCTTAATAAAAGCTGTTCCCGGATCCCTCCTAATTTAGGCGCAGTACGGCACACCGTGTGGTTTTAGTCGGTTCGATTCCGACACACCGCCCCACCGAAAACCCCGGTGGGGTGACGGCCCGAGGGGCTTTCCACACGCACAAAAAAAAAAAAGGCAGATGTGATATTATGTTACCCATTTTTTTTTTTTATAATTTTACATTTGACGAGGCAAACTATTGATGCGGTGACTCTGTGTGTGTTGATCTACAATTTTTAATTATAATAATTATTTATTAAATCGACGATTTCGAATAATTGATGGTCAATTTTATGAAATAACGATAGCGATTCTCGCTACCCCGATCATAGGCAAGTAGCGGAACACCGGTACCAGGGTCGGTAAGAGTCCGACAGACCCCTTCGCCTCCCCGAGGGTGGAGGACATCCATGTAGGATCTTTCAATTCGTCAACAAAAAAAAAGGTTCACTGCAGGTTCGGACTGTTCGGACGTGGTATCGAGCGGAGTCGAGCCGGAGCGTACATGCCGAAGCATGACTCTCCCACGTATAAACTTTGAACGAAGAATAGAAAACAGTAAGGTTACAAAATACTAAATTGTTTCTGAACACAATTAATTACACTTAAATATATATGGGCTCTATAAACTAAACTGATTGACATTAAAAGTGAGTTAGAGATAGAAAACGTCTTTTTGATTTACTTGACAAAAACGCATTAAGCATTTATATAAAGGCTCAAAGTACTATTTACACCACCTCTTATCACTGAATTTTTGGTACGCACACTTCAAATTTTAATGGACGTATGGCTAAAGTACTTTAATGGAATAGAAGACATTTTGACGATGAACTGTACTTAGATTTTTATAAGATTATGTAACCAAAGCTCGGAATAAGATGTAAAATGAAATCAACAACCTACATATACACTATAACTAAGGTATGAAATTACAATTCCCATACATACATATATACACTCTCGCCTGTACCCTGAAGGGGTAGGCAGAGACGTATTAAACACCCAAGTTATGCCAACTATGATTTGGCCCCAATCACGTAATAGTACTTAATTATTTTCTACGAAACCAAAGAATGTCCTTATTAGGTGTTACTTCTGTACTGATGTAGCTTTTGTAATTAAAAAGATAAGAACCTCTTTTAAGGTGTTACTTTTGTACCAGTGTGTGGCTTTTGTAATTAAAAAGATATGAGTCAGTACTAACAGGCTACCCCCCGAGTTAGTTAATACTGCTTTTAAATCTTTTAAAAAATTCACGTATTTTATTATATTTAACTTTCAAAATGAATGATGCTTTTTATAATTTTATTGTTCCTTATAACGTTGTTATCAGTCATTGGCTTAGAAATTGTTGTATTTATAGAAGATGGGCGGCAAAACCAATAAAATTAAGTCTTTACTCTGACTACTTATTTAAATGTTTATTTACCCAATTTCTGCCAATCATTAGAAGAAAGTCTGTTCTAAATACTCCAAGAAACCATCATATTTTTTTATAGTGTCAATGCTCAGGTCTCATTACAGGAGCATTGAGTAAGACGCAACCTATGTGTGCGTCTACCTCAAGATACTTTATTAGAAATCAATATTTTGTACTGAATCTATGGGATTTTGTAGGTCGATTCAATATTTTTAATTACGTTATAATGATATTTTAATTATTGCAAAGTAAACATTTAGAGCAGTACCCCACGGAGACTTTTTGAAGCGATGCAGTAGCGCGTTTCGTTAACGCGTCTGTATATCACTATTTTTAGTTTTAGTCGTTCGTCGCATTTGCAACGCATCGATGTTAACGTTCAACTGTATTGATTTACCATCACTACTAACGCGCGACTGTATCAATACAAATGCGCGACTATTTTCTGAAGACATCGGTCTAAGTAGCGACTGATTCCGTAAAAGCAGCAACAAAGACAACGTGATCAATGTTGTCGCGACGAAGACCATCTTGCAACTATGGCGTTCACATTGATTCCAGTAAAGAAGTTGTGAGGCGATATCTGCGCATTGCTGTGCATTTCAAAGCAAAGCAAAGCGCAAAGAATTGTAGACGTGGGCGAAGCTGCACTGCAAGCGACTCTACCGTGGCCGTAAAGTAGTCGTGGACGACCTCCGTTTGTACCCCTTTATAAGCAAATATCCCGCACGGAGGAATGTTATATGTAGAAGAATAGGGAATATGCATGTATTTTTTTTTATCTTTTATTGACGTGTTCCATCATGGTACTCTAATAAAAAATATAAATAACCTTGGCAATGTTCAAATTATTTTCTAAAAGAACATTGAAAACATCGATAAAATTTGATCTGTTTGAACGCCGCCATATTTCGCGGGCCTTGGATGACGTCAGATATCACGCTCAGTGTTTGTTTCATAAACTTAGTATACTTACTTGAAGTGTTACAGTAATTTTATACCGATTTTCAGTTGTAATTAATATGTATTGTAATTAATAGACGATGGATAAAGTTTAAAAAACATTTTATAAGTATTGCCTTGTCCCTAAGTGTAAAAACACTATAAGAAGTACACCCAATACAGTATTTTTTCCTGTACAAAATAATAATGTAAAATACGAAAACAATGGTGTAAATTAATGAGAAGAGATGAAGTATCTTCAATATCGTGTTTATATTGTTGTGAAGATCACTTTAATGTAAGCATATTACAATTTAATTGCTAGTATAGTGTGAATTAGTCAGCAGTAGGTCATTTATGTTGGTTTTAAATATCAAGCAGAAGGCAACTTGCTTGTCTACTTAAAATAGGTAACAAAAGTCCAATAAAACTTCATGAATATAACTAACTATACATATCTTACCTATCCTTTAGATTATAATATAACAAGTATTATAATAATTACCTTGCGGATTTCACTCCTTTGACCTCAGCAGAAAAATCTGGATTTGATGCAAAATATGTAGTCATCATGAATGCATCTATTTTCGGTAGATTGTCCGATTGTTCTTTGACAAAACTACATTCAGTCATCGTCCTAGATAATTTCTAATATCACTAGAATGCTTAAATTGCACTAGCTAAGGGCAAAAACCACAGAAACACCTATCTTTCTCCGTAACACTACGAATATAGGCGCCGATAAATGACAGGACGGGGAATTTGACGTCATGTTTTGTTTCGACCAATAGTGAAGCGTTTTGCAAAGTTGAATTTCGCTCCCTTATTTTGCATATTTTAATTAATATTTTTTGCAATTAAAGACGAACTAAATAAGAAAATAATTGTTTAGGCATAATATGTGGACAATAAAGATTCAAGGGAAAATTAATCAAGTAAATTTAAACAACATGCATATTCCCTATTGCAGAAACTTAAAATTTTTAATCAATTAAATTATTAACAAGCGATGTCACTACTTTGCCTGTTAACTTTATCATTATTATGTAGGTAGATATAGTCGATTATGATGTTGGAAGATCTTTCGGTATTCGAAATTCAAGATGTTTTATATATTTGAATATTCGTTTTTAACTTATTCGAGATTTTCCAAACAATATTCATAGAATTTTCACTTGGAAGCTTCCAAATTCAAGAGCGAAAAACTTTAAAGTGTAATATAATAATCTATAAAGTTAAGATACAAAGGACACAAAGCAAAATAATTAAAGGAATTCGAAGACTACTAACAAATTATTACACTCGGGGGAACTTACCATTTTTACTTTATAATCCTTAAAGTAGATCCTCATAATGAAAACTGACAACTCATTAATTGTATGATCTCACATAGAATTAAGAGTTAACACTGTTTGACACTTCACTTTCAATCTTAAGTACAATAAGACTTTATGATAAACTTAATGATCTTAAACTGTCTGCATCTGTATTAAAGCTTAAAAAGTCGAAAGATTACAAAGAAATCAAAAGTATGAAATATGGTAAGCACTAACAGTCTTAGGTGGCAGAGGCATAAAACAGACGAGGCACTAAAATACTTGAAAAAAAAAAAACAGACGAAAAAAATGACACTCAATTAATTCAAAAGCTGGGAAAATCACAGACCCAATCTAGAACAACATTTATAACAAAAAGCCAACGACTAAACGAAAAAATGAAGGAAAACTTATAAAGTAGACAGCACGTGTAAAAGTTCCGAGTGTTTAAGTAGTAAGTAAAAGCGTCGTACTGTGGTATAAATACTACACAAAGTTTCTAAGCGAAGCAGATGTTGAGATACTTGTTCATTAATGGTTCCTTGTCATAAACATGGTTAAAGTATGTTTAGAGAGCACGATGCGGGGTGTAAAACATTACATCAAAGTCTCAGTCATAATTTTGAATAAATATTTGCTACGTTAGCAAATACTTTGTTAATTGAAAGTCAATCGTATTCCTTGTAAACACAGTTTCCAATAAAGCTCTCTATTAATTAGCCAATAAGCAACTCAAGACTGCATAAATAAGAAAGAGCTTAACTTAAGATTCTTCAATTTTACATAAGAACCAGTCTCTTCACAGAGATCTATGAAATCAATGGACAACAAAAGCTTCAGACAAAAGGCCGTTAAGAAAGGTTTCATATATTAACTTACAACTAAGAAAGGAACTGTTGACAGAACTTGTATAATTATACCCACTTTGGTGGTTGAATGGCGTCTATACAATAAGAGTATGTCCTTGAACAACTTTCAGGCAAATCTGTTGAAAGAAATACCCTACAGTAAATTGAGTAAACCGTTTCATGTTTATTTAATAGGCTAATGGAAAATAACAGGGTGCAACTATATAGAGAGAGATAATATAACAAATTTTAAGAATCTAGTCTCGACAAAATTAATTATAGTAATATTCAGTAACAGAAAGCTACACTAAACTTAAATAATATTCGAAACTTTTAACTTTATAAATTATCTCCACACGTCTACCTGATGGTAGAATCATGTAAAGTCGAGTAATTTCGTGCGAAACTTGGTTGAAAATCACAGCGACAAGAGTAATTACAAATACGACGCGAACACGATAGTTCACATTACAAGATTTGACAAAAGGCAATTCGGCAATACGCGAAGGTAAGAAGTCTAAGATTTATTTTAGTTTGTTTGACATCAATAGTTGTTATATGTTCGGAGCTCAGAATTAAAATTGTTGTCCCACATTTGATGCTAAGATATTAATTAATAAAACCAAGTAGGAAGTCATTGGATATTTATAACAATATTCTAATAGCAGTTGTAGTTAGCATAACATAGAGAAATCGACGTAAAAAGCTTTGATGAATATTAACTGAAAGATGTATTTTTACAAAATAATAAATATTTTGAGAAAATTTAATCCAAATATGTAAAGAAATATTATCAAACTAGCTGTGCCTGCGACTTCGTTCGCGTTTTTTTCGGAAAACAGCAATTTGTCGCTGAGCGTACAAAAAAGGTTGTTTTGGTTGCTTACACGTGAAATAACGACATAATTTGGCTGTGGTAACATTACTCATTTGTTTTTCGTGTGGAAGTGGAACCTCACCGGGCTATTGGTGAGGCCGTATATCAGGCTTAAACCAACTAAAACCACACGATGTGCCTCACAGCACGGCGACGTTTTGTCTTCAATGATCCACACTGTATCACTGCACCGCACAATCTTAACACCGAACAAGTACTAGTAGGCTGAATAACTATTAAATTGCGAGGCAATAATATATTACCGCACAAATAGCTCAAATAGCTCAAGCTCAAATCTGCAAGATCTGTGGTAGGATAACCTTCGACTAGTGAACAGATTATCTGGTCTAGGTAACTTACCGGTCAACCTACGCTATGCAAATTTGTAATACCTACTGCTAAAGATATACAGTACAAACAGAATACTGGAAATATCAGCGCTAAGTGAGACATTATAAGTAAATATTGATGTTTATTCGGAAGGTGACGACAAATTGATAGTCGAAATAGTTTGCTAATAAAATAATAATGTTAGGTGTTGTTTGGTTTAACACATGTGTTGGAATGAAGTGAATTTTAAAATTAGAACTTATCAAGGCACAGTTTAAAGAAGTGCTGTAGACGTAAGCTACTACGCCCAGCCGAAAAAGGAAGTATAAAAATTGATTAATATACAATATAATATACACACGAAGAATAGACACAGATTTTGAGTGTATGGATAATAAAATAGATTTTCCCAAATTTGCCGATATCCAGGGTAACAGGAGCACAATGAAGGTTTTTAAGAATATGGCAGCGTTTAGTCTTATGCACTATTTCACTACACCAACGTCTTGTAACTTTATAAAAAGAACTGTTTTCTTCGTACTGGTTTTCCTAAATTTGCCAAATGCCTTGTCTATGCGCCTCATTGCCTCTCGAATAGATAGGATAGGATAGAACAGATATCCAGGGGCTAGAAGACCCTTTGTTTTAACTTTTATAATTGAGGTGTGTGGGACGTAGAGGTTAATAACTAAAGTATTAAATAACCGAACTTTATCGTATACTGTAGAGGCCTCTAGCACATATTTAATTTAGAGGCATCACTAGCAAGTTTTTCCTCATTCATCCGTCCGAAACAGCGAATATGGAGAATCTGAATTTTATTGTTAATTTTATGATTTAAAATATAAATTTTACTATTTTAATTGTATGTCATAATTTTTTTTTAATTATCAAATTGCAAATTAGGTATATACCCAAGTCGAAGCGGCGAGTCTCCTAGCCGAAACTGCACCATGGCACCTCGAGGCGAAGACACTTGCGTCGTTGTATCAATGGGAGCAAGGAGCGAGAGCTAGGACCCACTCCTCAGGAAATTGAGGTGCAACAGTCTCAGCTCCGTCAGGTCCTAATGGCATAGTGGAAAGAGCGACTCGAGCGACCGAGCGCAGGGCACGCTACAATCGTGGCGGTAAGACCCATCATGGAGGATTGGCTGGAGAGGCAGCATGGCTGCTTCTCCTACCAGCTGACGCAGGTGCTGACCGGCCACGGCTGTTTCGGAAAGTACCTGTGTCGCATAAGCCGGGAGCTGTGGAGTGCTCAGCGTGGATGCAACAGCGAAGCGACCTGCGGCGGGTATCGGTGTGGGAAGCCTCTCGCTGGAGACCATGTCCATGGTCCAAAGTGAGAGTGCGGGGGAATCCGCCGCTTCTTTTTGTGAGGATGTAATGTCCGCTAAAGAGGCGGCGTAAAGGGAACGGGAGAGGACTAGTACTCTCCCGTCCCGAAGAAGAGGCACTAGACGCTGGAGAGCGCAGAATGATCTCCGGCTTCCATGAGCGCTGGCCTGGGGGTGACGGGTGAGGCTGCCCGTTACCGTAGCAGAAGCAGGCCTGAGACGTTGGCGCGACGTGTTCCGCGGGCGCCTCTCTAAATCAAAAGGAGGGCAAGGCCCTCCGCTACCAATGGTGTGGCTGCCAAAGTCTGCCAGGGTTCTCGGGGACTTCCTTCCTAGGGAATACCGTGTTGTTTTAGTCGGTTTGATTCTGACATAACACTTCACCGATAGCCATGGTGAGGTGATGACCCGTGGGGTTTTCCACACGAAAAAATAAAAAAAAAAGTATATACCCAAGACATGTTTGTATTAATTATAATTTATTTAAGTTTGTGTGTTTTTGGTTCCACCCTCACTTGAACGATACACAGGCAATTGTTGTAAGTTAGGGTGTTTATTGTTACGCATGGATATTGTGCATTACGTAGAAATAGTCTCATGGGAGCATTAAAATTACTTTCACGGGTGTCCATCCTGCCGAGGGCACGACAAATCGACAGGTTACTAAGCTAATACATATTGGCGATAAACATGTAACGAGGGGATTAATTCAGATAATTTCTCTCGACTACGCTTATTTGAGAGTGAACCTTTTTCCTGTCTTGCTATGCGCGCCGCCTTGGCTGACCCGATAATCGTGGGGCGGGCTGCCGTCAAGTTACCTTGATGTTTTTTTTTCAGGTTTTTCTCCCCTCAGCCCCGATATTCTGCCCGGCCGGGTTTGTATATCGAGGTAGTATGTTGTTGCCGTTAAGGGTTACGGCATAGCACGAACGTATCCATAGATAGCTAAAGGCATCCACTTCCGTTACCCGGGGGGCAAAAAGAGGAAGTTTCCTTAAGGTAGAAAACCTTAAGGTGAACATAACAAATTTTTGTGCGTCAGATATATGACATATAAATAAGAAACGATAATTCGACCAGTCAAATCGACTACATGATGTCAATTCTAAAAACTTTTAAATATTTACTTGCTGTGACTAAAGCTTCCAATGTTTACCCCACTCAGTTTTTCAATACAACTGTAATTTAATTAATTAGTGAGGTAATATAGTGTAAAGTAATATAGCGTTTTAAAGGAATAGAATCATCTCAGATGGGTGAATGAATTGGCTGCACACGTTCTTTAACATCAGTTTTATTTTAGCCAATTTAGCAAAATACGTATAAACAAACTCAGACTCAGACTTCGCAATAACATTCGGTTCGTTTATTATTTTAAATATAATGAAATGATCAAATCACAATTTTGGAATTCTTTAACAGAAATGTGGTTTGGAAAAACATTATTTCATTATGATTAAGCGTACCAAAGGATTTATGAGACATCATCCAAATCTACGGGTTCTTAAAGTTATAATTTTATAATTCGAGAATTTTCCGAATCGTTCGTTCGTTTCGTTTCTTTTAGGTCTCACAAAGTAAGAAGGTATAATAACTTAGCTTGGGCCCACACAGTACAACCAAAGAGATTTTCTTGAATTTTATACATACAAAATACAAAAAGATTTTCGCCGACCTTATTTTAAAAATTTTGGTTATTTACCATTGAAACCCCTGTTACAAGGCACTTTGACTTGTACTTGCGCGCCTGGTCATAATCTCAGATACCCAGATCTGCATCAAAAAATTTAAAGACTTGAATTTTTGCTATGACGTGCTTATTACAGACAAGTCTTGGAGAATGGAGTCGATATTGTGAATTTTAGAGTGAAGGGCTCTCAGAATAGCGAGACGCAGCCTTATTATATATGTATTTACTGTGACATTTTTTAAGAAATTTTAATATTATCAATAAAGTCAATGAGCAATCAATAATTCTTGGTTTATAAAAGAAGATTTGATTTGCAACCTTACAATAACTACTTACTTCAACAATACTTTCATTGTTTTTGCATTTTTGTATCTTGCATTAAATTGGTTTTAAAATGTAGATGACTTCACATGACATTGGTAAATCGAGATGCCCTTCAGATTTCAATGGTACATCGGGGTGATCAACAACCAGTCTACCCCTGACTATAGCTGTTATTCCATCGAAACTTCGCATAGAAAATATATCGTACCTTATAAATATTACCGCAATTAAGTCCCGATTCGAAATCTAATTAGCAATATTTTCTATTTTATTGGATTTCTGATTATCTATGGTTTAACATGGTAATCGCTTATTATCGGGTCGTGTTGTTGTGTGCTATCTTCAAAAATAATTATAGCTCGTTCCTAGTTATTTAAAAAAAAATTAAGAAGTTATATACCGCTAAAGAGCTTAACACAAAATACTATTTATTCACTTATAGTATTTACTAATATATGTAAATTTAAGTAAACTTAAGTTGCTAAGCGTAACTAATATTGTATGAATTTTAAATTATTACTTAAAATTCATTTATATAACATGAGTCGTCAGTACTTACTACTGTAAGTACTAAGTTGCCCAACGGCACATTACACCACATTACTGAACATAATTTGCAAACTCTTGGTAATATAATTTATGTTTTCATAACGTAATATTGTACATAACTAAACAGTCCTTTTCACGATGAGTATTAATTAAATGTTATTTTTTTAAATTTCTACTTTTTTAATTCTTAATTTTAAACTAAAAACTAAATTCATTTAATCTCTTTTTTTTATGTACGTTAAAATCATTCTTTAGTTAGATTTGGTAAGTATTTAGTTATTTGTTTAATACCAACTACTGTTTCTCTTGCACACCAGAACCAACTATGTCCCAGAGTTTACAGGGATTTCCGTGTAAGGGTACATACACCTGAGGACCTGGTAATAAGGACTGTGACGGAACACCGTGTGGTTTTAGTCGCTTCGAGTCCGACATACCACTCTACCGCTTAGCCCAGGTGGGGTGACGACCCGTGGGCGTTTCCACAAGTAAAAAAAAAAGGATCAACTATGTCATATTGACTGACGAAAACACCGAGTGTGATCTGTGAGTGATGCCTATAATTATATTGTCTATATTTAGTTGTATTTTTTGCAGAATTCATGCCTGTCTGCTTGTTTTTCTAATACAACTGTCTAGTTTTTGTGTTGTTTTGCCCATTTGTTTTTTTACGATGTTACTGAAGGATAAAATGCCTAATCAGTTGCAGCAAGTATCAACCACTATGGCGTAACATTAGCTTTCTCCTAGATTGTCATAATTCACACGCTTGACAAGCATTGGAAATCGCAGAATAATATTATACACTAGATGCGCCCCGCGGTTTTACCCGCGTAAGTCCCGATGCCGTGGGAACATCGCGATAAAAACTAGCCTATGTGTTAATCCAGATGTCCAGCTATCTACATACCAAGTTTCATCACAATAGGTTCAGTAGTTTTTACGTGAAAGTGCAACAAACATCCAGACATCCTCACAAACTTTCACGTTTATAATATTAGTAGGATTATGGTCGATCACAGATATAGACAGATGACGCTAGTGCACCTACTTCGCGTGCCTGACATAACTGTATATAATTTACGTGACTACTGACAACACCGGGTTTGCGCGGTGTAAACGATGTAACGTAATATACGAAAAGTAACAAAACGAACGTAAACGGTTTCTTCATTGTAATTTGTGTCATCCGTTTTTATATGAATTATTTTTAGTGTTGAAAATTGGAATAAGATGGTCTTCGAAAGTTCGTCCACCTATTTGTAATACAAAGCAGCTTTTACTTTGAGCGGCTGATGTGACGGTCTGTGTTAACAAGTGATGCACTTCGCAACAAACGATACCGCCTTCGTCGTGCAAAAGCTTGTATCAAGGTTGTTGTATCTAATTTATATATTAATCTGACTAAGGCGTTACGAAACTGCACAGATGGCACCGGTTTAAGTTGTCACTTCGACAACAACTTTGTTAAGTTTTCTGGGTTGGATGCGACCGCATGCGACAATAGTTTATGTGATTTACAACTATCTAATTGTTTTAAGTCTGGTGCTAGAGATGTATTCTAAAGAAAATAACAGTTAAACTATTGAAAATTTGCTGAGCTATCTTGCCATCCGACTGCCGAAGGAGGGTAATGATTTTTAAAAGTTTGTTACGCTCTAGTAGAGAATAAACATTTAAATTAAATTTAATTATCTCGCTAAATTGAAGTGTTCTCAAATGTTTTTAGAGATAAGTGTAAGTATATCCTCGCAAGCAAGGCAAGTGTCACGATCATAATTTACTGTAGGTACAACACACGAGGTTATTTCCGACTTCCTACAACAACGATGCCCGTATTTAGCAATCGGTTATTTCAATACCGTTTTAGTACATTGTGGAGTAACGTGAAAATGAAGAAAGGTTACGCACACGTATATTTATTATGGGCCAAATATTTTAATAATCATTAATTAGATAATGTATATTACATTATATATTAGACAATGACAGATGGGGAAGGACATAATAAGCTGCTGTACAACACCCTCACATAAAAGAGTCCTTGGCTTCAACTTTCGAATCTCTATACTTAGTAGGCTGTATAACAAATTCGACAGCCAGCTAGATATCTTTCACATTCAGGAACCAAGTCCACCGCAGAACTAACTCCTATTAAACAATTATCAATTGTTAACATAATTTTTTATTATTATTAAAATTACATATTAATGTCTATTCACTGTATTGTAACATTTGCATTATGCTTTAGCATCTTAAGTCCGTATGTCTTTTTTTTTTTGAGAAAGCCGTGTTTGCCAGTTGATATTTTGACACTTTTTAATATATCAAAGAGCATGTATTAGTTGTAAGAAAAAGTGTGGAAAAGGCAGTTGTGCGTACCAATAAATATATAAAAGAAAATGCGAGAATTAATTCGGATTGTAAATGCACTGTAGGTATATTTATTTTAGTAAGATTTCAAGTCGGACACCTTCGGCTTTTCGTAGTTGATGTGCTATTAAAATTTAATTATTACAGCTTTTAATAGTTAAGGAAAACATCATATACTTAAGAGTTTTCCATAGGGTTTTCGAAGGTTAGTGTCTGAAGAGAAGTCTGATATACAATAATAAGGACTACAGTTTCAACTTTTTTAATTTACCTAAAATTAGACCCAGGGCTAGGCAGTAGGGCGACTATTTACATCTCACAACAAAATCAAACAACTTTAACAAAATATTAACGTAGCAGAAAATATTATATACCTACAAAACATATTTTGAAACTAAAAATTTGAGAGACCCAAAAACCGAGCAATATTAAGGAGTAGGTTGCTGACCGTACAATACAATGCAGTATCATGTAGTAGTATATGTATAAAGTATTCGAATACCCTGTACTCAACAACAACAAACAACTCTAACAAAATATTAAAGCAGCAGAAAGCATTTCTTTTAAAACTAATAAGCTGTGTATATTTGTTTTAAAAGAACAAACTCTAAGTAACTAATATTTGAATAATATAAAAAAGACCAAAAACCACATTCAGTGACATGACAGACGAGCAAACACACTACAATAAAGAACAATAAAACTTAAAACAAAATAGAATCATCCACAATCAAGCACTATATTTCTCAGACAAATAAAGAACACAATACACATATATACACTAGAACTAAAATAAAATTCGCACACAAATTGGACAAGTATACAAACAACGAATTCGTTGTGCGCAAGCGACGTTGCGCGTAAACACGCGCGACGGTTGTTGGCAACTGCCATATATCGCCACAGGGCCTGCGCCCGCGCACCTCTTTCACTTAGAATTTGGTATGTACCATTCCTATTAGCAATAGCTATAGAATTTGACGACCTATGTGGCGTGGCGTAGTACATTTGACTGCCACAACGAGGTGCGCGGGTTCGATACTCGCCAAGTGGAAATATTTTTATGCATGGATGTCTATTTTGCATTGATCTAAGTGTTTCTACGTGTAATAGGTATGTACTAAAAAATTAAAATTAGAACTCACTGTACAAACCCTGCCTCGTTTGTGTCTAAATAACGGTATGTAATGATTAGAGATCGGATATTCGGATGCATATTTTGACACAAATGACACTTGCTCTGTTAAACGTATAATGGTTGCTTTTCCCTACTTTTATTGTCAGTGATTTTTGACGAAGCAAAAACAACCTTATTACGTTGTAACAAGTGTCAAATCGGGTCTATTAAACTCCAGGAAATGTAAGCATTTTGTAAGAGTGCGAGTGAGACGGCAAATTATACTTGCTTGTGCGCAAGTAGCGACAATACAACTAACTGCATTCGTAAATAAAAATATACTTAGAAGCCGCTTCGATAAGTTGTTATCCAAAAAATAACTTTAGGTAAATATGCATCCGATTATCCGATCTCTAATCATTACATACCGTTATTTAGACACAAACGAGGCAGGGTTTGTACAGTGAGTTCTAATTTTAATTTTTTAGTACATACCTATTACACGTAGAAACACTTAGATCAATGATCTAAGTTAGATGAATGAATATTGTTAATAGAAGATTAGTACATAGTCAATGAATATTAGTATAGTATTAGTAGTTAATTCTGTCCATGTCAATTTTAGTACGTTATGGTTTTCACTAGGAATTGTTTATTGTTTGTTATGATTTTAGTTTGTGAAATAATTCGACTTGCACTGATTGATATACAGGTTGTGCGAGTGCATTATTATGCTCACGTATGCACCAAGAAAACATCGACACTCTGGACTACAAAATGCCGTAATAGACATCAAAGGAAATGTCCTTTACGCCCTTGGCAAAGCATAGTATGGATATATTATACGAAACCACTCTTCACTTATGAGTGTACTGTAAGCATGGCACATATTATATATATATATATATATATATATATATATATATATATATATATATAATATGTATTAAATACATATTATATATATATAAATATGTATGTATTATATATTTTAAAATTACATGAAAACGACTATATCAAGCTACACACGTCCGTATATAAATACAGCATGTAAGTATCACCGTCGCGAATAACTTACAAAAACGTCTTTCTCTTAGGATACTTATCACAATGTAAAAGTCAGTTCATCATAAATATGTTGATTGTTATTATTATTATTATTTATAATGAAAACATTAGTAAAAAAATATATGAATAATGGTAAAATTTCAACCACCAGGCGATCTTTTGTTATTATAAATATACACATATTACACATGGCTCTGAGCAATATAAATAAAATTTCCACGTATGTATATGTATTTATGCTGTTAATTCGTGAAAATTTCAACAAACTGAATGTGTTCTGTCACTTATTCTAACATGACGTGTAATTAAAAGACAATGTCTTAGTACGTTTAATTATGTTAGTAATATATATATATGTATAATAAACATGAATAGAAAAAAGTAATGTCAAGCATGGGTGGAGACGTAATGACAATCGGGGCATCGTCAACTAAATTAGCCTAATAAATCCAAATTTATGAAGCATATTGACCACTAAAATCTATAGTGATACTCTATGTACAGATTAAAAAAAATATATAAAGTTTTGATTTAGTACTTGGTTTCTAAGATATTTGTAAATTTTACTTAACGTGTTACACTGTCATTTGATAACTGTACATACGAGACATCCGAGTATATTATTATCAACTTTCTCGGTGTTACGCCAATTACCGACAAAAAACACTCCAAAATACAGAATTCAATCATAAAATTACTTCAGAAAAAATACCACCTGTATATTATTCAAAATAACTACAAATTCTTACTAAATTAACTAAATAATCTGTCTATGTGCGCTCTCCCTTAGTCTCTTTTCCTCTCTCAAAAGGAAGTAATTGATTATATTCTGAGAATGACAAAGGCCTCTATGAAAACAGAGATAATTCTCTATCAAGTTGCGATTAAGTCCCGAGTAACTATCTAATATGTATCAATGTCGCGAAAGTTTAAATAAAACTAGAGATAATTCTCGTTTCAAAAAAGTATAACTAATACATTAATTCGTCAAGAAAGTAATAACATTGTTATTGTTAGAAATTGGTAATTATATTATTTCTCTTGAGTAATAAAAAAACTTAATACGGTTATTGTCACGAGCGTTAAGAGTTATATATAGAATATGTAGATTTATACATAATAATATAGTCTTTAACTATCGTCAACAATGGGTTTTTCTAATAAAAAAAGAAATTTTTCCAATCGGTCAGGTAGACAACCAAAAAACTTTTCAACTTTATGAGTTATATATAAAAATTTCGTGTCACGTTGTTTGTTCGCGATGAACTCCTAAACGAATCAACCGATTTTAATGAAATTTTGCACAATTAAATGTGTGCAGTTTGGTCACATTGAGAGATAGGATACTTTTTATCTCATTTATAGTAACAATATTTTTTTATTGCAAAATAACTTGGCCATAGGCCATAGCAACGCGTGGCCCGCCCATTTCACCGAACACTAGCTAAGCCTTCGGTTTTTTTTTTCTATTTATTTAAGGAATTGTTATTAGAATATGCCAATTTCATCATAGCCTAAGGTATACACATGCTTACAAATATTATAGGTTACAATATAATAATATACTTAGTAACTAGTGTCCCTGATGGGGACCAAACAACCCAAAGAGGCTTATCGCTGCTTCACATCGAGGTGTTGCCAGTAGATCGTGAAGCATACCTATATTTAATCTGTTCAGGCTGTAGGTCTCAATCAGGGACTATCGGGCTATTTCGTAGCGGGCACAGTCCATTAAAAGGTGGTGCACGTCCTCTACTACGCCGCATACAGCTAAGCCTTCGGTGAAATTGCAATGTGCGTGTATTCGTAAGTCTTCTCCTCGTAAACAGTCCTATATTTATAATTGTTGTACATAGGGGATGACAGGTCTTTTATCTTTTTTTTCGTGTGGAAACCCCCACGGGTTATCACCTCACCGAAGGTAACGGTGAAATGATATATCGGAATCTAACAGACTAAAACCACACGGTGTTCCGTCACAAGTGGGTCTATTGCAAGGGACCCGGAATACCCTAAGAAGAAAGCGTCCGGGAGGGATGACAGGTCTGGTTCTAAACTATACTTGGAGCTGATAGGTGGCGCTATTGCCGAGAGAATTTTTTATTTGATTTTTTTATACAATTTTTTTTACTAACGATTTTAACTTATTAAGGCGTATTATACTGCTGGAATTGGTTAGCATCCCACGACCTTAAATCGTAGTCATAGTTTTCCCTAAATCCTTTGTTTTTAGTTATTAGGCACCTATGTAGGACAGAAGACCACATTCGCTGCCCACACACAGATCATCAACGTAAATAACAATGACTTAATAGTTATCGATTTAAAAAACATTGTATTGACGTTAGAATGAGGTCAGCTTCATAGAATGATATGGGTTTTACAAACAATAGATTTTCATTCAATTTTATTTTATGATATTTTTTTAAGTTTCTTTTTAAGTAACTAGACGGTCAAATTGTGGAACAACTTCCGTGACACGGGTTTTTAAATAACTGCATGAAAGGAGTGCACCCCTGTGTTAAAAACTGAGTAATATCAGGCGGGTTGTGTGTTTGTTTGCCACGTTTCAGATATAAATAAAATATAATAGGATATAATTCATGTTTTCAAGGCTTTCTTTTCGAGTACCGCGACATTTTTTCCTGATTTTAGGTAATATCCAACCACAAAGGTTCCGTAAAAAATGGATGCCAAAACCCAGGGGTTATTACTAAACCTCCGCTGTCCGCCCGTTTGTCGGGCAGCGGGCTGTCTCATAAACATAAGACAGTTTAAATTTTCACAGCGTGTATTTATATTGCCCCTTTAACAATGAATACTAATATAATGAAGCTAAAGAGATTTTTTTTTGTTTGTTTAAATGGGCTGATCTATGGAACTATCAGTCATATTTGAATAATTGATTTGTATTATATATTATAAGTTATATAAATCACGCTACAACCTCCCTAAGGCGGATCAGTGACCATGAACGCAGATGAAACTGCGGGGAACAGGTACTAAATAACAAAAAATAAATTAAATAAAAAAATTAAAGGCCAAAACGTGATTTTCCGATGGTAGGGAACCCTACTTGTGCGAGTTCGACTCGACACTTATACATATAGATTAAATCAAGTTAGAAAATAGATGAATAAAATCTACTTAAGTAAGATATTTTACTTCAATAAAATGCTAGCAATTCGTTAAAATCAACATATAAAATAGAATTACTTTCTGCTAAGTAAATGAGCACGAACATTAAAGTATAAAATAGTAAGATTACGAGACACTAATACGATATTAAGACTGAATGATTAATAGCTCTCTCAATCTAATTTCAGATGTCACTTAAATCTACACCAGAATTTCATCGTTACGTCTCTACACATTTCTGTTGAGAGTTAAAATATTAAATATGTGGGTTAATGGAGTTTATTCTGCAATATCCATGGTCTATTGACCTTTATTATTATCTATAATAAGTTATTAGTAAGCTCTGTTTTTTCTCATAAATGCTACGGAGAAAGTTGGTTTTAATTTATATTCCAGTTCCAGTTCTTTTTGTAGATATTATAATAATCATTATTTGCTAGAAACAGGAATATAATATAAAGTTTTGTTATGCACATACAAAATTAAGTACAGCATGTTTAACCGATTAAATCAGCATGCAAATATTCTAAACCTATTCCTGTACCTGTAACAAATACAGAAATAAATTTGTGATTGCATCCCATTAAAAAGGTAAAATAAAAAAATAAGTAAGTATGACCTGTGTGTCTACTGTCTGGTCGGCTATATAAGACGTTACATTACGGAGATAGTTTAGTTTTCAAGTGAGTAACAAGCGAGTAAAGTGCGAAGTGCAAGTGAATTTAGAAGTGTAATAAAAATGTGTCTATTTTGGTAATAAATTGGTATAATTTTCTAATCCCGAACCTCAGCTCGTAACAATAATTTCCAATTAAAACTGATTGAGCTTATGTAAGCCTCCTATTTATCATACTGAGTTTCTCGTAAATTTAGTCTATGCTGTATGTAATATGAAGAGGGATTCCTAAGGATCATATATTTTACAGTAGTGTAATTTTGAACACGACTATAACTTACAATTGACAGCTTATAAGTGGATCATTATGTCATCTTAGATAGCGAAGCATATTATCTACGGACCAGTAGCCATTTTTGAGAAAATAAATCAGAGAGCCCTAATAAAATTTCGAAAACTTTGTAGGTTAGCACGCTAGATATAAAGTGTTTTTGAGGTCCTACTACGTTCTATTAATAGTTAAACGAGTCTGATGTGGTTGAGGATGTTGTGTTAAAAATATATATATATAAATAATGCATTCAATGATAAACAGATTATTTATTTAATTGCTTTACAGAATTTACTTTCTGTTGTAAACATTCATTTTGCAAAATAGCTAGAACAAACAATATCATTTGCGTAATGATACTCTAATGTACAACATTTCGTTACAGACATTTGTAATTATTTGTAACTTATTTTGTGTTTACAATACTTTAAGTACAACACTTAAATATAAATATTTAATAAAATTAATTAAGCGTTGTATGTCGGAAATCCATTGTTGAGTAGTAATTAGTGAGAAAAGAGCCACTTTTTACCCTCGATTTTTAAACCACAAAAGAGAAGTTGAAACCTCAACAATTGTCATATACCGGGGAAAGCAAACAGAACTCTCTCAACAAAGATTTGCGTACTAAGTGTGGCAGGTATCTCCAAAGCCGTATAATGAGAGAAGAGCCACTAGATACCCTCGATTTTTAAACCCTACAACATAAGATGAAACGTCAACAATTGTCATATACCGGGAAGGCAGACAGAACTCTCTCAACAAAGGTCTGTGTATTAAGTGCGGCAGGTATCTCCAAAGTCCTAGTGCGCAATTTGCCGCTGGCACGAAGTGCTATTACGACTCGTGTTTCGAACCTAAGTTACCTTCAGGAAAAATTGGGAATAATAATAATATTTTTAACATAATACTTATGGTCTACCAGTTTGAGTTCTGGTTGATGAAGAATTCTCCTTTTGTGTAGTCAGATCATCACTTTCCATGCCTGGATTCTTATCCAGGCACGTCTACCCCCTACGACCATCTCTTGATGGTCGTAGAAGGTAGACGTGAGGGCCTTGATTTCTACTAGGATAGGCATTCATAACTATTGAAGCGCAAATAAGTGCATCTGCAACAAATAGGTAGTAAAGACTTTGTAAAAACAAATATTATTTCAGTTTTGGCCAAAAGCAGGTAGCTTGCAGATGCTTATTGTCAAGAAAAAAATTGTATTCTTTATCATAACCAAATAAGAACGATCTCGCAATTGGATGACGAGGTCACCGGCATGTCAGCAGCCGGACCACTTCACAATACAATCGATTAACACTGAAGGCGCTACCAAAATTGGTACTGTTTCACATTACCACAACATAAAAACTCGTCACCATTCCAAAAACGACTTTATCGTATTATGTTCATAAGACTTATAAAATTGGAGGCACGTCCATTGTTTACTGGACGAAAGTTACCTCAGAAGGTCGCTGTGGATTCGGTAGCGTGGGAGGTCATTTAATGAAATTACAAGACGTAAAAGAAGAGATAATATTTATTCCATCAAATTACTTAAAAAACTGTGTTGTATTCAAGGTGGCTACGTTTTTTAAACAATGATGTTATTACAACACGTATATTAATAGGCCATGTTTACTTTTACTTATATGGGAAAGCTACTTTTCAAGAGATGTCGAATAATCATACAACTCTTATGACTGTTACCGTTGCCTATAGACGACTGCAAATTCATTGGCAAAGGCAATATAAAAGGCATAATCCAATAAAAGTTTAACAAAATTGTTTCCAAATATTATAAGATTTTAACTTTGACTGGAATCGTTTGTAGTGGATAAGTGAAAAAGTCCAGTCAAAAGGTTTTTTTTAACTTTCTTCTGGCTGGAATTTTTAATTGATCGGCATTGGTTGACATCTTAGAGCTCATAAAACCTACAGAGGTCATAAACCCGACATTTAAATGAAGTATTGACTTTTGTTAAAAAGTCAATTGTTGGACAAGATAGTTTAGTTTTAGTTAGAAGATTTTATCCGTGATAGCTCTTCCCAGACTGTTTTTAGGAAAAGAATCAAGGGCTTTTTTCTGTCTCAGCAATAATCAGTTAATTGATTGCGACTGTTAATTTGTTTATATGTATATATTTGTGGTATTATATTGCGAACATATAGGTTATTAGGTACTCGTTATTCTGTAGGTATACATTATGTATTTATAGTTTAGGTTTTTAATTTCATGATTATTTAATTCCCTTTAATGTACACACTTTGCCTCTATTTTTTTTCTTTACTATCCTCTCTTCACTCCCAAGGTTTGCTGGAAGAAAACTCAACTATGGGTTAAGCTCGCCTTTGTACATGCTATTCTCCTTCCTGTACTTATAAGATTGTTGTTATTGTGTACAATAAAGAATATGAATATGAATAGTTTTGTATTTTCAAAACTGAAAGTAAAGCGTTCCCTCAGGGAGGGATGTGGACCCAAGTCGTCATGAGAACAAAATATGATGTTATTTTTCCTTCCATTTCGTGCAAGAATGCCATTGATTTGAGTAAGTCTAACGTAGCTTTTATAGTATATGACGGAACGTCCTGAAGGACTAATAAAGGTGTCCAGTTGAGTTAATAATATTTGACGCACAAAGCTGTTAACACTAATAAGATTTTGAGATAGCTATCAAAAGTTCGCCCAAAATTTTAAGTCATTTCGACATAAATCTCGAACTTTTAGGTATGAAACAACATTTGTGTCGGACACTGCCTTTGCTTTAACATTAAAAAAGGTATCCTATAAATTGTAATTGATTTAAGGAACTTTTATCTATATGCTTACAATGGGTATGAATCGATTTTCACTAATTTACAAGATATGAGACTCAATATTTATGAATGATCATCCATCTAAAGGCTGTATTATTACTGCATGACTTAAGCATAACCTCATTTAAAACCTGTAATTTAAAAGCTTAAAACAATGATTTGAAAGCATACTATAAATTCAATTCACGGTAGGTATCGTAAATTAAAAAAATAATAAGACTACATAAACGCTATTTTCTTTTTTATAAAACGTTAAGCCCACGTATCTAATCTAATAATACACTACACGGTCTAATAATAAACCCGTAACCGGTACGGTTGTCTCACTTCAAGTTTATTATGTAGGCCTCGTCGGCCATACATGGAGCTAAATTGATGCTTCGATCATTTACATGCAATTTCACGACATAGCCATATGCGATGCAATCACGGCCACTTGACCTAATAACTATGTAAGCCCGTTCGAGACTAATTATACTATTTGCTGGACTGTACAGAGATAATCCTTAAGTTAGAGTAAGACTAAATAAGGTTTTGTTGATGTGGATAAACAATTAAATGTGTAACACAATAATAGTGAGACTTGGGATATCCTGTAATTTATTTAGATCGTATCATCATTCGACGAAGCCATAATGTTATATATTCGCAGTCATGCACTGACTTCATAACTGGCTAAGAACATTAAGAGATACCCTCGTAATGAGTACACAGGCGTTAATAATCTTAGAATCAGATGCATCTTTGGTCTTTATACCATGCGTTTAGGCTTTTGTAGTTCTATGTAATATAATGAACACGTTTACTATGCATAGAATCGCTGAGATCCTTCAAGCACTAAAAAGCTTCAGTAGGTACGATATAAAGGTAAGAACATTATCTACAGCTGGATTAAAATCATATTGCAAAAGTATGTTCATCTAACCTATCAATATTTAAAAAAAGCTGCTGGAACTGCTGGAAGTAATTACCGAAAAACTTTCTTGTATAAATGGAAGACAGTAGCATTTTACTTCTGACTACTCTTTTGAATAAACTTCTTTTACTATTACTTTGTTAATATAGTTGAGGGCTTGAGAATACCACTATGATGACTAGACGTATGTACGTATATATGCATATAGAGGTTCAAATATACAAGTTATTGCAAAATAAAATGAAGCTTGACTGCTTTGATCTCTGAAAGCGTAGGGAAAGGAATTGGTAAGTATTCTGATAAAATTGAAAACGGGATCCCGTTATTGAAGATATGGACGACGTATGCAAAATTATTTTGATTGAAAGATATGGCATTGAAAAGACATATTGAGTAATATTTCTTGGCGAACCAGCCGTCTCGTTTTGAGATCGACAGATGATTTATTATTGTGAGGTCAAGCAACGAATTGAAAATGATTTATGATCTTTTAGACTTTTCTAATGATGGAGAGAAAACTTATTTTTTGAGTCTATATCATTGTCATTCTCACGAAATTCGAAACGTCATCAGTAGGTTGGACGGCAACTACGGTATATAATGTGTATTTGACACAGCATTAATGACATGACATGGAGAAGCTAAACAGGCTTCTTTGACAAATTAGTTATATGAAAAATATTGTTTTGCGTATCTGTAGCTATCTATTGGTCTGGTCTAGATCTGTACACGTATAGTATCGAATCACATTATATTATTACTGTATCACAGTATTTACAAGCACATTGCAACTTACGATTGTACGACCTTCTAACTAGCTTTTTAGAAATATTACTAGAAATTCAGAAAAGCACCTTATATCATTTTTATAATATATTATAAGTAAAAAGCTCACTAGGTTATTTATTACTTGATACGCTATAAAAACTTGGATAGGTGTCAAACCAAATAGAAAAGCATGATTTTCATAGCACAGCTTATGTTAGTTTGGGTGGAAAAAGGTTGAAAGAAAGTCTAAGGATATAAGCTATAAATGTGCGAGTGGTGTAATCATCTGAAGTGGGAGTGGGGCTGAATAGATGGCGCAGTTTGTAGTAGCACGTTTAGGTCTACGAGCCATCACGCCTAACCGCATCCTGCATACATTGGTTTACGTTTGTACATCTTTCTAGCAGTTGCCACTTCTTACCCATTCGGCTACACGACATAATTCACCGTTTAAGTAGGTACATCGCAGATACCTGGTGGTAAGACCATGCTAACCCAACCAGTTCCACATAGGATAATATTTCTTACTATCTTATAATATCGTCTCCAAATAATAATATAAGTATCTAAACAAAAATAGACTCAGAAATAAAAGTAGTAATACATAGACATATTTTTACAAAAATACTACAAAAGTAAGCTTTCAAGTAAATAACGCAATTATATTAGAAGGATCAAAGAAACCTTGTAGGTTTCTATAACGAGAAGGATCCAAGAACGAATTAAAAAGATAGTCACGTGCCGATTATCATGAAGATAATCGTAGAATTAAAATGAACGTTTTGTGGGTGCCCATTTTTAGTTATAGCAGCGTTAAAATTGAGCAAAATGGCCGCTTTCTTTTATGTAATAGGCATTTAAGATTCTAACCTACATCTATAAGATGATAGTATTTATAACGGTTTTACAGTTTTTGTCTGCGTGTATAACAACTATTTCGATACTCCATAATCTTAAAATTCAGGCAAAGCCAGGAACCCTCAACCAAAAAAATCATGTCAGGTGAGTCAGAGCTTGGATATTGCAAATAGTATTTATGTAGATGCCCAACCGCAAAAACTTGCGCGTTTTAAAATTACTTATAGATGGCGTAACCGTATAAAAAATTGGAAACTTGAAAGCGATTTGCGTAATAAAAACAAATTTGATAATGGAACTTAAGTTGAATTACCTAAATATTACAATAACTATTATTATTTTATTCATACCTTCTGTTCGGTTTATTTGTTCATCTTGCTGTCACCGTTATCAGGCATGCCTTTTAAATTCTGTCGTTTACATATTTAACGCCAATTTTAAATTTGGAAATGTTCAATATCCGAATTTGTTTCAATTCGGAATCTTAAACAATTGAGTATCAGGATTAATGCTTTTGTTTAGTCACAGCGTTGTTTCGAATATTTAAGGTCACGTACGAAAATGCATCTTTCTAAGGAAAATGTGCGTGTAATATTTTTTTACAACTTTCGGAGAGGCTTAACAGGGCTTCAGTGTTTCGAAGAGCTAGCATGTGGGTTCCATGATGAAACCCCATGTCTACTGACTGTCGCACGCTGGTATTTAGAATTTCAGCGAGAACATACCAGTTTTAGTGACAGATCACGTGAAGGATGTCCAAAATCTGCCTTTACTGAAGATGTTATCTTCATATATTATTGTGATGATGTGATTATTGTGATTGTGATGTTATTCATTGCTGTAAGACAATTAATTCTTGGAGATCGTCATGTGACATATCGAGTGATAGAGGGGTTATAGGGCATCTCGGGGACAACCATTGAAAAGATTTGATGTAAGAAGGCTTGTAAGCCGTTGGATACCGCATTTGCTTTCCGACGATCAAAAGGCGGCCCGCGTCAGATGGTGTAAGAAAGGTTATTAAAATATTTATTCCACTCCAAAGTAGGCGTGTTCTATTGAACATTGGCTATTGGCTTTCAAGTCAGTCATATTTGGCTCACTTGAAAGCGTCGATTGTACTCGCTGACTGTGATGAATATGTGATCTGTGATTTATTAATACATTACGATACTATACAGTACAGATAATAATTGTACCTAGTATGGGTGTATTTCTGTCAGATAATTGTATATTTAGAAAGCCATCTACAACATAGATATGCCTCAGTTCTCTAGTCATTATAATTTAGTTTTATTACATGTATACGACAAGTTTAACTATTTTAATAATAAACAAAAAACAATCACTTTCTTTTAGTCACAGACAATTACCGGTTCTGTCACTAGTTGCGAAATAGTTGCTTCTTTTCCTTTATTTTGTTTTGTACAACTTGATGGTGGTTAACGAAGAATTAATGATTGTGGTTCTGTCTTTAATTTGGTATCTTTTAATTTTAATGCATTGTACAATAATTGATGTCATTGTCATACATTTTTTATTTTTCTTTCTGTGTAACACTGACATAAGTACTGTTTTTTATTAAAATAGGTACACCACAACCAAATTAAAGTCTGGTTGTGGTTTCCATAACGTTAGTCGCGCCATCTATCGATCGAAAATAAACTAACCAACCGATACCTCTTCAACTCAAATCAGAACAACTGATCCTGCATCACAAAATATCTTCTTCCAAAATGCGATTATTATTCTGATATTTAATTCAAAGTCGAGTAGGTGACGAACACGAGTCGATATGAATTGTGACGGGCTTCAAAACTTTTTGATACCTATAAAATACATAGTCTATTCTTTGTTCCACAAATAACCACATTTTAATAACGTATCAATTAAATATATGGTACTTATTTTTTACTTAACCTTCGGAAGGATAGGGGTGACTCATCACCCCACTCGTTCAATAAAGATGTAACTTTTTATACGTTAATTGAGAGTACCACTGACTCGCGGACGTTCGTGGTTTTTGCTATATCAACTTTGCTGGGGTGACGGAACACCCCACTATGCTTTTACGTTTGTGTTTATTTCGAAGGGCTAATTGAAATAAGAGCATTTTTGACATAAATGGCGAGACTTACGGACAATTATATTAACAAATATTTGGCAAACTTCTTTGTCACTTGGAAATCTTTCTTGCCACACAAAAGCAAAATCACCGTTGACTTCTCAGTTTGCGTTTGATCAGCAAAAGACAAATAACGATGAAATAACTTAAAATATACAGAATGTTCTAAACATGAACCAGGAACTTTCTGGAAGTGAAACTACAAAAAGAGGCACGGTGCTCAATGTGTCTAAGGAAAAAAGACAAAAAAGTTAAAATTATTTGTGTTAAATGTCATTTGCCTATGTGTTCTGATCACCGTAAAGATATTTGTCTGGACTGCATTAAATCTTAAATATGTATAGATTATATGCGCATAAACTTAATTATAATGGTTTTTCATACTTTGATTTGAAACTATATTACTTGTCTCATTAAAAATATAGTAAATTTTTTTATATACATATGTCTTATTTCCGCAAATAAGTCGTGGGGTGATGGGTCACTCTCCCTATCCTTACGTGTATGCAAGAAAAGCCTATCCTGCCGAAGGTTAAGAGAGTGCTTAAAAGTAAGTTGCTAGTTTGATTACAAAAATAAATATTTTACTAGCTGTATTAAAACAATAGTGTGCTATCTTTATTCGTACCTACAAATACATTATTCTGTATAGTGTAGTTCTACCTATTACAAAATAATAATTATTAGTCAAATTAATAAAGTGTTTCTGGTAGCTGTGCAAATACAGCAGACGAAAGATAAGACACAAATGGATAAACTTAATCCATACAAGAAATTGTGCATTAGATTACACCCGACACGGTGTGAAATATACGAATCAGAATAACTTAAAAAAGTACTGCCCACGGACTTATCATTATTGACAATGTATTTCAAGTGAAACAGAACAAACCCGAAAGTACTAAAAAGCATCGATTTTAACCTACTTATAATATTTACTTCACTTATTCTTCAATCAATAATAGTTAGGTAATTAATCATAACATTTGATGAATCAATACTTTGATTCACTCAGATGGATGCCACGTGCAATATTATATGTAAACACGTCTTTGTCTATGAATAATCAAAGCTTTTTCAATAAGTTATCTACTTTACATAATTATTATTATAATAATACGACACTGTGAGTAATTCGAGTTCATGGCTGCTTTGTCTAAATATGACGCTAGTCCGCTATCTTCAGCACTAAGTTGGAAGATTACAAGTAGATATTAATTATTAATGGTGATTATTTTGATGAGGCTACAGTGCCAAATTTCCACTCACTTACTTCCGCCTCTGAAATATGAAGGCATTTTCAAAACAATCGTAAACCATTATCACGTCGACTTTTCAAAAGTCAATAAAAAATACTTTAATCAGTCATACTTTAGTTTAAATATCCTTTCACAAGATAAACTACACAAATGATTAAATATTTAAATATAGCTACAGTTTATGTCGAAGACGATAAGTAATTAGCGGCAGAGATAAACCTGTTTGTAGAGAAAGTAGCAACCAAGAATAATAACATGAATTAGGATTAGAAACCAGTTTTGAAGGCAGACCTAGACTTGCAACGCAATTTGGCTTTGAATGAGATTATATCCTTATCTGAGGTCTTGCAATTACATATACAAAAGAAAGCATGTTCTTCTTGTAAAATTCTTATGGTATTTAGTTTTGAATATATGTCAAAGTGTCTATAAATACTTTTATTTTTTATTTTTTTTTATTTATTTATTGCAAAACATATTCCACACAATCCTTACAGGAAACCCAATGCGATTGTCAGACTAAAAACTAACATTGAACTAATTAAGAACACATTATTTTATAATCTTAACTAAAAAACAACATAAAATGTATAACTAAAATAGAAACAAAAATGAAAAGAAAACAAAATTAGTGTAAGATAAACTACTTATATGCTACTAGTTAGCTAATAACCATATCTATTAAAAAATCGAATAAAGTATCATGATAGCTCTACATGCGAATACCTACCACTCATACATACGAGTACACATGTAATAGCACTCTTGAGTTATCTGTCTTAACTACATTAATTTTCTAAACCACTGGATATTAAATCTTTTACACGACAAAATGGGTTTTATTTTGTTTCCCTAGTGTAAATTTACAGCTGTCTCAAGTAGATATATCTCCTGGCGAGTTTACACTTGATAGATAGTAATAGTCACTGTACACGCCATCGAGAAAACGACTGAAGAGCCACCGCATGACATATGTATGTCAACTGCAAGAGGTTGGTGAGGTGTTGATAGAAAAAGTGTATATAACCACCTTATAGTTTAAATACTACGACTGCCTTTCCAACATATGATTGAAAAAAAAACCTAATGCTTTAAAAATATACTTTCAAGCTTGTACTATAAAATAATTAGCTCTAGAGTCTAGAGTTATAAAATATCAGACTTCCATCCGTCTTAGACAGTTTTGTATTTTATCACGATCTTCATCATCAACCTATCGCCAATCGAGACGTGATAATGATTTACGTTTGTTTTGAAAGTTCCTTCATATTTCCGGGGCGGTAGTTATCGAGTGGAAGTTTTTCACTGTAGCCACATTAAAATGATAACAATTAAAAATTACTAAAGATTACTACCTCTAATCTTTCAGCTTAGTGCTGAAGGTCTAGTTTTATATTATTATAGTGAGTGTATATTTTATCCTTGGTATTACCGCCTGTAAATATTTTTGAAGTAAAAACTTCTTTAGCGGCGTTGTGCACTTTTTGGGATGGGTAAAAAATGTTAAACTCGCGTCAGGACACGTGACCCTGATCGAAAATGTTTCCGACTTTCAAATATTTAAAAAAATATTTTTACGCCGTCTGTGGATTCTGCGCGATACTACTGTAGTTTCATATATACTAATTATCCATATATTAGTTAAGGCAAATTTTACAGATGGCGCAATTTTAATTTCGACTTTTTACAATATTTACTATAAGTATTTATTTTCATTTCTGTAGGCAGTCCCATGACTGCCTATTTTTAAAAAAATTAAACCCTGAGGTAAAATGAATGAACGTAGGATGAATAAACCTGATAATAGGCAGAGATGAATTATCAAGAATGTTTAAAGTAAGGAAATTATTTCAAAAAAAGTATTTTCATACTAAAACATTTCGTAAAAGTTCGTTTAAGTAATCTGCTACAATAAAAAAAGCTATCATCGAGATCGTTTAAATTATTAAGAAACTGTAAGGTTGACAATGCTATACTTCTAATCGCTTACTAGTACATTTTAAAGCTTTTGACATAATTACATACAGTGTGTGGAAGGGAAACCATTTTGTTAAGTATATGTACCTACTTACATTGCATTGTCAAAGAAAACCAAATTTTATGCTTGACAGATTCTTAATTGATTTCCTACATAATAAATATAACACAATTTTGCATATCAAAGGAAATCAATCAGGGTCATTCAAGTATTGTATACTGCATTGACTGACATTGAGTAACTACCCTTATTATTATGAAAACGAGCAATAATAACTGTGATGTGACTAATATTACATCGCAAAGAAAACAATTGTACTATTACAGAACAATGGAAACATTAGTAACACTGGTTAAAAATATTAATATGTTTAGTACTTTTAACCAGTCGCATAGCACACTGATAGGAACAAATATTCAATGTAGGAATAGAATAGTAAACTAATAATGAATAAAATGTCTAGTCTAATAAAATTTGTTTACTAACGTTAAACTGTTACTTGGAATACTTCCAACCACAACAATAGGTACTAAGTAAATTAATCGATAACAGTTAATAACTTACCAAGTTACTATCACCATCGAAACCATTCTCGACCAAGATGTCTTCAAACAATATGTCTGCCTCACACGGTGAACACAAGTTGCTGAGCAATTCACTAAACCTTTCCACTTTACGTACACACACAGCCCCTAGCAAACCTCCCACATCCTCTTTCACTTTTGGCACTACACTATCTTCTACTTTTACGTTATCAATTTTAATATCTATTGCTTTATCAGCGGCAGGAACATAAATATTGTGACTATATTTGAGCCCATCATCAGCCATAACCTCGTCATTTATTAATATTTCGATACCATTCTGGTTTCTAACATCATCAACAACAAGATTATTAAACAAATCCTCGATCTTTTCTTTTTCTAAACTATTAGACACATCTTTTTCGTTTGCAATATCGTTAAAAAATTCTTCACTATTCACTCGTGAAGGTTTTTCATTATTTACTTCGATTCTCTTACCATTCGTTAACTTTTCTTCTTTTATGGAATTCGTATTTTCTTTTTCATTTATTTTGGAAACGCTCTTCTCGTCAATAATCTTTCCATTAGGACTAGTCATTATAAAATTAGTTTTGTCTTTTTCTAAAATAGTTTTATTATTGGAATGTTTCGATTTCGTCTTAATAGCACCAATATCTTTATCAAAGCGCTTTGCAGTCGTTATCTTATAATTTTCTTTTTCATTGCTCTGTCTCCTACTAGTTCTCATTTTATCTCTATCTAGTATCTTAGATTTTTTAGGAGATTTCATTTTGGCATCTTCGAGTAGTGATTGAACTGAAGAACTTCTAGTAGATTTTCTTAGAGACGGCGATGTATCGGAATGCGATGCAGCAGCAGCTCTTAAGCGTGAAGTACGAGTTGTTCTAATAGGCACTGATGTTGAAGCTGTATTAAGATTAAGTTCAGAGGAAGACTTGAGATTAGCGGCAACATCTTCTGGAGGAGTCTGGGAGGTCGTTCGTTTCAGTCGCCTGAAATTATTGACGATTATATATTAAACACAGAAAATAAATACAATTGTAGTAATGGATAAGTGGTTATGTATAATCTGTCAAGATATCAACTCACCTCTCAGTGACATTAGCAGAGAATAACGTCGCTGTTCTGGCTGTCAATTGTTTTCTTCTCTCTTCCTTGTACTTTTGTATCCTGGCCGCCCGGGCCTCATCCTGCGACTGACTCATGTCGCTTTCGCACTTCCGTCGTCGTCACGTACGCCAGAATCTCTCCAAATTTTTATATGCTTGAGTTTCGTTGTTAAAATAAGTGTAAATCTTGTCTAGCATGGCGGCATCAAGCGCGCTGCAGGGCGGAATTGTTGGCAGTGATGAGTACAGACTAAAGCTGGTCAGGCTGTAATATGACCTGGAAAAAGTATACATGCAATTTAATCAATATGATTCAATTCTTACGATATCTACACGTAAAAGGTTTTATGAAGGTTGTTAGAATTTTATTTCGTTGATAAGTTTTCTTATGGTGCTAACTAAACGTTAAAGATTTCTTTTACTGCATTCTGGGACGCTTAACTCTCTATGATACATACAAGTTGGGATCGAATGTTGGTCCTTTCATTAACTTTGTCAAATGAGACGAGGTTTACCACGACTCTAAGCATCTGATCGTTCACATAATGGTGATAAGTACGAGATCAAATGTAAGGTTGGGGGCATATCGCAGAACACAAACAATGATGTTGAATTTATCAACCTGTTGTTCATTTCATGCGAATGGTCCGAGGGCTTTGTTCTATTGTCATGGGACATCACCAAGGGGAATGTTAGCAGTGAAAATGATTGATGATGTACATACGAGTACATTCACTTTTACAACCCTGCTTAGATATGTTATCTTACAAAATAAAAACTTATTCAGAATATTTATGCCTGTCTCGGTATACTATATACTAGGGTGGGCCAAAAATAATTTTTAATTTTTTTTTCTTAGCTACCATGAAAATATCGTCTAAGATGACGAAAAAAAAATTGTGTTAAAGTTTCAGCTCTTAATATTAATATTAAGAGGTGGCTCATTAGAGTTTTTCTTTTTTTCTTTAGTCTAATTAATGCAAATTTAAATTTAATTTAATTTTGTGCTGATAAAAACTTAAATTTGCATTAATTTTTTCGAAACTAATGAATTATATTAAAATTTTCCGAAGAAAATGTTGAAAAATTAGTATGAGCGATAAGTATTGAACTTTAATCATAAATATCTTTCAAACGCTCATTCTAATCGACTAAGCATAGGAAACCTTTTTTGTAGAGCATTTAATTTCCTGCAGAAATATGTATTGCGCATTGCGTAACGTTCATTTGTCAACGACTTGATAAATCAGAAGCAAAAAAGAAATGTACCTTAAAATCCTTAAATTTCAATCTTGAATATCTTTAAAATGGCGAGGCGTGCGAAGAAAATATAAGAAACCTTTTTTGTAAAACGTTCAATTTGCTACAAAAAACTCTATAAAAATTTTGCTGTACGAACAACGAATGGTGAGATATGAATTTTTTTGTATGGGACTAAAGAAAAAAAGAAAAACTCTAATGAGCCACCTCTTAATATTAATATTAAGAGCTGAAACTTTAACACAATTTTTTTTTCGTCATCTTAGACGATATTTTCATGGTAGCTAAGAAAAAAAAAATTAAAAATTATTTTTGGCCCACCCTACTATATACTTACCGCTGATTAGAGAACACTGAACAGTGATCAAATCAATCAAAATCAAAGCGTGTTACTTTTATTATAGAAGGTTTTATGATCAAACAGTTTTTAAATAAGTATTTGGTTGAATAACACTACCATATACCCTGAAATAACTGAGCCTGAAGATTAATGAACATGATAAATTGGCGTAATATGGATTGGCGTAATAAAAATGGATTCTGTTTGTCGAAACAATGTCTAAAGGCAGACCTAATGTAGCGTTGGATTACTTTTTTAGAATATTTGACGAAAATGTTGTGGTTTCCATAATATGTCGAAAACATCACAGCTCATTTAAGCGGTTAAGGGTGGGTCGTCGTCGAACAGATTAAAACCCCGCGTTGTGACGATTTGCGTCTAAACGCCCGGGTACGACATTGTTATGACGTCAGCGGTCACCCACCGCGGTCCGCAAAAGCGCGGGGCACCTTCTTCGGGAAACCTCCTAACTAGGCGCTGTTAAGGCAGAAGAAGACACTTCTGGCTCAGTACTATTTTTTAATCAAGTAGTAATGTAAAAAAAAAAATAAGCTAGGATGTAATGCTATCTATGCATTCGATTGAAAAAAAAAAAACATTTCGAAACATCGTTAATAACATAGTATAATTATGTATTAAGATTTTATTGACATTTTATTGACGGATATAATGCAGTAAGTATTTATATGTATCTACTTAATTTTATTCATGGTTAGACATAATTAAGTTGTTCTGTCTCCAGATCAAGGTAATGCCTGATAATGGCGATGTGTAGCGGCATAATTAATGCCTTATAAATGTAGAAGACTTTACACATTGCATTATTTATTTTAAACATATAGAATTACCCGCCATAAACCTCGTACAGGCACCTCGTTTTGGATAAAATTATACTATAAGCCAATGGCCTTCACATTTCTTTTCGTTTTCTGTTGTAATTTAAACAGATAGATATAATATTCTATTTCGTACACCATCGGGCGTGCGGTATTATGACTAATAGTGTTTTATTCTAGAGATATCAGATAAAGCGTACAAATTGAGCCCATTCATTTGAACGTTACTGTCCTCGACTTCGTTTCCTCCGCGACAGGGCGGCGAACAACGTTTTTGAATACCATTTCTTTACATAATTGACGACCTCTGTGGTGTGTTGACGACGGCAGTGCATTCGACTGCAACGTCCAAGGTCGCGGGTTCGATTCCCGTTCAGTGTCAATATTTATATGCATGAATGTATATTTGCATTGATCTTGGTGTTTCTATGTATAATAATTATATACTTATATATATAATAATAGATATGTTTATTTAAAAAAAAATCATGTCAATTTGTTTGTTCGATAAACTCCTAAAATAATGAACCGAGTTTAATGAAATTTTAGCCCTGTGTGCAGTTTGGTCCAACTTGAGAGATAAGATAGTTAAATTTATAGTCACAATATTTTTATTGCAAATTACTTAGCCACAGCAACGCGTAGCCGGGTAGCTAGTATATATTGTATACAGAGGGCTCTGTGTTATATCTCCTAGAATGTTATTAACTTACAATTAATGCATAACGTAAAGTTTGCAAGTAATTTTTTTTTCACTTACAGTAACCCACCCTTGCGAGCCTTCAAACTTTTGAAATATTTGCATCTAGACAAATGCAACTAATCTTTGAATCGCTGAACGTCTTAACCCCACTTGTACATAAAAATTGTATAAGTATGTACTCTTGGAGTATTATTTTCGCAGACTGCAATAAAGCCGCCCATGGAACTCCTCTGTTTTTATTGTCATTTTCCGTGATTGTATCCTATTAATGGTGTGCAACTAGTACCTATATATCTTAATAAAAGTCTACTAAAACATGTTGATCTAAAATGTATTTTTTTAGATCCTTTAATTTTAATGTGTAAGGCAGTGGCGTAGGTGTTGGTAATGTTCTCGAACCCACCATATTATTATTAGAAAATGGCTGTTTCTATATGTTTAAACCAACGTTTTGCTAAGAGATAGTTCAATAAGTTCTTTAGCCTTTTACTGATACAATTTGTTATGAATTCCATAATAAAAAGTTATTAAAATTGCAAAAATCAGCAAGTTTAGAGACAGACTCAATCATATCGATATGTTTTCAAGATCTAAATATTTTGTCATATTGTGAGCAAAGCAAGGTGTATGTATGACAAAGGTTAGTAACCTGAAAAAAAATAGAAGTTAGCTACTGGAAACCTAACATTCAGCAGAATCTTAAGTTAGTAAGTAATAGTAAGTTGATTGTATTGACTTGCGGGCGAAATAAGTAGTACCGAGTTTCGTTTAGGAAGATATTTTTAAAGGGTTTGGTAGGTAAAACAATATCAATATTTTTTTTCAACGTTTATTTTGAACAATGACGAACAAAAAATAAGTTTTAAAAAGAACGGATATTCAGCCATTTGTTTTTTTTTTAAAGAATTCTGTTTAAAAGTTTACAGCACTGGCCAAATCTACAATCAACTTCAATATAATTTGAAGTATAAAAACTAGAGAGACGGTCACTTTAAGTATATTTGGGGGAAACAAGTTAGAAACGAAACATATTGTTATGTTAGCAACCATGAAAATAACGGCGGAAAACCTTGCTCAGCAGATAAGAGAAGAAAAATTTACGGTAAGTAACAGTTGACGTTAATTTTTCTTTATCCATACAAATGCCGAAGGTAAACATACCTACGGCAAACATACCGCATTTGTATTGATAAATTGCACAAATGTATTCCCATATATCCCGTACTAGCAGCGCCACGATCCCGGGGGAATATCGGGATAAAAAATAGCCTATGCGTTTATCCAGGTTCATCCAATTTCATCGCAATCGGTTCAGTGGTTTTTGCGTGAAAGACTAACAAACATCCATCCATCCAAACTATCACATTTAAAATATTAGTGGGAAGTGGGACTTAAATTGCAGAAAATGTATTTCAATAATCTTTTAAAACAAATAGGACTATCTTTGCTTACTATGAATTGCCATTAGGATTACTGCAAATATTTTTTTTGGCCTATATTTAAATGGCTCTAAGCTAGTCTTGTATTAGGTACCCAATTTAGTTGTGTTACATAAACCAAATGTTTGAATTGCGTTCAATAACTTTATCTTGTATGTACCCTATACGTGACATGTTTAGATGCTTCTTTAGCTTACAGTAATTTCACCTGGGCCATTATTATGTTTTTTTGTTACTTTAGTGGTATACAACGAGAGGTCATTACCAAAGGATTCCACTGACACTATACTATTCTAAAAACTTACAGCGTGTCTCGAAGTTCACACCAATGTTTAACTATCGATTTTTTACAACTTTTCCGAATTTCCAGAAGTTTTCTGAATGTGACGAAATTTTGACAACGGAACGTCGTAGTAGGAAATTACGTACATATGTATAATTACACCTAAATAAATATGTCGTGGTGTTATTATGATAAAGTTGTATATTATGTTGGTTACTGAATATATTTTAAAGAAACAATAAAAAAAACAGTGAAAAATAAATTTGTAGTAGGTAAACAAAAGAATAGAATGAAACCGAAGAAAAGGTCTGAAACCTTTGTTACTTATAAGGAAACATCGCAAAACATAGAGCCCTATTTTCATATTTTAAATGATAACTTATTACTGTTCGTTACTGAACCGATGAGTAATTTTATACGCAAAACCTTTGGGGAATTTTGTTTCTGTACGGCAACAATTAGAGGTTATATTCCTTGCACCGATGGTCACAGGTGAGAGAGACTTCAAGTCACGACTTTAGCAGAGCTTAGAATCGGCAGTGTTTATAGCACAAATTATATTATTGGCATTGGCATTGTACTTTAAGCACTATTTGTAAGCGAACATGTCGTGGATGTCGTTATCACTCGTAAAATCATAATGCAGTTTTTTAATGTCAAGGTATTAAGTTAGTAATGTGACAAATGTGGCGAGGATACTAGATTAGATTATTAGATAATATGTAGTTAAACTACATAGACGTGTGTATCTAGTTGGCGTAGTAGTTTGCATTTTTAGTTTGTTAGTAATTTTTTTATTAAAGCTGCGTTTGACCTCTCCTTCAAAATTGTTACGGCATATTGGCATCAATCTAGTTTTTGGAAGAGTTGATGTGTCAAAGAGGATTATAGAAAGAGACCGGGAGAACAGCAGCTTTTTTCAAGTCCGGTAAAAGATATTTGGCCTCTAAGCTATTGGCAGAGGAAACCCTAGCTAAAGGAGTAAATCCAATCTAGCTGTACTTTTACCCCGTTCCCGTATCATGTCTCATTGTATTACGTTTGTTCTGTTCTCCGCGACACGGATAGTTTCTAAGCTGTTGGTTGTTCCTTAGCGAGTTTGTAGGATCTTCCATACGACCAAGGTCAGTCGTGCTGATCTAATAAATAACATGTGGACACACTACTTCTATATTTACATTATGTTATGTCGGGTACCTTCCTGTTATGGCGGAGACCAAGAAAACGAGAGCCAAGACTCACGAAATAAACAAGCCAGCTTTGTTCTAGTCGTGAGCCTTCGCTCGCTATCGTTCACTTGATCTGTAGTGTACCCGTTCAAAAAGAGGTAAATGCTGCTCGA
Source organism: Callimorpha dominula (assembly GCA_949752705.1). Classification (NCBI taxonomy): domain Eukaryota; kingdom Metazoa; phylum Arthropoda; class Insecta; order Lepidoptera; family Erebidae; genus Callimorpha; species Callimorpha dominula. The sequence goes on from OX457003.1 coordinate 16,714,699, forward strand.
CTGAAAAGGAGCTTCGTGGAAAAGGCGCTATTCATCTTTTTATTGCGTATTATTTATCTTAGTAACACTCGTGGAAAACTTAGCTGCTCCTTTAATACCTTTTAAGGCTTTTACAAGGTCGGCAACGGCTGAATAATACTGTAACATGTTTCTATATCTTATCAATAGTACGAATGCACAATATTTCTTTTGCCAACGACCGCACCTCAGTGATGAGTTACAAATACCGACGTTGCAGCACATATTATGAAAATGATAGTATTCTATTGGAACATTAATAATAAAATATTAGTATGGGTGGAAGCATGTCGAGTGTCCATAGAAAACTGAATCATTATCAAACAGATAATATTGTAAAAAAGAGTAATGTATTTACACATTCAAGAAGTATAGGTGCATACATCTACGAGTACTTTTGTTCTGTGTTCAGTTGTTTAGTGAACTTCACCTTCTTAAAACAAATAGTTCAGGCATTATTAGGACCTTAGAAGAAGAAGCAGTGTTCGAAATTTTTAAGAGCTAAGCAATATAAATAGGATTTCACAGTAACAGATCTGTTACCATGAATGTCCAAAGCGCAGCGTATGTAAAGATACACTGGTGTCTGTTAAAATTCACCAGTTATTAGGGTAGGTCAAATGAACAGAAATGGCTAGGTTTAAGTTAGAAATGCGACCATAACGCCAGAACCGAATTCTATTGTAAAATTACAATTTTTTGTCAAACATTAGTGAACCGTCTGTAATAGGTTGCAGAACAAAACAGTCGAATGTAGAAGTCGAAGCTTTCTCGTTTTTCGAAGAAATACTTTTGGGTGTTAACATTAAAATAAAGGTAGGTATATGTTAACATTAACCACAGTAAGTTTTTGATATAAATAAATAAATGAATTAATTTCGGACTTACACCGTTGCAATTGGTGATTGTCGACATATACCGGATACGCATCCCAACATTCACTAATATCGGAAATGTATAGTAACATATACACTTGACAATTGTTGACATCAATTATAATAATTGGTGTCTTTTGTCTCCTTTTTATATACTCTCGGACGACTTATTAACTGTTTGTAAGAACAATGCATGCTCTTATTCCAGGTAGCTCTCTTACTGAAGTAAGTAGGTGTGCTACGTGCGATAAAAGCGTGACGGCTCATAGAGTGTCAGTGTGTATTTTCTTTCTTTGAAGTATTAAGGAAAACGTGAATTGACTTCTGGAAAATTCTGCTTTCGATCTACGGACATCAATTTCGTATTTTTTTTCTAACCCCAAAAAAACACAACACGTTATTTTGTTTGATTTATAGACAGTTTTTCAGATGTTAGTATTGGAGTGTTTTGAAACGTGTTTTTCCTTTTTGCAAACTGCCAAGCTCCAATACAGTGCGGTAAATTTTATAAGAACGTGTTTTTCTGGGAAGAAGGCTTTTATGTATTTGCATGTCCGTGTTATGACATGCAAATACATAAAATCATTTTACCTATTCCGACTATTGCTGATTAGACATCAGTAGCAATGCAATTTAAACATCTTAGTAAAACAATTTACCATCAGGCTTGAACTCTACAATGTTAAACGCGCTTTTTTAACAATGGGACTAATCCCATCCCACTACTGTGACTACTCTTCACTAAAATTAACAGAACTAGCCCACGCGACCAGAGAATACATTTTTTTAACGAATTTAATCGGAACTTGATAAGAGAGGAATGTCAATAGCATAAATTCAAACGTCATACCGTCTAGCAGCAATCCCGATTGTGTCAACAGAATGGTACCAAAACACAGACGTGAGTTAAAGCTTTTAAGCTATGCAATATTGTGTAAACAAAAGGCAATTTCGGGAGTAATTCCACAGTCTAGACAACTTCGAACTTGAACACTTCGAACGACCGTGTCTTTATTTCTCAGCGGTTCTCAACAAAAGGTGTCCCCGACACAAGCCGTCCCCACCTTATGTTGGAGGGTGATACTTATAACCGCTTATTATAACAATAAAATGAAATAGGTACTAAAGTATAACGAACAAAAGAGAACATGAGAATGATAATAGCTATTGTAATAGAAATGTATTACTTTAGCTTGGTGTCTATTGCTGTAAAAGCAGTAACAATTTTGTAAAACACAATGCTCGAGATTCTTATTCTCATGGTTGAATATAAATATGTGTTACATAAGACAAAAAAAATCAAGAAAAGTGGTCTATTCACTTTAATGCTTAATTTACTATGATGAAAAGAAAAATTTTACTAGCATAATCAAAAATTTTGGTACTATTTCAGCTACTTCTACAATCAAGCAGCTAACTTGCATGTTATTACGCTACCTGGGTTATCTGAACTAATATTATTAATGTTTACTTGAGTAATTCTGCCTGTTTATAAGTTTCTTTTTACAATCAATAAAAACTAAGAAGGTTGGGTAAGATTATATTTATAAGATTTTATAAGATTATATAGTAAGATAAAATATATTAAAGCTAATGAGGCTACTATTGTTTTATTTTTTATATTTATTATTACTATTGAGACACTTTTTGCCAAATCGGATGGTGACTGTGAACATTTTACCAGAAGCTATGATTAGTGCATAATCAGTAAACAGTTTAAAATATAGACTTGATGAACACTTCAAATAACAAACTTATACGTGTACTATTAAGAGCAGTGATATGCAGGATCAGATCACGGATCTGCTAGTGCATTAAGTATATAAATAATAATGATAAAATATTTCGGCAACCAGTATCGACGCCAGTGATGTAGTGTGCGAGGCTGTGTAGGTATTTCTAAAATGGCATTTTAAGGTACTGGGTCTACATCTGGTACATTTTAAAACTAATAAAGTAATATAACATTCAGATGCAAATTCTTCAACCTGGGAGCATCACAATAGAAAACTATTGAATACCTTGTGTTTTTAGTGGTAACCCGGCTTTCAGAAATTTATAAATAAAAGTTTAGACATAAAATGAATATAATTGTAAAGCAGTGGCGCAACAATAAGGTGGCAAAGCGGGCAAAATGCTTGAAGTGTCTGCCTATTGCCATTAAGTATTAAGGTTGAGCAAAAAATACGATATGTGTGTGTGTGTGTGTGTGTGTGTGTCTGTGTGTGTGTGTGTGTGTGTGTGTGTGTGTGTGTGTGTGTGTGTGTAGAGGGAGGGGTGGTGTTAGTTATAGAGACTATAGTACATAGTAATTGGTGTGGTGACTTTTTAAAATAATCTATGTGGTAACAACTGATGATTGACGAAAACTGATCCATTCTCGATGTGTGTAGTGAGCGGCACCCTGAGGGATGGCCCCATCCTATGAATTAGATACTGGCCTCAGATGGTATAGGTTACGCCACTGTAGTACAGAGTCGTGTAAAATACTAAAATGCATTAAAGGGTTCGGGGGTTCTTTTAATATTAAATAGCCAAGTTTAGGTAATATTAACTGATAAGAAAATATATTGGACACTATCAACACCTATTATATTGAGGCCTTCGCCTCTGAGTCTGAGGTAAGATGATGATGAAAGTGTGGATACCTGTTAGGTGACAACCTTGATGGATTCTTGCCTTTGAGCTTCTGTTACTGTCAGGCGGTAGCGCCCAAGCCTCAGCCAGTATACAGTGTAAATTACAGATCATAGACTGATAAAAAGTTAATGAATAAATATCCCTGAAGACAGTAAATTTAATAGAATATTGAAAGAGACCCATCAGAACAAGAGAAAACACTCGATAGTCTCAAAAAACAGACATGAGGAGATGTGGTGTGGAAAATAAACTTGAACTTGAACAAGGTAAATACGATTTCCAAAAATCCATATCCCTTTCTACTCCAAGGGCTAGGTTGAATACAATACATAATTAGGGGCCAAAGATAAAATCACGAAACATGGACGCGATAACGTCTTTTGAAGAAATTCGATAAAATATCGGCAATGAAAGTGAAAATTAGCATGCCTTACTTCTTCCTTACAAGAACATATCGGCGCAGTCGTAGAAAAACGGTGAATTTGATTTTATGACGATTTTTGTTTTTGATATAAGCCTATTGAAAACTTTATACTTTATCATAAAACAAAACATTTTTCAAATCTCATACACACAGTAACATTTGCAGATTACAATAAAGCACTTTAAAGCTTTCAAATGATGTTTAAAGTTACTAAAACTTTAATCGAGCGACGATATTCTTTTTACTGTAGTGGCCTATTGGTACTAGCAGAAGAAATTTTTGAGATCTATATTGGAGTTTTGCAATCATCCTATCTGCACAACGGAAGAAATCCAAAGGAGCAAAAAATCTCTCAGAGCTATCTTTTAAATGGTCAACTCGCGCTCTGCAAATTGGCTTTTTGCCAACTACCATTAACAAACGATATTAACCGTAGATGTCGCATGCCAAAATGCTACATTACTTATTATCATTCTCACTCTCTTACATTTAGAGTAAAGTACAAAAATTATAACTTTTATCAAAAAAAATATTCTAAAAAGGTACCTATTTGTCTATAATCTCATAACCCTCAACAAAAACGTTGAAATTTCCCAATAGAACTGTCATAATTTTTACAAGAAAAAGTTTGACAATAACTGTCTTATATGAAGTTACTGCGACTCTCCGGAGAGAGCCCTAACGTCTTATGTATTACTACTCATAACTTGAAGAAAGTTTTGGAAGGTTTGCTGAACGACAAGAAAACATCTGTCAGGTAGAATATTCGGAACGAAGTTATATTCGTAACATATGGCAAAGACACGAAAGCGGCAAAAATAAGTTACGCAAATGAGGACTTGTTATTAAACATTGTTTTTGGGTAACGTATCAGAATACGTACGAATATACGCAATTCTGTATGTATGCCTATTCTCATAGTCTATCCTAAATCTATATCCAACGACTTAACTGATTTCTCAATTCTATTAGGTTAAATGCTAAGGGAAATATGTGGGACTAGACTATATGCACATATTATACATGTACATTTATTATACTCCTGATGTGCAACATACTGTTATCCAGTTTGGGACGTGTTTTTCTCATTTTATTCTGAAATTAAAGGCATCCTTCCGAGTCTACTGTCATTATTTCCTTCTATATTAGTACTTACTGATAAAATGAAAGCTAAACTGATAACATAGTCGCAGAGACTCTTTAAATTGAAAATCTATAAAAAAATTGAAATTAAACCACGTAAACACTTTTAAGACGGTGTCACACACCTTCGTACGATGTCATTGGAAACAATGGTCATGAAACAAATCAATAGCTATCTATGCTCGAAATAACTGGGGTTAAATCACCCATTGCCTTTCAGGGAAAAGTGCTGACGGACACGAGAGGTCTCTCGCGAACATATCTGCATACAAATGAAGTCTTTCGTTTCTGAATACAAAGAATTAATTTGTTGGACGCATCCGTGCTCTTTGTCTTTCCTAAGACAAATACAAATAGAACGGTCGAATGCAGTAGTTAGGAATTATTTATTTCCGTAACTCTGGACCTGACAAAACTTCCCATCACTACCCTGGCTGCAGATTTTCAATCAGATTATATTCTAACTAGTTCTGAAAAAAAATTACTATTTAACTAAATGACATCTTTCTCTGACCTGATCTCTGAATGCACCAGAGTTCTACTCCAGTGCTTCATTGAAATGTTATTAGGCTCTCTGTGCTCCAAAACGTATAAACCATAAACTTAATTACATACTAAGTTTATGGTATAAACAAATAACTAAGTATTATCAAAGGGAAACAAAGTTTGAGCTTGAATCGTTGACAATTTAGAAATGAAAATTTAAAAAAGAAAAACTATAATCGCCACTCAAAAAAACAATTATTTTATTTTCAAAATCTAGGTCTATTGAGAAATAATGGTTATAGATTCAATGGTCATAAAAAGTTCCTAACCAAGGAATTTATCCAATTTCTTAAGATATGTTTATCTTAACATTTTTATGTGAGGTATTAATAAAGGTTAATGAGCAACTATCTCTTTGAAAAATGCTAATAAATTAGATATGAGCGGCGCAACGCCGCGCCGGCGCCGCCGCCGTCGCCGCGAAGACATCGGCACGCCGGACGAGAAGAGAGATATCGAATTGGAACAAAGGAGCGAGATATTGGAAGGAAGTGGGAAGTGCGAACGAGCTTGTAATTTTGTTTTACGTTCATCTAAGCAAAATGGTGTCGTCGTCATTAAAATCGGAACACAATGTGGACCTTTATAAAATAAAAAAGATACAATTATCGTAACTCCTTTCTTCAAATTAAAAGTGAAACACAGGTACCTACTGCTGGAATTACTTTGGCCATATTTTTGTGAAAATGGATAGGAAAGAAAGACAGAATCGAGTGCTGAAAGCATTTTAGAACGTCTAGTAGTCTAAGCAGACTACCTAGATTTTAAATCTGTGATTTTGTATGATTTTCTTTTAAGTGCTTTATGGATAAAGATACGTGCATGACATAATGCAAACCGGCATGAAAAATATTTATGTGATTCAAACCACTCCATAACTATGATATTAAATATCATAATTTATTCATTTACTAGCTGTACCATTTCTATGGAGCAGCGCCCCGCGGTTTCACCCGCGTAAGTCCGTGCCGTGGGAATATCGGGATAAAAAGTAGCCTATATGTTAATCCAGGTCTCCAGCTATCTACCCACCAAGTTTCATCGCAATTCGCGTTCAGTAGTTTTGGCGTGAAAGAGTAACAAACATCCATCCATCCAAACTGTCACATTTATAATTTTAGAGAGATTATTTACATATACACTACACTGACTATGCTTCTGGAACACAACTTTTATCGAGATGAAACGCTGACTAAGTGTATGCAAAAACAAACATGATGATTAGTAGAGTAGTAAAGGCGTGAAAGCCTAACAAACAAACTCACTTTTGCATTCATAATATTAGTAAGGATTAGGATTAGGATTTTGCCCTAATGACATTAGATTTTTGACTACAGTAAAGGTACTGTAGTCAAAAATCAAATAAAGACGATATCATATCACTTAGACACTTAAACATATGTGTTTAGGTGTTAAATTGTTATTAGAACATTTTGAGTATGTTTATTCTTTTTAAATCCCGACACTAAAAGCGGGGTGTCTGTGTATCTGTATGTCTGTCTCTGGCATCGTAGCTCCCAAACAAATGGACCTTTTTTCGTTTTTTTTTGTTTGAAAAGTGACCATGAACGTGAGTGTTCTTAGATATATTTCATAAAAATCTGTTCTGCCGTTCGAAGACCATGAACTCTTTTCTAATCGTTGGAGGGATTTTCTAGTTGGGGGTATGTTTAATTTATTATGTAACCAAAAAGTTCAAGTTTTAAAATCAATTTTTTCTTCGTAAAGCTGATATGTTAATAAAAACTAAGAAAAACAGTACTTCTGATTGATATATTTTGTATTTTTAATTATATATTTCTAGTTATTGCCTGTAATTTGAAAAAAAATGCGTTAAAGGTTACAGCGCCAACGACGCCGCCAAAGTTAAAACTCGGCGCCACGCCGCCGACCTTAAATCCATCAGCTTTCATATTAGTCCAAGATCCCAGAGCGATCAGACATGGATCAGACATAACTTATTTTCACATAGATGAAACCTTAGGTTCACAGTAGCGTCTCATGTGCTTTGAATACCTGCGTGCTTTGTGGGGCTCACCTTGTGACACCTGGGCAGGTACCAGGTAAAAAAAGGTAGCTAAAAATAAGAGCTACTTAACTTAAATTTGTATGGCTGATTTTTATATATGTTTTGAAGACTATTATTCTAAAGTAGTATCATAAGTATCAGACACTTTCCATGGACCAGAACTCTTGTCAGACGCTTTAAAGCTCAACAAAAAATAATGGAACTTTACTTATTTTCACATGTCTGATTTTTAAATATGTTATTAAGGTAACTATTACAAAGTTATATTTCATTAGTCAGACAAATTGTAGTGACCAAACATCCCCTAAACACAAAAATTATTTAGCCGAGAGTATGAGTATGAGTATGTTGTTATGAGATGTTCTGATACTGATATTGCGATAATTATGTTAGGACATATGCTTAATTTGAAAAATTATGATTCGAATGTATGGTTATACACAGGCATCGGAAATAACCAAAGATACATTAATTTAACAAAAGTTTACGAGCACTTGGGACCATCTTTGTGTAGAAGTTTGCCAGGATTTCATGCACTAACTGGATGTGACTTTAATCCCGCCATCTTTTTAAAAGATAAACAAAGGCCATTTAATATATTAATGAAAAAACATGAACATCAGCAAGCTTTTATGCAAATTGGAGATCCAGAGACGTTTACCGATGAGCATATATCAGAAGATATTTTCAATAAAATACAACCTTAATAAAATAAAATACAACCTTAATAACATATTTAAAAATCAGACATGTAAAATAAGTAAAATTCCATAATTTTTTGTTGAGCTTTAAAGCGTCTGACAAGAGTTCTGGTCCATGGAAAGTGTCTGATACTTATGATACTACTTTAGAATAATATTCTTCAAAACATATATAAAAATCAGCCATACAAATTTAAGTTAAGTAGCTCTTATTTTTAGCTACCTTTTTTACCTGGTACCTGCCCAGGTGTCACAAGGTGAGCCCCACAAAGCACGCAGGTATTCAAAGCACATGAGACGCTACTGAGAACCTAAGGTTTCATCTATGTGAAAATAAGTTATGTCTGATCGCTCTGGGATCTTACTCTATATCTATGATAAATGACAATTGGTAAGTAGACCAGTAAAGCGCGAGGTTAATAGATAAGATCCATAGGTAATCCATCACGATGATGCGACATTTTGTACATATATAAAACAAGTAGGTATTATTTTTTTAAGTCATTCCGATCAGCAAGAATTGTTGAGTGATCATATCATAGATAGGACTGATTATAAAAATAAAAACGCCTTTGTGCCGGAGAAAGCATATCCATCAGTCAACAATATTAGCCTCAAATATCCTGACAAAATAATGTTCACTCACAGTTCATTCCATAGAAATTTTGATATCCCATGAAAACATTCTAGATTTTCTATATGTACTAACAAATCTTTCTAGTGTTAACAAGATAGAAAAACCTACCTTACACTTGTTTACTAAAGACACATATTTACATTTTTCTTTTATTAAATAATAATAATAATAACTTGACACATCCTCACACAATACCAGTTGTTGCCCGCGACTTCCCGTCCAAATTCAATTTATCCCACGCACGGGAAGCGATTTTCTACTCAATTTTCTTAATTTTTCGTTCCGTAAGAACCTTCTATGAAGGATTAGAAAACATTAAAAAAAGGTTGAAGGAAATTTTGTTAAGTCGTTCTATAGTTAGGTGTGGTGTGACAAAGGGAAGTAGGGATTAATTTATATATATATATATATCATATTATCATAAACTCGTAAACAAAAACACTAAAAAGGTGTAAACATTAAATTTGGTTTCAAAATTGTTTGCTATTGACAGGGTTAAATGTTGTTTATGAACTACTAGCTGACCGGCGCAACTTTGTCTGAGCTTTTAAATTTTCCCCGGTTTTGCAATATTTTTCCTCCTATTAGTCTATTATCCTCCTATTGAAAAATAATTTAATATATGTATAATGTATGAATAAAATAAGTACCGTTTTTTTTTTATCGTGTGGGAACACAAAAATGTAAATATTGTGGATAATTTAAGGGATACATTATTCTTTTATAATTAATTGCACTTCAACGTACAGTTAATTTCGAGAACTAACTGAACAGTGTACAATGTTAATTACAAGAATTCCAGTCCTGGTAGTCCTCCTTACTTTGTTCTCGCGTGCCACTCTCACAGTCTGATTCACAGGGGACTATTATGTGATTTTTAATGTCAACACTTTATATTTACTGTTTTGCCGCGGCTCGGAGATATTAATTAAAGCAGATTCTGGTATAGCACATGGCTCACACAGTAGAGTATTTAAATCCAGTAAAACGCAAGGAAACGGACTCAAAGAAGAACAGTGTTGAAGTTGAAAAACTCAGTTTCGTTTAGTTACATCGCTTAGCTTTTTAATGCCCACTTGTAAATCGTTTTTGAAGTGAAAACTTCTTTAGGCACGTTGTGCACTTTTGCTATCGGGAAATAATACATATATAGAGCCCCTAGAGGGCGCTAATCTAAACATTGAGTTCTGTCAGCTCCTTATTTATTAATCTTTAAAAATATAATTAGTTCAATAAAGTACTTATTGTGTGCGCAATTCAAATGGTAAAATAAATAAAAACTTGATTGTAATTAAGATGAAAATTCATAACGCCTATAGTGCTCAATAGCGAAAACGTTTATTCAAAATTTCGTCAGTTTGATTGCACTAGTAGACGGCATCACTTTCTTCAAAAATGAAAACTTCTGATCGGCAACTTATTAACTATTTTTGAAGTTAAAACTTCTTTAGGCACGTTGGGCATCTTTGGTATGGGGAAAAAGCACTGAACTCGCGTGACCGTCACGCTCAGATGACAGATGTGTCAGTTATGTTTTCACTTCTGACGTGCAGACCTACGACTGACAGTTAGAGAATTTTAGCAGTAGGATACTTAGGCTGCTTACAGTTGTGATGTTGCTAGTGACGTTAAAAACTATATGAAATTCGCCATTATTTATCTAAGATTTTTTCTTTCAGAGTTAATACCGGTCCCTTCGATAATCCGACGAAAGTTCAACCTGACTCTTATCACTGCCAAGTCTTTAATTATTGATGTTGTTAGTACTGTAGGTATCACTGATATTTTAATGGCAGTGCCGGTACATAATAGTACGTATAAGCACGTAGAGGCATAGCACATAGCTCAGAACCGATCAACGAAGATGTTATAAATGCATAACAAATGTTTTACCAGCTTAATAGTGCAGAACACTGACATACAAGCTTACACCTTTTGATATTTCTGTCGCATTTTCTGATCGAATAAAATGGATATCTGGCGGTTTAATTTTTCAGAGACAAAAACAAAACCAAAGTTACGAGTAAGTTTATTGTAATATGTCTGAGTGTGGTGACGACAAAAACAAGAAGAAAGTACTAGAGCAATTTATAGTTTTGACGTACGTACATATGATAACATTGACCTATTCGACTAGTATACACAGTAGTAGTCATACAACACTACTACCTTTAGTTTAAAAACCTTCTAAACACCATAATCATAGGAAATGTATAAGCTTACGAGTTTAAAAAAATAACACAAACGTTAAAAGATCGGACCTAAAACTCAGGGTTATCATTGCATAACTGATCTTTAATAGACCTAAATTGTGTTCTATTAACATTTTTAATGGAATTCATTCAAAATAATTGTCAGTTTGTAATCTTTTAAATTTAATTTAATTCTATTAAAATGAAGTCTGGCAAAACGATAACCATAATAACAAGGCAAAGAGAAATTCCCACGACTACATTAACATAAACCTACAGGCTTGTTTACATTTTAAGCAATTTGAATTTTACAGTAAAGGAGTCAAGAAATAAAAAAAAATAAAAGTTTTCTGACTTACATTTTGTTAAAGGAATTTCGAAAGTATTCGGAAATGTATTGAGAGAGTTAGGTTAGTTTAGAAATTGCGTTCCGTTGTTGCGGAAGAATGTATTGGCGATTCTCGCTCGTCCGATCATAGGCTAGCAGCGGAACACCGGGGTGGTTTTTAGTCGGAAGGTTAAGTGTTTCTTTTGTGTCCTTCTTGATCTTTTAAGCCAGTCCCAGTTGGTGACGCGAATAATTTACTTGCAGGGGGACAACTGTGTTCTTCTCCAACTAAATTACTCGCGACACCAACATAAACCGCACCCTGAGTGACGAATATTGAAAATATGTCTTTAATATATTACGGTGAAGAAAAATGTACTAAAGCGGAGGATATCTATTGCTTAGTCAACTTGAAGCTGTGAGCTAACGGGCTTCTAAAACCATGCAAGAGTCTGCTGATCTCGGTCAGGCAACGAAGTCTGCTGTTCTAACCCATTGCGATTGCGAAAGATTTAAGAAGAGCACATGTATGGAGTACTAGCAGCGCCCCGCGGTTCCACTCGCGTTAGTCCCGATCCCGTGGGAATATCGGGATAAAAAGTAGCCTATATGTTAATCCAGGTCTCCAGCTATCTACATACGAAGTTTGAATTGCAATCGGTTCAGTAGTTTTGGCGTGAAAGAGTAACAAACATCTATCCATCCATCCAAACTTTCACATTTATAATATTATTATATATGTATAAGTGGGATGGAAGTACGACGTACTTATCATTATGATCGATTGTTTATTGGGAGTAACTAAAGATAGCTATTAAAACGATAGCTTTTTAAAACGAAATCAATCGTTTATCATTGATGACGACACTTATTCGATTTTAGCTTACCTTACTACACCATCGTTATTCCATAGATAGATATATAGTGTGGTCACTATTGTCGGGACTGAAGACAATTAATTCTTAATGAAATAATATCATGACTGCATTCAATGCCTAAGCAAATTAGTGGCTTAAAATTTAAGCCGAGTTAAAGTCTGAAATGCTATATAAATTTTAACTACAAAAGTATTTGTTGTCATGTGTTATCAACGCTATTCAAGTGGAAATCCTAAATGAGGTGATAATGCTTGTAGAAAATAAATATTCGCGTGCGTCATAAAACAAAATATATATAATACAGTAGTATCTACATATCACTACATATTGTAAAACAAAGTCTCCCGCCGCGTCTGTCTATGCGATCGCGACAAACTCAAAAACTACTGAACGGATTTTCATGCGGTTTTCTCCAATAGATAGAGCGATTCATGACGAAGGTTTAAGTTTCAGGTATATAATTTTTGTTAAGGTTTTGTGTAAATTGGTTTAAATATGATGATGATTGTTGAAGATGTGCGGAGCCGGGGCAGGTTGCTAGTATATATTATAATATAGTTATCAGTGCTGTATAAAAAAGTCAAAATCCTAAACGAGGTGAAAATGCTGGTGACCAATATTACCTGGTCTCGTAAAAAAAAATATTATCTATACTAATATTATAAACCTGAAGAGTTTGTTTGTTTGGTTGAACGCGCTGATCTCAAAAACTACTGGTTCGAATTGAAAAATTATTTTAGTGTTGGATAGCCCATTTATCGAGGAAGGCTGTAGGCTATATAACATTACGCTACAACCAATAGGAGCGGAGCATCAATAAAAATTATGCTAAAACGGGAAAAAATTACAAACGCTGATGAAGTTGCGCAGGTCAGTCAGTATATGTATGACTATTCTATTCCGAGCACTGTGTTTGCCCGAAATACAAAGGTTCCGCTAAGTGCCAAAATATAAAAGTTTCATGTAAGGATGTCGCCCATTGTAGCGGTGGATATGAAATTTGCATTAATATTGCGCCAATGCACCAGATGACAACATCGCACAACGCAATATTCTCTCAGATCATATATCAAACAAAATGAGAATGTAAATCATATAGCCTAGTTAATATGATCACATAGCTGAAATCGCGGTCGTTAAAGTTAACCGAGCCGATGAATCAGACGGGCTTGTTGTTCGAGTTTTTGTTCGGAGAAAACAGGACATTTACTTAGATCAGAGAGCACAAGAAAACGAACATTCTGAGCACGTTGCAACACAGATTCCTTTCGAAACATACGCCGAACATAAGACTGATTGAAGAACATTCAACGAGTAAAAAATATATCATTTCATTACACACAAGAGCACTTGAATAGTCGAGTAACTTTTCTCTAGTTATAATCTCTTTAGCATATCCTTTCTTTAGTTTTTTTTTTCTTTATTAAAGACAACTCCCGCATTAGGAATATTCCTGTGTCGCAGGGGGCTTCACAAACATTCAAACTGCGGTCAGACTCGGGACAACCATTTGTGAATAACACAATTTTTTGTCCCGTGTGCGATTTATTATTGTAAGTATCAATTCTATTTAACCTGAGTTGACCTGACTTTAGAAGCTCTATACAAAATTTGAGCCGAAGTATCTTCACTGATGTAGGAATCCGAATATAGAAACATATTTTTACTGTGCAGCGCTTCGGCCACAATTGCAAAAATATCGCCTAAAGACGGGAATGAGCTCGTTGGAACAATGGAAAGGGGCGGACTGAGTCACCTATGCGATAAAATAACCACTTTTGTACGTACGCCGCAAGTTTGGACACCTTGAAATGGATGTACACAATACAGGCTACATGAATACATTTATAGTAAAGAACTGTTGAGGCCAATCACATTACGAAATGATACTTCGTGTGGCTAAAATTTTTTTATACTAATAAGCTGGTGGTCAAGTAGCACACTTATTTTGCTTGCATAGTCGGGTGGCTCGTAATAGCAGGTATAAATATCTACTGTGACCTGTCTCCGTTAGTATTGGTACGATGTAATGTGAGTCAAGGTAACACCGTTGAAATTGTAGCCAAGGGACAGCAGATTAACTCAGCTAACCTCCTACATGTGTAAGACATTTAGAAAACAGTACCCAAAGCAGCTAGAGGTGAGTTTTCGCACTATGAAACTCCTTTCGACAGCTCAACTAATGTAGTTATGTACTGAACAATATTTTACACGTGAACCGACTCTTTTATTCTGTACTTTACTGCATAATTTTATGTATAAAACTAATTATGTTTTAATAACTTTCAAACCCATACTACATACTACTTAGTATAAAGTAAACTATTGATTTAAGCGAAATGGGTATGCTGCAGGACATCATAAGAATAAACCGAGGCCGCTTTATATATTTAAAACAACTCAGGACATAATAGCAGTTATTTAAACAAAATGAGTATATTATTTTAATCTAATCTACAAAAGAACGTGTATTGTCACGTAGTCAAAACATTCCTTCGCAAGTTTTTCTTTTTTAATATAAAACACTGCCTTTGTCGAGAGAAACTAGTAAAAAACAAAACAAAACTCGTACTAATTCAGAAAACCTTCACAGAAATTGCGTTTAATTAATCCCATCCTAATTTTACAATTTGGCGCAAAACCGTACTGTAAAATGAATTAAAAACAGTACATTATGATTCAGCTTCAAGCGACCCGAATGCTCGGTAGATACGTATTTTTAGATTTAGCTGACAATTATTTTGCAATAACATTAGCTACATAGCTTTGACAATGCAGAGCGAAATAACTAGAAAGAAATATTACAATGTCAATCCCAATCCGAGTCTCACTATGATGTTTTTTTTTTTAGAATGCATTAAACTTTTACTAACATTTTTGTGCATTTGTCTTCTTGATTTATATTAAAAATTGACAAGACAGCCGAGTCATGACATTTATTGGATCGACCTCACTTAATTATTTATGGATCCAAACTAATCCAAATATTTCGTACAAAAACCGACGGTTTTGTAATAAGCCGAAGTGTGTCAAAATTGTTGCATTTACATTTTTACATAAAATAACGTTGCAGAATACGTATATCGTTACCTTACAGTTTAAATATTTAATTATTTCTTTATCAAAAATATGTCATTACGAGGAACCACGTGCATATACGTGATAATTTGCATTTGTTAAATGAACTACTAACGTATCGTATATGTGTACGCGATTAAAGCCGCGTTCCAATAAACAAAAAACGATTCGTTTTGCTTACGAACGGTAAAATTTCGTTGCATTTTTAACGAACATTTTACCGTCCGTAAGCAAAACGAATCGTTTTTTGTTTATTGGAACGCGGCATAATAGGTATTATATAGATACCTTTAAATTCGCTTAGATACCTGCCGTTTAACCCAGGTTGCACTGGCCTTGGTCACAGGCTGACTGGCTCAGTGGTGCAATCTCTTCGTCGTCGAATCCATGTGGTAGAAGGTGATTCGTCCATCCGCACAGTTTATGTTTAAGTAGGTATTAAAATACTAACCTACTGATGATCTGATTAAAGTAATTTAAACATTTTAAGTTCCCTTTATTAGCATACAGATGATTAGATGATTAGACGATTAGATTCTTATTTCAACTGACCTATCAGTTGAAATAAGAATCTTAGTAGGTGTTGTTCTTAACAACTTGGTGATGATTTTGAAAATTATTGTTAAAACTAATCAGCCCGTGGCACTACAGTCTACGATCCATGAATAAACTAAATTTATCATTTAAATTCGTTTTATTATAAAATGAAATATATATATTAACTAGCAGCGCCCCCCGGTTTAGTTTCCCGTGGTGGGAAGCAACGTGAGCAATAGCACCTATATTTGAAATTTACGTCTCTAAGTAGTATATTTTTAATAGCAGCGCCCCGCGGTTTCATCCGCGTAAGTCCCGATCCCGTGGAAATATCGGGATAAAAAGTAGCCTTTATGTTAATCCAGGTCTCCAGCTATCTACATACCAAGTTTCATCGCAATCGGTTCAGTAGTTTTGGCGTAACAAACAAACATCCACCTATACATCTATCCATCCATCCAAACTTTCACATTTATAATATTAGTGGGATAGTGGGATTAATATGCGACGTAATATTATGTAATTCAGAAAAAGGCGTGTGTAAGTAGCAAGAAACCGTTTCTACAAAAACGTTATTATGATGTCGTCAAAAATTCCACATGCCTGGAATTATATGTAAACATACGGTTACCAGATTCGGTAGACTATTTTGTTATGCATATAGACATGAGCATAAATGGCGAGCTCATCCGAGATAACATCCCATTTTAGTTGACGTTCACTAAAGCCTACTTTAGATTGACAAGTAGAAGCTTAGGGAATCAAATGCTGTGTGCTTCTATTCTAATATTATAAAACTGATAGATTTGTTTGCTGGACGGTGGAATCTCAAGTTCTAGCAGTTCGACATAAACATTAACTATTTAACTTCACGCTTTTCGAACGCGATAAAATTTTACTTTAACTGCGTAGTTCTTTGTTCATGTGGACATATTGTTTACACATGTCATTTTTAGAATAAACACTGCTGCCTTGTGAGGGACACTAGACAATATGTCAGTCTTGCATTAAACCGACTTTACTGTACAAAAGATTAAACATAAAATATTCAATTTAATGAGTAAATCTGTTAAAGTTGCAAATTGCTAATTTAACAGATTGCTTGTTATAGGAATTGCACATTAAATTGCCAAACAGTGTTGCATTAGAGAAAACTATTTATTTCTGTCGCGAAGATTCATCGCCATTATCGACCCGTCTAGCAGCAGATGTTAGTAGTTGTGATGGACTGGCAGTGTAGGTACGGTTGGTGACACATTAAGAATCGTCACTGGGAAGAAGAATTCCACTTGTTTCTTTTAAAGATACCTCATTACATAGGTTACGTTTACAAGATTACTAGTTAACTCCGATGGATTCGATTCGGTACGAAGCGCAAGAGCCTAATCTTATGTAGCCGAATATCGTTGCTTTTTAATTTTGCCCTAGCTACCCATTGTATGCTAGATTTTAGAGGGCAGCTGATATTGTAAGAATCAGATTTAAAGGTGCACCCCTGATAGGATTTCTTAAGTATGATAATCAACAAGGTTTTTTTTTGTTTTTTTTGTGGTATCCCTGAAGTTTATTTAGTACCAGAATATGCAAAACTTAGACTATCGCATTTAGCACCTTGTTTTACCTAGTTTTATCACCAATTCTCGGAATTTTATTGACTACTAAAACAAACACTTTGTTAGTCGCATCATAATTCCGACATCAGTCAAGTCTAATATTTATCTCCCAAAAGTTATCGCTAAACAAATATAGGTACGTCAGATATAAAATCAGTATGCTATTGGTACCTATGTTACATATAACTAAAAAGAGAAATAGAGAATGCTTGCAGTATCAACTACATACGTTACTTAATCGTCCCCTTCATTTCATTATAATAGTGGCTAAAAAAATAATGAAGATTTATCGAAAATGTTTAACACCATTAATAGAAAGTCACAAGAACCTTCAATATGAAGCTTTTTGTGAATATTTGTGGAAACATGATACACAGGTTTGCCTGAAAGTTTTTAAACAGTTCGCGAAGTTTTGTAAAGTGTCTCAAACCCGCTTGAGTATTT
This sequence comes from Callimorpha dominula, assembly GCA_949752705.1. NCBI lineage: Eukaryota > Metazoa > Arthropoda > Insecta > Lepidoptera > Erebidae > Callimorpha > Callimorpha dominula. The sequence continues at coordinate 16,732,782 of OX457003.1, forward strand.
TCAGTGACTGATGAATTAGTTCTAACTTTCTGCACTTAATAAGAAATGCGAGTGATTGCTGCCATGCTATTACATGCTAATCTTACACTAACCTCATTCTATTTGCGGGGTATAATTTTATGTACATAAGGGATTAAGAGCTAGCCTATATCCGTTAAGCCAGTTAGGTTTGATGTCGTAAAATGTTATAATATCAAAAACGTTTTGGCTTTTCTGTATATTAGGACAAGGTTTTGCAATTTCGTGACATTTAACGCACTCAGCCCTCGTCTAGCTTAGTTTCGGAAATACTTTTTAATACATTTTTATAATACATATTTTTTCTTCTGACAACGTTACCAAGATTTAAATATTTTTTTTTATTAAGAATCTTTTCTTAATAAAAACTTTTTTTTAAATCTAGTTTGATGTGTATATAATATATATTATTATTTAAACAATTTATTTTATTATATGCAATCATCAAACAACAATCAGGTTCAACGACATGGCTATTTCAGTAACAACACGACATAACGCTTTTGGTAGTGTTTACTTTTATATACTTAACCTTAAACGCAACGCCTTCGAATGTACATTTTATGACATATGTATAAAACTTAAAATACAATAAAAATTTATACATCTACGAAAAGAGCTTTCGAGTTTCATAAGTAAAATACGCTAGCGATTTTGTTTGAGACTTGGATAAACTTACTCTAGTTCTTAAAGTATACTTCAAAGTAATTATAACTAACCATCTTAGGTCGACTTTGTCGTAAGATAAACATAAAGATGTCAAACGAAAAACAAGTCTTCGAAGAGGAGAATATTAAAAGGAGAGGCAAATTATTTCGCAACTTTCTCTCCAATAGTCCGATTGGGTCAACTCGATTGATTGGTTATATAAAGATAAAATGCTTGATGGACCAATATTTTAAATTATGGTTATAAAATAAACTTTCAGTAAGACAGTACCTTTTAAATAAATGACATGAAAATGATGTCACAATTTACACACAAAACACAACACTAAGTTCGTATTTAGATGGGGGTTGTATCGAGAGGGTACCAGGGCGACAGAAAACGTATGAGGTTATGAGTGCACCTGTTAGCGCGACGCGAAGAGCGTTACTGGCACTGAGCGCCCGATTAGTCGCACACCGCACACGTCATGCGGAAGCCGGTTCTGCAGGACACCAGTGCCTTCGAAGAAAAATGCAATACGCGATAAAAGATGCATTCTGTTTGTACTAATGTAAAAAAAATATGACACACCATGATGAAAAAATCAGCTTGCTAAAAAAACCTTGGCAAATTGTGGCTTCACATACAGAAACTTTGACTGCGTATTGCAAAAACATTTTTTTTATAATTTTAAGTACTAGCTTTTGCCAGCGCCTTCACTGACTTAAACGTATTTTTTTCTTTCCCTCGGTATATTTATTGGTACCCAATGTCAGTTTCTGTATCCCTGGCAACGTGTTTGCAAAATTTAATTATGATCGGAGAATCGGTACGGCAGCATATAAAATATGAACAAACATTGTTTTTTTATATTAGAAGAATTGTTTAAAAAAGGTTTATATAACCTAGGGGTGTATAGCAAATTTATAGAAATGAGGCTTTCTTTGACATGTACCTTATAAATGGCTTTCTTAATATATTTTATTTTAAACTTAGGTACCGATTACATAATAGTATCCGGGAAACCATTTATTTTACTTAAATAAAAAACAAAAATACATGAGATGATACATTTCGCCGTATGGTTTTGAACATTAGTTATAACTCCATTAAGTTATTACGTTTGAAACAAAAAGTACATGTAAACATATTATTATGTTACTGATATTCAAAGATAAAAATGTCAACACAATAACAATATTAATATTATGCTCTTGCAACCTATATAAGGATACTGTACAAAGTACAAAATTGTATACTTGGCCGCTTTAATTTTCTTGAAGTGTAAACTTCTTTAGGTACGTTGGGCACTTTTGGTATGGGAAATAAGCAGTGAACTCGCATGACCGTCACGCTCAGATGACACATATATATATATACAGATGTGTATTGTAACGCGTGGAGTACTTCTTCTAAATCAACTGCGGCGTACTCCACCACGTATTAAGCTTGGGGCTTTATGGTAACCGGGTTCGATAGGTTCAATCTAGAGGAGGAAAATTAAAAGAGCAGGCAAACGCACTATGCGATATAATCAGGATGAGATTATTCGTGTAACAATTATAACTTCAAACAAATCAATTATAAATAATACTTCTTGAATTATTCTGTGCACATTGCACGTCAGTCGTCCAGACAGTCTTCTGTCCGCTGGGCGACTCACTTGTCTTCAACATTTATTCTTCATAAAATATTTCGAACGTGTTCTAAATTCGAGTTTGGGGCCACCAGTCCATGCCTCTCGCGTAGTAAAGAGTTATTCTTCCAATCGAAGGAGTATGCAAGCTGTGCGAGAGGTCTCATCACTACAGTATGTATATATGTAGATAGAAATGTGTTTTCACTTCTGACATGCAGTCCTACTACAGAAAGTTTTTTTTAAATTAAGATTGTTTTTACATTTTTTTTTTAATTCAAATGATATCAAATTTAAATTTAAAATCCGAGATGACCTTGGTACACTTCTAAAATCCAGATACATTTTTTTGTACTTACTTCGGATTTTTTTTTTTGTATTAGGCTTTCAGAACCACTTACAGGTCGAGTCAATTATTAATACCTATTACCTATTCATTAATGAAATTTTAAACATTTCATCTTCAAACCGCGTTTTGTGGAAATCTTTAAGAGATTCCTGTTTGGTTGTGGTGGTGGTGATTCCTATCCGCTCCGCACCGTAAACACTCAGTGTTTAAGACATTTCATCATCACCTTTCGCCTCAAAATACTATATGTAGAAGGTACAAACGTGATATTTGAATACTTATAAGGAGAAAGCTTGTTGCGAACATCTGGCCAATAAACATTAAACATGTAGAAATTCATTCAACTTTATTGATTATCATAACGGACTGGTTTTGCTCGTGTGGGCAGAGAAGTTAACAATAAGAACTTATAAAAACTCTTGCGCATAATGAAGCGTTAATCGATCGTTTCTATATTTATCAATGAACAAATTAAACAAATAATGTAGGTGTTTGCTCTGGTGATTATGTTTTACGTTTCAATTTACTTGTTGGTTGGTGAATAAATGTTTTTTTTTGTTAAAAGTATAAATTGTTAGTAGATATCCACGATGGCAATATTTATGAACCCGTTAGATCATATATTACCGAGAATCCCACTAACGCATCACAGAACGTATTTATAAAAAAATATATAAAAAACTTCAAGCTCTTGGTGAATCGCGTGTTTTCAAAATCATCATTCTAATTTTATTGTATTGTCCATCCCACTAAGATTTACGTTAAAACAATCTTGGACTAGATTATTTCCTCTTGTGTAACATTGCAAACTGTGTAAAATTTGATAAATATCCCCGAAGACTCGTAACAATTTGTTCCATCACAGTCCCTTGACTTTCTTTCAAACTACCGTCACTTTGTGTAACAATACCGTCCATTATGTTGTTCTGAAGTCTATGTTTAATATGCATTTATTATAATTGCACTTTTATTTAAATGAATTAATTTGGTATGTATTTCGCTACATGTTTCAACACTCTCTAACAGGAGTTTAAAAGTTGAAGTCATTATTAAACAAAACAGAAGAATCACAGCAATAAATTAGTAACAATACATTATCATTTAACCAAAACACTTAATAGTACACTGGCAACAAAGATTCAGAACGCGTTAAACTTTTACTTAAGTTCCGTGGACCCAATTACGTGGCCAACAAGCCCGTTTTCCAGGATAATTCCGTACGGTCCAGCGAACTGTTGACTCACCACTCCAGGGCAAGCGACATGCCATCTCCATTTGGTACCTTTACTGAAGGCTTCTCTCTCATTCTTTTGTCTGACCTTATAACCTACTTTTATTGGAGCTGGCAATTACAAAAACAATACGTATTTTTTTCCGAGCAGACAAGAATTTTTTTTTGCATGGAAGCAAAGGCTTTAAGATCAAAACATTAGAGTTTAGTTTGCAAACTGATCACGAGCAATCTACGTAGCGTGTAAACTGGTCACGGATCAGAAAAGGTGGTTTCAAACGATTAGTGCATAAATAGGAGATCTTGAAGCGTGTTTCAACGCCCGTCAATAGTAACACAAACTGCTTTATTTGATATGGATCGAGGCCATAGGCGATCAATAAATTGTAATCACAACGAAGAGTGAAAGCAGGGAGAGATAAGAAAACATTATTCACTCTTGTATCGGTAATTCTTGAACGTCTACAGTCGTATCACTAAGTATAAGTTATCAGGCAGACATCCACTTTAATAGTGGCAAACCAGACGCTGATCGCTTTTACCGTTAGATGGAATTTCACCAATTTGCGGTGAGCAAAAGTTACGAAGAATATAAATATACATAGATAGCTTCATCAGTCATTTACAGCGAGCATTGATCTTGGCCATAATGCCATCAACTAGACAGCACTACTGGTTTACCACTTAAATATTCTTATTTAATGAGTAGCACTCTGTAAATTATTTAACAAATTTCATATCTGAAAGTAGTCCACACTCGTGTGAGTTCACTTAGACCGCAGTAGCCGCTCACACAAAACTGTATAGTTCCTGTGCCTACAGGAAGTTTTCTAACAATTCAAGGTGTTCCTACAAAGCTAAAAATGATAGTTTACATCAAAAGCAGCATAACGATAAAATATTTTAACAAGACCTAATGATCTCTTCGAAGAATATTCTCGAGAATACCCATTTAATTTCCTTAGATAATTGATAGCATAGTGATCACCCAACCTTTACCTATAGTTACTTGCCTGAAGGGCATCAATGACAAAGGTAATAATGGATGTCGTGATAACTGTTTAATAACTAGAGTAAACTTGTGTATAAGAGAGGTAAAGACAAGTTATACTTGCTATTCGATACTTACATGAGAGCTATTAGAGAAACACGTTGGTTCTAAATATTTTCCTACTCTGCCTATAAATATAATACACAGAGAAAGTGATGTCATGTTTTAAGTGTAGAAATAGAGGGATTGTCCATAGTGGTTTATAGGAAGGGGGTGTGAGTATCAAATGCAATATCGAAACCGACGGTACGTTTCCAGTCTGTTTTTTACTAGCTGGAGTAAGCCAGGACTGGAGCAAGAAGCCGCCGTGGGCAAGATTTGAAATATTTTTCAAGGATGAACCATAAAACAAACGAAAGAACATTCATGAGACAAAACCTGTGCCAACGGTAAAAGGTAACGCTTGAACTTGTTACATCCACTAATTCTGCTAGCGCAGTTATAGATTATTCGTCTCCCGAAACAAATCAAATAAGGCATAGGACACTTACTCACACTAGCTACAGTACGGCTATTTAATATATTATGCATTGCATTCACGACTAAGGGGGTAAGACGCTACGCTTAACTGTGAAAAATCAAAAAGGACGTATTGCATAAATGATTTCTCTACACGCTAACCGTAAGAAAACGCAACGCTCAAACGGAAACAGCTATTATTGCTTAGTACGTGTTGTGAGTTTACGGTCTGTCGAACATTGCGATCGTTGCACTGACCGCTAGGTACCTATTGATTACATATCCTTGCGTATTGTGCTGGAAAAATAAAGTGAATTATGTGCTATATGCTACCGCGGGCATGTATTTAATATATTTTGTTAATAAACATAATGAATTTGAATTCTACCGCTTGTATAACAGTTTGTGTTTGTCTGCTATCGAACCGCTCCCCATTGCCATGAGAATAACACTTAATACTCGTACACTACACGTAGAGTAAGATCCTACAGCCTCCAGATCTTCCTTATTTTCTGACGAACAAAATATGTTGTATGGAGTAGTATTAGTAGAGACTCTGATGTTATGCATACCTACTAGTTTGAGCCGGTGCCCAATTTTCCGATACCAGGTGCTAGTTACATAAAATTTACTCCCAAATTTACATTGGTCACTTTTCTTAAACTCGTTCTCTACTAATACAATACTATTATGTCATTCAGAAAATAAGTGAGGTCTGGCTGCCCAGGGATCTTGGTTTAGCGGTTCGAATGTAATAAGTGGCTCATACATTAGATCTAAATCGAAATGATCTTGTATGTTGTCCATAAAAACTTATAGAAATATAGTATTTTAATTGTAAATCAGCGAAATTAGCAAAATTTCGTATACCGCCTCTTAAGATTCAAATCATTCTCCGCGCCTTTTCCCAACTAAGTTGGGGTCGGCTTTCAATCTAACTACGATACGGCCGAACTTTGATATTTTACGTGAAGCGACTGCCATCAGACCTCCACAACCCAAGTACTAGGCGATATCGAAGTTCTGTAGTTAGACCAGGTTGTCGGACTTTTTAGGGCTCCAACTACCCGTAACGAATGCCATAGATGTTTGTATGGCACCCGGGACCGACGGTTTAACGTGCTCTCCGAGGCCCGGAGGGGTCTCAATGTGTTAAGAATGGTCACCCATCCTAGACTGACCTGGCTAGCATTACTTAACTTTGTAATGTGTTAACCTACTCGGTTACCACTTAGCCACGAGCTCCTCGCCTCTTAAGATTCAAATGCAATGACAATATTAATATACTATTGGGTTCTTCAACACTGCACAAAAAGATATTTATGTGAATGTCAGTGGGCGAGGGCTCCGGGGTCCCTAGTATTGCAAGCCTCCAAGTCTTTCTGGTTTACCAGAAAAATAAATAAACTTGTCAAATTTGGAGTATATTTATTCCAGTAATAGCATCAATGTATGAACCAACTGCAATAATGCATAATGCCGTAGCGACATTTTCCAAGTTAAAATACAATTATTCTTACACAGACATGTATAAATTCTACCCACTTTAATCTTCTTCAGTTCTTACTTTTTATTTATGTTGGGACAAAAATAAGGAAACGAGTCGCATTCTGAGACGCGAAAAATAAATAAAAATAAAAGTACTTGAAACATTCCTTCGTATCTTGATTGCTTCGCTTGCAATAGTTTCGATACTAGTTGGCTGTTGAAACTGGATCAAGTAGTTTTCCGAAGTACGTATGTACACTAGTGTATGCACACTAGAAGCTACGTACTTTTGAAAACTCATAGAAATATACCGACAACATAAGTATTGCATAGCCATGGTTTTACTAAGGCATTGATCTATTATTCCATTCAAAGTAATATTGTTATGTGAAAATAACTCTTTCTGTTATCATACTTATCATTCCAAGTTCAATTATAATGAAATTAGGCAAAGAACTAGCCTTGAACCTAGAGAAGAACAATGGCTAGATTTTATCACGTGAAAACTAAAAAAGCTATCTGTCGTCACGATATACGAACAAAAATTTCTGCTAGTTTTGTTTAATATGTGTGTACTCACTTGCAATAGTTTCTTTTGCTTATTTTATATTATTTCTTAACCAAAAGGCAAGTAAAGTGTAATAACTTTTTTCAAGGGGATAGGGAACTAAATATTCATTTAGTAATTTCTCTCCAAATCATGACAGGACCTTTAAACTTATAGAAGATAATAAGATAATCTCTTTACTAAAGAATCGTCGTTGCGTGCTCCGAAGAAGATTAGATTTCGAATCTACAATTAGAATAGTTAAATGTAAAATTCTATGACACAATTCATCTTCTGGAAATTGCGAGAAGGAATCAGATTAAACTTAACTGAAACCACTTTCAGTGACGTTTTTGGAACAAAAGCTAACAATAGGCCAGTTTAAATGTCTGTTAGACAATGTAACGTCATTCGCCATCGAAATAGAATCTAGGGATAAAGTGGTTCGTATTATCTATTGAGGCGGTTAAGCTGTAAAGCTGTTTTACGCATAAGTAAGTTGGCTTTATAAATTGGTTTTTCAGCCAGTTTTTCACGATTACTTTTATAATTATTTGTTTCTGCATTTTCTGCAATGAATTTCTACGAATATAAAAGGATAATAACTTATTTTGGTGAGTCGTTTCCTTGGTCCCATGAGAAGGTATACATACATACATCAATTTCACCATTCGTCGAAAAACAAATTTTCTTTTCTTCTTTAATACTATAAAACCGGACGGTCAATAGGAAGTACCTTTTTATGTCTTGATTTAAGTACCTATGAAATGTTAAAATTTGTTAAAATCAAAGGCGTAAATCACCGTATCTTTTGATTGCCGATGATTTAGAAACTCGATGTTTTTACAACTTTAAGGGACCGCAGACTTTTGAACTTGATAACTTGATGCTTGCACGGATTCTTGAGAAAAAGTACCTTAACAGACAGCCGGACAACAAAGTTATCCTATAAGGGTTTTTTCCTACTGAGGAACGGAACCCTAAAATAATCTAATGACATTGAAGTTTATGTGTAAACAAAAATACACGAAGTTTAGTAAAATACGCAATGTCTCAACTTTATCCAGAGATTTCTCAAACTTTTTTATATTTTATTCTAATGACGTAAACCAACAAAGTTAGTAGCTCAAACGACTAAACTTTTTACGAAAAATACTTTTTTTAAATAAATAAAACATGCTTCTCAAATATACTTACCACAAATTATAATAATGTCTGACAAAACCGCTCATACAGTTGCATTAGCACGGTTTCTTCGTCAAGGAGGCGAGTCTTAACGGTCACATGCATGTTTCTACAGTCTTATACATGTCGGAACATATGATTAGATAAACAAGTAGGTCTTGCGTTATAGTAATCTGACACAGAACCTAAATATGAGAAGAAATGGTAAATATATTTCTTTTATCTATAGAACATTCTTGACTGATATGTTACCGTGTTTCTGATATCATCATTCCTCGTAAAATGTGCCGCTACAGTGTTATAAAATAAATAAAAATTCTGAAACTTTGCAAGGAGATAATTCAAAACTATTTCGTTTTAAAATCATTGTAATCTCTGTCTATAATATAAACTCGATCAATTTATCAAACATTATAAGTACTTACATAAAAAACCTAACTCAAATAAACATTGCTTTCCATACTTCATGATAAAATTGAAATCATTGCTAAATGCTAATTTAAATCAATATACTACATTATCAGAGTGTCCTGCTAATGTCCAAAAAAATTCCCTGACTTTTCCCCGACTTTCCCTGACAATTTTTTCAAAGTTCCCTGACCAACTATATATATATATATTTGAGGGAAATATAAAATATAGTAAGTACAAGCCTATTACTTGAAACATGCTTTCAATTTTACAGTATTTTTTGTGGAAATTCTGTACCTCCTGTGATTTCCGGATACAGAGTTCGACGAGCTGGCGAGTCTTTAAAGTTTATACATTGTTCTTAAAAGTTCGTATATTTCCCAGCCAGTTTGTTTATGTCCAGTCTTTACAGCGCCATTCACTGTGTGTACCTAAACCACAAATTGATGTCATTAATGGAGTATTACTATTTTCCGTGGCTAGTTCATTTCGAAGAAAACTAAGATTCACGTTAAGTCCGTCCATTAAAACTTGCAATTACTTGTCTAGGTCTAGATCTGACAAACCCTCTAAAAATCCATCCGAATATATTAACAGCTGCATTCCGTAGAAAAAGCATTTGTCTCAACTCTTTTAGTATTGTTATATAAAAATCTTATGACATGTCCATTTAATATGTTTATGACTCTTTATTCAGTGATTGATTGAATCTTTAAGTTCCTTTTGCAAATGTGATCTTAAACACTATGATTTATCACGTACTAGCAGCGCCCCGCGGTTTCACCCGCGTAAGTCCCGATCCCGTTTGAATATCGGGATAAAAAGTAGCCTATATGTTAATTCAGGTCTAAAGCTATCTACATACCAAGTTTCATCGCAATCGGTTCAGTAGTTTTTGCGTGAAAGAGTAACAAACATACACACACACACTCACAAACTTTCGCCTTTATAATATTAGTGTGAGGACGCTTCTGTTTCTCGGAATTGAAAAATTTAAGGCGATTTTGCTGTCTTTTAAATGCGGCAGTGCTTCTGTCACACAAATTTAGTGACATTTTATCGAGCACAATTTGTAGCGCGTCCTGAGTTTGGGATCTAGCCAATACTTCATTAAATGTACATTGTTTAGTACTCATTTTAAGCATATTAATATTAATGAAACTCACTTTCACAATCACTTCAAAAATTTAAAAACAATACAAAAAAAAACGGACAAGTGCGAGTCTGACTCGCGCACCGACAGTTCCGTAAGCAAACAAACTTGTATGTAAGTAGATAGTACATCCATCTCGGGAATCTATTCTCGAAAAATTTCCCCCTTTTTTTCTGAAAGACAAACTTAGCTTTGCGTCAAATTTTAAACTGCAAAATATAAGTGACTATTCAATTTTTTTTTTTGTAGTATAACAACAAATTAGCGACTTTCGGATACTAAGGCATGAATTAAATATATACCTCATTTTACAATCACTGGTAATTTTCGGGACGCAAACAATGTAAAACCTCAATTTTTCTCTGACTTTCCAGGTGGCTTCTCGATTTCATTGACTTTCACTGACTAACGTGAGCTTCCCTGACTTTTCCATGACTTTCCCTAACTTTCCAGAATGTGGATACCCTGATTATGTCATGCATATTAGAATTGACACTTATCATTTACTGATATGAACTTAAACGACACCCGCATTGATTTTCAGTGTCAGCCAATTGACGGGTGAAAACGCGACGCCGCAAAATGTCACCTTGCTGTTGAAATTTATTTATGGAACACATTGGGTATGAGAAAATTGGAAATGGAAACAAAAAGAAAAAATAATTAAAAAAAAGAACTTAGTCAATAAATCTTTATGCAGATATTCCTGACTTCTCAGTTCCTGAAATTTTGTGTATGCGGACTAAAAAAGAGAGAAATATGTTTCAGAAAATTATTTGTGTTTGTGTATCTCTGTCTCTTATTCAGATTTTCGAGCCACAAACTGCAGAAATGGTGTCGGTAAATGATATTTCTATTTTCTCTGTAATGATTACATTATTCCTATATTAGATATTGGCATTCTATATAAGATTGTAAAAAGGTTTTTATTCTCTGTAACCTTAATGCGATATGCAATTTTTTTTTAAATGCAGACGCAGAGCGTGTATTCTCCTTCATCGGAGCGCGAAAGACTTAGCACAGAAAAATAAGGCCGATAGCAATAGCCTCGGTTAACGTTCTACTATTGAGACAGTTCACATAATATAAATTAATTTGCGGTTAATAATAATACTAACCCAAATCAAATACAGCTTGTTATTAGTTATTAGTTAGTTACGTGTAAATACACATTCGTGTTTAAAAATTTTGTACTATCGAGAATCGAATGATCCACCGCCGCGCAGTATTCGTGTTAAAAGCAAATATCATAGAATACAATGTACCACACTACTTGGACAAAGTAATTGAATGTTTATAAAACTATTATTTTTTATATATTTTAACAGTCAATTCATAATATAGAACTGAAGATAAATACTTCAATCGTAGCACAATGAGAGGTCATAAACGGTTATGAAGGTGACCTAAAAATTTAGGAAAGGGAATGTACGCCGTCAATATATAATATATATACGTACGGATTAGACAATATCGTTACTATCGAATGATTCGCAAGATTAAGTGATATTAAGAGTAATTATATTATTATAATGACGTGTACAACACTTTCAAAAGTAAATAAAAATATATATTTTAAGATATCTCTACTTTAAAAATAACAAACTGCGTTATAAATTACGTTAATATATTTTCATTGTAGACCATTTTACTGCTTAGAATTTTCTCGAGGTGATAAAAATTCTGTCCGCTGTAAGGCTTTTAAAATTACACTCACTTTATTATTAAAGTTATATTAAGTCATGTCACGACCTATTCCAAAGAAGTATCTACAAATATTTTTCTTCATTCTTTCTTCATGAAATTTGACGTCATCACACTCAAATACAAATAAACGAATTCATCAAGAGTTTTACAACTCCTAAATTCCAGTCAAACTATAGCAATAAAACCCGGTAAGTGTTTGGTCTCTAGGTCAAGTTCAAGTGCCAATTAGCATTTGTACAAGTCAACCCAGTAGACAAATAAAAAACCCAAACCATTTTCTTTAAGATAAGATTAATTACACACATATGACATTAAATTATGTACTTGTAGGTACCGAATTTTATGTACATTTATGTATAATAACATGTCCTGTACATATAGTATGTATATAAGATATATAGTTGATGTCTTTAAGACAGGTCTATGTTCGACAGATAACATTGCATACATAATACGTGCTAGATCTAACCTGTTCGTTGATATTTTGTGCTTTCGAATACAACTATTTCGGAATACACTAGTTGTATCATTTGCGTGTGCCAGTTCTTTCTAAAGACCACTAGTCTTGTAGTGCTATTCAGATTTATAGAAAGCGCTTACTGGTAGGAAGGTACATTCTTTACACTTTAACCAAAAACCGAGGTTTTAATTTTTTGGAAAAAACAATTTTATAAATCGCGAGCATTTGCTGCTAAAGTTAATAGAGGAAAAACTCATGTCTCAAAGAGGACAAAAAAGGTTACCGTCACTTCAGAGAAGGAAAAATAAGTCCCTGAAAACGATTTGTTACAGGAAAACGTCATGTTGGCCGAATATATTCTGTGGCAGCACCATAGCTGTCTGCTACCACGCTTTAAACTACCCTATCATCCTCCCAGAAAAGCTCTGGCGTCACTACAATCACTACCCACTAGCAGAAACTCAATGCTATAATGAAGTAACTATGTTTGGCTACGGTTCTAAGTGAATTCTAATTTAATAAGACATTTTCAACATAATGAGTTTATGATCCTTAAAGGATCGTTAGCTGAAAAATTGAAAATAGATATATTCATAGTTAGCGCTCTGCCAACGCGTGTATAATAAGATATTTCATCGTCCTGCCTATAGCAACCGTTATAGGGAAACATTGCGAACAAGGAGATCTAACGCCTACCTACGCTGATTGTGTGCCAGTGTAAATAGTCAAAGAGTTCCTTATTTTGTATCCAGCCCGTACAAAGAATTACATTTTTACTATATTAAAGAGCGCTATGTAAGAACCAGTCTTTTAAACTATAGTCGCATCGCATTGCACATAAAAATCTCTTTAAAAAAAAAATAAACCTACGAAAAGAACTAAAAAGCAAAAAATAAATAAACCTTTTAAGTTTACTTATATAAAATTTGATAGTTTATATAAATAAGCTCAATACTTAAGACTCAAAAGGTTTATTTATTTTTTGCTTTTTAGTTCTTTTCATCGGTTTAATTTTGTGTTAAAAAGATTTTTATTTTATGATTTTTTTTCATAATTAAATCAGCTACATGATGTGATGATTTTTAAACGCAAATACCTGATAAAGTAGGTAATAAAAAGTAAACAGAAACACTATTCGTTCCTACAATTTTTAAGAGTTTCTCTCAATTTTATCAGGATCCTCATCATCAGATCCTGACTTCCTTGACATGGGACCACCCTTGAGGTATACCTTATCTAACAAAAAAAGAATAATCAAAATCGGTTTATAAATAACGGAGAGAGGGCTAAACATACATTAAAAAAATATATATATACGGTCGAATTGAGGACCTCTTTTTTTTTCCTCGGTTAAAAAAGAAAAGCAGTAACGATGCGAAGTAGAGATGACAAACCGTTAAACTAAATCTACAATAGGTATGTATATCACCGATAACAACGAATGGAAGAGATAAACTTGCGGGTCGATAAATCACCTACATATCTTAACATATAGTGGCTTGTAAACAAATACATTGAACGGGTATATACTCGGATGTGCGAATTATTTAAACACAACACGTATTGAAATTTACTATACTGCCAGGTATATTTGCAATAATGTAAATGTTTTCATATTTTTACAATATTGAACTATAGGATGAGGTCAATGTTTATACAATAATACACCTACGTTTAAAGAGGCAAATAATCCATCGCGTGAGTCATAAGTTCATAACGCGTATCGTACTTATTGAGAATTTTGTTTTTAAACCAAAGATTAACCATACAACAGTATTGCTTGTATGAATAATGTAATGACAAAGCAGTTTCCGACAAGCTACCGGGGTCTGCCATCTTAATTTTAAACCCTTAGAGGTGGAATATTTTTTTTTAATTTAAATAGGACCAACTTCGAGTACAACCAATTAAATATAAAAATCTTTTTAACAAAAAACTCAACCGACGAAATAACTAAAAAGCAAAAAATAAATAAACTTTGTCTTTTTTTTTTTTTTTTTTTTCGTGTGGAAACCCCCACGGGTCATTACCTCACCTGAGCTAATGGTGAAGTGGTATGTCGGAATCGAACCGACTAAAACCACACGGTGTTCCGTCACAAGTGGGTCTATTGCTGGGGACCCGGGAATACCCTAAGAAGGAAGCCTCCGGGAACCCCTGCAGACCTTGGCCGCCTCTTGGTCAGTAGGCGGCCACACCATAGAGTACGGGGGCCTTGCCCGCCTCCGGTTTAGAGAGACGCACGCGGAACACGTCGCGCCACCTTCTCAGGCCTGCTTCTGCTAGGATAACGGACAGCCCTACCCGTTACCCCCAGGCCAGCGCTCATGGAGGCCGGAGGTCGTTGTGCACTCTCCGGCGCCTGGTGCGTCTTCTGCGGGACGGGAGAGTACTCGTCCTCTCCCGTACCCTTTCCGCCGCCTCTTTAGCCAACATCACCTCCTCGCAAAATGAGGCAGCGGAATTCCACGCACTCTCGCTTCGGACCATAGACAGAACTATCGTCTCCAGCGAGAGGCTTCCCCCACCGATAGCCATCGCGAGGTTGAGGCGCTGCTGCACCCACGCTGAACACTCCACTAAACTTTAAGTCTTACATATTGAGCTTATTTGCATAAACTATCAAATTTTATATAAACTAATTTTGAGTCGGCGCTAAACAACAAACTGATTAATTATCAAAATTTTATATGTACCTACGTGGGCTCTACGTAGGTAATTAATCATGTTATTATTTGGCGCCGACTTAAAATAAGTTTTCTTTGTCACATAAAACGTAACCTTAACCTTATTTTTCCTATGAAGGGGTAGGCAGAGACTGTATTTATGTGTATCCATATTGTTTAACACAACAAGTTGTATTTAAATAATGTACCTAGGTAGGTACTGTAAAATTAGTTTATTTAAAAAACAAAGAGGGTCGGACCAGATCTCTGAACAGCTGGAGGTATCTGTAAGCGCCGACCTCCATCGGGCATCGGACCGGATTAGTTAGAGGCTGACCATTGATCGTCTAAGGAGTCACGACCCTCAGCAATGAAAATTCATATTCATTATTAAAAAAAAGGTTTATCTGTTTCTTTTAAATGTGCTAACAATATACAATTAGGTAGGTTTAAAACAAGAATACATATTATATTGCTAGACAAATGTAGACTCGCAAACCCATTCTGTCTGAGAATGTTAATTTCAGAGTTGAAGGCAAACTGATTTGTCTGGAAAGTTTAAACTGAAAATATAATCAGTTAACACGTTCATAGAAGTTATTCATATTAATGTAAAATGTTGAAGTACTGTCTTCACGAATATTATAAATTTATTAAACTTACACTGATTTTTCGCGTCATACAAACTTTGGTAATTTCACTTAGGTATTTAGTTGTTGAGTCAAGTGGAGTGAACAGATATATAAATTCTTGAATTCTCCTACGAAAGACAATTGATGCCTTGCATAAATGCTTTATAATAATTTGTAATACGAATCTGTAATATGAAGTATTTAAAAGAATGAACAAAGTTTTATGTTTTTCTTTTGTTCTAACTTTATCACGTCCGATAAGGCTTCCACAGTCGTTTTCAGAAAGCTATTATTTGTTCGTTGTTGGTGAGGCAGGCCGTACAAAGGCTGTAATTTTCTAGGGGACTGTAAAATATAGAGTTACTCGGGGAATAGGGACACAATATTGGAACGTTATATGAGAGAACATTTACCGAACGATGATCTTGTGATTGCGCTTTGAACTTTCTGGAAATAATAAAATCATTGAAGCAAATGCAAATTCGATAATTTTCGCACATCGCAATAGAAACTGAACGTTTGTAGGATTCATATCAGATATATGTTGCATTGATGTATTTGTTTGCATGTTTCGAAAAACAATTGGGTGAGTTTGATGAAAATATTTAAGTGATAGACAGATAGTTTAACAACTGTGATATCTTAATGTTTTTGTATAAATTAATTATACATAAATGACAAAAAAGAGGTAGGTACTACAATGCTAATGAATGTTAAGTAATTATTTTTATAAGGAGATATAACTCAAAGGTTGACCCAATTAAATTCGTAGAAATAAAAGGGAATAAGCCTGAAATAGCCAAAAAAAAAACAAAGGTAACAAATTTTTAATGTTAACATTAAAACAACGAAAATCCGAAAAGTCAAAAATAATAAATTGGCTTAGTGATAAATTATGATAAAAAAATTAACCGACGAAAGAACAAAGAAACTGAAAAGCAAAAATATTGATTTGTATTAAAATTATGAATCACGGTGATACAAAAAAATTCAAAACAAATATACGGTTGACTTGAAAACCTACATCCTCCGTTTTTCAGTCGGTTAAAAAGTGCCTAAATTAGGATTGGCCAATCAATTCTAAGATATCTTTTTTCTTTTTAACAAAAAATCACCATTTCACACTTTACATAATGTATTTTTGTGTGGTGATTTGATTAGATTACCTGCATTGAGCTTAGTCATCAAGACTTATTTTTTTCACTGTTCAGTTAACTTATGGCAGACAACATGTAGACTAGTTGATCCTATGGAGCAAACGAATTTAATATTTAACCTGGATACTATTATTACTACTTAGCTATATTATATGCACCTATACATATGTCAACAAGGATAAACTGCTTCGTTATACACACACCCATATTATGTATTCTGAATCAAGTTCATTTGAATGTTAGCATTATTTACTTGAATTAAAGTTTATGGTATACTAGCAACCCGGCTTCGCACTGATCGTAGAGACATCTTCAACAATCATCATCATATTTCAACCAATTTACACAAGACGTTAAAAAATTATACACCTAAATCTAAAATAATTCCTCATGAATCACTCTGTCTATTGGTAAAAACCGCATGAAAATCCGTTCAGTAGTTTTTGAGTTTATCGCGAAAAGACAGACAGATGCGGCGGAGGACTTTGTTTTGTAATAACCTCGTGACTAGTGACTAGCTGCACCCGGCATGCGTTGCAATGCCATATTTTTTTTTATTTATTTAGATTTTTTGTGCCAGATACCCTCGCGGGCGTCCCCAGAACACATTACCGAAGTTTCATCATAATCTGATCAATGGTTTCGGAACGCATAGAGGACAAATTCATTCACCGTACCGCACAAAAATAATACCTACGGTTGTTAAACTTACATTGCGTAGCGTCAAATGAAACTAATGACTATAAATCCTTAATCTCGCATTTTTATGATGACTTGTATTATGATAAATATCTACAGAAATACGTTTTTGTAAGTTTGTCGCGCAGCAACTTACACGCTGTATATATATAGACTAGCTTTTGGCTGTGGTTTCACTCCCGTTAATGGAGTTTTTGTCAATTAATTCAAGTGTCCCTCGGAAACAACGACAACATGTGCGCAAAATTTAATGATGATCGGTTGAGTAGTTAAAGCAAACAAACAAACTCACTTTTGTATTGTTTTTTTTTAGGGGACAGGGGACAAACAAGCAGACGTGTCACCTGATGGTAAGTGACTACCGCCGCCCATGGGTATCTGCAACTCAAGAGTCACAAATGCGTGCCGGCCTTTAAGGTGGGAGTAGAGGAAGGGGGGGAAGGGGAGAGAGGGGGATAGGAAAGGGTTAGGGCCTCTGGTAACCTCACTCACTCTGCGAAATACAATCTATGTATGTGTCAAATTTCATCCAAATCCGTTTTGCAGTTTTTGTATGAAAGAGTAACCAACATCCATCCATCCATCGTCACTAACTTTCGCCTTTATAGTATTAATGACATTAGTTAGGATTAGGATAATTTAACTAAAAAATAAATTAAGTGCTTTGAAGATAGACTTCAGTAGGTTATAATACGATTTGAATAATAAAAAAAAAGATATGATAAGAGATACCTTATAAATCATATTTCGATGTTTCTTATATACTACAAAAAAGCAAAAAATTCAAACTATCTATACTAATATTATAATATATAACTTAGTGTCTCAAAAAAGATGCATACAAAGGAATAACACATGAATCATAACAATCTTAACATGTACTATAATTATGTTGACCACTGGTACACAAAATAAGATTTAACTTGTGGTATGGGTACCAGGGCTCTCGTACTTAATTGCAATAGGTTGTTAATGAGAGTGTAGATCCTACACCATGCCACATCTGATATTTACAATGTGGTCAATTTTTGTTCTACTTAAGGCTTTTGACTAGCTAGTCAAAAGCCTTAAGTAGAACTAAAATTGATATTGATATGTTTAGCTACTATCAAAACTGAGCCCGTCAAGTTTTATGATGGTGTATCAAGCTAGCTAGCTAGCTATTAGTTCAGTTTACCTGTGAATACAGATATAATGGTTAAAAAAAAGGTTAAGTGCGAATTGAACTTATGTGAAGAGCGTTCCGTATGATAAATCTATCTACCATACATAGTTGAAGAGTGTGTTCTCCTTTACATTCCAACTGCAAATGTAAGTTTGTACACACAATATTGAGATTCATAGGCTTTTTATAGGTTTTCCTGTAACTTAAAGTCTACAACTATTTTGTGTGGTTTTTATTAATTGGAGGCTCAAGAGTTTCGGAAATAAGGGGGATGGAATGGTTAATTTTCTTCTATTTCCTTAAATACCTTTAAAACTATGAATTAAAATTATAAAAAAAATTAAGACCCTCACAACAAGACCTTTTATTTCATATGTCCCACAGTACTGTACAGTTGGCAAAGTTTCTAATTTGGCCTGCAAAAGTGACCCCATATTAAAAATTGATTGATTTATGTTGCACATGTTGTCGCCACATCAAAAAATCTTATTTATTTTATTAAAAATAGGGCCAAACTATAATAGATGATAACACAGTTCACTATTTAATAAAAATAAGTTAATAGATATTATTTTGACTGGTTATACCGGTAACGCAATACTATTGGTTGATTGATAAATATTAACAAATTGTGGGATTATAAAAGGGTAGGAATATGTTTAGAATGATTGACTTGAGTGCAAACAGAGGTACGAACAACTTGGCAGTTGCTGTTATTTAGTAATTTTCATAGTTTATATCAGTGGTTTTGAGAGTGTTTCTTACACACGTCGTCAAATTTAACCTTAATTGATCCAGTATATCTGAGTAACTTTGCTTGTGATAAACGGAGAAACAAATGCAGAAATGATCCTATATGAGTTCTGTTTTGTCATTATGTACGCAACCTTAAAATTACAATTATTTACATTTCTAAAATATAAACCCCTGCCTATTATCTGTGCCCCTGTTACATGGTTAAACAAGACAAATCAGAATTAGCAACCATATCAGGTTTCTATACTACTGTAATAAGAACAGTAATGGGCAAAAACACAATAAACCCTATTTCTTAAGACAATAATAGATAATTCCTGTCTCTGTACATTGCTTGATATGATTAATGAAGTGTCAATATTTTCCGTTTTTTAGTTCTTATTTACAACCTTATACTAATATATTATAGACCAAGTACTATTATCGGATATAGTGGCATTTATTTTTATGTTTATTTAGTTTTCATTATTTCAGCACTATTAAAGTTTAGTACTCACACACTGTTGAATAAATAAAAAGCATTATTTGTTTACATTCTAATAAGTTATTTTATATATGAAGTTCTTAT
Source organism: Callimorpha dominula (assembly GCA_949752705.1). Classification (NCBI taxonomy): domain Eukaryota; kingdom Metazoa; phylum Arthropoda; class Insecta; order Lepidoptera; family Erebidae; genus Callimorpha; species Callimorpha dominula. The sequence continues at coordinate 16,752,768 of OX457003.1, forward strand.
TATTATCAACTGTGCTTATTACCAAATATAAATATGACATCCATAGAGAATCTTGTAACTCTTTAATAAAACAACCTTAAACTTAACCTTTACCTAAATATTTAATTGATATTTGATAACAAGTTGAGGTGAGAGTGAGACAAGAGATTTCCCTTATCCTTTATATAACAAGACAGTTTATGTCCATTTGCATGCTAAATATAGCCTGTCCCCTTGTCGAAATTAAATGGTGGTCAGGATACATTGCTTCCTCACTTGTGATCTAACCTTGTTTTCTGAATTGTTTATTATATATTATATATATTTAGTATTATTTACTATACCCAGCTTGACTTGAAAACAATAATATCTAGTAGAATTTGCATTTAAGATATCTATATTCTTTACATATAAGTTCTTTGCATTCTGTACACTGTATTTTAAATATCAGAAAAATTAGATGCTCTGTCAATGTAGTGCCTTGAAGATAACTTTATGTACAGGTTTAGATTTAGACACTGTGTTAAGATGATCCATTTAAAATATGATGGGTAGGATAAATAATTAATATCCTTAATTTTACCTCTTTATTACCGCATTCTACCACTGTAGGCTGTCAATGAAATATATTTCATAATAGTAATTCCTTATATTAAAGTCTCAAAATATTTGAAGCTGATGTAATTTTAAGATAATGTTAAATTCTACAAAGTTATTTTGCTGAAGTTTTTATTTTTACTGCTTTAAGTCCACTTATAAAATAACCAGTAAGTAAATCCGCAAAGCAGTTAAGTTTAAAGTACTAAATATCAAGCTAATAATACATTCAAAACCTACACAAGATGAAAATAACCAAACGTTTTGTCATGGAAAGATACTACAAAGTTATAACATCGTGAATTTTACGTACAGCGATTTCACAATAATAAAACAAAATGACTGAGATAACATCGACAAACGGTCAAGGAAAATATAAAGTTTAAAAAAAAATACACCAAAGTAAACCGTTATAATTTTTAAGAAATGTTTCAATGAATTCTAGGGCAAGTTTAATACAATATTTGTAAAAAAACAATAGAAATTTAAAACCGTTACCTTTTAAACAATCACCAGAGACAGGTCAACAGGAACAAAGTAGGTTGCCGTCCAGCGTTCAGTACGAAAATTACACATGCGACGACACCTAATAACATGAGTAAACACTAACGACTAAAACTTCGCAATAGCTTTATTCCACTAAGTATTTATAACAATTTAAAACTCAGAATATTACACCTATTATGCAAAATAATATTCACAATCACAACACGCACACGAAACGTATCTTGCGAAAAATCTGACACTAGTGACAGTTGAGATAGGACTTGTTTTTTTCGACAAAACCGTTTGTTCCACGAACTTATTTGTGATGACTTGTTACTTTTGTCTAGTGTTTACTTACAAACTATTCAAAAATCCCATTTTATCCCAATTATTATGCTTGCTATAGAAATTAATAAATTGATCGATGCAAAATGTTTAGAAATTTTAATTTGTAGAATTTTCTTAGCGTCATCTGTGTTGTTTATTTTGCAACACAAGAGTACACATACAGTTATAGATATATAATTTCATTATAATGTGTAGTACGCCATCTGTTGGTAGTCATATTTACTGAAAGAAGTTTTCACAGTACCATCACAGACGGCCGTTTAAAATTCCGAATGAAAAACTGTTAACAATGTAGTTTAGTTTGGCTATGCATATAACAGATGGCAGCGGTTTTCGATGAAACATTATTTAAATTTTTTCGATATATGACAAGCTTTGTATCTGCTCCGTGATGAGTGTGATGACAAGCATTGCTGAAATTAGTGTGATAACGGTATTCTTGATGTTTATAAATTAGAGAAAAACAAATATAATATAGAAACTCTAACTAATACCAAATATAAAAACTTTTCAAATAAATTGTTTATGTTCTTTATTAGAGTGTTGGGAAATGGTTTGTATATGTACAGGTTCCGCAGCCAGCGCCAGCCCAGGGGTAGAGCAGTCGCTCTAGACACCAGATGGCAAAGAGCGCCAAACAGGTAAAGGCGGAAAACGGTTTTCCGCGAAATATTATTGCAGCTGGCCTTTAATTTAGTCATTACAATACCTACATAGGTAACAGGTTTTATGACTAGGGCTGCTCCGTCTTACGACTTAGCAAACCTGGCGTTGCTAAACCACCGTACAGTCCTGGTTTGGAACCCGATTAATTCTTTTTGATCCCGAACATCAAGAATAAACTGCCTGGTCACAGTTTTTCGGAGTAGCATGGATGTTATAATAAATGGTTTGATCGAATGCAAAACTGTATTGATCATCATGGAGAATACTTCAAAAAAAACGTCATTTTCAATGATAAATGACCGTTTTTTCCTTACTAGTTCCTTATTACTACTTCCTAAAACATACGGAGCAGACCTCGTATTTAATGACTGATTAAAATTAATACCAAATACTAGTTTAATTAATAAATTAAAAAGCGGTAGGAACTTTTTCATAATGTTAAAGGAACAAGAGTGTTCCTAATAATTGGGGATACCTACTTAATTAAGTGTTGTTGTTTACAATGGAAGTTGATTTTTGAAAATTTAGTAAATATTATTAACATATAACCGAAATACAATTTACATGAAGTGAAAGCGTTGGTCAAAAGGCGCTGAGACAATTTCGGTCTACCCTGATCCAAGGGTTAGGGCCGGTGCTATCCGATGCTTAGGTTTTATGTACATTTACATCTCTAGAACTGCAAAAACTCATAGGCTACGGCTACGGTGCTGCCAGTGGCGGCACGAAGGAGCGCGCTCTGAACTTATTTAACTAATTAAAAAATAATGAAATTAAAATTAGTAGTGTAATTAAGTAGGTAAACCTACTTACAAAATTTTTTTACCATTATATTGGGTTTATTATTATATTAGTACGTAAACCTACTTCAAACAATCAATCCCTGTAAACAGTCCATCTCTGCTACTTTCTTCAGGTCGTCAGTCCATCTGCCCCGTCTTCTTGATTATTCCTATATCGACCTGATTCCATTATAGACGCAATATGCAAGACAAGAAAAAACACGTAGATCCCATTGAGAAGAAAAGGCCCGAAACTCCAAGAACGCTTTTTCAGTATCTATTATCTCTATACCAAAATTTATCAAAATTGATTTCGGCGCAAATGCGTAATAGATAGTCAGGCAGAGTTACTTTCGCATTAATAATTTCAGTATGAATGTCCGCCACTGCCAGAGAGGGGTGCCAATTAGATTAGGTGGTAGCCTAGGGCCCTGTCGACATTTAATCCCTCTCTGGGTGCTACTATGCAAGCCGTAACCTTGTTTCCTGTTGTAATATTATGGACCTAATCTACTTCGTGAATATATAAGCATGTCCACTACATTCATTCGATCAACGGAGAAGTTCTATTCTCATTTTTGAAGTTTCAAGTTCTGCGTTTTTCGAATCGCTCGATGGTGACTAAGCATTAATGAGGACTGAGGACTGTCATACTTTTAACGTGTTAAGTCACCGGGCTCTATGTCAGAAAAAGGGAAGGGGAAAAGGATGAATTTGAAATGCCTTAGGTATTGGCACAGAATACATAATAGTACTAGTAGTATTGGTGATAAAATTATTTATAGACCATTGTTGCAATCCAGACTATAACATATAGTATTGTAGGTACTATATTTTAATCAATCTTTTTTATATTAATTGATAATGGAAACACATCCGCAGTGCAACTCCGTAAATGCCTTTTATTTAAAAATTTTAGACTTTGTTTACTTTTATTAGTGAAAGTATAAAGTACAAGTACATTGAACTTTTCGCCATGGTTAGATACCCGAGGGGTGTAGGTACCTATTCGGTGTAACACACCAGCAATGAACTTTTACAACGTATTTTGCACGTGTAGTATACAAAGCGTAAACAGACCATTATATAACAATCTCACTTGCCTACAATCTTTTGAATAAGGAAACTGTTTTAAGTTAGTGGTTCATATGCTTTAATTTCTTAAGAATTCATAATAAATGTATTTACCTACGTGTAGGGAAGTCCAATTAAGATTGTCTATCTTTTCATAACTTAATTTATCTATTAAAATTTCTGACGTCATTATTTTCTTCATTCAATAAATGTAGGTATATAAGGAAGTAGGAGCTACAAACCAAGTAGGTACCTACTATGTTCTCTTAACCAACGTATTTAGTCCTGGTGACACTTGAAACGGTGTCCATCCACTACCGAATCCGTCGGAACCATAACACATATACTTATTATATAACAACTCCATTTTAAATGGTTTATTAGTTTGGAAGCTATTTGGAAATCGAATCCAATAATTACAATATTCATTTCTTTTTGTCTTTTTTAAAACCTCTTTCTCAAAAATCATTACCCACGAGCACCAGAGCAGGACGAAGTAATTAAGTTCGGAGTCGAACCGATACCTTAACAACCCTCCCAGTATTTGATTTGCCGGATGATATGCTTTCGAACGAATTAAAAGACCGCGATCGCACCTGCCTTGTTAAGTAATTTTATTACGGAGGTTTTCTTTCAAACATTTTTTTTATTAAGTAATGGAATAGGCGTTTGTCGTCCAACTCAGCTGATAGAAAGTGACAATAAAGACGAAGATGGAATACGCCTATACAAGAAAAATCTAGCTATTGAAAGTTCCAGGTTCCTCTACTCTTGGAAGTTCCAGGATTATAATTGTCTGGAAAAATAGACGTAGGCAGTTCATTCCAGACTTTGCGACTCAAACAAAAAAGGAGATGCCAAAATGTTTTTTTCGATTTCTTGGTGTTCCGCCAGCCACCGTTTTCAGGTTATGGTTGGAACCTGAGGAAGGGTCTTGCCCGGTGCCAATCTTTGAAGGAATCCAGTATTTCAGGGTAATTATAAAAAATAATAAACCATCGTTTAAAACTGAAACATTTTATTTAAATTATAACTCTTTTCTTCATATAAATAACGTTCTCTTTAAATGTATTTGGAAGCCTCTACATAAACACAGTAAAGTTTTAAATGTCACATACAGCTAGTATAAGATAAAGTACAGAACATAGGTAGCTTACATAAAATTAAAAATAGCTTAAAATATCATCGAAGTACGTAAGTGGATAAAATTGAACGTAGTCAGCCGAAGATCACTGCAGACAATCAATTTTCACCTAGAAACAAATTGTAGATTATATTACAGCCGTTAATGTTTACATTTTAATACCATTAAAATGTGAACAATGCGATTATTTTTTTCTAGATATCGGTAATCGTACATACGTTTCTTGGATCATTTACATAAAAGACTGTTTGTGTATAGTATGGTTATCAACTAAAGCACAATAAAGTAAAAAACAAAATAATAACATGCAAAATCTTAAAAAAATACGGTACACGATCATGCGATTTAACAACACTCAAATTAATATCGAAATAGGTACTAAAGTAATTTCAGCAACAGCATTTTTGATCGTTGATTTTGGCACAAATAGGTAAAATAAAATAATATTACACACAACTCTAAAATTATAAAAAAATAAAATGTAAAATGAACATCACAGTTAAAAGTATTTTTATCGATTATGTTATTAAAAATATATTATCGTAATTAAAAAAATCGGTTCTAAACTTTTCGATTTTGAGTCGGTTATTACCAATATTAGTAGCAGTAAGCTAAAGAACAGGCTTTGATCACACAGTTCAGGACAGTTAGACTACAGATCAAAACTAAAAATACCAACATCCGCGTTACGTTTTCACCCGACGCGACGCTTTAAACCTCCAAGCGGTCTGTGATAATGTGATAAAGGTAATATGTATGTATATAAATAAAGCTAACTTTATTGTAAGACTACACAAAAAAATAATCAACTATTTTAACGGTTTGGTTATTTTTAATGTAGTTCAGCGTAATTTAGGTTATTAATTTCTGAAAGGAATATATATTATATCAAGCTATGATTTTTTTCGTCATCCCGCTTGACAAGCATAGCCACCAACAAAAATTTCTGTTTAGAGTACGGTTACGTTCGAAAACTTTTCAATTGAAATGTGAATATAAGCGCTTCTATAAATTACAAACTGCCCTGTACAGTTGTGTCACCCCATTAGACTTTGTGACTACAATGCTTAATGCTCAGTCTAAATAAACTAATATAAAATGTTACTTTATTACAAGTATGTTATATTATTAGCATAGCGATAATAGTGATCATTGCTAGCAGCAATCCGAGCAGCGTCAACCAATCCAAATCGGCCAGGTGTTGGGAGAACATCAGAGTGTAGGTACAAGCTAACATCAACGTGCCAGAGTCGTGCCAATTGCGCTTCGACTGCGTGTTATCGCCTGTCGAAACAATAAAAAACAACGCATACGATAAAAAAATAACTAGTTAGTAAAGGCAACTTAAATGGAACAACTCGGACGGGATCGGGAACATAAAATGTAACATGAAAACAAAAAGCGGGATGCAAAATGTTCAAAATGAAAACCATATACCGTGCATCAGAATGGACCACGTACCTGTATTGTCTTTTTGTGAATTGTGAGTTTGCCTTTTGGTTCTCCAAGGAACTACGTTCGTTGGCAGTGAGTTGCTTTGACTAGAAGCATAATCATCTGTTTGGTCAACTGACAGCCGTCTCAAATGCTGATTCATCGTCCGAACTAATTTCGGAGAACTTAACTCATCGCGTATTTTATTTTCTGATTGTTTTTGACTATCGCTTGCAGTTTCAGCTTTAGCGTTACTGTCTAGTTTGAATATCGTCGCCAACTCTTCCGAGGAGTTGTAGTCTGCCGAATCAGCACCGTCTTTCTTTATTTCTAAATCATCTTCATATATAGATAGATTAACGGAATCCCTCACAGGTGTTTCCTGCTTACATGAATTATCTGAAAATTTATTTAACTTTTCAGTGGCTTCTGTTATTCCAGTAATTTTATCCGTGTTCGTGTTGCACTCTTCAAGGTTCGTTGCCTTTGGAGTAAAAAGTTTTTCGTTTACTTGACAAATGCCAGCGATCAAATCAGATATGCCGTCCTTAAGTTCTTTAAAAGCATTAATTTCATTGATTTCTTTTATCTTGTCATCACTATTTAAAAAAGGATTTAACGAATTTATTACTGGTGGTTTCAGTTCTAATTTGTTTCCACTTGGAGCCTCCATTTTTAATGAATCTTCTTTTATTGTCAACGGGACGACGTCAGGTATTAATTTACTTTCTGGTATCACAACCGTCGTTTCTTGAGCTTTTAACTGTTCCTCTGCCTTCGCTATATAATTAGAAAGCTTTAAACTTTCGTCTTCAAAGTTTAGCTCTTTTACAAAACTATGTTTAAGTTGGTCTTCAACCTTATGTAGCTGATCTGATATAGCCAAAAGACTATCTTCAGTCTTTTTTCCTTTCGACCCTTCATTTACGTCGTTACTTACTGACTTGTCTTGTTTCGGTTCACTTATTATTTCGGTATGAACGTTTACTAATTTTCCTTTAGGAATAGTTTCTTCGTAAGATTTACTTGTTAAACCATTTAAGAATGTCTGTCTACTATCAGAAATTCGGCTTTGTATGTCTGACTTTTTCTCATTATTGTTCCTATTTTTGTCCAATTCAGCTAAAGCAACACCTAATTTATTACTTGTGTCCATAGCTTCTTGTGCCAGCATGCTAAGAACCTGTTGAAACTCATCCTTTGAGGAACGTTTAGATGCCTGGGGAGATCTTTGTGATGGTGATGAACTTTTGGACTTATCACATGATGATGGCTTAGCAAGATGCTTGTCGTCACTATGAATGAATGAATCATCTTTTGCAAAATGATGAGTGGGTGCATGGGTGTTATTAACAAATAGACTAACAGTATTATGCCTTTGTTTTACCTTATTACGGGGATATTGGTCCTGCTCGTTGTCGTTATTTTCAAACGTACTTCGGAGCCGCTTCATGACGTCGCTGTTGCTATGGGTTTTTTGCAATGTAGCCATTTTGCTCATGTTCAATGCCTCATCAATTTCCTTTTGTATCATGGTGAATATGTTAGCTGATAATGACCTTACAGCTCTTTTTTTCTTAAGGTTAGCTGCAGTGAATGAGTCCTTTGAGAAAGAATATTCATTATGGCTGTGGTTATTGTTTATATGTCCATTATATTCTTCTCCATTAAAAAGTGCAGAATGCCTCCCATCTTTTCTAAGACTCCTATATGCTAAGTCATCAGAAACCAGATCCGGGGACCTTCTAGGTATAAACCTTGGTCGAACTTTATTTTCTGGTTGTGCGTGAAGATAGTCACTCTGTGGAGCTGGTGAAACTGGTCCTATTGGTATCCCAAATGGTGGTTGTGGATCGATCGTTTTTAAACGATTATTTGTTTGCTTTATATTTCTGTATACAACATCATCATGCACTATATCTGGTTCATTTCTCTCCGATTGCCTGTCATCGTCTGACGCATAGGGCACGTAGACAGGTGAAGCCAACATGTAACTTATTTGGGATTGAGCTTCTTTAAAATTAGGTTTTTCTTTATTCAAGGAGTTAAGTCTCCTGAACGCCATGTCATCTTGTAACTTATCTGGTAAAGTTGATCTTCTCGGCACGCGCCTCAAAGGTGTTGTCGGTTGACTCCGTAACTGTAACTCGTCGTCGTTTCCATTCCAGTCATTGAAATGGTCGTTAAACTTCGGTGTCATTAATTCTCGACGTTCCGCTCTATCTAACAAATCTTCGTCACCTAAACCTAAGCTATTGTAGATTGCTTCTAATTCATTAAGGGCATCGTCAAGATTTGTAGACTTTCGTCGTTCTGAACTTTTTTCATCGTCAGATGGCATTTGATATACACCGGGCACATACGTATCAGATTTATGTCTGACGTGAGTTTTTGATGTCGGTGACGTAGAATTCTTGGGGGGTTCCACAGTAACGGATCTTTTGTACTCTGTTGTCGCCTTCCACACTTTGGCGTCGTCGCTTGTGTCAACAGATGAAGATTTAAAAGTAGTTTTATTTTTATTTTGAACGTCAATGTTTTCATGGCCTAGTTTAGTTTGTTCTAAATACGGAGCTGTTCTATTAGTCTGTGTAGTGTTTGAGAAATCACTACTGCTTCTTGAGTTTGTATATATGCTTTGTAGCCGCCTTTGTCTCTCAGCGTCATCAATTTTCTTCCAAAACTCTGACGCATTACGAGGTTTGCGATATACACTCTCAGTTACGCCTTGTGAAGCTTGAGAATCACTTAAGTATTGATTTTCAAATCCATTTTGACCATTTTTAATGCTAATTGGTCTGCGAGATCTAGGACTTTGATCCGCATAGTATAAATAATCGTGCCTTAATTGAACTGGTTCTGGTTTAACAATATTAGTCGGACCAATTGATTTCCTCCAAGGTGGCGTATTAACATAGAGTCCATAATGATTTGGTTCTGCTGACACTGAAGCCGGTCTGCGTGGTTGCTCAATTTTATGCTGAAAACTCTGTACATACTCATTATTTTGCATTGCAATGTGATCTTCCGAGTTTGATATTGGGCGTCTCAACCCATTAAATCCATGACTAAGCGTTCTCTCTTGACTACGTCTCATTATCCTGTCAAAGTCGTTGTTAGGCACACCATGCATTACAGTGTTACCCATTCTATCAGCTACCATAGGGTTATTTTCATAGTACATAGATATCGGTGTAGCGACTTTTCTTTGCATATCTCGAGGAGGTGGTATAGGGGGCGCTTTCTCTTCTCTCTTTACGTTTGTTACGTTCCCTAAGGGAAACTTGATACACATAACGTTTTCAGGACTTTCATATTGACTACTAACACTTCTTTCTCTGTTATTATTAGCATAAAGCAGTTCTCGTTTAATATTATTACTAGTAGGTATGGAATAGTTAATATGTTCATTGTTAACCTTAGCGTTAAAGTTAATGGAGGATGGGTAACTTTGTGTCGATGGGAATGATGATATTGATTCAGATTTCATGGGACGGCGTGTAACATCATTAGCGTATAACTGTTCACTTTTAATTTTTTGTGTTTGATCACGTTTGCAAGTTCCGTACCCACTACTCTGACTTGTCGGTGTTCTTGTTAACATTTCAACCTCAGCCTTCGTGTAACCCTGCTGCAGAAGTTCTGCTTCTTTGTTTAACTGATTTTCCTCATCTCGTGACAATCTTTTCACATATCTTTCATTTCTGGCACTCCTTGATCTTTTGTTTAATGAGCTATCACGTGATCTCATCAAAGAATCTTCACTTCTAAACCGAATCATCAGTGATGAATTTGATGATTTAAGTGATTCTTCGTCACTACTCGATTCACCTTTCAGGCTATTTCTAAGTGCTTCAACTCTGGCTTTCAATCTTCCTTTCCTCGTTTTTCTTGAAGGTGTCTCTAAAGTCAGTCCTCCAGACCTACTCGAATTGTCATCTCTTAAACTGAGCGATTCTTTAGAGGCTTTATACATTTCTTGTGCTTTATTAGCCCGATAGGTAATGAAACCTGCTGACGGGTCTGATAAAACACCATCATCGGTAAGATCTCGAGTGTTTGATTTTGCTAAGCTTTGTGCTCTTCTAGAATCTCTTATGACTATGTGGTCAAAATTATTGACCGGTGGGGCTTTCTTTTTCTTCTTAGATTTTCTTTTAGAGGGAGAACGTGTGCTGACACCATCATCGCTCTCTGAAGAAGTTCCACTTTCATCTTCTTTCTTCTTACGTCTGAACAGTTTACCGAGTGACCATTTCTTGTCTTTCTTTTTATCTGTGTCTTCTGGTTGGGCAGGGCGTTCAATACGACGCTGTACTGCAGCATATTCTTCTGTATAGGGGCGGTATGCCGGTGTTGATGTAGACACGTCCCGGTGAGGGACCGGTGGAGAGTTGACAGCCTGAAATTAGAGAAAAAAAGTAATATTAAAATTGTGTCAGGTCATGCGGCCTCAAGAGAGGACTATCTGACTATACCTCATTTAAAATTTAATTTAAACATATCCTTTGCGCCCATTTCATGGCGAAAAAAAAATCTCATTTACGACCTACAAAGTTATTGTGTGTGTGTATAAATTGTAACGGATGGACTAATTACGACTGGGGGAGTTGGAAACAAAAATTACTAAAATTGTTGTTAGCCTAGCTGTCTAGAGGTATAATATAGCAAGGACGTCACTTTGGCACAGTCTGAAATGTTAAATTATTTGGAATACAATGCTTATTTATGTATTGTTTATGGACTTAAACGCGGAAGAGTTTCATTTAGATATTTTGTCATGTCTTATCTCAGTGTAATAGATATAATAATTATGAGCTCGATAAAACACTCGTATATAACCAAAATGGCGCAGATTTCAGTATAACCGCAACTAACGCTGCGATATGCCGCATAGGGGTAGGCAGGCAGGCAAATTGAAAGCGATGATAGCGTAATTGCTAAGGCGTCGGTTGCGATCAAGTGGTTACAGGTTTGAACCCCACCCAGTGCTCTACCGATGTGAACCAACTTCTTACACAAGCATTCAGCTTAGCTGGAAGGGTTAACAAGAATACTAGTAATGTGAAACCCACGTTAAAAGAATTCTTTAAAAAAAAGAGGAATTAAACACCAATAGTTCGCCAACGACCAAACATAATGATCTCACATATGAGAGGGTAAGCCCGAACACTATTTCCAAACTTCGGCCTATTCTATCAGTGTACTGTATGATTATTCCTAATCTAATCTAATTTAAATTTATTATAAAACAAAAAACAAGACTTCAAGATAATGCAAAAATATAAGCGCCAACGTACCTATGTCACGAGGTAAAAAGGTTCTAGTAACTGCTTGAAACAATTGCACTTAGAACGAATTGCTTAATAAACGCAAGAGTACTACTATACTTAAGCCAAAGATTTCATATCCAAATATGAAATCTTTGTAAACAAACCACATGACATCATATTTTGGGTTGTCATAATTAAAATGCAGAAATATTGTTATTTTACCTCTATTTCTTAGTTATACTTTACTATTTTACTGTCATTGTGTTTGCTGGAACTCAATCTAACCACCAAATACGTAATATGTCAAAAAATACCTTAAAACAAGAATTAGCAAATAAAAAATAACAACTATAGCCCTACAACCCTATAACTCTTCAACATTCGCAGATCAACAACAATTTGATTATTTATAATGAATATGTCCATATATATTCATTATAAATAATCAAATTGTTGTTCTATTGTGAAGTCTTGTGCATATTCCCATGAATAACTTCACAATAGAATATTGGAAATAAGTTTTTCTGTTCTATTAATAATAATAGGTAAGTTATATAACTTTTATTTTCATAAATCATTAAAGTAACAAACCCATTGTGGTCCTTAACATCACTGAAAAAGTGAGCCGAAATGGTAGCGTTTAAATCACACGAAACTCTTTTTTTATTTAATAGTATAGTATGTGTTATAGTTTATTTCCGGTAATGTAATGACATATAGAATCTTTTAATAGAATACAAAAAATATTTACTATTAATCATCAAATTTAAGAAGGTATGCTGCAACAGTACACTACTATTACATAGCGTCTACCGTTTTTTTTTGTGGGAATATAGCACTTTTAAAATGTGAATAAAATATGAACCTCACTCAATTAAAATAAAGCGCAAAATCGTATGCAAGCAGTAGGATATTAGCGGATAGCTGTGTGCATTACATATAGGTAAGTATTATGAAAATGTTTAGTTCATTTCATTGTTATTAGATTATGTAGGACTATTAATATTATAACTGACCGTTATGATCGTTTATTTTATAGGAAGTGAAGATGAATTTGTTAATGATAGGGAGTAGAAGGAGACTATCACCAGGAAATCAATACAAAAATGATTTAACAATGGTTCAACAAAAATTTGCTTACCTTGTGTTATGCCATAGGTACTGACTAATGAACTACTAACTAATAACTAACTTATACTAAACAATCCAAAACTATTATGTGACTAATTAACCTATTCGGAAAATATAATAAGTGAAACACTATGTAGAAGTACAGTTTCAGCAGTAGTTTTAAAAAGACCACTTATGCATAAGGAATACTTCCTGCACTCACAATAAATATTTGTACTACTATTCCTTGTTCTACCAACTAAAGTATACATGTATAATAATGTATACCAATTCCCAACAATTATTTATGACTCCCCATCAGTTAATCGAACTCATAGCACTCGACGTGGTGGCAGTTTGTGAGCTGCAACTTAAATCCTTTTCATCTTAGTAGTGAAAAGGTTAGCTATAGAAGGATGGAAAAAAGTATTTTATGATTCCATACAATCGTATCGTAAAATATTTTTTATTGAAATTAATTCGCCGGCAACACTAACGCAAACGGCAAACGGTAAACGGGTTAAATCATCGTAACATAAAATCTGCCGAAATAATATTTATATCATTACATTACATTAAGATTACAAAGGCAGCAGACGTAAGGGCCCAAGTAAAAGATACCGACAAGCAGGACACCCCGTGACGGCTACTTCCATTTAAGTGTATTTCGATGTGGAAATTATGCAATTTAACATACTAAGGCGCTACATAAATTTTTTTTCGAAGTAGTATCCACTGGCAGTAATACTTGTAAACTAGGTGCTGAACACAATGCTCCTGTATCCCTCAGGAACAGCCGCATATCTCCTCAAAAGCTCCTATAAGCTTCTCATCGCGCGAAAACTTGCGGTTCTTCAGTTGTTTTTTTACATACGAGAATAGTGCAAAGACGCATGGCACTGAATCCGGACTAAAAGTCTCACCAATTTATTTACAGCTTGCTGCAAATAGTCCGTAGTTTTGCCCTCTCGATATGCAAGGGCGTTATTTCGTTGCAAAAGCCCACTATCGAGTCTTGAGTTTGGTCGTTCATTTTTTAAGGCTTCTAATACTTGAGGTAAACATTCCTCTGTATACCACGTAGCAGTAACCGTTACGGATGTCTCGGACCGTCCCGATTTTCACAGACGTCGACGGTGGTTCATCTTCAAATACTCACACTTTACTCTGGGATTTAGTAGGAACGTTGAAATAATACAGCCAGATCCCATCACATGTTACAATCGAGTTCACGTAGTTAGATCGGCCGTGTTAATTTTTTTTAACAATTTACAAGATCAAATCATTTGTTGCTCCCTCAGCGCGTCAGGCATCAAATTCAATTAGAGTGATCAAAATTTCCGTACTTTCAAATGGTCGTGAAGAACCCAATGAACAGTTGGTGCACATGTCATACGTCGGTATCCTTCCAATAATTATCGTAGTCTTAATGTTCTTGTTCTAGCAACCTGTCCGAACTTCATAATCCTCCAAGTCCAAATTCCAAGTGTGTTTGTGGTCCCTTGCTGCACAGTGAGTAATTCATAGTGCGGGATTAAGAATTATATTATATTAAAACTTGTAAATGTCAAGATTTTAGGTTCAGATTAATTATTATTATTTAATAGCTGACTCGACAGACATTGTCCTGTCAGAATTTAATTAAATTTGTACAAATATCATGGATTTTCCAGTTTTCATTTTCCAGAAACATTATCTAATTTTTATTTCCCTAAATACCTTATTTTGATTACTACTAACATTTAGAAAAAAATAGTCAGATTCTCAAGTTATGCGCTTAACAATGAAGAGAATTTCATTTATATTTAGATAGATTATAGTCAAGTGTTGCTAAAACTTGAGGAATCGTTAGAAGACGCAACAAGAACCATAAAAATAGGCATGTAAATAATTATTATAGATGAAACTACATATGCTATCTTATTTAGGCCACATGATCTCTAGTCATAGCACAAATAAATAATATAATCTATGTATTTCAAACGGTCAATGGACTCATATTTCCTAGGACGGACGGTCTTGATTAAAATCAGTGTGGACATGTTTATTTCCTTGACTTTCCTCCAAGAGGTCAGAATAATTGTGATTTCAAGGTTGGCAGTATTAAATGTATATCTCGGCCGATTCCAGCAGATTGTATTTCGTTTACATAGACGGGCTTGTGACGTGTCTACATAATATATTAATTGGCTTAATTGGCTACATAATAAATTTGGTATTTAATCGGTTTTGCAGTGTTCGAAACTACAATCAGCACTACACTGTGGATTGGCAGCAATCCTCATTCATTATAATGCGCCACAATATCAGAAGAAGTATAGGAAGAGTATCAGATCTCTGTTTTTATTGTAGCCGAGATCGAAGACAGTTAGACACCGGTTAACAAGCACAACTAGCGTAATGTTATATTTCTGCCTGTATAAGAGTGGGCAAAGTTATCACGGGTTTGACGGGGACAGGGTAAAATACCTAACGAGGAGAGGCATGAGGTTGTTTGCTACACCTCTGGGATAGGTATAGAATAACCTTAGCTAACAAACTTAAAATCAGGTGATATAGGAATAAAGTTCTATCACAAAATCTTAAATTGAGTTTATTTTAGAAGAACGATTTGTAAATGAATATAATTTGGCTACTGAACTTGTAGTATTAATAATAAATTTTTGTTAGATCAAAAGATTATGTACTTAATCGGTGTGTTTATTTGTGTTCCATATCTGGACCACGTCACGTCTTCACAGTGATATGTAATGGACTAGATTATCTACATCCAGATGTGGTTGACTGTACATTTTATACATTGATGGACACGGAATTTTAGAATGAACTCTATAGCAATTTGTTGACAAATATACGAACTTACAGGTAGAAATGATCGAAAATAATCATTGTTTCTTCTCTCTGCAACTTCCAGCATCACGACCATAAGTACTTTATTATTAAATAAACATTTATTTTTAACATTTACAAATATTCACACCCACTTGAGCACATTTGGCACGACAGTCCACCATATGTTTTTACACAATATTACACACACACATATATAAATAAATAAGTCTAGTAATGATTTAATGCACTGAAAGATTTCTAGATTATTTAGTAACAAAAACTATTGTTAGTTTTTATTAAACATATGATAACAATTAGAATAGTTTACGAAACATTTTTATAGCGAATACTGTACGAGTAAGTACATGAAACAAAAATGCTTAAACACATGTTATATCACTGTATGATGTTATTGATAATAAACAATATTTTAAATTTAGCAACTAAAAGGCGCGCGGGCGCACCGCGAACGTCACGCGTGCGACTCGCGGGCAACACGCGCTGTCGACTCGCGATAATTTCGGCCAACTACAGATAGATCCGCGCCTTATCCTGCATTTCTTCGCTATAATAACACACGTCCGATGCTCTACAAATCCAGTTATTTATAAACATTTTTTTTTTTTATATCAATGCAATTCTCGAGTCGAAAAGGAATCTACGCTTCTAATGTTTTTGGACTAATTTCGTAAAAATAGTCACGGATTAAGGAAGTGGTGTTAGCAATGAATGAGTTGCGACCTAACAAGAATAGGATTAATTTTGTGCGACCATAGGATACCATTAATTTAATCCACGGATTATTTATACAAATATTAAAAAGAGCATAGAAGATATTCGTAGACTAATAAGAGTTTTTTGCAACAATGTTTTTTTATTTTATTATTTACCATTGCTAAGAGACATTGGCTACGAGACCAAGAACATCTATGATACATTTTTATACATCAATAAAAATATTTGGAACGCTATAAAAAGCCATTTTTATACCTGGACAAGTCACATACGAAATTAGATACAAACACGTAATCTCTAACTAAAAGCTTGATCTTCAAAAAGATCTTAAATATTTAAGATATCATTCATACGGTACGTAATAAATGCAGTACTGATATGCGCTAAAACAACTTATCGTTAGCAAAAGATTCAGTAAAGTACGTGTAGAAAGCTCCGAAGGGAGCGCTAAATATAGCTGGGCTGAGTCAAGTGCACAGCGCTGACGGTGAATTTTGAAATACAATTCAATGTTCTGTGTGTTATGTATGAGATATAAGGGATAGACGAGGTCGCTACAGCAGACAACACTATTATTGAACTACGGATGTCTTGAAAATGTACACACGAGATTTCTGAAACTTGCCAATCCATTGACGTGTAAGTTTACAGTAACAAAATATAGCAACGTATGAAACATGTAATAGACAGCGACGGAAGGTGAATAATAGGTTATCCTAATTTCAGCTGTTTCCATTTTTCATTAGTACTAGTTTGTTTATGATATATGAGTTTTGGACTACTTCGCCCACATTATCATCCGCTATTGACTGACATGGAACTGTATTTATCATTATTGTTAATTTGTTTTTGAAGATTACTTTGTTTTTAAAGAAATAAATAGGTACATGACAAATATTTAATATGTCCCTAAAAGGCTTCCTAAATGTCTGTGCCGTAAATAGTATTTAATTTATGTTCGTTCTGAAGAGTTCATACACTTTTCTAATAAAATAAGAACTACACGAAATCTTGATTTAACATAATTTAAACAGAAATCTATCTGTTACCAATAAAGACTAATAAATCTCCGAAGAGATTTATGCGACAGACAGCAAATATACGACTGAGAAAGACAAACTCAAATAGGTTTAAGTGTAAGATGAAGGCGGTAGAAGAAAACGTTGGGAGGTTAACGGTGAAAATCAATTTGATAATTTATTTTATTATCAAGGTAAAAATAAAATTCAAGGATTTTTGAGTAGCATTTTTGGTTTAGATAAGTAAGATGCCATTAAAAATATAAGACAACCTTTTGATTCAATACTATTCAAAGTAAAGTACTATTTAGAGACGCTTTTGTTTTTATCTCGTTAACATTTTGTGTAAATGCCAGCATGCGCAAACCGTGCAGCTTTTGCGAGTTCGGCGTATTGCTAAACGATCCCCTAAAGCCGCAGTCATCCAAAACATACGATTGTAAATGCTATTCTTGTGCCAAAAATACGCTGTCGAAGTATCAGTCTTGTTCTTTTTATACGCTATAAAATGCAACACGAAGAAAATGTCACCAGAAATGCCTTCTATATTAGCAAAGTTAAGAACGATTTTATGTTTCTAAAAGTAGCAATGCTTGGAATGCCTCTTTACTTTCTTCTTTCTAGTAAAAATTAAAGATCCCGTTAATTTGGTAATGGAATGAAAAAATGTTCCCAATTAATTGAGTCCAAAAAAACCCAGGTATTTTTAGAATCTCATTCCGTAACCACGTTGGTCTAACGTCTAAACAAATTAAGCCAACAGCTCTTTTGGAAGACACTATTTAATTAAGCCTGAAAAATGGCGGGGCTGCATGGTGAACCGATTCGATTCACTCCATTAAAAATAGGACGGAGTAGGAGATCAATTTACACCATGTAGTCGAGACTCCATAAACCAAACTGGAATGAAAATAGAACGTTATTTAAAATAGTGATACATTTTATAAAAGTAATCTGATAACAATATATAAATAATTGTCCTTCTTTCAATTAAAGATAATGTTCTGTAGTGTATAGAATATGTATGATTTTTATAAATCCCCTTTTATGAGTAGTAGATAAAATACACACACTAATAAACTATTTGAGAAACACTGATTGCATGTCTCAGAAAATGCAAAATCTACTCAAAAATGATCGTTTCATCTTCATCAACTCCCAAATTTTATAAAGAAAGTAAAATGAGATATTGTTAAGAGCGGAGTAAATGAGTTGTCGTCACATTATGTAGCTCAGGTAATTGCATCTGAGGCCAGCGAAGTCGAAAATAGACGAGCTGTTGTAAGTGACTATGATGTAACGCTTTGTTTGATCGACACTGATCTCTACAGAGTTATACATATAGACAGTTTCATCAAACAAGTTTGTTTTAGTTCTGTTAGGACTTAATGATCTAATATGAAATGTGTTAAACCTAATAGATACACAACCGTTATTAACCAAGATACACTTTTTATTGAATATAACGGCATTTTCTATAACGGAGTATGTAGAATTCTATTAGGGCAGTTGTGTTACGTTTAATAATCCTTTGCTAATGAGTTCTTACACATTACTTCTCATACGTGTTCAGTTATGTTTATAATTATTAAGCTTGCATTTTTATTTAATAAAAAAGCAAAAGGTGATCACCAACTGCATTTTTCATAATTTGCAAATACTTTTTCTTTATCTTTGCGATTACTGTCAAAAACTATAAAAGTATTCTCTATTTATTTAAAAAAAAAAAATTGTGGCTATACTCAATCTCATACTTAAGATCATGAAATACGATCTTCTATACTTGGTTATTCATTAATCTAATACTTCAGTGTAACCCAAATAATATCTTCCCTTCAGTATTCAGACATCGTCATGTTGAAGTTTACCGATCCGTCTTTGAGACGAATCTGTCTTCCTTAACTGATGTCCCCGGGACAGAGACGCGACCGTCCAGTGACACACGTCACACACAACTACGTATTTCCGGTAGGGAATCACTTTTATTTATTACCTTTTTACATTTTTCTGACATCAACACAGATCATGATTTTGATTTTTTCTTTTCTTTCATATACGGAGTGCAGAAGCTCGTAAGAGTTAAAACAACAATAGAGGTTTCTTTATGTTTCTAAGTTTATCGCTTTCACGAAGTTAAGTGTATTGGAGCGGTCTAACATTTGTCCAGGCAAAGTTTGTAGTGTCATTTTCACTATCGATTTGCGAAATGGCAGTTCTATAAGTTTCTGGTTTATGGAACGCGTTTTGGAGTGTGGATTGGAGTATAAATCGCATTTTTAAAAGAATTGTCACGTTCCAAGTTTTATAAAAGTTAGGTGAACTAGGATTCTAGTATATACTCGCATGTATCCGAAAGTTGATGCAATCACAGAGTCTGTATTATGATAAGCTACTGAGATTGGTCTAGTGAACTGAAGTGTCGATAGGGATAGGCAAATAAAAAGCATAGGTAGACTACAGTCTGAGGACATATGTAAAATTGGTTTACATTTGAAAAAGGAACCGCCGAAATAGATGGTGTAAATATGGATGTAGATGTAATTATCTACAAACGTAGCCAATTATGCTAGATCGTGGTTATCCACGATCTAGCATTGACTACATTTAGGTCTGCCATCACTTAAATTGCCGACGCCGGACAAAAACTTTAAAAAATCCGGACACATGGGTGAAATCGAGATTCTTTCCCGGACACCTTAAAAAAACGCCTGTTCCGCTTAAATTTTTAGCTTGTTAACCATTCATCTAAGAATTATATTTGTCCCCTGGCGCAGAGTGTCCGGGTTTTACCCGAACAGTTTTTAAAAACCCCGCCCGGACGCTCCCTGGACGCCCTTTAAACTAGGACAAATCCAGGGTAACCCGGACGGATGGCCCTAACTATATTCGATATTCAGTACTAGAATGCCTTTATAAATATCTCTGATAAGACAACGAAAAAGCTATCTAAATAACCTTTTACCCAAAGAACAATCCTTATAACAAACACAAAAGCAACATAAGATATTTCAGTATTATAGGCGCTTAGTCTGAAAATGAAACAAGTTAACAACTAAAAGTTATCTTGCAGCTTATCATTCTGCTCACGATCTAAACTCGCTATTAAATGTGGGGCTCGGTCGTGTTATCCTACTATATTAAACCATTATCACTTTCCATAACTATTGTTTATTTAGAATATGTACCAGAAAGGGTTTTCATAATGGAATTTTGTTCTTGATAATTTTTTTAAACATATCTAGATGTTGTATAAGTAAAAGTACAGGTACTTATGTATTCTGTGGTAAAAGACAGATTGTATTTTTATGGATTAAGCTTTCCGGAATACTTTTAATATGATAGGAATTAATCATTGTCATTGTTTTTTAAATTATTATCATTGTTATCACTATTTTAAGTTGTATCATAAAACTATAATATCTAATATTTTCTTTAATTTAAGCTTTAATACATTTTTGAACTGTATATCTACGAGTTCATAATATTATATGCATGCGGTGTTAACCTTTAATTAATTGTTACACTTATGTAAATAATAAGTTTGTAAATAATTGTAAGGTGCAGTGTAAACAATTGTTGGTTAACCATAAATAAATAAATAATAACTTAACACGTCTCCCACACGGCTGTCTGATCCCAAACTAGGCAGAGCCTGTACTATGGTAACCAGATTGCTGATAAACATACTTTTATATTATTAAATACAGACATATTATAGACTAGCTGTGCCCGCGACTTCGTTCGCGTTTTTTTCGAAAAACAGCAATTTGTCGCTCATTGCATTGTACCACTTTTTCCAGGCAGGATTTTTTATACTGTATTGGCGGTGAAACAACCTGGAGCATACAAAAAAGGTTGTTTTAGTTGCTTACACGTGAAATAACGACATAATTTCGCCGTGGTAACGTTACTCATTTGTTTTTCGTGTGGAAGCTCACCTCACTGGGCTATTGGTGAGGCCGTATAGATAGATAGATAGAAAGAATATTCTTTATTGTACACCATTAAATAAAATTAATTAGAACAGATCATGGCTTAAAAATAGAGTAATTTGGGCGGTCTTATCGCTAATAGCGATCTCTACCAGACAACCTTTAGATGGGGATAATTATAGAAGTATGAAATAAAAGCAATTGTTAATGGCGTACAATATAGCAAATACAGACAAGTATTTACACGTATTAATATATATATATATATATACACACACACACACACACACACACACACACACACACACACACACGCACGCACACGCCTACGCGCACGCACGCACACGCACACACACGCACACGCACATGCACACGCACACGCACACACACACATATATAATCCAGCTATTCAGACATTACATAGTAAATTCTAAAGTAATTTTGATCTTAGTTGTGAAATGGAATAAAAATAAAGAATAAAATAAAGGTATTACAGTGATAGATAGTATTGCTTGACCATTTTTGTAAAGGCTGTAAGGGTTTCAGCTTGCCGTATTTGTACTGGTAATGCATTGCACAAACGAACAGCCAGAACCATAAAAGAATTATCAAAAAAAGTTGTTGAATGCACCGGCACCTCTAATATCAAACTTTCCGATGATCTATGCATTTCGCATGGGTACCATGAAGGAACTCAAATCGTCCTTTTAAATAGGAAGGTGTATGAGGGTTAAACAGTATGCTGTATAGCAAAGAGAGAATATGGGCATTCCGGCGAAGACGAATAGGTAACCACTTGAGCTTTTTTCGGATATAAAAGTTCTGAAGTGGCTCAAGTTTATCTAATTGGTTTTCGGTGAGATCTGGATAGCTGGCTTCCGCATAGTCAAGAATTGGAAGAAGGAGTGTATCAGGCGTATATCAAGCTTAAACCAACTAAAACAACACGGTGTGCCTCACAGCACCGTTTATGAGTTGACCGTCGGTACGGCGACGTTTTGCCTCTAATGATCTACCCAGCGCTGGCTAGCGGACGTCAACTGGGCGATGTCCAGACACCCTCTTCACGGGAGACTCACTCAAACATAAAACTCGTCTCATACACCCACGGCCACTCTTAGCGTGCGCAAGAGAGCACGAGTGAAAAGTTTCCACCTGGAAGTTTTTCTACCGAATCCAAACCGTCACCTCCTCCTTGCGCGAGATGTTCTCCTCGCAGAAAATCGTCATAAAACAACTGTGACAACCTAACGTCTCGATTCGTCCGACCAATTGGGAGACTCTTGCTGTAGTCAGTCAGTCAGTGCCGCTAACTACCTAACCGCCTAACAGATAAATATTTGCTTCTGAGCTTTGTTTAGTCACGGTGTAACATAAGATTTCTCACTACTGTAACCTAACGGAAAATAAATTCTATTCTATTCTAATATAATCATGTTGACGGGAATCAACGCGATCACGTATTTAAAAGGTATGACATACCTTTGCCTTGCCGTGGTCGTGGCCGTGATCACAGGCCTGTAAGTACTGTAATACTCTTAAATACGTGTTTGCGTGAATTTCCGTCAACATAATTATATTATCAGGGAACGAAAAGTTAAAAAATTAGGATCTTCTTTTTCTATAACTCTTTTTATAAATATTGTATAGTTACTGGACTGGCTTGTTGGTCTTGTGGTTAGTGACCCTTTGCTATCCTCAAATCATTTACTTTGATTGCTCTATGTTACAATAAATAAACACCGGACAAAGTTAACTTTGCAGTTTTAAATATACTCTCCCATAAGACCAAAAATATCTTTCCAACAAATTATAAGTTTGTAATCACAAAAAAATATAAATGTGACATAACAACAAATTAATGACTTTCGTATTTTGATGATTCTAGGTTTATAGGGTTTGAATTACCTACGAAATGTTCAAATTAGTTAAAATCTAAGGCTTAAATGGCCGTATCTTTTGATTACGTTGATTTAGAAGCTTTATTTTTTGCAGCTTCAAGGGCACCACAGGCAATTAATTTGATATTAATTTTAACTTGATGTCTCCACGGGTTCCTGAGAAAAAGGTCTTGACATACCGACCAGACAGACAGATGGCAAACAAAGTAATTCTATAAGGGTTCCTTTTATCCTTTTGAAGAATGGAATGCTAAAAATAGCAAACTTGAAAATAATCACGAATCAAATTTTTCAGTCTTAGAGGTAGGTATAACACTTAATTTCAATAACACTTAGTTTTGTTAATTTGTGACGAAAGTAGCATTGAATAAACTGAAGTTCCTCAAAGGACAAATTTAAAAGATTGGTCATTTATCATTATGCTTTTTACTTATGAATGTATAAGCTTATTTAGTCTTTCAACAAAGCCATATGAATCGTGTTTTGGCTACGGTCCTGAAATTTATTCAACTCATTCTTTCAATAAGTTTCATGTATCACTTTGTAATACTTCTGTTCTCAGGCTCTTCACCACGCATTCCTCCAAATTAGACAGTTTTTTTTCGTAAACAAAGAAACGCGTGCTGATTCTTTGAACATCAAAGTTGGTGACATATGGATGCTGAATCATATACTATTCCAGACTATTTGTCTTAATTAGAAGATGAACACGTGCAGCGAGTGGGTCGTTGGTTCGATGACGTTAGAGGAAGTGATGCAGTTTCCCATGCAGCAGCAATAGTCTCTGATATATTAATATACTCTTGTTCATGGGAATTTGGTGTAAATAATATTCTCTTTTTATAACTGATTTGTTATATTTTGGATGTGAGTGTTGACATGAAATTAAATGTAAGTGACTAGCGCATCCTAAATTTTGATGTTTCAGAATTTATTTAGATGTCGTTTGGTTATATATTCAGTAAAGGTTGAATATCAGTGATATTCAAAATAGCCGAGTACGTTAGCGGGTTGATTAAACATGTATAAGATATAAATCGTTCAAACTTATTTATAATAGCCGTACCCGCAGTTTCACCTGCGTTTGCTCCTATTAGTCGTAGCGTGATGTTTTATAGTATAGCCTTCCTCGATAAATGGGCTATCCAAAACTAAAAAAGAATTCAATTCGAACCAGTAGGTAGTTCCTTTATAATATTAGTATAGATATAAAATAATGCATGTATTTCTCTTTTTGTAGAGAAAACAATACAATAATACTTTTAAAACAATAAAAGGTTGTCGTTCTGTGCAGAATACAATCAGTAGGGAGACGCCCGACGCTG
This sequence comes from Callimorpha dominula, assembly GCA_949752705.1. Lineage (NCBI taxonomy): Eukaryota > Metazoa > Arthropoda > Insecta > Lepidoptera > Erebidae > Callimorpha > Callimorpha dominula. The sequence goes on from OX457003.1 coordinate 16,777,405, forward strand.
GGCAATATTAGTGATTTTATACACGTTAGAAAATAACACCTTTGTGAACGACATATCAACTGACAAACCAAAGTTTTGTTTGTTCATGAATAGTTTTAATTAGTTGCTAATACTTTTCAGAATCCAGAGTGACCATGACATAGTATAAATTTCGTGTAACAAACAGCTGGGCACAGCTCGTTAAATGTATTAGTTTATAGCTTCTGCATTTCGGGTAACAAGCCGATCCAATCGTGTAACAATAGGTTAAATGAGCGATGAGCTTTTCGATGTATTTGGCTTAACGTACACCAATATTATAAAGTACCGACTTACTTAACAATTTCTGAGGTTTTTAATTATGGCTGAAGGCGATAAACAAATTTGATCCTGTCTGTGTAAAAGTCCTAGTTTTATCATCATCAAACATTTGTACGGTTCTGATTATGCCGAGTCTCACTCCCGTCCTAACAGCAGCAATCTTGGAGAGCCTTCAATCAAAAAATCAAGTGTCGCGCATTGGCTGTGTTATATTTACTTAGTCTTCAGATATAGTTCTTTTATCTTAACAGTTCACAGTAGAGAAAAACATCGACACATAGGTCACGCGGTCTACCGATAGGCAAATTATCTGCTACTCTTTTTGAGCTGATTTGATGATTCGACTTAATTGATGATTCGACTTAATTGCGTGCATCTGACAGTCGTTATTTATGTCAAAAAACTTCAATGAGTACGACTTTTAAAAACAGCACCAACTTCGAAGTATACCTATGGTCATTTCCTTTAATAAAAACTAAAATTAGAAGAGTGCCATAAAGCCGGGTAAGAGCTAGTACTAATACAAAAATTGCCCAATATGAAGTATTGCAGCGTTATATTTCAGAAGAACGTCATATTTTAGGGTGATTTGACAACCTCATTAGCAAAGCCACTAATGACAGACCCATTTATTTAAGTGTTCTAACAAATTGCTGTTGAACGGGAGCAGCAAAATGAGTTTCTGTATAACTTATTTTCTTTTTCATGTATAAGCCGGGCGATGAACACAAACACTTTTCATTGCACGGACCAAATACTCGATTAAGTTAGGTAATAGATTTTACCGGTATGTAAAGCTATAATCACCCCGGATCTCATTCCTGATCGCAAGCATTCGGCGTATCTCCATAAAGTTTAAACTCACCTTAAAAGTTCAGTCAATGCTGCTCATGAATGTTGCTAAGACCTCTCATACATACGTAGCGCAAACACAACACAATATATATGTATTTAAATAATAAAAATCATACGTGATTTATTTTTTAGAGGGGCTCGTGGCTAAGTGGTAACCGAGTATGTTAACACAGTACAAAGTTAAGTAATACTAGCCAGGTCAGTATAGGATGGGTGACCATTCTTAACACATTGAGACCCCTCCGTGCCTCGGAGAGCACGTTAGACCGTCGGTCCCGGGTGCCATACAAACATCTGTGGCATTCGTTGCGGGTAGTTGGAGCCCTAAAAAGTCCGACAACCTGGTCTAACTACAGAACTTCGATATCGCCTAGTACTCTTAGTACTAGTTGTGGAGGTCCGATGGCAGTCGCTTCACGTAAAAATATCAAAGTTCGGCCGTATCGTAGTTGGATTGAAAGCCGACCCCAACTTAGTTATGAAAAGGCGCGAAGAATGATACGTGATTTATTTTTAGTATGATTGTTTTAAACTTTTAAAAGAACGGGGTTAATGGAACAGTTAAATTTAAGGCGCTAGAAATGCCAACACCCGTCTACTGCCTGAACGATGAAGTAGCTCCTAAATACACCTATTGAACCCGGGAGTAGAGTCACGCCAATCCGCTGAAACTAACTTTATACCTACTCTCTACCTCTTCTCGAATAATTCTTTGGATTTAAATGATAACTTTTATTGACATTTAAAATGGTATTGGTATCGGTACAGGGCTCTGTTTCCGCATTGAGACTTATAGACGGTCCATTATGCATTCAGATAGGCTGACTAGTTGAGCCAGCCTAGCTCCTTCCAGAAGCACAGAAGTCCCCTGGGGCGTTCGCTGGATTCTAGGAGCGATCTCGCATTTAAAATGGTATATTAGTTATTAATAATTAGATTTTTTAATACCTGTACATTTTGCACTGTTTAAAATTTTTATGAACAATATAATAATATATATTACAATAATAAAGAAGTAAATGACATCCCATATTCATTTCTAATGTTAATTACATTTTATTTTCTATCTGAATGTATCTTTACGTGAATATAATTTGTTTTATAATTTGTACGCCATTAACGATAGAGATTCATAGTTTATCTAAAATATAACAACTTTTGAGACTCGAATTGAATTGAATATCTTGTAATTAAAGTATTAAAAAAAAACATAAGGCAAACTAGTTTTTAAGTACTTGTGCGCTGTAAGCCCCTGAAAAAATTAAAAATGTATAAAGGAACCTCCTGAAATGGTAACATAAGTAAGACCAAAAATTATCAATTGTCTTCTGACGATGGTACTATACCTGCTATATTGAGTTCTAGAGGAAAATAAAAGATTATTTTGGAAGCAATATTCTTTAAGAGTTGTTGAAAAAGATAAAACTGTAAACTTTCGTTAAAAATTTATCAAAGATAAAATACATGAATATACATATATCAAACGCGCTATCTTATATTTCTGTTAGGTGGAAGAAACGAACATTTTATTGAGAAATTATGGGTAAATTAATGACATACGGAATGTGACACAAATAACATTTGAGGAAGACATTGAGAAACTTTGCGTTTCAGTATATAATGGACTAAAGAAATGGAGAGAATTAAGAATCTGTTTTTCCTTTTAACTAGGACTATTGTTAACTGAAGGAGTGACATAAGGATACAGTTTACTTCTTATTATCTTCTTCAAGTAACGTAGAAATGCCTGTGATAGCAGTAAGTGATAGCAGTGCTGGGGGAAGAGGGCAGGGGAGGTACTGCTACACTTGGTTCTTGGTGTTTCTTTTCGTGAGTGTTTTGTTGGGTGACTCTTGGTGAATATTTTTGTAACTGTTTTGTGAATGGAGATCCATAAACGGTAGAATCAAACAGGCATAAAAAACCACGTAGATGAAAAAGGTCGTAACAGTTTTTAGTTTCTATTTAAATAGGTAGATATGTAAATAGTTTTGGCCTTTAATATATTTTTAACCTGGGAAAAGACGTTATCGTGCATCAGACGACACACATCTTTGTTAATTTTCGTTGCCAACGGGCGAGTGACTTCTGAATTAAAAAATCAGATAATTCTCAATGGACTAAACCGTCCCAATATACACACAGCTATGTACATTTAGGTACACATACTGGGTATTACACCTACTATTTATGCCAGCGTAATCTAGCTCAGGTCAGATGGAATGTCCTACTGAATGGACTATTAGGGACGTGGCAAGGTCGTTTGCGGGCTACCGAAAATGATCCCAGTCCAATTTCAAGGATTGCTGGAATAGCGCGAATTTTTGTTTACTTTATTCTCGTCGCGCGACAGAAAAATAGGTGTGATGATATTTTCGATGCGATTAGTGTTTCCCTGGACCATTCAGGAGGTGTGAATTACTTATCAATAGTTTTATGAGAATATTAACGCGTTAGTTTATAGTGATATTAAAATAAGTGATTATGTTAGATACACTTAGATTACACTAAGAGCATTTTCTTTTAACAACAACAAATTAATTTATAATATAAATTATTCACATAAACTATGCACGGTTATCCCACTTATATTATAAATGTGAAAGTTTGGATGGATAGATGGATGGATATTTGTTACACTTTCACGCCAAAACTACTCAACCGATTGAGATGAACTGTGTATTTAGATAGTTGGAGACCTGGATTAACATATAGGCTACTTTTTATCCCGATATTCCCACGGAATCGGGACTTAGGCGGGTGAAACTGCGGGGCGCAGCTAGTAATACATAATTATATTGTGTATTGCATACCACTTATGTAGTTTAAAACCTTTTAGTTTGTTAACTTCTTAGTCCAAATTCATAATATAAACATGTATAATTGCTTTTACATATGATTTCAGATATTTATTTCAACATTCCAAAGCTGCAGTGTAATACTTTACATCATTGCGATAGGACGCTCAGCTCCTAGTTTATTGACTCCTGTTGAGTCCTAAACTAATCTGGTTTTCACGAAGTAGATACTGAGTTCAACAGTCATAATGAATATCACTCACTGACGTTTTTATAGTACTTCAAAATTAATTAATAAAGATGAGAATTTATTTACATTATCTCTTACAGTTACTTGGTAAATATTGCAGGTTATCGGTGAATGCAGGTCGCTTCCAACCGGTCATCTTGGAAGGCGTTGAGGGAGGCCTATGTCCAACAGTAGACGTCCTATAGCTAAAATGATAATTATGACAGTTATGCCGACCATTCATTCTCTGAGCCTCGCATAAAAAATACGTATAGAAACGTAACATTCTTACGTTTAATTTTGTTTGTAAAAATTGAGAATATGAATAGGATAGGAAATATAAATACAATTGGCTCTTATGCGTGCACTAACCCGGCGACTCCACAATTAAATCTGCACTAAATTTCCATAAAATCATTAAGCCCGAAGTTATTTCAGTAGTGGGAAGTGGAACAGAGTCCGCATGACCCAGTGCTCGGTACTCGAGTCGGCGCTAACGAATGAACAAGTAAAAACATTTCATTGCTAGCCGCTAACTCCTCTCTCCTGAAAATCAGGTGAAATCCGTTCCATTTCTTTTGCAAAGCTGATTTGCAAATTGAAATATTAGTTTAATAGGTACTTATTTTACATTTACTTGAGAGATTTGCATTATATTAATGATGAATTGTATTAAGCAGATTTTTTGTAATAATGGAAGATTACAAATTCGTTATTCTTTTTTATCAAATTATATAAATCAATTATATAAACGATTAAAAACCACAAACAAATGATTAATCCAAAAATGAAAAAAAGAAACTCCCAATATAATTAAAATAAATAAAATGTATTATTTATTTACTCGAAACATTTTCGAAAAGAACAAGCTTATTTATTTTTCTTATTTTTCCGTGACTTGAACAAAACTGTGAGACCATTTAAAATAATAATAGCTAGACATAAAGGTGGTATTCACGAGCAGCTAACAAAAACTTTGACAGTTGTGATTGATTAACTTGCCGACGGTCAAGACCACACACATGAACGAAAGGGTTAATACATCGATAACATGAGCCCATCACTATAAGTAAGATAGATAACTGTCACTAATGAATGAATGAATGAATATCAGAGGCACAGCAGTTCGTCTTTAAGGCACACATATGTAGACACATGGATTACTCAGAGCTGTCATGGATGTCTCTTTGACTTGATGGCCTTTACTTGCCTTCAATATTCATTTTCATTTGGCTTTTAAAACGTGCTTTACACATTATACTTGAGAATTTTGTCTTGTAAAATGTACCTTAATGTTCGCTTGAAGAAAATCTGAAATACATATTTATATATTTTGCGCGGAACCCTAATTTGTCATCTAAAATAAGTGTACCTTAAGTTACTCTCACACACCAGCTATCTGTTAGTGAAAGTCCCGTGAAAATCGGTTTACCCGTTCCGGAGATCAGCCGGGATCAAATGCACACACAAATATATATATATATATATTTGTCACACTCTAATAATTCAATTCGAGTCTCAAAAGTTGTTATATTTTAGATAAACTATGAATCTCTATCGTTAATGGCGTACAAATTATAAAACAAATTATATTCACGTAAAGATACATTCAGATAGAAAATAAAATGTAATTAACATTAGAAATGAATATGGGATGTCATTTACTTCTTTATTATTGTAATATATATTATTATATTGTTCATAAAAATTTTAAACAGTGCAAAATGTACAGGTATTAAAAAATCTAATTATTAATAACTAATATACCATTTTAAATGCGAGATCGCTCCTAGAATCCAGCGAACGCCCCAGGGGACTTCTGTGCTTCTGGAAGGAGCTAGGCTGGCTCAACTAGTCAGCCTATCTGAATGCATAATGGACCGTCTATAAGTCTCAATGCGGAAACAGAGCCCTGTACCGATACCAATACCATTTTAAATGTCAATAAAAGTTATCATTTAAATCCAAAGAATTATTCGAGAAGAGGTAGAGAGTAGGTATAAAGTTAGTTTCAGCGGATTGGCGTGACTCTACTCCCGGGTTCAATAGGTGTATTTAGGAGCTACTTCATCGTTCAGGCAGTAGACGGGTGTTGGCATTTCTAGCGCCTTAAATTTAACTGTTCCATTAACCCCGTTCTTTTAAAAGTTTAAAACAATCATACTAAAAATAAATCACGTATCATTCTTCGCGCCTTTTCATAACTAAGTTGGGGTCGGCTTTCAATCCAACTACGATACGGCCGAACTTTGATATTTTTACGTGAAGCGACTGCCATCGGACCTCCACAACTAGTACTAAGAGTACTAGGCGATATCGAAGTTCTGTAGTTAGACCAGGTTGTCGGACTTTTTAGGGCTCCAACTACCCGCAACGAATGCCACAGATGTTTGTATGGCACCCGGGACCGACGGTCTAACGTGCTCTCCGAGGCACGGAGGGGTCTCAATGTGTTAAGAATGGTCACCCATCCTATACTGACCTGGCTAGTATTACTTAACTTTGTACTGTGTTAACATACTCGGTTACCACTTAGCCACGAGCCCCTCTAAAAAATAAATCACGTATGATTTTTATTATTTAAATACATATATATTGTGTTGTGTTTGCGCTACGTATGTATGAGAGGTCTTAGCAACATTCATGAGCAGCATTGACTGAACTTTTAAGGTGAGTTTAAACTTTATGGAGATACGCCGAATGCTTGCGATCAGGAATGAGATCCGGGGTGATTATAGCTTTACATACCGGTAAAATCTATTACCTAACTTAATCGAGTATTTGGTCCGTGCAATGAAAAGTGTTTGTGTTCATCGCCCGGCTTATACATGAAAAAGAAAATAAGTTATACAGAAACTCATTTTGCTGCTCCCGTTCAACAGCAATTTGTTAGAACACTTAAATAAATGGGTCTGTCATTAGTGGCTTTGCTAATGAGGTTGTCAAATCACCCTAAAATATGACGTTCTTCTGAAATATAACGCTGCAATACTTCATATTGGGCAATTTTTGTATTAGTACTAGCTCTTACCCGGCTTTATGGCACTCTTCTAATTTTAGTTTTTATTAAAGGAAATGACCATAGGTATACTTCGAAGTTGGTGCTGTTTTTAAAAGTCGTACTCATTGAAGTTTTTTGACATAAATAACGACTGTCAGATGCACGCAATTAAGTCGAATCATCAATTAAGTCGAATCATCAAATCAGCTCAAAAAGAGTAGCAGATAATTTGCCTATCGGTAGACCGCGTGACCTATGTGTCGATGTTTTTCTCTACTGTGAACTGTTAAGATAAAAGAACTATATCTGAAGACTAAGTAAATATAACACAGCCAATGCGCGACACTTGATTTTTTGATTGAAGGCTCTCCAAGATTGCTGCTGTTAGGACGGGAGTGAGACTCGGCATAATCAGAACCGTACAAATGTTTGATGATGATAAAACTAGGACTTTTACACAGACAGGATCAAATTTGTTTATCGCCTTCAGCCATAATTAAAAACCTCAGAAATTGTTAAGTAAGTCGGTACTTTATAATATTGGTGTACGTTAAGCCAAATACATCGAAAAGCTCATCGCTCATTTAACCTATTGTTACACGATTGGATCGGCTTGTTACCCGAAATGCAGAAGCTATAAACTAATACATTTAACGAGCTGTGCCCAGCTGTTTGTTACACGAAATTTATACTATGTCATGGTCACTCTGGATTCTGAAAAGTATTAGCAACTAATTAAAACTATTCATGAACAAACAAAACTTTGGTTTGTCAGTTGATATGTCGTTCACAAAGGTGTTATTTTCTAACGTGTATAAAATCACTAATATTGCCCAGCGTCGGGCGTCTCCCTACTGATTGTATTCTGCACAGAACGACAACCTTTTATTGTTTTAAAAGTATTATTGTATTGTTTTCTCTACAAAAAGAGAAATACATGCATTATTTTATATCTATACTAATATTATAAAGGAACTACCTACTGGTTCGAATTGAATTCTTTTTTAGTTTTGGATAGCCCATTTATCGAGGAAGGCTATACTATAAAACATCACGCTACGACTAATAGGAGCAAACGCAGGTGAAACTGCGGGTACGGCTATTATAAATAAGTTTGAACGATTTATATCTTATACATGTTTAATCAACCCGCTAACGTACTCGGCTATTTTGAATATCACTGATATTCAACCTTTACTGAATATATAACCAAACGACATCTAAATAAATTCTGAAACATCAAAATTTAGGATGCGCTAGTCACTTACATTTAATTTCATGTCAACACTCACATCCAAAATATAACAAATCAGTTATAAAAAGAGAATATTATTTACACCAAATTCCCATGAACAAGAGTATATTAATATATCAGAGACTATTGCTGCTGCATGGGAAACTGCATCACTTCCTCTAACGTCATCGAACCAACGACCCACTCGCTGCACGTGTTCATCTTGTGACTTGAACAAAACTGTGAGACCATTTAAAATAATAATAGCTAGACATAAAGGTGGTATTCACGAGCAGCTAACAAAAACTTTGACAGTTGTGATTGATTAACTTGCCGACGGTCAAGACCACACACATGAACGAAAGGGTTAATACATCGATAACATGAGCCCATCACTATAAGTAAGATAGATAACTGTCACTAATGAATGAATGAATGAATATCAGAGGCACAGCAGTTCGTCTTTAAGGCACACATATGTAGACACATGGATTACTCAGAGCTGTCATGGATGTCTCTTTGACTTGATGGCCTTTACTTGCCTTCAATATTCATTTTCATTTGGCTTTTAAAACGTGCTTTACACATTATACTTGAGAATTTTGTCTTGTAAAATGTACCTTAATGTTCGCTTGAAGAAAATCTGAAATACATATTTATATATTTTGCGCGGAACCCTAATTTGTCATCTAAAATAAGTGTACCTTAAGTTACTCTCACACACCAGCTATCTGTTAGTGAAAGTCCCGTGAAAATCGGTTTACCCGTTCCGGAGATCAGCCGGGATCAAATGCACACACAAATATATATATATATATATATATATATATATATATATATATATATATATATATATATATATTTTATATATGTACCGTGGAAGCATTTAATCCAATCTCTAATATTTGTACTTAGAAATTGCATTATATGGAGTATATGAGACATGCATATATACTGACACAAAAGGCGAACCTCGTTAAGTTTCAAAATGGCGAATAACTCTGTGATATCAGCATACAATACGAGATTTAAAGGTTTATTTTTATTATTCCAAATTAATGTTTACATTTATAGATTATTCTAACATTTAAACTTCCACGTTCCAGTATATGATCGCGGTAATTACCGTATACATAAATATTTATAGATTACTAGACTTACAAAACAGTCGGTAATGAATTTTAGGAGATTTGCGATTTTGAACAAACGAACATATTTTTTTTATTATATAGATTTTCAGCCCAACATCTGCTTTTGTGTCACAAAATGTAATTAAAATCGGGACTCCGAGTTTTGATTGTCTACAGAGTATAGATGGCGAATCTATTAACCGACGTAGTTAATATATATCATGTAGCTTTAATGTAAATAAAACCGCCATTAGCAGCTTTATAGTTTAACGGTTTTTTTTTATAGTTCTCGTCATACTATAAAAGAATATATTAATGTTGTTACAAACAGACTATTCGCCTTATTAAACAAAAAAAAAACAGATAAAATCTAATTCCTAGTCTAGGCGCCATGAAATGTGGAATAGTTCTTCAATATGTGACACGGATAGCGCAGATGTTGCGGGGTCAATAGCGGATATAAACCTGTGTTCCTACTATCGCGGCACATTTACTGGCGCTCGGGAAGCTCCCGAAGCGACGCTCTGTGTTAAAATTTTATATCACCCACACGTTCGATGACGTAGTAGGGCTGTGCTGTTAGAAAAATATATAAACAATTAATTGTGTTTTAATATCAATACATATATTGGTATTACTCTGAATCTTAGACCATTGTATACATTGTAATAGTCTTAAGCTCAATTAACCGCTGTACATTTTTGTAGAATAGCCAAGGTGAGGCTTTACTTAGAGAAGAAATACTCTGCGATTGATCGATCGATAAACGTCGGAGATCGCATAAGGGAACTCCACAACTTGAGTCCCTCTCCCCAGTTTTAGACATGCGCGGCAGCGTGCTCCATTGTTAATCACTGAATATCTCTCTGTAGAGATTCAATTTTAACTTTTGCAATTTTTTTAGATGCAATATACGAGTACGTAAAGATAATAACAATAAAAAATAATTATATGTATAGCAAAGTTGTGTTTCTGGAAAACAACTGCTAAGCTTCGTTTATAATTTATAAAATATGTTAAAACGACGTTTGTTTGAACAAAGAAACTACTGAAATAGTATAACACATACAACAAAAAAGATCAACGTAAACTCTTTCAACCTCAAACGAAAAGATTTTCTCCGACCTGTCTCAATTGAGGAAATTGTGCAACTGACACATACATAAAACTAAACTGAAAAATTTCCGGAATAAAATGCTTCACGTAGCAGCCCTGCTCGAGATCGATATGGTAATGACATGTGACGTGTGTACGGGATGAACTCTGAGTTTAATGCTTTAGTGGTGCTTATGTAACAAATCTATGTTCTCAATTTGAACAGAACAGATACCAAATCACACAAAAACATAATCGGAGCAATTGCTATCGACAAAATGAAGAATTTTTCAGTAGTGTTCACATACATTGCTATTGTGGCGACATCCACCTGCAACAAATTATACTCCAGCGCCATCTAGCGAAGACAAGCCAAACTACATAGTATTCCTGTATGACGCAATGAAAGATCTAACATCAACCGTTGGACCACGGTCCAATATGCATGATAACCTCGCATAGTTGTTGGATCTTCCCTTTGAGTTGGACGAGCATAAGAACCGTTTATCCACACTACACAGTCCCTCAGTGCAAACAAACATATAAGTTCAGTACATCCTATTCCTGTCATATATGTCACGCACAACTATATACAGCAAGCAATATCATTTAAGCTCTTATAATAGTAGACCATAAAATATCTGGTTTGTGTATTTTAGCTGTTGCTAAACCTAGGTAATTAAATTACTGTTCGTGAAAACGGGTTTTAATCTGCCAAATCTACGAGTACTAATGTTAATTATCCTGTGGCTACTCGTGGCGACGCACGACGTGTCTGACATGAGTCTGAGAAGAAGCAAATTCTCCAAAATACATTGGTAATTTTGCCATTCGTCAGATTATAAGGTCTAACAAACAAAGGTCTAAATATTTGTGTTAAAAATGGCACATGCGATTATTCAAAGGAAATATTTTAGAAGAAATGATAAAGGCAGGTGTCGGCTTAAGCTGAAATATTTATTGCCAAACTATTAACGCGCTCTATAAACTGCAAGACTTATCGTGAAAGTGCAATGAAACGTACGAACGTACGTGTTGAACATTGAACACACTGCGTAGACTACCGATGCATGACGTGAATAGCAATATAAGGCTAGAAATATTTGATTTAGGCTATGGACGCTTCAACTTTAAACTTTTGTACTCTAAAGTGTAGCGAAATAAAGCTCTTTTTTTATATTATAGGGGGCAAACGAGCAGACGGGTCACCTGATGGTAAGTGACTACCGTCGCCTATGGACAACTCAAGAGTCACAAGTGCGTTGCTGGTCTTTGAGATAGGAGTACGCTCTTTTCTTGAAGGTTTGAGGGTCGTATCGGTCCGGAAATACCGCACGCGACAATTAGTTCCAGAGATTGGTTGTGCGAGGCCAAAAATTTCTGGAGAACCGCACATCCATCCACATCATATCCATTTGGGGATGGGGATGAAAGTTTTGTCGCGTTGAATGATTAAACCCTTTTAACGCTCAAACATTCACATTTTGTTTAAGTTTTTTTTATTTAATTTAAAATTATTGAGCAGTAACTACTAGGAATTCCTTTTATATTTATTAGTATTACATTAAACAAGTAATTTCAACAACATTCTAACAAATGTAGTGAAAAGATTTATTTAATTCTCGCAAATCTTGTCCTGCGACAATAGAAATTTAACACATTAATAAAAAAAAAATGTTTTACAATTCTTTATTTATTACTGATACTGTTTTATTTTAATCGTACATACTAAAGATATGAAAATAGCTTCTATTATCCTTTTTAAAGCTACTTATACGAGGGCGGCACTAAAAATTTCGGGAATCAAGGAAGTGACACAACATTACTATTTAAAAATGTATTTATTGCTTTTCGAAGTATTCTCCGCGAAATTTGACACATTTTTCCATACGATCGAACCAATCATTGAAGCAACCATTCCATTCGGAAGTTGGGGTCTCCAAAATGGCCGTTTTGTAGGCGTCCACAGCTTCTTCAGGTGATGAAAATCTCTGACCACGCAATTTATTCTTTATTTTAGGGAAAGTATAGAAATCATTAGGGCTTAGGTCGGGGCTGTACGGCGGATGGTCTAATAATTCTATGTTTTCTTGCTTTAAAAACTTTTTTGTTCTGTGCGCGGTGTGAGAACTCGCATTGTCGTGATGGAGGATGATGCGGCGGTTGCAGTTCTCTTTACGGAGTTCAGAAACGACCTGTGGCAAACAAATGCTAGCATACCATTCTGCATTAACCGTTCTTTGTCCCTCAAGAGAAATAGTCGCAACATGGCCGGTTTAGGAGACAAACGTGGCCACCATTTTTTTTGCAACACTCCGTGAACGAACAATTTTTGTTGGCTTTAACTCATTTCGAACACCCAAACTCGTGACTGGTTTTTTGTTTCGAATTCGTACGCGTATATCCAGAATTCGTCACCTGATACGATGTTGTATACAGCATTTGAGGATCTTGCGTGGAATCTTTCGAGAGTTCTGACGCACCAAGTAACGCGAGCCCTTTTTTGCTCTTCACAGAGCGAATGCGGTATCCATCGGGAAAACAACTTTTTTACACCTAATTGTTCATGCAAGATTATTTGTATTTGACTCACGCCAATGTCTAAAGTTGCCTAAATTTCGCGTGTCGCGTTATGTCACATGTCGATCTTCCTCAATCAGCTTACGCACAGCATCAACGTTTTCTTGGATGACTGCAGTTTTTTGGACGACCTTGAAGGAGATCATCACTGAGCTTGACACGTCCACGTTGAAATTCAGCAAACCAGCGATAAATTGTGGTTTTGGATGGGGCTTCATCACCAAATGCAGAAATCATCCGGTCAACACACTGTTTTTGCGTTAAACCACTTCGAAAGTCATAACACAACGTCTCTTGAATTTTCTCGAGTCAATTCCATTTTCTCAACGACTAAACAAGTTTGACAAAACCTTGTGATAAGACCGAGAATCTTTTTTTAAATAAATAAATGGTATTCGATTTTTAAAACCAAGGTGTTTTCAATTAAAAAGATTTTAATATGACAGAAACAGTGGAAATATTCCATTCCCGATACTTTTAGTGCAGCCTATGTAACCCTTATATTATCCTTATATAAGTGTGCATCTTATTTTAAGATAAGAGTATTTAGAAGAATAATAAGAGTAATAAGAATAATAATTTGAAACTCCTCACATATGGCCGTCTGATCACAAACTAGGCAGGGCCTCTACTATGGTAGACTGCTGATATGATACATACTTTTATATTACTAAATACATACATATCATAGATAAATTACACCCAGACACAGAACAAATGATCGTGCTTATCACACAATTATTTGACCGGGGTGGGAATCGAACCCACGACCTCTGGGTTAGCAGTCAGGATCACTAACCACTAGACCAACAGGCCTGTAAAAGTAATGCGGGTCACCTATTCCCTTCCTGCAAATAAATATGTAAATATATCACATCCATGAGAAAAATACGGAAAACAAAATTGCTTTACCCGGATCGGTTACGTTATAAATGTAAGAACGCCAACTCAATTTACCCTTAATGACTCCTTGAATTTACATGTATACTTTACGTTTGTATATCATTACTGCAGTGCCCTCAACTTCGCCTGAGTAGAATGTTTCAAATATTATCTTTCATACCTTATTTCATAACTACAAGTTTTATTTAAATGACAAAAAGTAGCCTATGTTGTACTCAAGAGTCTCCTATCTCTATACAAAAATTCACCAAAACATGGTTCAGCGGTTTAAGCATTGAAACGTAACAGACAGACAAAAAAACATAATATTATAAAGCTCTAGAACTAACCAGCCACAAAATAGTCCAAATTCGTGCCCGTTCTTCTAGTTTGCCTGTAAAAGTATATCATTTTTGTTGTACTTAACCTTTCATTTTAATCAGCGTTATCTATACCATACCGTTATGGTACCAACCTTAAGAAAATAAAGAGATAACGCTTTATTTAAACATAATTATTTCAATTGATATAAGATATTATGTAAAAAGAGGGGTTTACTGCTTTAGGCAATCCCTGTGAGGCAACTTTAGAACTGATCAAAATTACTCCAAGAGACAGCAGTAGTTTAATAGCATGAGTATTTCAATCTCGATGTTCAAAAATAAATGATGAAAAAATACTGCTAGTATTTCTGAAACAATACGGCTTCATGAAACATCTATTATTGTTAGAACGGAGAGAATCACTGAAACACGTACTGCGTAACAAAAATGCCTAAAGGCTGGGCTGGAATAGTTCTCTAGAGGACGACGCAGAAAGGTTTTAGACACTCGGCCTCTTGGCCAATTGAGTCTTTCTCTACTAGACTGACCTGGGAATTTGCTGAATGGTTTAGTTTAGAAATAGGATAGCGCATCCTCTTTCAGTCATTGCCTAATATTGTTTTATTTTTGTTCTACAATTGTCACTTCGAGATATACTTATTGACGCTAATTTGCTTTTAGTAACATTGTCATTTAGTTTCGAGATACACACAAACAAAAATCTTTTTTGAAATTTTAATAATATTATTAATTTGACTACAGTTAATTATAAAAAAAACACCAAAAGTGAATTGTGTCAAAAAATTGTTACGCTCTTTTTAAACTTTTCAACATAATAATATGTACAAAAAAATTGCATACGTGTATAATTTTTTATATTAATATACTTTTTAATATAGATATAATAGAAAGAAAACCTATAAAAATATTTTTATTACTTAATTATGGTAATTTCAGTGTCTAAATCAATTAAAATAAACTTCTCAAAACCGTAGAAAATTCTATAAAATCAGCAACATCAATCACTTTTGATTCCAGGAGACTAAGGTAAAATTTTAGTTCATCAAATTCAGTACCTACTTATATCAACTAAAATATTAGAGTGTAGTAAAAGCCTTATCGCTGACCAAGATTAAGTTGTTTTCTACAATGAGTTCTGCGTTTTCACTCCATTTTCAGTCGCGTGTACATACTCGTATATAATGGCAGGATTTAGGAATTCATTAGCATTATGGTCACTTTACTTACATAATGAGACTAAATCACGAGACCTTTGGCTATGAAATTTGTTTTGGTTATGCGGTATAAAAAATGTCACGTGCAAGCTGACTCATACATTCTTGGTTCAGTACTTTTTGGTCAAATAAACATAAAAATGAACATCTACATCTTATAAATCCTCGTATAAGATTTATATATCAGGCGTGCCACAAGCAGTGTACTTGGACCTCGTTTATTCTTGTTATATATTAACGATTTGCCTAATGTGACCAATCACAAATGTGACCAATCACAAATGTGACCAATCACAAATGTGACCAATCACAAATGTGACCAATCACAAATGTGACCAATCACAAATGTGTTTTATTTGCTAACGCTATAGCAGTTGTGATTCCAGACGAATATATAACAAGAAAGTACACTGAAGTAGTTAACTCAACATTACATAATATAGTACACTGGTTAAAAGAAAACAATCTTGAAATAAATGTAATTGAAATTAATTATATTCAATTTGCAAATCACAAGCTGAAGCCTCACGGACAGACTTAAAAATTAAAGGTAAGATTGTATTTTATGCCATAACCTAAAGAAATTTAACATTATTGACATAACTTTGTAATTGTATTATATTATATAGTATTTTATTCTCTTCATTAAATTTATTTCCTTATTACATTCAAATTCAATTGTATCTTGCCTACAAATTATATTATTTAAGTAATGTTAAATGGTTAAGTTACAGTAACTTAAACATTTAACATTACTTAAATAATATAATTTGTAGGCAAGATACAATTGAATTTTATACCAGATTGGGGGACCCACCCGATTGAGCTGAAATTTGGAATACTTTTGTAATTTCAGTGACAACAAAATAAGAACGGTACCGAATACCTTCAATAATAACGAACTGACAGATTGTAGAACCTTTACATACGGAACCCTACTATATAAACCATACTACTATAAAAAAGACCATGACTGTAACATAATTGTGTAGTATTTCACTTTCATGTTCGCCTGAAGAATTGAACAAATATGATTTGTGTACATTTTATGGAAAAATTATGTTTGAATAACGAAGGCTTTCCCTTGAGTAATATTGAACACATTTCCGCTTCAATAAAGCATATGGATGCATACACATTAAATTAGCGATTTGACGACGGAATAATAATAACTTGACACATCTACATGTACTATGGTAACCAGACTGCTGATAAACATACTTAAAGATTTCTAAATACATACATATTATAGATAAATTACACCTAGACATAGAACAAATATCATGCTCATCACAATTATTTCGACCAGCTTCATTAACCACTAGATCCCCAGGTCCGCCAAAATAATGTACAACGATATATTATGTACTAATTTAGACGTTTATAAAAAAAATATTATTAACATTTTTTGAACTAATCAGAATATTATGTCTCTAAACGTGACAAAATTGGACTAAAATTTGGACTCTGTATTCGTACAACTTGTCTGAATGTGAGTGTTATCTACTTAGATCAAATATACCATAGATACATGATCTCCTAGAGGTCCATCCTCTCCTCCTCTTCCGAGGTAAAGTGGTATGTCGGAATCGAATCGACTAAAACCACACGGTGTTCTGTCACCCTGTATTGTACACCTTTTGCATACCCTAGGAAGGAAGTACCCGAGAACCCTGGTAGACTTTGGCCGCCTCTTAAGAGAAAGCGTTCAAAATCGCGTCAAATAGTGGCACACGGCACATACTTGACGCCCATGCATTTAATACGCCATCGTCGTAATAAACCAGAAGCGTCTGATAGCTTAATAGCGCTTACAATTACAACTGCACATAAGTACAGTTTAGTTGGTGCCATTTTTTGATGGCCTATCATACATTTATGGTATGTACGATCGAAGGTTACCTAGAAATTATCCTGCACCGACTCCTTGCTCCTTAAATACAATGGAGAGTTGAGCTGATTTCCCTAAAAGCGTGATATATCTCTTCTATACATGATAAAAATAAAAACATGTTCAAATCATCTTACACAAATAAAGATATATTGAAAAAAATATTGACATAGGCGGCGCCAAAGTTTTCTTCGCTAATATTGACAGAAAATATCCCAAGTTGCGACAGTCGAAATATATTTGGATTATGTATAAGTATGCGAACGTGAACACTCACGACAGATAAGAAGCTCAAAGGCTAAACGTACTATAACATTCATCAAAATATTTTATTTTGTTGTTTTTATTCATGTATTTTATCGAATATTATAAATTTATAACAGTCAAGCCGGAGATAATGTGACAATTGAATAAGTTGATCGATTTTTTTGAGATCAAATTTGAAATGCGATTATTGGGTAAGTAAATTCGATCAATTTTCCGCCTTTTCCCGTACAATTGTTAGATCGTTAAATTACCTTATAAAGAGACGGGCACTACAGAAAACAAAATGACAGTGAAGTTGGAATGAAGTTGTCAGTGTCAGTATTTTTTTATTTTTAGGGTTCCGTTGCACTTTGTTGTCCGTCCGTGTGTCTGTCCAAAAATTATCATCATTCATATAATATCATTCTCTCTTTTCTAACGTTGTTTAATTACTATTTATTGTATGTTTTCTGCAATGTGTCGTGTCTTGTTTTCGGTTGAAATAAATTTATTTTCTTTCTTTCTAAGTAAAAAAAAAAAGTCCTAAAGCCGTTAATTTGTTGTCATATCAAATAAAAAAAAATCTTTTTGTGATTACTAACTTATATTTTGCGATTAGAAAGTTGACTTTGTCGTATATCAATGAATGGGATAGTATTTTTAGAACTGAAATATTAAGTTTGTCATTCGAAAACCGGCAAACATTTTCGAGAATCGATTCCCGAGGTGGTCGGACTGTCTACCTACATACAAGTTTATTTGTTTACGGTTGTGAAGTCTCGGTGCGCGGGTCGCACTTGTCCGTTTTTTTTCAAATTTATTTATTTAGGTTTACCAACAATTGTTTACATAACAAACTAACACATGCGAGTCTACGAATAATAATGTAACAATTACTTATAAATAAATACTATATCGTCAAACATTATTACGTCGTATATTACATCGATCATAGCGTGGCGGGGAGTGTCAAAGGCGTCACAAAAAGTAATTTTTTTAAATTATTAGTTTATCATTTTTATTACTATTTTTTTCTCTTCATTTACCACTTTAGATTTGTTTTTCTCATATGCAGCCATTGAGATAAATATGTCTTCGCAGAGAGGTAGTTTACATTTTCCACGGGATGCGATGCGACGATTTTTCTGACGATGGGAGTGTGCGTATAAAGGCGCCTGCGTTTGTGTGGCAATGTGTATTGCGGGGTTGTTTATGGTAGGCACTGTGGTCCATCCATACCGAACTAACTGTATCACTGTATTTAAAAAAAAACATTCAATAATGAGGAGTTAAGAAACAATATTATCGATTGCTCCCCACCTATGTCTTTTTTAGGTATAACGTTAGTTATTTTCGCATGTAAGTAATATAACTTACATGATATGCAGGATCTTATTTTTTTGCTCACACTATTGCACGTCAGTTATTGTTGCCAGTTGAATAAGGAATATATTAATTACTATTGAATTACATAATACATAAATACTTAATTTTGAACGTTAATTATAAATAATTAACGTTCAAAATTAATAATTAATTAATTTAATTCAAAATTATGTAGAAATATTATGAGAAGTTGCAATATATCTAGCAATAAAACTTACCTAAAAAGTGTAACAAGCAAGGCAATAACCTAAATATTTTCCCAATAGTACATAAACCTGGCAATTTAGATTAC
The DNA here is from genome assembly GCA_949752705.1 of Callimorpha dominula. Classification (NCBI taxonomy): domain Eukaryota; kingdom Metazoa; phylum Arthropoda; class Insecta; order Lepidoptera; family Erebidae; genus Callimorpha; species Callimorpha dominula. The sequence continues at coordinate 16,796,882 of OX457003.1, forward strand.
ACATCTTTACGACACGTGCCTAACGAACGGGTGTCTAGGGATGTTCATAACACACATACATACAGGTGTATAGCCCGACGTTACGTGCATTATAGAATAGCTTGAGAACCTAATGTCAACTTCTGCGGGTAGTTACATAAGTTATTTACATTACGACGTATGTATACACGTTTGCTATAGACATTTTATTTCATTCTTTTTATTTAGAGAATTGCAAATGTTTTTAACCATTGTTTTTTTTTACCCATCGAACTAGTGAGACTTCTTTACCATGTATTTTAATTATATGTACATTAGAATCTGTTTTAATTTACGGTAAGGGTAACGGTTTCTTATTTTAATAACAATTAATAAATAACTTTCTCATTGCTTTACATAGGTTTCGCCTCATACATATTAAGACAGCTGCTAACGCTTGAGTCCATTACGTGCAAGTGTATGAACGTTTTAGGAAATTTCAAGTGCAGAAATACACGAACTTCAATAACTCGATTGGAAACTGCGCTTGAATCTCAATTCTCAATTAAATCATTGTCGATTTATGTTAAGGTAAGTGAACTGCATTTATGTGAGAATCGTCGCAGACGTCACTCGGTTCACACAGTTTGGTACACATGCGTCTAGGCGTGACGTGTTGCGCTTATACAAAAGTCATACGCACTCAAGGCGACCTACTGGTCGATCGCAATCGATCGAAAAAGCGCTTTTGACCGCAGTGATTAAGCACATATTAGATAGAGCACAGGTCAGAGCCACTAGCTATATTCATCTAACAGTGGGATAACGGCGTGTGATTAATATTCTAAGGTAAATCTATCTGTTCTACTATTTAATTTCTGATTAAGCTACACTTGCAAGCATTTTTTCCGCTACATTATAGGTAGTATTTATAGAAAAGGTAGATATTGGATATCATAGTCGTCGAAGAGTATTGCCATGGTTGAGCGATGAGCAAATGCCATTTCGCTATTGAATACAATATAAATGTTAAGTAATGGTATATTTGATTCAATGTTCTTGATACGTTTATAAAGGACAATCGAAAACCAATCACTTGTAGACTTGGCAAATCCTATAAATGCTCAATATTATGTTATATTTAAAGTATGGTGTTAACAGTAACATTGGTATTCTATAAATTGTATTGTATAAGTGTACCTACTTATTACGCCAAGATATTACGTAAACCACTCGCCTTTGTAGCTCGTGAGAGTATTATCAGCTGTTCCATTGTTTTAGATATTAAACAATATTCCTCACATGGTTATTTTGTTTTTGTTCATGTATTCGTATTTTACGCTTGAGCATCAGCGGGTCGTCTTACGAAATTGGGTGGCGTTCCAGTCTTTAAGTACCGTATAATAAAACTTGAGCCGATTCATGAGTTTAAGTGGTCTACTTTAAATATGTAGACTCAAGTCAATACTTTCTTGACTTTTAGCACCTATCCAATAAAAGGCATTGACATCATACCTTTAGAAACAGTATATGTAATAGTACTTAATGTCTTAGGTCATAATTAAGGATTGATTATGGAAGTCGTGCTCAGGGGATGAATTTATAGTGAATAGAATGCCTTAATTGGCTTTCGCATATTGTAATTAAGATCAAATCTTATCGAAAAGGAATTCTCGTTCATTAATTGTCTTGTCTTTATATAATTATATTATTCTAGTTTTCTTTTAATGGATTGTATGCTATAAGGAGTATTTGTATCGATTGTACCTCTGTAACGAATACTTTAAATAACACCCTCTTTGGATTGTTCCAGTAAATAAAAAAATAATCACCCAAATAATGATAACAGCGACATTTATTAGGAATGTTATAATCGTCCATGACCTATCGTGTCCGATCAAAATGGGGGTAAGTAAGTATGTTGATAAAGAAACCCCACAGTGCAGGCGTGGCCGCACGCACGGTGACCCGGGCAGCCAGGTCACCGTGCACACTGCTTCGTATACATAATATATTTAATGTTTGTTTGTTTATGGTATAAGCAAATAGTTACAATAAAAAGTAAGCCTTATAACCTATAAATGGTCAACGATAGCCTGAAAGTGTTATAAATTTACGAAGTTTGTTACAGACATTTTTCTGAATCGACTTTAAAAAAGAGGAAGGCAAGTAAAGCTATTAAATTTAGTTGGCAAGGCAGTGATAGCAGTGCGTTTGCGAGTTAAAAACAACTAAATTCTTTTGATTTTTTGGTGAATGCTAAGCGATGTACCTGCTTCGTGATTTCTTGGTATATTCTTCGCTTATTGACTGATTTCAATTATTGTTTTCTATTGAATAAGTTATGTATAATATGTAATAGTTAATTAAAATGTAATGTGCTATGCAAAACTATTTGAAGTTTTTTTTTTCTCTTGAAATAGTTTTCTTTCGTGGACCTGGTTTACCCCGATTTATTTAGTTGCGTGCGCTCTCTTAACGCGTTGATAGAAGAATTAATAACTTAATCCCTGCGGCGCAAAAGGTATATAAGAATGAAATTCTCACTAATTGAACCTGTCAGCTGTCTACCTTATCAAATGGCGTGACATAAAATGAATTATTAAATAAGCATAAAAATATTTTTAACCGATTTGAAAAACGTAGGCTTTGTGATCTTTTAGGTGTACATAAATCAATTTTAGTTTTTTTAATGAAGAAGCTGTATATGAGAATACCTTAGAGGTGTAAAATCCATCACTTAGGGTGTATGTATGTAATACATATTACGTGATCGCCTTAATTCCTGTACATATCTATTACCTTTAAAAGAGCAATTCTTGTATATATATATATATATATATAATCTGAATCTCGGAAACGGCTCCAACGATTTTCATGAAATTTAGTATGCATGGGGTTTCGGAGGCGATAAATCGATTTACCTAGGTTTCATTTTTAGAAAACGTCAAAGAAACCGAGCAAAGCTCCAGGTTCTACATAGTAATAGCTCATCACAGTGTGTGGTACTGTAAACGTTATGTGCATCTACATAGTGTAATGCGTAGTGCCAGCAGTACGCGCGTACGTAGTTTTGGTAGTTATAACTAACTATATATACGATACGATAACCGGTCAACAAGGTTGCGATCTTATGTCCGTCCCCGTATAATAAAAGTAATCTCGAGGCAACTACTAAAATCACATGACTCCTATTCGCCGTGATTAATCGAACGGAATTCTTTATTATAGGATCAGATCAGATCCTATAATCAACAGTCTATGTCTTAAACCGATGTCAGAATCCAAGACCAAAACATTAAAAAAAAAATGGTATTTCGTGAAACGTCGAACACCACTTCCCAAATTTTTCCAGAGAAGATTTGCCAACAGCAGCCAATGTTTATCGAACGATAAAATAAGTGTCGTTACGAGCCAAGAAACCAATCTGAAGATACCTTGAAGGGCAATTGGAAAATTTTTCTTCACCTTTAAACAATCTCGTCGGATTTTTCACATCTTTAACTTGATAATGGGGATCATTCTTTTAGAGTAATGGTTGCATACTTAAAACTTCAAGACTTTTAATGGATATTGTTTAAATTTACCGGCGGATCCTCATCTATCAACAAAAGAAAATTTAAATAAATTCAATTTTAACATTACTTGCACCATAAATTATTTATGTAAAAACACTCCACGGACGAAGTTATGAGCGGTATCTAGCTGCCTATAAATCTGAGATCCTGGTAGCACAGATAACATAATACTATACTGGTAGATACATTTATCATCTTAAGCCTCAACCCTGCGGCTGCCATGTTTAGTTTGTTAGAAAAAAGGCGGTATATGTCACAATTCTGTGAAATCCTAGTTTATACCTCGTTTTATTATATTATAAGAGTTTAACTTTTGGATTTGAACTTTATGAGAATAAATTTACCGTTTTGTAAAGTCATCGCTTTTCGTTATTTTTTTGTTGACCATCGTGTTTGTCACAAGTGACTTTTGGGGACTGTAAAAGCAATTACCTGAAACAAAACAAATCTCTATTAATAAAATATATATATATCAATCAGGCTAATCACCATTAAAACTGTCATTGCCTAAGATGGGCAGATGGAATTTTTTCATCTTATTATATTTTTAGGTAAGAGGGGTCGAATAATGTCGTTAGCAGTTAACACTGGGGAAAAAAAATGTAGATTTAAAGCTTATAATCTAATTTCTAACATTATTACGTAGTTTAATAAAGTATATCATGAATTTTAAAGGATGACAAAAAATTATATTGACATTTGATAGACGAATTAATTATTGAGAAAGGTAGTAAAGTTATTTAACATCACGCTACGATACGCTACTTAGGACCACTCTTACCCGTGCCTACTGTAGCGTGTACCTGTACCACGGCAGTACCAAACACGTGGGTGCAACTAACGGCTAGTAAAATACACATTGCTTTATAACTACGGAACCTACGACGGTATCTGCCTACATGTTAATAATAACTTGAGACACCTTACACAGCCTCAAACTACGCAAAGCCTTTTTTTTGTGCATGTGGAAACCCCTCGGGCCGTCACCCCACCAGGGTTTTCGGTGGGGCGGTGAGTCGGAATCGAACCGACTAAAACCACACGGTGTGCCGTACTCCACCTGAAATAGGAGGGAACAGATTTTATTAAGACAGCCTGTACTATGGTAACCAGCCTGCTGATAAACAAACTTATATATTACGAAATACGTAATATATAAGTAATATATATAATCACAGGTAAATTACACCCAGATACAGAACAAATGATCATGCTCACCACCCAATTATTTGTCCTGGGTGGAAATCAAACCGAGGACGCTTAGCAGTCAGGATCTCTAAACACTAAACCTACAGGCCAGTCAATATATGCAAACTTAATGTCATTCAACTGTAAAGTCGGTAGGTAATTTATGCTTATATCGATGAACATGTATTACCACGAGCTGGGAACATAGCTAAACCCTTTGCCAAGCGGCAAGTAGACTGTTAATGTGTCTAGACCACTGGTTCTCAAACATATTATTAGGACATAACGTTAACGTAATTATATATGCGAAAGTGAGGTTTGTTTTTTTTTTCTTTGTTATGCTTTCACGTCATAACTACTCTACCGATCATTAGGAAAATTTGCATTCATGTTTCCAGATGTACCGACATAAAAGAGCATAGGATACCTTTAATTCAGAAAAAAAGTACTGTTCCTGAAGTATAAAAAAATTACTTTTACACGGGCGAAGCCGCGGGCAAAGGTATAATATATTAAAGAGTCGATAGGCAAATAGTAGAATCAACGAAAAAAAAAAAAAATATGATCATCCATAAAGAAAATGTTTCATTTTATTAAGATCTTCCAATCTACATTTATTTAGGTAAGTATGTAGTTAGTTCCACCTCTACTTAATTTTAAATATTATTAATATTATTTTATATTTATAACAATTTTTACTCTTTAAGTCCTATGCAGTAAAATTTTACTTAAATACTTCACAACTTAGTGAACGCGGATGAATGTGATCTAATTAATTCTAACGGACCTTGATAACCAACAATGAAATTGTAATCAGGGCAGTCCGAGCACGGTCATCCAGTGACCAACGCGGAGAGCAGATGTGCCGATGCTACTAAATTAATCTTTCTTCTTAGACACGCCAAATAATAATAATGGTTTAAGTTGGTTCGTCTCAATGTAGCAAGCATAGCGAAGTTATTTGTATTTTTATGGCAGGGACATGTGTAAAAAAGATAACAAAGTGGCGAACTCCGACATTTATGTACACTATAAGTTAGTTAATTAATTTTATACACTACAATTGAGTTTTTGTTGAATAATTATATGTCAACATCTTTTTGTAGCATTAGAGAAAAGATAAGAGATTAATACTAAAATCATTAAATGAAAACGTCGTCAGTGGTTTTGCTTACGTAACAAGTAAAAAACGATACGAGTATTATCATTTACAATATTATACAATACTCCTTATTACTAAAAATTATTGCTAAACAATTAACACGTTGAGATTTCCTTCATTTATGAAATTAAGTCGTACACGGCCTGTAGTAAGCGTTATTAACCCTACACTACCACCTACACACAGGAATAAAACTTTGTGATAGTAGTTCTTCTTCACCACGGTCTTCTGTACTGTATAACGCCGCTGGAACACCATTAGCTAGTACCATCTTCCAGGCCGGCAACCCAAGTAAGATCAGAAATCTTTTTTAGCTTACCTCCTGAAACTTCTGAATTTCTATGCGTAAAAATCAAATAAGAATAACAAATAGCCGTGGTTCGAACTTTGAGAATCGCTGGGCTAGCGTCCACAATAATGTGTGACGTGTGACCGTCCAGACAGGAAGGAAGGGCTGACATCATAAGCCCATTAGCGCTAATGCCGCCATACTGTCGTACCACGCCGCCCATACAAGCAATGCTCATTCTTTTATAGTCACTTTGATGGCGAGGAAGCCGCGAGCACTGCACCTGTGCTATAACGCTTGTTTAAGTGCGGTGTAATTGACTCACTGTTGTGCGTTCACTGGTATGACGTCAATATTAAAGAATCGTTTTAATCAGTAACAATTCTACATAATTGTGTGTACCCTAGACAGTAAAATAGATAGTGAATTTATTGGCTTAACAAACAGTGAGTTTATAAGTTTAGAGACCTTCTATTATGTCACTGGCGACCACCATAGTTACACTGTTTTTAGGTGTTTTATCTGTTATTTGTAACCCTTTTATTCGTATCATCAGCTCAGTGCTACTAATAATGATAAGACTAGTATAATATAAATACTATATTACAGTGCAATAAAAATTACTTAAAAAAAGAACATTTAATTAACTGAAACTGTAATCTACCAAATAATATGTATCAAAGAAAATCCACTGATTATAATTATAACTTTACCTTATCGTATTTCATTTAGTATTTAGTACTTTTTTTTTTAAATGTGATTTAAAGGAAGCGGCTCTAAAAAGCCTTAAGTAAACAATTGAGAAAAATCGAACACCTTAAAAGGGTAACCCGAGACTATAATTTTAAAGAATCTTATCCCTACAACCCAAATATCCAAAAAAAGTAAGCATAAGGAAAAAACCCTCCTTATAAAAAGCGCAAAATATTTATGGTTATGGCTTAATTTAACCAAAGATAATCTGACTGAGCCCGTGCCACCGGGCACTTCCTATACCTAATCCGGGCCATCGTAAAGTTTAAAATATTTTATGGTTGAAAAGAAAATATATTTATTTTAGTTAAGAGTTCTGGCATCGACTGATGTACTTATGTGTTCCATACGATCGAGAAGCCGTGGGTTCGATTCCCGGTTGCCTGCAAATCGTTATTGAGTTTTTCAGTAGCAGATGGAGTCTGAAAAGAGGTCAATAGTCGGTGATAAACTCGTTCACTATGTGGGCGTAACCTCACTTCGAGGACACTTTTTTTAACTATTGCAACACCTCACTGCAATATTGGTCTATATAGTAATAATATGGCATCTAGGCACACCTCAAAGTTATTAAATAGTTACGATTTTGAAATAGCTATCGCACCTGATCAGTCGCTAAAACACGATGCAGTATCGCGTTATCTTGAAGCAACTATTGAATACAGAATGATGCCAAAATGCGTATTGTAAGCGTAAGAGAAAAGTGGTTAAGATCAGTCAGTCAGTCAGGTAAGCGATGGTCCTTGTAACTGGACTGGGCAAACCGAGTCAGAAAGCTGTCATATTGCATATTTTTGTCTGTGTTTGTTCTGGTGTGTACCTTTTTATAACCTGTAGTAAAGTAGGGCAATCGAGCAATACATACATACTCGTACAATACATACAATTAAAGGCTACATTGTTAGAACTTCGAACAACAATCTGTTAATCACAATAGTATTTAACTGTTATAGAGTGACTTAGAATGCTTGGATACCGAGTAGGTTTTTGAAAAAGCGGCGATTATATAAAGACAATATATTATACAAGCGCAAGCTGACTGCAATATACCAACGAGGTCTGTATAAGGTGTAATATTTCATACATTGTGACGTAAAAATCGCCGTAAACGACGCGACGCCCAAAAAAGTCCAATAGCACGCTCCCTATGCGTTGGCTCATTAGCCTGATTTTTAAAAAAGCCACTCCGTACCTAATTCGGCCCAGTTTTAAAAGCGAAACAGACTAATTATCCTCGTGTTCAAAGCAACTAAATATGTGAGAAAAATGCCTTATTAATGATTAATTATATTAACTTTTATTTACGTTTGTTACATTGACAAAATAAGTACATACTTACATACATATGATTAGTTTTGTCATTGATCCCTATACGCACTTGTGTTAGGAGTACTTACAACTTGCCACTTCCTGATTTCCAACTTCGTCTAGATTGAACAATTTATCTATAATGTATGACGTACTTCTATCTTGAATAATGTACCTTCCAAATATTGGCAATAATAATACTATAATTATAATGTTGTACCTTTGTTAAATATAACGCATAATTTAAACAAATAAATTCTTCGGATTCGTTCATTGTAAGGTAAAATGAAAACAGACAAGACATCCGAAGCAAAATGAATTTGCGAAACAACACGAAGTATTGAATTATTTAATTCCAGTGATCAGAGAGTACTGTAATTTCTTCAAATATTACGTGATCATTGTAGATAAGCATATTCTTTAATGTAAAGTAATGAAAAACAAGGTCTAAATACCTCAAATGCAAAACCACCATTTTTTTTGTTTGCTGATGTTTTACAGGAAAAGACTATAACAATTTCATTATTAAATTGCTTCGTATGTTTTCATTCGTATATCCTAGGTACTATTATATACCTATAATATGACTTCTAAGATACACTCAATCTTAGGTGTTCCTTCCTTCCCTTAGCGTAGACAGAGCGGGCAAGTTTAATACGCCTACAAATACCTACCTACACACACTCAACATGAAACTCGGTGTGGGTACTCTACCGCACAGCGCTCGCCTCTCAAGACATCTCAAAATTGCCTTGTCTTCTGTGCTCAAATTTGCTAGAGTGGCTGGTGGCTATTTATAAGGAACACTATTCGTTATTCAATATTCAACAATCTTCGCTTACACTATAAAGCGAAAGTATTTGTCTGTATACACGTGCGTGTATAAAAAGCTATTATGCGTTTTAGGGAAACAAGAACAAATGATGGTGAGTCAGTCAGGCGTTGCTAACTATTTTTCTCTCTCCATGTAGGAGCTGACTACTTACAAAAAGAAAAACAAAGCTTTATTAGTTGTGTTGTTTATTCATGATAATCTTTAAGTCTTTATTTCCCCATCAATCGCAATACAAGCAGCAATTTGCTGTACCAAAGCCTAAAATCCGTTGAGTCTCGACCGTTGAGTTATTTTCAGTCGATATTACTTCATACTTTATTAATTTATTTATTTCTAGTAGGTACTATCTGCATTGTTGCTATGTCCACTATCTTGGTCTTTTAAAAGTTATAAGTAGCTAGGTGCTAGATTTTTTTTATATTATAGGGGCAAACGAGCAGACGGGTCACCTATGGATGGATGGTAAGTGACTTCTGTCGCCCATGGACACCTTCAACTCAACAGTCTTCATAATTTAACAGGTTTGTTACTGTAATACTCACACAAGCCGTAGCGTACCTCGTTCTACGTGTAAATATCCGTAATAATCTACGATAAGCTAAACCATATGAAGTGTTGTTTTTCTATTACTATACATTTAATAGTGCTAATCTATCAATATTCTAAGCATAGGATATAGGTAATTTTGATACGCCGACTCTAATCAACATACCTAATACGCGGATCGAATATTGCTTATAGTTGACGTCAGTCGATTTGTTTTAACAATAGAGAAGTATTTGCAATTAATTGACGGACCGATTCAGGTACTAGACTACAATTGACAATAGCTGGCAAAGGGCCCCGATGCAGTTAAGGAACGTTGCTCAATAGTCATACTTATATCGTAATAGTGTATGTAGATGTAATGGATGCCTATGGCGTTCCCCCGCACATTAAGTTCAAGCTTGAAGTATGGCAAACTTTTGAACGTCCATGTCCTTTTCATTGAGCCTGGATCCTGAACGCCACCGTGCAGTGGACCGTAAATATCGTATACCGTAAATATTTTAGTAGTCCGTTTACACCTGGTGTAGAGAGTGGGTTTGGCCACACTTTCACTATGCAGTTTTAGTAGTTTTAGTCTGTTCTATTTCGACATAGGACCTTGCCGCTGGATCTGGTAAGATATCATTGAAAAATAATAAATACCTAAAGCTTTATTTACTTTGTAAAATTGCTACTATTCTTAATTTAGTACACGCTATTTCTGTAACGTACTACTAGGCAGTGTCTATCTCTCAACGCGTAGGTGCTTTACAACATCAATGAGATTATTCCCAGCGCAGTCCAAATCGATTGTATCCGACCCTTGTGATGTTAGAGCATCCGTTACATTCTGTGAACATCCGTTCTTGAGCGAATACGTGAGCATACTGAACTTGCACTTTTTTGTTGCTATTATCAATATTTACTACTAGCAGCGAGTCGCGGTTTCCCGCGCGTAAGTCCCGATCCCGTGGGAATGTCGGGATAAAAAGTAGCCTATGCGTTAATCCAGGTCTTCAGCTATCTACATACCAAGTTTCATCGCAATCGGTCCAGTAGTTTTCGTTTGAAAACATTACAAACATACACACAAATGTTTCCTCTTTATAATATTATTAGTTTAGATTTCAGCCCACTTATTTGCATATTTTTAGTAGAAATAGGGTAGGTAATTGTAAAAGGATTTATTTAGTTCTAGTTATGTACCTATATTATAAAAACGTTATTGTATTGGGTTAGCTCCCGATCCGGGAAGTCGGATCGTCTCGGGAAGAACTGACATTACCATTGGCCAGAGCGATCGCTATTATCGCGATAAAAAAATTATCGCAAAAACGTCAATACTGCGCACAGAGTACATTACACTACTAACGTTGAGACATTTCCTATACCAAAGATGTGAGGACTTCTCATATATTTTGAAAGAACCCGCTTATTTCTTTAATAGAACAGTAATTCAGATATTAATGGATAATAATAAAAATTAGGTATAGCAAAAAAAAGTGGAATCAATGCAATTGTGATGATCACTACAAATTAGGTACTTACGTGTGAAAGAAAATCGGTTGATAGAAAAATTAAAAAGGTAAAAGTATGTTCGGATACTTGAAACGAATAGTTACTGAACAAATGCCAAATCAAATCTGTCAATTCGAATGTTAATGAGCAAAGTAGAGAATGAAATTGACATAGTTACAAATTAAAACAGGTTAGAAGCACCAAAAAGAGGCGAGGGACTTTAATAAAAAAGTCTAACGTTAGTATAAGAAGCTTGAAAAGTATTGTAACGATAGACGTCACATGCAGGTTCACTAAGTTGGCAATCAAACACACGGCCTGCACAATAGCAAGCTATTGTCGTTGCTTATAAACACTCGCATCTCACTATATTAACAACCATTTTACCGAGGCTAATACTGAAATAACAATTGGCATGCAATAACACATTAATTATTATCATTGATTGATTTACAGTCGATTATCTCAGTGCTGGTTAATGACATGACCAATTTGTCCGTAACATACTTTTGCAATAAATTGAGTACTTATAACAGATGATAACAGTTTGAACTGACTCTAACAGTTTCGTAGATAAAACAAAGATAACTGGTATATAAATTTTTGTTAAGCGTTTTATACATACGTTAGTTTGGCAGATGTTATTTAATTGTGGTACAGTCAGAAGGATGTTGTGGATGCTGCTTTATTTGTGTCTCTGTAATCTAATTTAAAAAAATCTGAGCTTCTTTAATATCTCGGAGATTTTTCTACAATTCTCTAATTCAGTACTTCTTATCTGTTACTCAAATAACAGGATTCAGAAAGTAAATATTAAGTCCAAGCTATCTCCAAGGCTTGTGTTAAAAATAGGAGTTCCACTCGGGAAATTTTATTTTTAATCTACATTAATGTCTTACCTCATCTTGTAAAGAACAAACACGAGATAGAGTAAACGGTGGACTAACAAAATAACTCCAACTGGATGATTCCATTTGAGACATTAGCAATCTTAAGTAGGTACTAGACCGACTAACATCCATTTTTTTTATATTATTGCGCTCGAAATATTAACAAAAACTTATTTTACGATTTTCTTAACAACAACGATAAGTATACACACACAACGTCATTATCCGTCTCTAGTGTTATGTATGATCATTAACTGCCTTTAATGTTTATGTTTGTACTATGACACTTCCGGCAGTCATCATATGAAACATAATACCGAAATAATCGTTCGAAGGGACGTATTTAGACGTCGTAAGACGTTAACGGTGCATCGCTTGGAATCTTAGTACGATCTTATCGTCACATCAGATTTGGTAGGCTCTGTAAATGAAAAAGTCTTTTTTTTTATACTATTTTGTATCTTCAAGAAAGTGTCCGCGAGAGTAATGTATAACAATAACTGAGCATTCACGAATGAGTTCATATTTATGTAAAGAGCTACATTTTTTATGGTATTTTTATTTCCTTTGAATACATTTTTGTTCAAACATTTTTTACGAAATCATAGGTAGACTAAATTGTTAAGAGTATCAGAACCGTTCGACATTTACAATGCCAATATAAACTTAAGTTGGTCATTGTCAATGTCGCCGATTCTACTAAGCTCATTGGCTACCAAGATATCATAATATTATAATACAATGTTATATTGAGCACACATCTGGTAACTACATACAATGTTAGTTACTAAAATATTTAAAGCGACGCCATATGCCACATTGAAGTGGGTTATGTTATGAGACAGCATATTTATAAAACAAACAGTTTGAATCAATAATAAGTTTTACTAACTGTTCATAAAAGGTTACTCTAAGTCTTAGATCTTTTATTGGTTTCGTACATTGCCAAACAAAAAACAATCATGTTTATGAAGTTAAAAATTAAGTGAAATCGTTTTTTTTTAACTTACTTCTAAGGTTACATACCTTAGAAGTAAGTTAAAATATATCATTTATAAACGTTAATACTCTTTTTACTCTCCGTAACGTCTCCAGACGTTCACAGAAGCCATTATATGATTTCTGTGTAACGTAGTACAGTACCGTAATTTAAGTGCAATACTGGCGCAGCTGCTCCGTCATGAAGATTATTTTATTACTTTAATTCGCCTTCATAAATCTCCACGATTTTCATCCTTATATATCTCTAAGATCTCTAAGGTTGTAATGGGGAATTTATTATAAATTCCATAATTTTGGACTTCATTTTGTTTATTACAGTTTTTTGTAGCCCACAATATTAGCATAAGTAACGCTTACTCTGATGTCAGAGTACAAGATAATGGTTGTGATATATTTGTCTTCTTTTGAAATATCTGAATTCTCAATTAATTATTATGCGTATTAGGTATAATTGACATTATAAAGAGGGGTGATTATAAGTGAAGCCAGCGGTTCGCACTTTCGGGAAAATAAAAGAAGCCTCCATACGTTTCATCAGGAATTATCAATTTTGTCACAGATTACCAAAGCAGATGTAGCTTCTTAATGGTAATTTAACGTCCTCCTCGTGTCGTGATAGAATGAGGAGGAACCAATCGCAAAACATTACATTAAGAAATGGATAATAATGATAACTTTTAATAAGATTGAGACATATAGACTCGACGAATCTGCCAATCTACCCGTAGGATTAAGTACTTAGATACCTAGAGGGATTCCAATATTTTTGAAGTGAAAACTTCTTTAGGGTGTTGTGCACTTTTTGGGATGGTTAAAAAATGATAAACTCGGGTCAGGACATATGACCCTGATCGAAAATGTGTCCGACTTTCATATATATAAAAAAATATTTTTACGCCATCTGTGGATTCTGCGCGATACTACTGTAGTTTGATATATAATTATCCATATATTAGTTAAGGCAAATTTCACAGATGGCGCAATTTTAATTTCGACTTTTTTTATTTAATCTTTTTATTGTTGCTTAGTTGTTATTGACGACGAGATGTGTGAGTACCGCAAAAAAAGTCCATGATAATATAAAGAAAAAAAACCTGATAACACTTATCAATGAAAATTTTTGGAACCGTTTCTTTCTCTAATTCCCATGCAGGTTTTTTTTTATATTATTATGGACTTTTTTCTATATTTTTAAATTATAATTCTACTTTTATATTAATAGCTGTCAATGAACTATTTGTAAAATAATATTATGTTAAGCAAAACGCGCTTATTGAAGTGAAAACTTCTATAGGCACGTTTGTGCACTTTTGCTATGGGGAAAAAGCACTGAACTCGTAACCGTTAAGTTAATAATACATATATAGATCCACTAATTGTCGCCTGCGGTATTTCCGGACCGATACGACCTTCAAACCTTCAAGAAAAGAGCGTACTCCTATCTTAAAGGCCGGCAACGCACTTGTGACTCTTGAGTTGCAGGTGTTCATGGGCGAAGGTAGTCACTTACCATCAGGTGACCCATCTGCTCGTTTGCCCCCCATTATAAAAAAAAAAAAAAAACTAGAGGGCGCAAACATTGAGTTCTGTCAGCTCCTTATTAATTAATGTCACCAATCTGCTAATGTGACGTTTTAAGTTCGTCGTTTCGTTTACGTTTTCACTTCCATCGGCAGTCTCATGACTGCTTATTTTTTAGATTTACTTTTGAAGCTCGTACAAAATATACGTTAATTAGGCACGCTGCTAGGTGGGACCCACAATGCAATGGCCGAGTTCCTATGTCGAATGTCTCTCCACGCAGTGCGACTGTTTAGGAATGCACGTATATAAATTATACATTTGACAGAAAGAAAATAAGAAAAAGTATTTATTTCTCAAGTGACGTGACAAGAAATAACAAATTGAAATAATAAAAAATAGAGAAAAAGAAAATACAAATAAAAACAAAATAGGGCGACAATTGCCTTGGACGCACTTGCACGTCACTTACTGAAATTGGTCACTGCTCCCGGCAAAGAAATTGCTGCGCGCCAAACAGCGCTGTTTTTCACCGGTGACCATGTGAAGTACAAATAAATAAATAATTATAATAAAGAACAAGACCAACGCAAATACACATTCAAGCATACACATATTTGTACTGGGTGGGACTCGGGCGTCGCAGTCGAATGCTCGAGCACAACGCCAAGTAAGTCGACATCGATAGAAATAAAAGAAACATATATTAAAAATTTAAATTACCTCCGCCTCAATATTAAAAAAAAACGTGTGCGTCACAGGACGCCTGACAGGAGTGATAATTTAAACGCCAGACAGACTGGCACCGTAACGCGTTACATAACCAAAGGGTTTACCCTCCCATAAGAAGTGATCACTTCAAAAAGATGAACAGATTTTCTTGAATTATAGCTAAGAATACTCTCGATCAGGTCACCGTTCAAACAAAAAAAAACTATATCAAAAACAGTCCATCCGCTTATAAGCTATGATGCCACAGGCAGAGACACAAAAAGAGAGAGGGGTGGTATAAGTGGAACGTGTAATACACACGTTCAACTTATTACACCCTTTTTGCGTCGGCGTTTAAAAGGAACATAATCATGACATTACTATGCCTATTACATTTACGAACACGTTATACCCCTTATTCGTACACATATATTTATATAAAAACAAACGTGTTCCCTTGAAAGTTTCCTCGGTGAAATCGCCGAAGTATCGTTATAGTGGACAATTATCAAAATGTTTCCATTAGGGAACAGTAAAACAACTATAAACGTAATGTAACACGTATAGGGCTTCGCAAATTGTTCTTCAAATAAAAATTATTGGCGGAATGTGAAACGAAACCACACATTTAGGGGTCCGTAACGGAATGGTTTTTTGTTTTGTATGTGTTCCATTGTTTTAGTAAAATAAAACGAGTCTTGCATTTAAACTCGCTTTTAACTAGAGAGCGGTCCGAAAGATATAACAGAGATTGCGTTTTAAATGAGGTAATGCGCACGAAAATAAGGTATCTCTATCTTAGAGAAAACAATGATTCATAGCATAGTACTTTACGTTAAAAAACTAACACAGAATATACAATTTTTGTAAAATTTTCGTAACCATTGTTTTCTATAAGTTCAGTAGGCTTTAGATGAGATGATGGGATGATGACGATTTTACCTGTAATCCCACTAATATTATAAATGTGAAAGTTTGGATGGATGTTTGTTACTCTTTCACGGGACAACTACTGAACCGATTGCGATGAAAATTAGTATGTAGATAGCTGAAAACCTGCATTAACATATAGGCTACTTTTTATCCCGATATTCCTACAGGATCAGGACTTACGCGGTTGCAACCGCGGGGTGCTGCTAGTTACTTATAATCCAAAATGGTGACTCTTTTTAACTCAATGACACTAAAAAATCATTCAATGTTATTTGAACCCCACACAAAAAAAAGACAATGGCCTTTACTAGCACCTTAATAATATACATTTATACACCGGTGGCACAGACCTATCATCAAAACATAAATAATAATATGTTGGTGACGACGCAGTGGTCATAGTAACAATAACACACATTCAAACTTACACTTACACTTAAACTTCCAACCAATTTCATATACGGAACCCACATGCAATACGGATTCGACCCAACAGCCAAACATACATATCGGTATAAAGAAGGCAACGTAAGACGAATTCGATATACAGAAGGTATAAAATTTTACGTCGCGAGTTCTTTGTTCAAACGATTTTTTATTTTATTTTAATGTTATAAGGTGCTTTGTTTCATATGCTTTCTTTTTTATGTGTTGTGTTTATGTTTATTGTATTATGTATATTTTTTGTTTAAATTATTTCACAATGTAATTTTTACTGGTAATACCGATCGAGACGTTTTTACATGTAAGGTGATAGATAACACAAAACACAAGTATAAATTAAAAATACAATTACCCCGACTCGAAAATGTTTTCAACTATTAAAAATTATTATAGATTTTATTCATTTATAGCTAAGAACACTTTCTATTAAGTCATCTTTCAAACAAAGAAAACTAAATCAAAATCGGTCCATCCGTTTAGGACCTTAAATGCCACACACAAATTCACAGATACACGTTATATTTATCTCATTCTTTTTGCGTCGGGGTTTAAAAATGAATCCTTACTAATAAGTATTACAATTGCAAATGTGAGTTTATTTATTAGGTACGCTTCACGCCTTAATTACTAAACCAATCTTGATGAAATTTTGCATACAGCTTGTCAGAGATACAGAATAGGACATAAGGTATTTTTCATCCAGAAAAAAGTAGTGGTACCGGTACCCTAAGGGATACCTACCTGAATTGATTGACCAACCCTACATTAACAAAAGCAAGGCAGATTAAGCAAAATTATGGAAGAAACTATGTTGTTTTAAAAGCGGACACTGTAGCCGATGGACGTTGGCAACAACAGGATGTTGTGACTTTATTGTAAAGCCGTAAGTTTACATCAAAATATGATACCGAAGACAATGTGACTTATAAAAGTGGTTGAAACACTATAACGATTTGAAAAACTGTTTTCAAAACTCTCTATACAAAAATTGCGGCTATGTTGCCCTGGTTAAGGTAAAAATCATACATTCAGCTTTCAATATCCTGATAAACATTGATAAAATAATCGGCAAAAGTAATCTTAGATAGGGTTCATTCCACAATATTGGCATTTCCCAAATAACCTTTAAGTTCTTAGTTGGCGTCGTTTAGAAAAAGTTCACTGGACCGCAATATAATATTTTGTACAAGTAGGAATGAACAACATACCTGTAAAAACAACAATATTTTTACGAATATACATATGTATATTTATATCAATTATGCTACTTTAGAAAATGTACATTAGTTAAAAGGCATGACAACTGAAGCTGAAGTAGAAACTGTTCGTGGGAGAGCCATGCTTCGGCACGTATGGGGCCGGCTCGACCGGAGTGATACCACGGCTTCACAGAAAACCGCCAGTGAATCAATGAAAATCTTGTATTTCGCCGAGCGACTGAGGTTACCGGAGGGAAGGAAAATACTGTCAACTACGGTGGCATTATAATTCTGATCAGAGTTATTACGTTAATTATATTTCTTGCCGAGCGCAAGGTTATCAGAGCTCGTTGATTCGTTAAAGCAGACATATGTTTGATAATAGCTGAAGAAACTGTCCATAGCGCACAAAATTAAAAGCGCACAGCATTTTACTAAAAGAAAAAAAACATCTGCAAATCGCATAATGGCAGAGCATCACACGAATTCAAAGTAGGGCTGCCATACGTCCGGGTTTCTCCGGATTTGTCCTAGTTTAGAGGGCGTCCCGCGTCCCGGGAGCGTCCGGGCGGTTAGATGAATCGTAAACAAACTAAAAATTTAAATGTCGGCGTTTTTTTTAAGGTGTCCGGGAAAGAATCTCGATTTCACCTATGTGTCCGCGATTTTTTAAGTTTTTGTCCGTAGTAATTTGAGTGATGGCAGGCCTAATTCAAAGTCACCCTGTAAAGGACCCTGCATGGTTCAATATTGGGTTGGGTATGAACAATACTTACCAAATAACATAATTGTATAACAACATAAAATAATGAATAATAACTTCTGAAGTTTTAATAATCAAAATATTATCAATTTATTGACATCGGTCGGATATGTTTTAGATTGGTAATAATAAAAAAAAATCTCATAAAAAAAAACTTTAACTAAAAATTAAACCAACGAAAAATAAATTTGATAGCGTAACTAAAATCCAACACTAATGTAAACACCTAATTAACTATAAGTTTTTTGTGGCTGAAATGTAAATCGAAATGTGACTTATAGTTATTTTTAATTACTTAACTTACTTAAATAACTTATGGTTTATTATTACCTAATTTAACTAATCATTGTTATTTGTTATAAATATTTATACAACAGATATTCAACAAAATATTATTAGGTTTAAAGTTCTTATGTCACTTAACAGAATCTATCTGACGGAATTGAAGGGACGTTACGCGGTATTTTGACGTGTATAAAAAATGTCAAATTAACCTTATTAAAAATCCTCAGTGGGTCTTTAAACGAAGTTCCCGGCGGAGATGAATGCTTAGAAACACACATGGTTTTATAAATATTGACAAATCCGCATCTCATCCGTGTGATAGTCATTACGCTATCACTCGCGCTTAGTCATCCCTATCCCCATAGTTTTGGCGACACTCCTCTTAAATATATTCGAAGCATATTTATTTGACATAATTGACATGCTTTGTTATCTCCTTTTATGCACCATTTTTTATTTTACTTATATAATAGTATACTTACTGACATACATATAAAAATTTCACACATTTCGATAGTGATCGTAGATGATCGTGTGACAAAAATGATTCTCCAGTAGAAAAAAAGCAGTACGCTGATATTGCTGGTGCTTTGTTGGGCTATGAATGTTTCTGTGAATATATCTTGTAATAAACAGATACAAAAAATGCTATGTAAAGCGTTTGTAGTTTATTACTTACCACACAGGAAAGAATTTTGGCCCGTGGTACGTATTTCACAAGCACGCTCGCGAAGTTGACAAGAACAATAAGGTATTACAAAAATAAGTAACTTTCAAAGTTATTGTTTGTTACAGTTTACAGTGCCATTATAGTTCTTTAAAGCTATGATAAAAATATTATTATTATTGAAAGTACGGGATCTTAGGTCTTCTTTGCATTTCTAAGTCATAGTCTTAGCATTTTTCGGCTATACCTGAAACGTTGTTCGGCCATAAAGTAACACAGCGGGCGCGAAGCGCATTTAAGCACAGTTTAGTTGGTGCCATTTTTTGAACGCCGATCAAACATCTATGGTGTATATGATCGAAGACAGGGGCCAATATAAAGCTATTTAAATAACCCTACCTTAGAAATCTTTTCACAAAACATCGTTCTTCGATCTGATATCTTTTCTAGGTCAACATTCAAGATGGGAAGAATGAAATTGCAAAATAATGCCTTACTTTTCATGTAACCAGTATAACAGCGATAGGCACTAAATCATTTTTACATCCTTGCTAAGCCAGAGCTGTGGCCTGTATGCCGATGTCTTTAGAAATATAATGATAAATCGCCTCGGCCTTTATTATTACAAAGAAAATGTTCCCTAACTTTGTGGATGTTGAACAATGTGCTATATCATTTGAGAATCTCCAGTTTTTACACACTAGTGATTGCAGAGGGATTTAGCTATAATGTGAAAAATACATAAATTATCAAGTAAAATAGAAAATGTGCAAGTAACTCTGCCTATGCGTTACATTTACGAGGCACGAGCGGTTTCTGAAAGGCTGTACAATGAAAAAAGGAATCCGTATCATATCTCTTAACAAGTTATATTTAGTTCTGAAAGCATGATTAGGCACTGGCACTTTGATTTGATCCTCGGTTCAGTTAACAGACCTGTCAAATTTTACCGTAGAATCTTATTTAAAATGCAATTTTAACACCGCTACTAACTTGAAAGCTATGTTAGTTAGTTCATTATAGTAGCTAGTTCACCAATATTTTCATCAGTTTTTCAGAAACCGGGTGGAAATCTCTGAACCAATTCCAATGTTTGGTAAAAAAGTAAACTGGAACATGAAAAATGCCTTTGTAGTAAGTAAATGTCTTAGGTTACTTTTTATCATAAATAGTTATGATGAAGATGAAGTGAAACGTCACCTCTAAATCGCTGATGTTGTGAACGGAGATGAATGATATATATGGTAATTGGAAGTAAATAGCCCACTAATTCCCTTACCGATGTTGTATAGTGTTATGTCTAATCTTGCATAGTTTTCCGAGCCGGGGTTCGGGATTAGAAAGGGATTACACCAATTTATTACCAAAATAGATTCTTACAATTTTTTTTTAACCGTCTTCAAAAAAGGAGGAGGTTCTCAATTCGTCGGAATCTTTTTTTTATGTATGTTCACCGATTACTCGAAGACGCCTGAACCAATTTGAAAAATATTTTTTTGTTTCAAAGGGTATAGTTTGCAGGTGGTTCCATTTAAATTTTATCGTAATCGGTCGAGCGGGTTTTAAAAAATCAACAAATATCTAAAAAATTTATACATTGATGATGTTTTCGTTTGCTCCAAAACATCGCTGTCTCATTGAAGCAGTGCGTTTAGTTATCCTTGAAGTCGGTCAGTGATACTTTTTTTAAAAGATAATTATAATAATTCAAAAATAACGTAATTATTACAAGTCACACATACAATTTTCACTTTTTCCATTCAATTCTCACTAGTGTTTCGCACTTATCGCCTTGTTTCAGGCCAATTTACGCATCCGTAACAATAGTTTTAAATTGTAATCATTTTAAATTCAAACATTGTTTTGATTAATCGATTACGAGTCAACGCTAAAAGAAAAATAAATAAGAATTTTATGGTGAAAATGAAACTTCACTTTAAATATGTTTTTTTCTTTGAGCTTTGCACAAATTTTCGATGCTTACTGGGGATAAGTAATTTTTTTTTGTTATCTTCTTTTACCTACCACGTTTATCTTTAACGCATTTACTGGCATACTTAAGCATTTTAAGTACCTGTTTGTTCTACTTTGATTGCGTCCATACAACACCATCACCACATTTCGATAGTGATCGTGTGACAGAAATGACACTTTCTAATGTAGCGGCTCTTCGGTACTAAGAGCGAAATATTATGAATACGACTAATATTTGTAAAATTTCGCTTCTTGGAAAAAAAGAAAAAAATGTATGCGTTTCTTAAAATTTTGGGAACGTACGTAGTGAATTTAAATAAGTCCAGGGTAACTTTAAGGCTGCGTAAATCCTAAAAAAAAAGAAATGGAAGCGCGATAAGGCCAAATAGAAGAATAGATAACGATCAACATTATCGTCACCGACGAAACGTTAGGGTTATTATTGCGACAAGAGTTTTCTAACGACCTCTAAACCGTCGATGGTGCTCAACGTACATAAAAATCAGGTTGTCTGTTTGTTGCCTGTAACCGCGGCAAAACTTTTTTTTTTTTTTTCAGTTTAAGTGCCACTGCGGTAGCACTGCTTAGATCGAATTACTCTACTGATGATGGAGTTGTTTGTATCCTGAATTTGATTTTTTAATTGTTTGTTGAACAATTGAATAGGGTACTATGTAGTTTTCTACAGAAGAGAGTGAATATAATTTCTCACATACTAATGGTTTCTTTGATGAGTAGCGATCACACCACTACCGACTAGGAAAGCATCTCCATCGCTTGTAAAGGTCGTCACTCACTTAACAACCCGACCAGCAGAGCTTTGCCTCGTAAGGTTAAGATTTCTTTATATGGACTTCCAAATATAATCATTCATTTATCAACTCAGTAGCCTCACCCGATCTGACGTCAGTTAAACTTTAGAATATTTAACTTTTTCATTAATTACGAGTTTTAATTATGATATATATATTTCAGAAAATCAAGGGCTATGAGAGTAAAACCGGCGCTAAAAGGCAGCGTGCTATAATAGCGCTCTCAGTATTCGTCCCCGAATGCCTCCGACTAAAAACTCATTATTAGCTTTTGGAAACGAACGGTTTGGGCGCGACTCGACTCGATACTGCGTTATCGAAACACAATGCTCGTTTGTTCATGGTAATGAACAAACTTGTTGTGTTCTAGTGAACGCTATCAGTTTGTTTATAGGTTTTTCTTGCGAGTTGTGCGTTGTGCAGAGAAGGTAGACTGATTGAAGGTAAAAAAAGTACGTGATCAGGTTCTATATGTTTTTGTTTTCATAAGCCGACACAACAAGCCGTTTTAGTTATAGAGAAATGGAATTTTAATAAAAAAATATTGGTTACTGATTGGTGGTTAATGTTTGGAGCGATGTTAAATTTGCCAAAAAAAATCTTGAACTACATTAAAAATGATGTAATCTGGTTGTGCAATTGCCGTTTCTCAGACATGGTTTGAGATAAATGTAAACGAGACTGAGATCGTCGATCGAATAAACCAAAAACGCACCGTGCGTTCACTTAAGATACCTGTTGGTTTCTTTCGTCTAGTTTTAGCTTTTGACAGCGTTGACAGCGTAACCGATCTTATACGATCGTCAACATTGCAAAAAACACAAACATACGGCTGACGCTAAGGTTTTTAAGGGTCTTGAATGTAACTCATATCTCTAGGAGCTCCCATTTTGGACAAAACAAACGTAGCAAATCAAATCAAATCATTTATTAAATTCATGACATTTTGGGTGAAAAAAGTGTTCATGAAATATAATTGAATTTGTACCACCAAAATCTGCCTGAGAAGGCGTATGAATTATTTGCTAAAGAATCAATTACCATATAACTTAGAAATAATTGGAATGATAAAATTTCATAGAAAAAATAATATAGTGGTGTCAATGTCTAAAATTATCATCAAACAAAGATTATTTCATAATGTCATTAGACACAATTTTACCTTAAAATAAAATGTCAGTAAATAAAAAAAAAATAAAATAAAAACAGATAAAATGTAAAAAAAAAAGATAATATTAAATAAATGTACAGAAATAACCTGTCAATACATAACTGCATTAAATCTGTACTAAATTATTATCATTGAAAAAATCATTAACACTGTAATAACACTTTGCGCTCAAAATATATTTTAATTTATTTTTAAATAGTTCTAAATTACATATTTTTATAGTAGACGGTATTTTATTATAGATTTTTGGTGCAATAACAGCACAATCTATTATCGTTGCGCCTATTTCGCTTTACTACTTCTGATATGCGTTGAAACAATTGGGGATTTTTGTGTACGAATAACGCTACCTCTAGTATGTATATAGACGGAACTGTAAGAATGTTATACTGGTTATACCTGACAAAGTACGGCCTACAACTATCAGTTGACAGCAGACCAAACATGGCCCGCACGCAACGGTTCTGAGCTTTGAAGACCATTACGCTATTTGTTGAAAATCCCCAAAAAGCGATTTGTTTGAAAGAGTATGCTCCCAAGGTGGTCCCGTTGTCACCAAGTCCCGAATCTGATGATGATGGTATCTTAAGGAAAACGAGGGAAACCCACAGAAATTAAGGACAGATGTGTTTGTGTTGATTTTTATTGAAATTAAGCAACATTGACGTTTAATGTGATGAATGTTATTGTTGTTAACCGACTTAAACAAAGAAGGTTCTACGTTCGGCTGTTTATTTTTCTTTTAACTTATTCACTCTAGTTTGCTGCTAAACAAACTAAAAAATTATTACCTTATCTATATAAAGTGTCTGTATCAAAGTAACTGTCAAAATAATAACAGCCTGTATTTAAAAACAAAACTATTCGGCTATTATAGACTCATTACAGTGAAATCTGTCGCGAATTCTAATGTATCGTATATAATTTACATACAATACGCGCGGCATACTACAAGCCGATGGGCCACTGAGTCACGGGCGGTGATGTGCAATCATCCATATAGAGGTACTCCACGTACCTTGTTTCAAATCTATGACGTTGATAAATTAAGGTGAACGATTATAACAATTTTCACCCATGACATTAGAAATAATTAAAAAACGTACTGTGTAAATACTGAGATTGACCGCCAATAACATTAATAATAAGATCAATTATTGTAGTTTAATGTAATATTGTGTACAATAAAGAATATTCTATTCTACGTCAACACGAAATGATCACAATGCATGGTGAATACGTGAATATTTATAGCAGAAGGAACATAATTTTGCCTTCACATCCCTCGCTCTAATGTTCCGTAGTAACTTCAATATAGATTTATAATGTAAATGAATAGGAATGATCATTTTAAGAATATGACACCAAATTAAGTGCAATTGTGGGAGAGCCATGCTTCGGCAATTGTGGGAGAGCCATGCTTCGGCACGTATGGGCCGGCTCGACTCCGCTCGATACCACGGCCTCCCAGAAAACCGGCTTTGAGAAGAAGTCTTAAAGTCCGCGACATACTATATATAAAGTGATTATGTCGGAGTTTCATGGGCCTCGTCGTGGTCCACCCTCGGCGCCTCCATCGTAGTCAACTCGGTTCTCGTACCGGTTCGGGCCCACATAAGGTATCTGGGCCTGATCCTCGACGGTAGGTGGCTCTTCGACGAGCACTTCCGACAGCTTGCTCCGAAGCTGGTCGGCGCTGCGTCCGCCCTTGGGCGACTCTTGCCCAATTTGGGCGGACCCAGCGTCGCTACAAGACGGTTGTACACGGGGGTTGTCCGGTCAATGGCACTGTACGGTGCACCGGTGTGGGCGGGAGCTCTGACCGCCCAGAATAGGGCGCGCCTCTGGCGCCCTCAGAGGGTTATGGCGGTTAGAGCCATACGCGGATACCGCACCGTGTCGACGGAGGTGGCGTGCGCGTTGGCCGGGACTCCCCCGTGGGATTTGGAGGCGGAAGTGCTCGCCGAAGTATATCGGCGAACGGCTGAGTTCCGGGCGGGAAGCGGCAGTCGGCCCCCGCCCGAAGAGGTACGCGAATGGCGTGAGGCCGCTCGCCGAGCCGCCATGGCTCGTTGGTCATCCCGGCTGGAGGCTCCACGTGCTGGCTTTGCCGCCGTGGAGGCGCTCCAGCCGGTCATCGTCGAGTGGGCAGGGCGGCAGCACGGGACCCTTTCCTTCCAACTGACGCAGGTTCTTTTCGGGCACGGCTGCTTCGGGAAGTACCTGCACTCGGTCGCTAGGAGGGAACTGAGTCCCACCTGTCACCACTGTGACTGTAGTGAGGACTCGGCTCAGCACACGCTGGCAGTTTGCTCCGCCTGGGCGACGCAGCGTCGGGCCCTCACTGCAGTCATCGGAGGGGATCTCTCGCTACCGGCCGTCATACGCTCCATGGCCGGTAGCGACAGGAATTTTACCGCGGTCGCCACCTTCTGTGAGGACGTCATCTCGCAGAAGGAGGCGGCGGAAAGGGTCCGGGAGGACGATCTCCACTCGGACCTAATTCGCCGCCGGCGAACCGGGCGGCGGAGGCGCGCTTACTAGCGCCTCATGCCGCCCTGAGTGTGGCCGCGGGTGGACGGGACGGGTTTTTCCCCTCCACCCGCTATAGTGGCCCCCCGCGAGGAGGCGGCGTCCGCGTGTGCCTGGACGTCGCCTAATTGAGAGGTTTTTACCCGAAGGTGGTGCCCGCGCTTTTGCGGGCAGGCGCTAGGGGGGGGTCCGGATGTCTTAATAAAAGCTGTTCCCGGATCCCTCCTACTTAAGGCGCAGTACGGCACACCGTGTGGTTTTAGTCGGTTCGATTCCGACACACCGCCCCACCGAAAACCCCGGTGGGGTGACGGCCCGAGGGGGTTTCCACACGCACAAAAAAAAAAAAAAAAAGGTGCTAAAGATTTTATTTCTTGTAGTTATAACTTACTTAAAAATTATAAATGTATTTAGTACTTACCTAAGCATATAGTTTTTCCATAAATAGAATCTTAAAACCATTTCAAAATTACGTATTTTCTTTACTATTATAAATATTTAATAAGAATGGTAAACCATTAATTATTACTTTTATTACAGAGTTAACTATTTGTATTCGAAACAAACACTTGATTAATTAAATAAATTGTATAATTCGAATGGTTTACCATTCGAATTAAGTAGGTATTTGTATACGAAGAAATCGCATAAAAATCCTTATCTAAAAAACAACTCTATGTGACAGTGAAAACCGTATTAACTCTTATTTATTTGTAACAGAAACCAAAACATCAAAATAGAACAAAATATTGTATTTGTAAACAAAAACAATTACAAATTTTGTTAATTTTTTCTCTTACTGGATTTACATCCATGTACAGCACTTAAACTACCAGAAACCATGTCAATTTGTCTGTATTTAAAGTATATAAAGGTACAAAAATACGATTTCGAATTACGTAAAAATTCAAATATAAAAGCGTGAGCGCGCAGTACAGCTGTCGGCAACCCACTGCGCGAGACTGCGTATAAGGGCCGCCAGCGGCCATGCGGCCGGTAGTTGTTTAGCGCACGTAAGTACATCGAGTGGCATAGGCCTGGCTTAACCAGTAAACTAAGTTTTTGTTTCAAAATAACCCAAAACCCTTTAAAGTTAAGAAAAATAAAGCCACAATCCTATAACCATGTTCCCAACCTCAAAAAACTAAGAGTTCAATAAAAATGCTATCCGAAGCTCTTTCAGTTTTGTCCCTACATGTAACCCGTCCGTTTTATTTTTACGAGAAGCCCGTATCGGAAACTCGCCTATCGGAAACTTTCACTACAGCCTGTATACATAGAGATACATACAGGATGCTTTATTCAGGGATACCACACATTGTGTTCGAAGGACCACTATGTAGTGATAAGCTAGCCACATAGCGACTCAGCCAGGAACCGGATGTTATGTCCACGCGAACAACAGTATCGGTTAGGAGTTGTTTATATTGTAACAAATATAAATATCCCAATATAGTAAGTTTGTTCACGTGTAAGAGTTATGACGTCTTTATTGCTCACTCATTGTAACAAACTTTAACTTTTCACACGAAGGGTGACCAAGAAATGAATAAGCTACAAAATTATAGATTCTCATTGGTTTTGGTTTAATAATAAGTTATGCTGTACAAGTTATTTTAAGCTCTATTTTTTTTATTTATTTATACTTTATGCACAAAATGTGTCAAAGTTGGCGGCATTCATTTCCAGTCGAGCTTTGGGCGATGCACAGACAAAACAAGGTAGATAAACAGATATTAATAAGTATATATTTTAAGTAAATAAGTTAAGTCAAATAAAATATTATATTAGTACCCACAATACTTTATTATCTACATGTACATGTGTAATACATACACATATACATATAATGAGTAATAATGAAGCTATAATATATATATATATATATATATAATATATAATATATTATAAATTCGTGAAAATGCTTCTGTTTCTATACTTTTTTTTTGATATAGGGGGCAAAGGAGCAGACGGGTCACCTGATGGTAAATGACTATCGCCGCCCATGGACACCTGCAACTGAAGAGTCACAAGTGCATTACCGGCCTTTAAGGTGTGAGTAGGGGAAGGGTTGAAGGGGGAGAGAAGGGTTAGGGCCTCCGGTAACCTCACTCACTCGGCGAAAAGCAATGCAAGCATTGTTTCATTGCTGTTTTTCTGTGAGGCCGTGGTATCAATCCGGTCGAGCCGGCCCATACGTGCCGTAAAAGTACAGACAATGGTTGTTTTTAAACTGCCATGACTTGTTTGTCGCTGAGCTTTTACAAGTCTACCCGTGACGACGATCGACCGTTGGGTGAACAAAAGGTATCCTAACTTATACATATTACCATATACTTATACCACGATTAAGTACCGACAAGGTCTTACAGTCGATGTGGTTTTATGTTATCCGTGGTTTAGAAGTTATGTAGATGACTTGTTGGTTTACCTTATAACAGTATATCCCTCGTCAACAACAAATTGTAAAATATATTGCATATTTTCGTCATCAATAAAGTATGACAGGAACCTACCTATACTTTGTTCGACACAAAATAGGTTACCTGTATCACTGTCACTGCCTAGTACAATAGACACGTCGTCGATCTCCTTCGGTGGCAGAATTGAGAACGTCCCTTGGACATCTTTGTCATAAAGTACAAATACACATAGATACGAGAATATTAAAAGCTGGCTTTTGCCCGCGGTTATGCTCGTCGTTATTGGCGTCGTCGTGACTTTTCACAAACAAACAGAGTTACTTTTGCATTTACAATATTAATATGGATAACTAAGGATGCTCCAATACTTTTTTACTTAATAAACATTTTCTCTCCAATTAGAAGTGTATTTCAATACACATATAACAATAAATCAGGCAGAATGTACGTCAGTTTGCGTCCAAATTGTTAAAGAATAATTATATTATGACAATCGTCATCGGCTGCTGTGAAGTCCAACTGTTTATAACCGTATTAGTCAGCGTTGGGAAGTTGTTAATTAACTTTACGAAATTGTGTTTAGTTTAAAGTGTGTAGAAGTTCCGTTTTATAGGTAAACAGGCCGGCAGGCAACCGCCAGCGACGCCAGTACTACTTCATTGAGATTTATTAGGACTGAAAAATAATTAAGAATGTAATCAGACATCTAAAGATTTCAGTTTGGACGTTTGAAATGAATTGCTTCTAATGTTTGTTAATTGTTCTAATGACGTTAGAAATACGAATCAAAACATTACATGATTTCAAAAAATATAATTATATTTTAAAAAAAATAATCTTCTCGGATTCGCTATGTAACTGACTTATGGCATAATTTTTATCTCATATTGGCAAATTTTACGATCTGAAGCACAAAGTAGTGCGGTTGCAAGATAAAGAGTAATATAGCATGTTACAAAGCTCTTATAGGAAGTCATGAGAGTTGTGCCCAAATCGGGACTTTTAACACACAACAAGACCATTACAAGACTTAAGTACAATGCTCTTGGCAAAAGCGCATTAGTTACTTTTTTGCTAGTTGGGAGATGTTTGCATATGTAATCTAGTTTGGATGAATCAATAAATAAAATAAGGTACGTAACAAAACATATGTATAACATGTTAAATGAAAACCTATGCAGGACATCCTCATATTTATAACTTGTAATTTAAATTTGAGTAAAACGCAAAATTTTCCATGGGCGTCGTACGAGGTGACATAAGAAAATTATGATGAATGGATCGTCGTGATCATTTATCAAAACTGATTCAAGAATCTTTGAATATTTGTACTTTTACAAAGAGGGATACAATGTTTGTCGCGAATGGTTTTTTTTTACTATGTTCACCGACTTCTCAACAGTTACGAGTGCATACCCACGTGGTTTCATTGCGCAGTGGTCATTGGCGGAGTAAGGGCCTTTTAATCAAACTACCGGACCGTTTGTGCTTGGTTTTGGTTGTTTTTATACTCGTATTATTAGCAATGCGCGACCACAAGGATGTTGCAAGAATCCAGAACTCACACCACAGCTTACCTTATTAAACAGGCAGTAGTAGCTTGTTTGGCATTTTTAACTTTATTATGTTTTCTTTTCATCTTAATTGTTAATACATAACACGACTTTTAACATGCTTTTATTTATTTCACTTGTAAATAATCAACTATGTAAATAAATTTTGGAAGTCAATTTTAAGCTTTTTCTGAGTGTCGTGTCGAAATAAAATGTCTTTGTATGGTTATGTAGTTTCGACGACAATGCTATAATGATGACAATACTATAACCGAGCTCCATCATCAGATCAGCTCCAATGATCTGATGGTTTAGCTTCATTAGATCATTGCAGCTGATCTTATGATGGAGAAAGAAGGTTTATAATGGAACTCTTCTTTACTCTTAGTTCGGTTCGGCGTTAAAGCATGTTGTATTCATTTACTAAAACAGTACTTATTTATTTAACTAGGACGTTGGTTTTTACTACTAATAGTTTTGTTAATATGCTGTATGAAATTTAAACATGAGCCATATCACTAGTAAAACATTAAACGCCAAAACAAAGACGAAGTAATAACGATTATACAAGTTATTCAACAATGCGCAGACATTCCCACGATCGCTATCTTAAAAACAAATGTGTTACCTACTTCGTTACTAAGCAGACATTTTGACACAACAACATACTGAGTGAATTTGAGATAAAAAGAAACGATTAGGCTAAAAATTAGTTTTATATAACTCGCGATTGAGGCTATATCTGTTTGTGCTTCTACACAGATCCAAGGCTACACCACTCGCTCACGGTCGCATTTTATATACCTACGGCTTAAGCGTTGCGTCGAATTCACAAGTGGCCAGTAGGGCCGTCACATGCTCACCTGAGCCAATTACTTAGTAATCTGTGCCTGAGCGCTTGCACGGAAGGATATATTAAAAAAAACTCAAAACTCTGAAATAACGTTATTATTGTGAAGTGGACGGGTGTAAGAGCCACATAACCAATGATAGTTTACAACTTTTAAATTGACGAAAGAAGAAGAAATGTAAGTTATTACAAAACGTTATTACTAAATGATTTATTATGTCATATTACGTTATTACTGTATGATGTATGTTATAAATCCGTTTAATCCTTTTAAAATGAGTCACACAAATGGTTTTAGTTATTACTTTTTTATTAATATTTGTTTTATTGTTTTATTAATTTGCTCGTTTGCCCCCTATTCCAAACAAATCCTACTAATATTATAAACGTGAAAGTTTGTGAGGATGTATGTATGCGTATGTATATTTCACGCTAAAACTACAGAACCGACTAAACTTGGTAAGTAGATAGATGGAGATCTGGATTAACATTTAGGCTACTTTTTAAACCGATATTCAAACGGGATCGGGACTTACGCGTGTGAAACCGCGGGACGCTAAAAAAAAATATAATAAAAATGTTCAGCGAGGGAAATAAATAATATTTATCATTTTAAAAATCTTAACACTCATAATATGTTTAATTATCAAATAAATAAACTATTTCATTATTTCTAGTGATTCCTTTATAATCATCATCTTGTACAACCCGAGAGAATCGGCTCCTGCGCGAGACGCACACACACACACGCACACTACCGTGGCGGTACGCAACGCGTTCTCAACTTTCGGGATTAGTGTGCACAATATATATTTATGGTTGCAGCTAACGCCAGGTATTATTATTTAAATTTTGTAGGCTATTATGGCGTAGGTATTTTCGCATTTTTATGGGAGTGACGTATATGTTACGAAGTAACTATTATCTTATCTGTGGCAGAACTAAGAACTAGGTAGTTGTATGTACCTAACGCTTTTTTGCCTGCTAACGAATATATTCTATTATTAATAACATTATATTAATAATATATATTCTTAGACATAATTATGTTTAGAACATGGATAGACTTACTTAGATACATGTTTTAGGGTTCCGTTTATCAAAAGGAAACCTTATATAGGATCATTTTGTTGTCGCCTGTTAGTCAAGACAATTTTTTTCTAAAACGCATGGAGGTATCAAGTTGAAATTAACACCAGTAATTTATATCAGCGGTGCCTTAAAACTGTAAAAAAATCAAGCTTCTAAGTCAAGGCAATAAAAAGATAGAGTCATTTAAGCTATATATTTTAACCAATTTTAAGGCTTCGCAGGTAAATATAAACTACCTACGAATCAAGAATCGTGAAATTTGATGAGAAACATGGTCTCACAGCACAAGCAAAGGAAAAAAATCCGAAACTCGTTAATTTGTTATAAATATATCATATTTTTTTATTACAAACTTATATTTTGCTCTTGGAAAATGGACTGTGATGTACCTACCTACATATATTATATCGTTAGATATCGGGGCATAGTTTTTGAACGGTAAAGTTAAGTTTGTCTTTAATCCCATTTGTGATTAATATCGGGCCATGGAGACAACGGGGGAGTATTTTACGGAACCCTCGGTGCGCGACTCAGACTCGCACCTTCTTTCTTTAAGTACATACAATACATGAATATGTCTATTTGCGTGTCCAAGCAAATAGACAGATTCATGTATACAAATATTTCCATTGAGCAGGAATCCACCCCGCGATCTCTGACGTTGAAGTCCTATGTAATACCGCCGCGACGTATACATAACTACATATAATGTTTGTTTCGCGTTTTCAACGACATATTATGTCATTAAATAAGTTAGGATTATATATAGGTATATCTCACTTCATGTATTTACTAACACTACCAAATTTATTGACGTTTATGGTTAGATACTGCTTGACTTCTATGAGCCGTAGAGTGATGTTATACAACTCATAACCTTCCTCATTAAATGGATTATCTACCGTAACAGTAAATTTTCTTTTAAATAAACGTATTTATAAATAATTTTCTGCAGTTTAATGGTTGTATTATATATTTGATTTTATTTTCTGTTATTTACACTTTACTATCGTGTACTCTATAGTAGTTAATGACAACTACAACTTTTACAGTCCGTATAAAAGAAGCTAAAACTTTTACTTTGTGATTTTAATGAAGATATGTTTCGTACATTTATTAAAGCAAGGATTAATAGGGAGTTTGCACTTTTTGCACTTTGCCACTATCTCTTTCGGACTTCTGAGATAGTAATGGGACAGGAATGCAGAGAACAATGTTGTTGATAAACCAATAGCATAACAACAGGCCGTCGTACTCACTTCTGGTTTCATCTATTGTTCCCTGGCGCCATAGCAAACATTTAAGTGATTTGGATCACATACCTGTAACGATAATAGAGCATAGATTAGAAATTTATTCAGTTCAGTTTATAATAGTATGAGTACTTTACAAATAGTTTAAGTTAGCAATTGGTCTTTAAGAAATAGTTAAATCAACTTCAATGTACCCATTTACAAAACTAAAGAATAGAATAATCTTTATTGTACACCAACGACGTATTACTTAAAAAAAAATACACAAAGTGGATATGTACAATAGGTGGCCTTACATATAACTATATTCCTTTATTGAAATTTAGAATGTAGGTTTGTCACTCTTAAGGCTACGAAATAGTTAGTAGAGGCCCAACCTAAGCTAGGAATGTTTTTTAACTACACTAAATATGTTAAACATCAAAAAAAAAAATGTTAAAAATAAAAATCCGTTCCTGACGCCGGAGATATTGCTTAACAAAATTACTTACATACAAAAAAAAAAATTTTTTTTAAGTTGATTATAAATAAATTCATCGTGGGACACATTCTAATACAACATACAAGAAATATGATTCAAAATTCGATGAATGAGAACAATATAATATGATATGAACAATATAATAATGTTACAAGCAAAGCCCTTCGGAGTTTGTATCAATATGTATCAATCAGTTAAAAAGCAACTCACATTCTTACTTTTTTTTACCACTTTTAATTCAATTCTTCTACTTTTCTACCCTCCGTATAAGCTTATATTTCCAGTCGATTAAAATACTAGGGAGTCAAAACAATACAACAAATGTCCTGTCCATTCCGCAGGTGAATCAATTTACCACACATAACCCGATTATTTGGACACTTGGAGCACGATTTATTTGAACCCAGGGGAATAAAACAATTGGGACTATTAGAATCGACGAACGTTTATAATTAGGACCTTTTACAGATAACGTTTTGATATTAAAGTAGGCAGGTACACGGCTCTTTGGTTATTAATTGGTAAGAATTATTTAGGTACAGAAATCTCTGTACGGAATACAAATTCATAAAAAATACTTATTCAAGAGAATGCCTCCAACATTGAAAGTGAAAATGAATAAGCTATACAAATAAAGTTTTTATATACCTTAAAGATTATTAGTTCCAATTTGATTTATATTGACAAAAAATATTTATAACGCTACAAAAACAGTCCTGTTCCTTCAAATTAATCATAATCTTGGGAAACGCGCTCTTGCAAAGCTCAACCATCCACACACACACTTCGTTGTGTTTGTTTCACAATATTTTTTCAATGTTTTATGGTACAAAATATGACATGGATTAAAAATGAATCACTTGCAATAGCAATCGATTATGCTGCTACTACAACGAAACTCAAGATAAACTTTAGAATTAAAGTTGGAACGAGAGTTAATGATAATAATAACTGGACACATCTTACACACGGCCGTCTGATCGCAAACTAGGCAGAACCTGTACTACGGGAACCAGACTGCTGATAAACATACTTATATATTTCTAAATACATACATATTATAGATAAATTACACCCAGACACAGAAAAAATTATCGTGCTCATCACACAATTATTTGTCCTGGGTGGGAATCGAACCCACGACTTCTGGCTCAGCAGTCAGGGTCACAAAACAGTATAGGTGACAGCACAGTCGAGTCAGTAAATTTTTGCTAGATCGGCAATTTTTGCGACCGGTGAAGCACCTCCACCCCTCTAAAAAGATTGCACTGAAGCTATATTGCTAAAGTATTCCTTGTTAGTGAGCAGTGTCCCAAAAAAACGATGCAGTGCATTCTACACTTTAAACCTTTGGATGTTAGTCGAAATCATTCATTGATATCTAACGCTAGTACCATGCAATTCTTTGAATTAGATTTTATAACATGAGCGCCATGCTACGTTCTTTCTACGAAGCCCCACTTTCAAACCATGTAAATGGAGTAGGTGGCATACTCGTACACTTAAGTTTAGGAACGCTGTTATGTCAACTGGGTTCGCAGTCACAGTAATCAGACTCTAGAACTAATAATCAAATAACACACTTTCTAAACTTCTCAAAAAAGTGTCCAAATGGATGCATGCAAATGTGCATGCAAAAATGCTATGCAAATAATAAATAATGCAAAACGAGTAGGTACTGAACTACTGAGTGACGTGTTAAAACCAAGTTTTAACATTTATACACCTGTTATAACACCTCCTACTCGTAAAATCGCTTAGATCCTCAGTGTGGACATTTTTCTTATTGCTTTTTTTTTAAGTTAAAGAATTTTACTTAAACGTTTTTTTATAGTTCATAAATGAATTGAGCTTTATATCTTTAATGTAAGTACTTATTTCATCATCATCATCGGGGTCGGCTTTCAGTCTAACTACGAAACGGCCGAACTTCGATATTTTATGTGAAGCAACTGGCATTTGACCTCCACAACCCAAGTACTTGGCGATATCGAAGTTTTGTAGTTAGACCAGGTTGTCGGACTTTTTAGGGCTCCAATTACCCGTAACGAATGCCATAGATCTTCGTACTCTATGAATGTAAGTACTTATTTATAGTTGAAAAAACTGTCTTTAATGTCTATTCTATTTACCTTTAATTTCATACATAAAATATTACTTGGGATTATATTTCATAGTAATAAGAATTTATACCAAAGAAACACTTATCTGCCAACTTAATTGTATATAGAAAAGTAAGAGACAGATTACCTGACGTTTCAAGTAGAGCTAGAATTTGTGTATCAGTTTCAAATACAGCCGATATCTGAGAGTAAAAAAAAAGTTTATTTACAAGTTTCCACCATTTTTATTTGAAATTCAGTTACAGTTAAGGTATTAAGCGACTATAATAGATAACAACGACATAATAACTCAAGGAACAAGCGAATCACGGTGTTGAGCTAACCGCTGCCCTTGTCTCAAATCCGAGAGCAATCTGAAAATTAACATTAATTGATATAGTGGACCTCTGGCTGACCCTTATTTATGGAGCTCAATAAATTGGGGTAAATGGACACAGTGATTTTCTTCGGGCCACAACTTAACCTCTGCTTTCTCACTAATTCGTGAACATAGTACAAGTATTTTATGGAGCTCATTGTGGGATATTTTTAAATCACTTCGCCTACGGCCTATATAATACTAACTTTTTCACAAGAAACTTTTTTAAATGTTATTCTACATCAATGCCTGACGTTGCCGTATTCTGTTAAAGAGCATTTTTCGTTTGCAGGCCTCGTGTAGACCTGTGTCGGAACACCCTACCGCTTAGCCCCGGTGAAGTGACGACCCGTGGGGTTTCCACACTTAAAAATAAGGCCTCATTTAGACCTAAGTTTACAACCTGACTTACACATTCGAAATCAGAATTTTAAATAGAATTAGTGTTAATGCATACATTTGAATTCTACACAAGCGTTTAATAAAACTGCGCTTAAATTGGATTTTTCATAGCAACGTATTGTTTTTTTTTTATTATAAATAATTATGTAAACGAACTATTTCTGTCACCAGTAACGACCGAATGAAAACTCAGATGATAACAAAAACATGATGACGCTCAGTCATAATACTCATAATACTCAAAAGATTTCAAAAGATTGTTTATTTGATTTTATATTGTTTGAATAATAAAGCAAGGTGCATCATAAATAAAATAATAAAAATAGAATCAGTATTAGGAATAAGCTTTTGCATGAAAAACGAAGAACCTAACTAAACAGGGGTTTGTAGAAAAGGCTATAAAAATAAAACCTCCTTAGAATTCCTTCACTTTAATGATTTATTCATAATTATCTGAGCGAGCTATTATTCAGAACGGTTCAGTTAGCTCCTATTTTCCTTAAAAACACAGGAACTTTTGCAGCTAATATGCAAACATTCCGGCGCAAGCTGGCTCTAGGTGGGATTTGCTCTTCCATTTTAATCACGGTTTTTATTTAACAGAGATTAAAAAATATTTTAATTTACTAAAACATAAATAGTAAAGGGGTTATTCTCAGTACATTACTGATTTATGTACCTCTATAAATTATAATGATAAATTACGGTTATGTTAGTTTGATCATACGTTCCCTCTAAACTTAGTAGGTAGGTAGATGCTTCCATTACACTCTCTTATCAGAGATCTCTTAAATTAGTAATTAAGATTTGGTATCTTAATTATTAATTTAATGTTTGATATTCTGTACCACATGGTATTTCTATTGCAAAAGCTTACAGTTTTACACTACTACAAACAGAATATTGTATCAATGGAATTAGAAAGAGTCCTCGTGAATTTTTATTCTAGTGTTCATTCCTCAAATACAGGTAAACTATAAACGGTAATTTGTAACCTATGTAAGTAAATATTATTTTTTTTTGTTACATACAATCACAAGTTGATTCGGTCTAGTTTAAGCCAATCATTAGTTCATTAAAGTACGTTATCATTTGTTTTTTTGCTTGTTAAAAAAAAGACAACTCCCGCATTAGGAATATTCCTGTGTCGCGGAGGGCTTCACAAACATTTAAACAACGAACACAAAGAACACCCAGACTCGGGACAAACTATATGTGGATCACACAAATTTTTGTCCCGTGTGGGATCCGAACCCACAACACTCGGTGCGGCGTAGTGGCGAGGTGACCACTTAAACCATTGCGCCATCCGTGCAGTCAATTTCAAAGTACATAACAATGTTCATATGAAGGCGTTCCTAGAACTAAAATGTTCATCGCAAAGGAATGTTAACGCTTGCATACGGTGCAACGTTTCAACCTAATGTAAACATACCGCGAGTAATTTGATACAAGATCTTGGTACTTTGAAACAAATGAAAATTATAAATATGTCATGTATGCGTCGATCAAATTACTATGTATAATACCGTTGTTTGTAATTTTTAATCCATTGGCTTCCTGCTCAATGTTGCCATCCTCAAATTAAGCATTACTTCAGACTTTTTTCGAAATAAATCCAAAGACTGTATTTGTGTGCCAGTATAACCACTAAAAAATAAAATTAATATTTATAACATTTACAGAAGAAAATCTCGTTCAAAGAATCGATATATTTATTATGGGAACATAAATGGAACTGTTCGATTCTAACCTTTGAGTTTTGACCGAATCTGCCATGTGTTTCTAGCTGTTGGCCTTCTCGCTAAGCTTAACGAAAATAAAACGTTTTTTGTTGATGTCCGCTTTTTATGCAATACCTTTTTGTTCTAGACTCTTCACAAATACCGACTTAACGTACACGTCTTGTACTCACGACTCAAACATTACCGATTGAAGTTTAAAGTTTACAAACGCTAACGAAACTCGCAACTCAAAGAGGCGTCGATGAGATCACATCAGTCCAGGAAAAAGGTATCGTGTTTTATAAACATTAACGCGATTAATTCCCGATTTCTTACTATATTCTCTTGTTTTACACGACACTATAACAAGCTTTTAACTTACAAAGGCAGCTTAGCTATTGAAAGATGCATTGACAATGTAAATGAAGACAGAATGAATAAGCGTCTGTTGTTTGCGACATTCCTAAGCGATGATTACAGGCGGCACCGTTAATTCCTAGAATGGAGCATCTTTGGGCCAAAGCTTCTTTGATAATGTGACTTTGTTACTTCCGACTACCTACTATTAACCAATGCTATTACCCGAATGTAATAATTAGTCCTAATGTAGTTTTTATTAGAGTAACGAGTAACGTAAGATGCGTTGCCCGCATTCTATATTGGCAGCATAAAAGTAAGGTAATTGTCGCGGCTGGACGTAATTTTTAAATTACAACACTAACAGACAGAGTGATTCATGAGAAAGGTTTAGGTGGATAATTTGTTAAGATTTTAGTAAATTGATTAAAATAATGTTGATGATTATTGAAGATGTCTCTACTCTACTACCCGTGGGAAGCCCGGGCGGGTTGCTAGTTATAGATAAATTACACCCAGACACAGAAAAAACGATCATGCTCATCACACAATTATTTTTCCAGCGTGGGCTATTATCTTATCTGTGGCGTGGGCATCGAACCCTTAGAAGACCTCTGACTCAGCAGTCAGGATCACTAACCACCAGTCTTTCATTTGTCGTTGTGGTAAATAATAAAGATTGTGTTCAAAGCATACTTTAAAGCTAGTAGTTAATTACAGTTATCTGTCACTATATACACATGTATATATATTATATACGTACGTAAATCAAGCAGTCGTCATAATCTCCTATGTAAATAAACGTAACAATTGTGGTAATATTTGACATAATAAAGCCCGCTGTTAACCTCGACAGATTAAAAAGAAGCGCTTCGCATTTAGATCAATTAAGATCAATTGATTGAAGTGCTGTTCAAAATATAACACATGCATAGGTATAATTGCCGACCATTGGGTGACGTAGTGGGGGAAAGTTTGCGCATGTAGGTACACTTGCGAGCAAAAAAATTGTACCCAAATATTTTTATTAATGTAATTGTAAACCTCTCTTTTTTGTATGTATTATATTTCTTTAAAATAAAACTGTCAGTCATAAGACTGCACATCAGAAGTGAAAACACATACACACACATATATAAATATACACAGACACATATGTCATCTGAGTGTGACGGTCACGCGAGTTCAGTGCTTTTTCTCCGTACTAAAAGTGCCCAAAGTACATAAAGAAGTTTTCACTTCAAAAAGTGATACCATCTACTAGTGACATCCCTGGATATTTCGTGCCGTTATTTTTTGTCACTACGTATTTAGTTCACAAGTTTATTAAAGTAAAGATAACACTTCCACAGACAAATTAGTATATTGTTTTCACCTTTATTAAACTAATTATACTTTTAGAGATTAATTAATAAGGAGCTGATATAACTCAATGTTTAGATTAGCGCTCTCTAGTCGATCTATATATGTATTATTACCGTGACGGTAACGAGTTCAGTGCTTTTTTTCCCATAGCAAAAGTGCACAAAGGTGCCTAAAGAAGTTTTCACTTCAATAAAAATGGTGTTCATTTTATATTAGATATTAAGTAAAGTAATTGAATGCCTTTATGTTTTTTTTTTTCACAGTTGAAGTAATATAATACATACAAAATAACAGAGGTTTATAATTTCTTTTTAAATTCCCCTTTATAAATAAATATACAGGAGTTAGGAACCTTCTCATTTTTGAAGTCGTACTTGGTTGCAGCGAGATATCAAACAGCTATAAAATGGATGACATTCATATCGGTACAGTAAGCGACGAAAGTCGTGTATCCCAGAATTATTTACAAGCCATTGTGACACTTAAATCTTCCTGCTCTTTGTCCTCTAAAGGGTACTTAATGGTTTTATTTTAAGCTTTGACTATAATAACTCTCTCTAATAATTTTAAGTGGGATAAAGTAATCTTTCAAGACAAGACTAGACTCGAACCCGTGAAAGCCTTACGCAAAGCTACTACGTGATAGTTTGACAC
Source organism: Callimorpha dominula (assembly GCA_949752705.1). Taxonomy (NCBI): domain Eukaryota; kingdom Metazoa; phylum Arthropoda; class Insecta; order Lepidoptera; family Erebidae; genus Callimorpha; species Callimorpha dominula. Next base: position 16,837,538 of record OX457003.1, read on the forward strand.
TTAGTCATACAAGACCCATTATCACTACGTTGAAATTCTCACATATACTCATGCCTTTCTCAAATATATGTCTCAAGCTATCTAGCGGAATTCACAGGAACTGTTTAAACAAAGTAATTATTATATCTATATAGAGGTTTTTAATATTGTTTGTTTAACGTATTACTCAATGTATGATAGATTTTTTAGCTTACTTAACGCAAGAGTATCCGCGTTTTGGGGCTGACAGGGATTCGAACTTCGTTCTGATAGTTGACTTTTTTGTAACAAAAAAGAAATATAAATCTAAACGTCATCATTGACTTTTGTAACTGAGTGTATCTCTGTTACACTGTCAATGTCAAGGGAACGTATAGTTCTATGTATAAGTATATGTATTCTATGAATAAGGTAGGTAGCTATTGTGCAAAGGTGACAAGGAGGTGGGTCTATTGGTGAAAGGACTGACACTGATTGTACAAAGGCCTTTCAATCCAATACAACATTGTACACATTGACGTATTCGTGAATAAAACAGTATATTTTATTAAACATATTCACTGAATTATCCAGTATTTAAGGTATGATCTGGCCCGTCCAACTTAGCGATTTAGTACAAAATTATGCTTACGAATAACTGCCGTTGATTGATGAAGCACTTGCACTGGCTAGAGTATCTATCTCTGTAAAAAGTGCTTTCATTTATACTGCGTAGGAACGTATTAGGCTGCTTCAGGGGATGGCAAAGATTGAAGGAGGCGGCGGAAAGGGTCCGGGACGACGATCTCCACTCGGACCTAATTCACCGCTAGCGAACCGGGCGGCGGAGGCGCGCTTACCAGCGCCTCATGCCGCCCTGAGTGTGGCCGCGGGTGGACGGGACGGGTTTTCCCCTCCACCCGCTATAGTGGCCCCCCGCGAGGAGTCGGCGTCCGCGTGTGCCTGGACGTCGCCTATTTGAGAGGTTCTTATCCGGAAGTGGTGCCCGCACTTTTGCGGGCAGGCGCTAGGGGGGGTCCGGATGTTTTCATAAAAGCTGTCCCCGGATCCCTCCTATTTAAGGCGCAGTACGACACACCGTGTGGTTTTAGTCGGTTCGATTCCGACACACCGCCCCACCGAAAACATAAAAGAAGGGGATGGCAAAGATTACTTCCTTCATTGTATTGTATATTGTAGGAAGTTGCTTTAAAGTATTATATTAGTTCACTGGTTGATTTGAGTTACACGGTTATCTTGAATGGCAAACATTGTTCGAACATAAATAATATCTTCAACATAAATTTATAAAAATAAATATAGTAAGTGATAAAATAATATATAAATTATATAAAAAATTTGATAACTGTTTTCTCAAAGTTAAATCAGTCAGCGAAATTGTTGCAGTGCAAATACACATTAACCAAATACTGGGACTTCGAAATAGTAGAATTACTCGTAAATATAATTTATTTTAGTAGATGGTATCTAACTTTTAATCATAACGAATTATTTTCAAAAAATTAAGCGCCTGCTATATTATGCTATACTTAGATAAACAAACTGAATATAATAATGTAAGTTACTTTATAACACGCTCTTATTAGCACGCTGTAAACATATCTTGTAAGTTAATTCTAACTTATTTCTAATTGTAGTATCGAAATGAAACGTTATATGTAAGTAACTAAAAATGTTGGAGCTGATCTAACGATGGGGCCAGGAAATGGATAGTGTTACTCTTCAGTGGCTCATATGATTCGTTTTGACGAGTCCAACAAGTTGGTCTTGGTATCATTGGTCTGATGATAAAGCCAGAAAATGGACGATAAAACACTTTTTAACTTTTTTATTCAGTTCGCTTTAAAAACGTGTTAATTTAAGTTTATTAGACACAGCGCGTAATTTATTAGACACCTCATTCACGATGATGCCTTACAGAAAATTGCATTACTTTATGATCTTACGGTGAGTGTATCTCGGAAGAAGTTTTCAAGTTGCAACATCGGCTTGGTTGTATATTTATTTTGTGCTTTGCATTCCATCTGTAACTTTTCTCGTTAGAAAGACACTCATACCTGTGTGTGACTTCGCAACTTCCATGTAGTTTTTAAATTAACTTAATCTTATAATTCTGAGCTGTATTTCGTCAAAAATAACATGTTTTATAGCATCAGCTTAGATCCATGTTGGTGTTCAAAGAGTTTCGTAATTATCTTATTTATATATTGCAGTTATCAATATTAGTATCACTGTTGTGAGGGTAGTGTAACGGTAACCGCTTTCCTTCAGGCTGTGTGCTTGTCTACTTAAATGTATGAAAACATGATACATTTTCCTTTAACTTTTATCCAGATTCATGGCAGAAATGCATTACAAAGATCTGTACACAACAATACGTTCCTTGGATGGATTCCAAATGGTTATGAACTCCATCCACTTGACCAGTAACAAATGTTATATATGTTTGTCTTTTGTTGTGCGTATTTATGTAACAACCGTAACAGTAATATTGAGGAATAATATGTATTTAATACCAGATGAAAATAGTTTTCAAATTTAGCTATTTATTTTAATTACATCAACGAGAACTAACGTGATGGTTTGGTTACACTGGCTGTGGTCACATACAACCAGTCACGTTAAAAGTTACTAAATTATTTTAAACAAGATAAAACAAAACAAAATCCCTTTTAAACCTTGACTTGACGTCTGATGACTTAACGTCCGTTTCCAATGTAATAGAGACGAGAGAAGAAAAGTGAAATGGAGCAGTAAAAGGAGATAGGAGGTCATAATTTTCAGACAATAACTAATTCTTCGGTATAAGTACTCGAAAAATACCCGTTTTTATGTTGGGACCAAAGTTGTGCATGAAACAGTACGTCACAGTACAATTATAAGCTTAGATTGTATACACTACCTAAATTATGTTATGTACCTAATTAACGTGGTGGCTCCTTGAATACGGAATAACGTAAAATACTGCATCTATACATCAAAACTCCTAATTAAACCCGCAGCAGAACACACATTTACTGACATATTTACAAAAAAAAAGGGATTTAAACCTAATGTACATAGTGTATATGTGTATAGATAAACATAAATACACAGGCAGAACAGGCTATGATGAAAAATGAGAAGTTCGTTTGGTAACTGAAATCAGAAAATCGCAGACTGGATCCAAAATACCGAATGACCGATCGAACGACCGAACGATTTGATGACGTTTCAAGGTTCTCTCTCTGGTGTGTCTAACAGGAGTGATATTGCAAAACAATTAAATCCATTATCACACACTTGAACACAATTCAAGTGCCTACTTACATTTATTTTACAAATAAATCTTACAAATACCCGACGGCATTCACATAATTACTGAGTTACCTCACACAACCGTCATCGTATATTATTTCGTTAAAGTAGGATAACATGGCCAATCTAATTTGTTCTTCGCACGAACCGGCATCGGCCGCGTGCTTCCCTTCGTCGTGAAAATAAAAATATAGAAACTTAACACTCTTTTATTGTACATGTTCTTCTTGCTGAATACAAATATATTAATATTTGCAACATTTGTACGTGTACGACCCTTACATACTACTAGCAACTCGCCCCAGCTTCGCACGGGTAGCAGAGCCATCTTCAACAAATTTACACAAAACCTTTATAATTATATACCTAAACCTTCCTCATAAATCGCTTTGTCTATTGGTGAAAACCGCATGAAAATCCGTTCAGTAGTTTTTGATTTTATAGCGAACAGACAGACAGACACGGCGGGGGATTTTGTTTTATAATATGTAGTGATTAAAACGGACACGTCTTTTGCCAACAGATAAAGCAAAAGGATGCTTTGCTTTTATTTAGGTAAGGTTTTGTATATCATTGCCTCGAATAAGAGTTATAAAACAGGGAAACATCTGCACGACCATGGCATAGTGATGTATACTGGCAGTTGTGTACTGAGTCAATCTTGTTCACCACTCACCGATGATCATTTACCGTGTGCTTGTTTGCCCACTTCGTTGTATTATAATGCCTGTTTGTTAATTATACTGATTAATTATAAATTATTTTTCTTTCTTTCTTTTAATATAACCTCATGTTCTTTTCTACATAAAATTTTTTGGCATACAGGATAGAACAGCCACTTGGGAACATTTTTAATAACCCCCGTCGCTAAAAGAGGATGTTCAATATTTATCTGTCTGAGGAATTGTAGCTTTTAAACGAATAGACTAAGTTAGGATCAGCCACGAACAACATTTTTAAACGGTTCTCAATTATACATATAAGTTGTCGTCAAGTCTCTTTCTGTCGCTGCAATTCGCTTTGCCACACGTGGTAGCTAAAAGCACCTAAAGAATTCTGGTGACTCCCATCCTCACCGCACAAGTGGCACCATTTGTGTTCCGAGTGCCCATAAGCACTGGTAACCGCTTATCGTCAGCCGAGTCGTATGACGCTGTATAATTAAAGTGGCGTTTTACTAAATGGCCAAGAGTGATTCATGAAGGTATGGGTCATAAGTATTTACTTTTGACCACTCAATGAAGTGAACACAGTAATTCAAGATTATGCCTATTTAGTTATAAAGTATGCTTATCGAGATTTTTTATATAATTTCGTAAGTTTCTTCACCTATTGCAAGAGGAGATATAAATAATTTTCACAAATGATCAATCTTTTGACAAGCAGAGCCACTATTGTTTTATCTTTTTAAGTTTAGAAAGGTTACAACTTTGAGATAGTTTTAGAAGCAGTGTGGACTGTGGTACTAGATAACAATGCAAATGGAAACAGAATAAAGTTACATATGCGAACAAGAAGACCATTCAAATGACATCCCACATTATTTAAATGGACCTTAAACTAGTGAAGTGAAGTATCGGTATGAATCACCGAATACCTATTTATAAATACACTGTTCACAAATAAGTTATTTGATTTGATTTCATCGTATTTTAGTTTTTCAGGTTTAAAATTTCATTATTCATATTTAGAAACAATTTGTATTGTAATTTGGGTGCCTTGGTATGGTTGCTCTTGCCCCTAGCAGATGTTTTAAGCGCGGTTGTGCTCTCCCCAGAGTACGAGGGGCAGCCTGGGCGTCCACGCCCAGGTGCACTGTGTTCTGAGCGTGGACGCTCAGAGGGGAATTCTCCAACGCTAGCGCAGCTGGTACCCCCTTGGGGTAATGTACTTTTTAACGGCGCCATCATTGGGGGGGGGGGTTGGGTTTGGGCTTCCGGTAACCTCACTCACTCGGCGAAAAGCAATGCAAGCATTACTTTACAACCGGTCTTCTGTGAGGCCGTGGTATCGAGCGGAGTCGAGCCGGCCCATACGTGCCGAAGCATGGCTCTCCCACGTTAGAAACATCAACCATCAACTTAAAGTTATCACATTGAGTTCAAAATTCGCAACTGTGTCAAGGGCCGATGATAATACAATGATATCATAATCAGGATCATCAGGATTGCTTTTTTATTAAAGCGTGTTTTTTTTTGTATAATCTAAGTTCGTTGTTTGCCAATCGTTTGCACATGATTTGGCAGGGTATTAACTGTAACCAGTTCTTAAAACCTTACCCTATACCTCCAGGATGGGCGATGATCATGATGATAGAATAATGTTAGCATTTTATGTAAACCAAACATCATATTAAAATAAAGGCTTGACACCAAAATAACAATGAAAGTCTCGACAGACAGCAACTGGTAATATCAATAACAAATGTCTATGTTAATTAGAATGATGACAAATCTCAATAGTCTTACATGTGGGAGTACCGCAAACTAAAGAGCAAAGGCAAACAACTTTAGCTGAAGTTATATACATCATTTCAAAGCTTAGTCTATACGAAGGAACGATTCATGTGTTAAGGAGACTTAAAACAATTAACAAGGAATTATTTGACCACATTATCATTGGTATTTCCAAAGAAAATTTACGCATTAACATTGTGAAGCACCTATTTTTATTAGTAAGAGTAATTCATATAAAGAATATGACTCTTTAATGTGAATAAAATACAGTTCAAAATTGTATAAACAATGCAGTGGTGACTTCATTACAAGCCTAATCAATGTTACAATGAACTATGTCATAAAAATATGACTAAAATATTTATTAGAAACAATTCAGTCACCTTCTTTTCATATGTAGTTATCGTCCGAACCAAATATGGAGTGCTTGAAAAATTAACAATACTTATTAATAATATAATCATTGAAGATTTTTTTAGGAAATGCGCCAAACTGTTAAGATGCCTGTTATTTTAGACATAAAAAGCTTTACTTAGTAACTTACTAACAACATATCTAGCCTCTAGGTCCTGATACCTAGTGGAGTTCCGCAAGGTTTCCTTCTCAAAAAGAAAAAAGATTTTGAATAACCTGCGAAATATTTAAATTTGATAAAATCTAAGGCTTAAATTGCCGTATCTTTTTATTGAGTTGATTTAGACAGCTTCAAGGGACCGTGATACCTCCACGCGTTACTAAAAAGTAAGGTCTTCAAAAGTGTCCTTCCCTTTTAGGATCACTTTGTTGTCCGTCTTTCAGGTTAATCAAAATCTTTAGGGACTTCCCATTGACCTAGAATCATGAAATTTGGCAAGAAGCAAGTAGCAGTCTCACAGCACAAGTATGGAAAATAATAATCCGAAAGTCGTTAATCACTTAAAAAAATATTTTTTATGATTACAAACTTGAATTTTTCGGATGGGAAATTGACTGTGACTTATATCGCTATATGAGAGAGATATATATATATATTTTTAGAAAGTTACGTTAAATTGCAAAGTAAAATTTGTCTTTCGGAAAAAAACCTTCGAGGGTCGATTCCCGAGATGGACGAACTATCTAATACAAGTTTGTTTGCTTACGGAATTCAGTCAAACTCGCACTTGTCCAGTTCGCAATTTTTTTGGGTTTCGTGCTTAGCTTATGTTCAAAAGACGTCTTAGCTGTTCAATCCGATATTTTGCGACTGTGAGAGTATTTCCGCAAAAAATTTACTAGATCTTACTTCGTCAATATTCTTACATATTACTAATTTTAGTACATTTTTATATTAGTGAAGGCCACTGAAGGCCGAATGTTAACGAGATGAAACACCATGTGTCGCTGTGTAAACTTTTATTTACGCATCGACGCCATCATCAAAAATGCATTGAACCTCTCGGTTTTATTATGCAAATGTAGTGTTTTACAAAGGCTAAAAACGTTCAAAATAGTATACTGTACTTTTGTTAGGATTCAACTGTTTCTTTTTTTACTTTACATAACTTTTTATAAACAAGCTAGTATTTTTTTTTTATAATATGATTGATAGGTGCTTGATATTTGAGATTGAAATGTTTGTTCCATTTTTTCCAAAAGTTACATGAATTTGGGAGATAGAAATATTATGTGCAGTTAGTTTTACAAATAGTCAAAATTCGATTGCGAATACTCAAGCCACAACCGAAGACTTTAACAGTTCTTTCTGATAGAGATGTAGGGCAGATACCACAATAATAACTACAAAACGTGTTTAAACATGTAAATAATGTGTCACCATCTTTAGAGCAATTCAAAGGCTCCAAATATGGAACAACCAGATGAACCTCAAGGGCAGTCGGACAAGAACATACGAACAAAAAATATTTATACAAAAAATATGAATTGAACCTCTGTTAAGTTTTTACGTACTTCACGGTCGAATGATCGCTATAATTTTTTTTAAGATATTAGTTGTAAGTATCGCTAGGGGGGGGGTCCGGATGTCTTAATAAAACCTGTTCCCGGATCCCTCCTACTTAAGGCGCAGTACCTACGGCACACCGTGTGGGTTTAGTCGGTTCGATTCCGACACACCGTCCGCGTCCCACTGAAAACCCTGGTGGGGTGACAACTGTGGTCACAAAAAAAAGGCTTGTAAGTATGAATATATTGTTAAGGTAGGTACCGAATGCAGTCACATTTATACTTTTTAGATAATGAAAATAAATAGTTTAAAGACGCAATCACACTTTACATCTGGTTCAACTAAACAAATAAGTGTTGTCGCCACATAAAAAACTCTTATTTATTTTATTAAACATAGGGCCAAACTATAATAGATGATAACACAGTTCACTATTTAATAAAAATAAGTTAACAGACATTATTTTGTTGAGAGAGACTGTTTCTTACATAAGTATATCATTTAATTTTCTTAGATTATTGTTATAAAAATTAAGAACCTACCTAATACTTTTTAAATACATTTTAAAAGAAAGGAATAGTCTATTTCTATATAAAAATAACATTTAAATCAATTTGCAGATACGCGAAAAAATGTTGCGATACGCCGAATGTACGATGCGTTAGGCCGATGCTATCACTTATGTGAATGCATCCTTAGGTAATTATTAAGAATGATTCTTGTCAAAATAAAAACTTGATATATTAATTGGAACGAAGTTTCCCTTCAGAAGTTAGATAAGAAGTAGAAACCTACTACAACCGGTACCTATTAAAAAAGTAGTTTCCGGCCAATCAATAAATATTTTTTTTAAAAGAATACTAGTAACGTGGTCCCACACAATTACTAGTATTCTCGTTAACCCCTCCAGCTAAGGTTAATGCGTTTGTAAGGAGTGGGTTCACGTCTGTGTGCACTGAGTGGGGTTCGAACCCGCAACCACTTGATCGAAAGTCCGACGCCTTAGCGATTACGCTACCGCCGCTTACCGCGTACCCCTCAAGAACAGTACTTTTTGTCGGGATAAAGGGATACCTTTCTGTACCCCGGAGTACGTATATGCAAAATTTCATAATGATTGCTAAGTGATTATGGCGTGAAAGGGTAACAAAAAAACAAACTGAATTTCTCATGTATAATACTAGCTGTTGCCCGCGACTTCGTTCGCGTTTAAATTTTGGTGAAATCTATCCCATGGGAAGCTTACATTTTTCAGGTATAAAAAGTAGCCTATTTGCTATTCCAGATATAATCTGTCTCTGTGTCAAATTTCATCCAGATCCGTTCAGCTGTTTTTGTTTGAAAGACTAACAAACATCTATACACCCTTACAAAATTTTGCCTTTATAATATTAGTAAGATTAGTAAGGATTATGCTATGACTTAGCAACCGTTAATTGGATATCTAAAAATTTAAAGAGTTTTAATGCATTTAGTTTTTATTTAGTTTGAAATCGCTGACAACTAAATTCTAATGTTAAAGATTAAATTAGTATAATAGAATAAATGAAAAAATATCTCACACACGGCCGCCTGATCTTACAGTTGGTAAAGCCTGTACTATGGTAACCAGACTGCTGTGTTACATACATATTATAGATAAATTACACCCAGACACAGAACAAATTATCGTGCTCATAACACAATTATTTGTCCTGGGTGGGAATCGAAACCACGACGACCTCTGGCTTAGCAGTCAGGGTCACTAACCACTAGACCAACAGGACAGTCAAAACTAATTAATTATTAATGTTTGTTTTTGACTCACTCTATGTGGTCGGCAGAAACTAAACACTACCTATTATGTATCAGGGGCAACATCTTCAAGCAATAAATCATTAAAAAGAAACGATAAATAATACTTTCTAAAATGGAGCCCCAATTATTCCTTACATTTTCTACAACGTCAAGGATTTGTCTTCTACATATGTATGGCCATCGGCAATTTAGTTTAATATAAACTTTTAAAGTATAGTGACTGCAGTTATGGCGTAGTAGTTTAAAAACACACACAACACTGAACATTGATCAATAGCAAATAGGTCTATTTATGTATGTGGGCCCCATCGACTAGTCAAAACGATTTTCGCAAAAACTCCAGCAACCCGCATGCAGGCTCTACCGGGCAGTAGAAATGCAATGCATGCACAACGTGTTGAATATGCTATCTCGCCTTACATGAAATAGCCAGCCAAACTAAAACAACAAAAAAAACTATCCGTGACTAACACTGCATACGCAATTTAACATATATAGAACTAAATAACAGTAAATTTGATAGCCAAATTCACCACAGATGGCGTATTTATTAAAATCGTAGGGAAAATCTAATAACCGCGAAGATTTATCCTACTTTTCAAAGAATAATGGGTAAAAGATTATATTAACCTCTTTAGCCAAATTTTAAATGTACATCATTAATGGAATAAATGCGGGTAATTGACCGTACATTTTGTAAAATGGCTATTGTTCCGGAGCGCAACAACACTTAGTAATAAAAAATATGAATACAACCAAGCAATCTTTATTTATGTCTGGATTACTACATAGGGCACACTAAAAGTTCTGCGCTCCTGGCCGCTCAGAAATGTTTGAATTTCGAATGTCAATTTTTTAAATATGTATTAGAATCAATTATTGTTTTAAAAAAAATTGGCGGGAAATCGCGTGTCAATTGTTTTTTATCACAAGTTGAAATTCGTCGTCCGTAGCAAAAATGGAATTAGGAAATTAACGCGAAAAGATTTTAGGGCGATGATTTCTTATGATTTTAAAAGTTCACTGACTCCGCAAGACTGCACTGCTCGTCTTCAAAATGCTTATGGGAGGGAAGCACCTCATTTCAGCACCGTAAGGCGTTGGTACGAAGAATTTGATCGTGGCCGTGTTTCTCTCCAAGATGAAATTCGTGAAGGAAAGAAGAATAGCAATAATGAATAAACTCTCCAGCTGTCTTAGAAAAATCTTGATTCAAAATAATAAAATAATTTATTCCCGAAATATCAAATCTGATAAAGAAATAAAGACTGTCGTCAACCTTGGTGAGAGGATATCTCGCCAAGAGCCGGTTAATCCGAATCAAACTGACTGACATCTTGACACGAGTAATTGGATGATAAGCTTACAAGGGCACGTGCACGAATGAACATTACAGATATTGACACGATATTTTTAGTTGACACTTTGAACGGTGTCACTTTCACAGGAAGTCACCGGAAATATCTTATGAATATAACATGAATATAAATATTTGAATAAGGATGGATATTTTAGAATTGGTTGAAAATCATTTATTTTTGGAAGTGTTTATCTTGAAACTTAGTGATTGAATGACTTATTTGAAAAATGATCATAAGTATAATTAGTTTTCATGAATCTGTCTATCTTTCTGGCAGAGAAGATGCCAGTAACGAGATACGCCTGTGACAACCTTAAAAATACGCGTGTACCTAGCTTTTAAAAAAAATATTTTTTTTTTTGAAAAAGACGACTCCCGCATTAGGAATTACTCCTGTGTCGCGGGGGACTTTGCAAACATACAAACAACGGACACAAAAAACACCCAGACTAGGCCAACAGGCCAGTCAATTGTATTAAATATTTGATTATACATATACCATATTTGTAAACATGTACCGTGCTGCGGATATATAACAGCAACGGTAACCGATATGCGGGCACTGTCTTCAATTGGGCGACACGTCCAAACATACACTTACATTACCATTAGTGTAGGGGACACGGTTCTACTGTGATCTCGAACCCCAGATACGGCACTATGTCTTAGAGACCTCGATTTTGTGTCATGTCCTTTTTTTAAAACAACCCTATTGTATGTATCATTAGAAACATCAAAGTAAAACTCCCGCGTCGATACGGCTTCTACATTTTCTTTTTTAAAATATCAAAGTTTACGTATATCCGGAGTCATGAAATTACAAAAAAAAAGTTTGAATGCAAACTTGATGATTTTGTTTAAATTTGATTGTACTGAATAAATCCACATTTTATACCACATCTTTCTTCAAATTTTCATGGATTTACTATGATTAGTAACAGAGATATAAATAATTTTATCATTTTAGGATTTCATTTTTTTATTCCACTATAACGGCGTATTAGCAAAAGATATATACTTACTTACTAAAAGATACATTATTAGCAAAAATTATATATATTAAACGATAGCTTAAATGTTTCTTTACCACCAGTATTAAAACCACATGCTAATTCCGCGTTATTCAAAAGTTATAAATAATTTAGTTTTTTTTTTCAGGGTTGTCACTACCAAAATATAAAACATTTTTTTAGTTTTCGGATATACCAGATGCTAGAATTAATTCTGAATTTGGTATATGATAATGAAGGAAATGTAGTTTATAGGTTTATTGCTGCTTCGCGACTGATTTTTCTGGCATGGTGTTCCCTATCAAACCTCCAGTATTTATTTCTTGGTTCTGCCCCTTGCTCTAAAAGCGTTCCAATTGGTAAAAATGAAGACTTTATTTTTTTGCCCCATGTACTAAAATTTTATGCAAGATAACTGTCATAGGATGCCAGTCACATTTTTCCACATACTTCTACGCTAGTACCTTGCAAAAATTGAGAAGATTGTCTGGGTCAATGGCAAATGATAATACTGTTAAAATAATATAAATATCGTCTAGAAGCCATTTATCAATTTTCAAAATTTCGCTGAAAGTCGCATGATATCGATCTGAAAATGCGGTGCGAACCGTATTGCCATCGTTCGTGGTGCCTGCAGTGGGAAGTACCACATCCACCAAAAGATCATTTTTTTCCCTAATTTCGGCTTGTGATCATATGCCACAATATTCTGTGAGTTGTTTACACAACAATACATTTAGTTATAATATCATACACCATAAAATAGCAGTAAATAACTCTCGGGCAATACGATCAGGTCTAGACGCTTCTACATATACATACTTTGTTTGTCAAATTATAATACCTAAATGTTTGGCTCATATCATTATATGCAATTATTGAGAGAATGCAAGCAAAGCGGCGAGTAAAATTTAGTAATATATATACATAATATATAAATATATGTATTTGGAATAGCTAATTAAGCGCCTGCATTTGATATCCAACATAGCATCGAAAAAAAAATTCAATTCAGGACTTCATGTCCTCTAGAGAACGCCATATTCATTTTAGTGTGATGTCACAAAGCCTATAATCAACAAATATACAAGACGCTTCTAACGATACCTCATTTGTCAAATTATAATAATTAGTTTAGAAATTATGTTGGAATGGACGATGTATTTATAATGAACATCAGCATAAATACAGGCATACGTGCATACATACATACACACAGGCCAAAATAAAAATAAACCTTATGGTTTCACCACAATCGGGTAAAAATGCCTTAAAATTTCTAAACCGGAGGATATTAGTGAAAAGTGGAAAAAAATGCAATTGAGACTTTGACGTCAGCTATTATTCATTTCATCATTCGTTTTTCTTTTTATTTTTTGCATTTTCTGAGTAGATTTTCTATTGTAATATACATTTTTTTTTTAAAAAAAGCTGATGTTTTGACGGACTGATGTTTTGAGTTCGACGTTTGGTGAATTTTCGATTGTAAATTAGGGTGCTTCTTCGATATTAAGTCAAAATAAGGGAGAAAAAAATAAATATTCCAAATCAAATTATGTGAAAAACAAATGTTTTGTAAAAGATAAAAATAAAAAACCAAAAACTAGGTTTTTTAAATTTTTTACATAAATTTTGGGGGTTTGTGAAATAAGTGTTAATATAAAAGTTGTAGATCTTTTTATTACCTACAACTTTACCATTTCACTTTTTTCCATAGGACTTGTAGTTTTGCCGGAAATCGAGATAAACCGTTTTTTACCCTTAAAACTCACCCCCTTCCCCTTCCCGACCTCAGATCGCCTGTAAATTATTTTTCCTTTCATTTTTATAATATTCTCCTCCTTTTCCAATGGGTTTCATCCTACTGTTATTTTTTTTTGTTTCAAAAATTATCGACCCTGGTCTATATTGTTAAGTATGGGAAATGACAACCCTAGCTGCTGAAAATCCGGATAAAATTTTAATAATTTGTAACTTCTGAATAACGCTACATTAGCTTGTGATTTTAATATTGGTGATAAAAGATTGTTTAAGCTATCGTTTAATATATATATCTTTTAGTAAGTAAGTATATATCTTTTGCTAATACGCCGTTATAGTGGAATAAAAAAATAAAATCCTAAAATGATAAAATTATTTATATCTCTGTTAGTAATCATACTAAATCCCTGAAAATTTGAAGAAAGATTTGGTATAGTATGTGGATTTGTTCAATACAATCAAATTTAAATAAAATCATCAAGTTTGCATTCAAACATTTTTTTTTTAATTTCTTGACCCGGAAAAACATAAACTTTGGTATTTTGTTAAAAAAAATCTAGAAGCCGATCGCTATCGATCCGAGAGTTTTACTCTGATGTTTCTAATGATAATAACTGTAGTATTTAAGAAAAAAAAGGACTTGACATAAAATCGAGGTTTATAAAACATAGTGCACGGGGCGTCATTCAATAAGAGGATTGCTAATGGCTGCTGTCACGGTGGCAACGTGACGTCTTCATTTTTAAAATAAAGAAACATTATTTTGTTTCATTTAAGATATTCAGAGTCCAGAAAATAGAATTATTGTTTCATTTATTTTATATACCAGAAAATTAAAGGATTCTTCCGTATAGACAAACGTTTTCAACCCACGGATGAAAATTAATAATAATAATTCCGTTTTCTACCCACTGCAAAAGATATTCCGTTCTCAACCCCAATGAATAGTAATATAGGATACTTTACGGTTATGTAATGTCAACAAGAGAAAACAATGTTATTTATGCTGATAAAAATATTTATTCATGCCCTGATGTATATTTAAAGAAATAATAATAACAATCAGTTTACAATTACATATTTCAAACAATTCCAATCACAAAAGTTATAAAAAAGTGCAACCTTTTTAAAAACGAAATAGTCGGATATAATGACAAAAAATTTAAATTCAACATGAGAAATAATATCTGTATTAACAAATTGTAAATAAGAATTTATCTATCACAATGACAACTAAAGCAATAAGTATTAGTCTAAAAATATTAAATTTACTGTGAGTTGAAAACGGAATAAGTTTTGGGTTGAAATCGGAATAAAGTACTCGTGGTTTGAAAATGGGGTAGAATACGGAAACACCAAAATGAAACATTTGTTCCATTTTCTAAATATGTTGTAGTTTACCTTTAATTCGCGTAAGATATCAAAACACACTCACATACTACTCAAAAAGAATTTAGAACAAATAATAAAATAACCAGTTTGACGACTGTCAATGACAGCGGCCGAAATCCAATATCTAGGTTAAGGCCAAGTCTACAATTTAACAGCAATAATCGTAGGTGTTATTTGGTACGGTATAATTTATGTTCCTAATGAATATATAATTCTGATACTAAATCTAGTGTGTATGTTATTATTAGTACAATGGAAAGGCGTTATTAGAAGAAACGTGTTCTGTTTGTTGTTTCATGTCTTTGTTCTCGTGAGTATTTAGCATCAATTCGGTTGAAAGCAAAGTTATATCATGAGCGTTTATTTAATTAATTGTTGGTGTTTCTATACGTTACTGTATTGAATGAAAAAATTGCTTTGTATGTTAGTGATTTTTTCATCTTTTCACGACTAAACCTCCGAACCAGTCTCTTGTAAATGATTGACGCTTTTATTTTTACATAGCCGATATCCACTGTTTGTTAGTGTTTTTGATACCTTTTCATGACTGGTTTAGTCCGACACTAAAATAAAATATGCTAAAGAAAAACATGTTTTTTTCTGTGTAAATGTTTAAGCCTATAATTAGTTGAAAATGCTAATAATTAGTTGACAATCATGTAAAATGTTATATTTTATTTTTTACACTTTCGGACCAACAACGATCAAATGAATATAAACCAGAAAGTTCTATGAGCTGAAGTATTGGAAAAGTCTAGTAGCTCTGTCTCTGTGATCTGTCGGTTACGTCCAATCCTAAAAAGAATTTTGAAGCGTTACATAATTTTACGTGTAATTTAGTCATAGTCACTTACACCAGCGTGCAATGTTTATAACGCAAGTCATTTACAAAAATGTCTTGCACCACAAACGACACGACAGCCGCTAGGTTCTTTTAACAAATATTAACATACAAAAATGTATATCAACATTCATAAGCAGTGTCATACCAATATCATAACAATGCAACAGCCTGCAATCGTCTATTATGTGATAATGTGCACCCATTCTTATTCCGTTCTCGTCACATATTCCATACAAAGATCGATTCTTATTCACTTTACACAATTTTGATGTTATCAGTCATATACTTATCTTATCACGTAATTTCACTATCATTGGTCGTACTTTATTTATTGTTACAAAAATAAATAGGTAAGTTTACATAACTATGTACAATATACATACTAGTATCACTGGCGAATGTTTATTTACATTTACTATCCTTTTTCGGGTGACTTCGTTCGCCCGGAGTACCTACGTTGCCTATTTTGTTTTTTCATTCAAACTTGTTCAAATAATAATCAAATTTAAAACTCAATCCAATGAATAATTAGACGAAAGGAAAAAAACTAATGTCAATATATGACGCATGTTTATTCAACCTATAAACCATAATTATAATTACATAAATCATAAAGACGACCACCGTAGCCAGATATGATCACTAATGACAATAGCGGTCGGCATCTGTCATAAGAACTCGCCGATACGATCAAATGTAAATTCCATAAAAACACATTATGGTAATAATATACTGGTAATTAACAGACAATCAATTCCATTAACGATTTTAGCTGCAATGTTTAAAATACATTGCTTGTTGATTGTCTAGGGATTTGATGACTGCTTTAATCATTAATGTTTATTAAGCTCCAGGAATTTCCACACACTCATATTGACTTCGCTTATATCCATAACGTAGTGGAGTCTTGAAGTTAATTTTAACCGAAATTAAACGTGCAAAAAGAAAAGTTTTTAAAACCAAAAAAGTATTGCACAATCATTGATTTCGGTTAATTAGGTTACAAAGCACAATTTTTTTTCAAAAATCATTAAACCTCGCAAGAAATGTTTTAGGAAAAAAAATTATGTGTAAAATTAATGTGAGATAAGTTAAAAATTAAAAGAAAGAAATCCACTGCTTAAAGTCCGGGATGTACATTTTCATTTTAAACTAAAAGTTTTAAACAAATGAAGATATAAATTTTTGCACCTTCAATTTCAAAAGCAACACACATGTAATTGTATATATGTATGAAAACCAATAACGTTCACAATCACGTAGAGCGCCAGTTTTTGCGGTGGCTCTCGGACCATATTAATTCTCCTACGCACAGTTATGAGGAATGGACGCTGTATTTCTATGCGCCAATATTAATGCGTACCCACGTTTATTAAAATCTTAATAATTTATGTTAGCGCATAAAGTCCGTAATAAAATAAAGCTGAAAGTAAGGAAAAATCAAGTATTGATTTTTAAAACATTTGTATTACCAATTTACATAGTACGGCCCGTTTTGCAATGGGTGAAAATAATGTCAGAAAAATATAAACCCGTATACTTTCGTCTGAGCAGCAGGACTAACCCAAAAAATATATGTATAAACTTTTACAATCCACTCGATTGTTTTCTGAAGAAGAAACATGACGAAATATCTTTATGACTATCAGAATGAGAAGTACCCCTTCTCATTTTGCTGCATTAAGTGTCCTTTGAGAACTCATTCTTCACAAGCTTTTCACTTGTAAGGGGTGCTCGGCAGTCTTATTGTATAATTTAAGACCACCTACTTTATTCGGAAGACGGTCTAGACGCAATAAACTGGCTGACATTCTGATTCAGATATTATAAGTTGTCGGTTAGGTTCGCCAGCTTTTGTGAAATAAAATAAAATAAAACTACATAAAACTAGTGGGGATTTTCTTAAATTCATTCCCTAAGGGCTTAAAATAAGAAATCTGAAATCCCAGGCAGCCAGAACACGGCTCGTATAAAAGAACTTACAACGCATTTAATAAACTGAATGAATATTGTAGAAACTATGCGCATATAAATATAAGATAGGTACTAAAGATTCTCAACTCATGTTCAAATGAAATATGTAAAAAATCCTCTATTTAAACAAACCGATAATTATCATGACCAGAAAAATCTAAATACCTTATTTAGATTTCTGTGATCATGACCCTATCCTCAAACATTCTTCGTAACTAATCTATTAGTGTGATTGTAAGGACTTTACAGTCTATTTCGAAATCTAATTTTAATATGAAATTATCTGAATACAAATTATTTTAATAAGAAAAATAATTGGTTATTATTGTAAGTGCGTGCAAGCTATATGTTTAGGAGGTTAACAGAATCTCTGACATCTATCTGTCACCCTTTTACAAATATAACAACAATTAAGTGCCTAGTTAAAAGTTAAATACCTTTTTATCCATATAAATAAGATGCGAAGACTGCATCGTCCAGATGTCCTATTTTATCCGTGAACCATTACCCTTAAAAGACTAACTTAATCAATTATATTAGTAGTAAGAACAAGCTGATGTATTTTACCTACGTTTGAGAAAAGTTACCTAGATAGTTGTTTGTCATTGATGTTATAAGATTGTTAAAAAAGAGCTCATGGAAATTAAACCGACAGTGAGTTAACTAAATGTTGGTAAAGTCAAGCGTTCATCCAAGAAATTGTGGATGGATAGTTCCTTATTTGCACTCGTTATTATGTAACCATTTGAGTGAAACATTTCACAAATAGCTGAGCTACGATCATGTATCTGAATCTGTTTTGTTGAATAACTTTAATTTATCCTCAAATCAATTACATTTATTTTTTCTTGTATTATTAAGACAAAAGCAAAACTTTTTAGATTAGGAAAAGCTGCGTAAAGGAAATAATAATACACTACACTAAAATTATAGGCTCATCTCCTAACGCTGGAATCGGTGGCCATATTCGTAAACAACTTTTATAGTTGGAATATGATTTTGTTGTCTCCAAAAAATAATATTATAGCCACGCAATGTACGGAGGTCAGTGTAAATTCTTTCGTTGAATATCTTAATATTTACAAAATAAAGCGCAAAAGTACGACTGCATGCATGGCGCAATGGTTAAAGCGGTCGCCTTGCCACTAAGCCACGCCGAGTGTTATAGGCCGTAGGTTCGATTTTTGCCGGGACAAAAATTTGTTTAAACCACAAATAGTTGTCCCGAGTTTGGTTGTTCTTTGTGTCCGTTGTTAAATGTTTGAAAAGTCCCCGCGGCACAGTAATCATTCCTAGTCCGGGAGTTGTCTTTTTTAATAATACAATAAAGATGGAAGATCGATATCAGTATTAGTCTCACTAAACTATAATAGCAATCGATATCCTAAGTTTTACTTACGACTGTTTCTATGTAAGGGCAGTTCGTTCTAAAAGTTACGAAATTCGGTATATTCTGTTGTAATAGAAAAAAGTTTTATGAAGTAACTTCGCAAACATTGACATAATACTATCTATTACATTACTTTGAAAAACAACTTTTTCGATATTGAAAATATCTGTTTTTCCTTACCTCTGACTTGTTGACCTTACAAATATCATGAAGTTGCTGAAATTGTCTTTGTAATTTTCTCGTGTGTTATTAAACCCGGTTTTATTACCTTCATTAAAATTTGTAACCAACTTGTAACCAAATCTTGAAAATGAAACTTTGTACGTAGTTTCGATGACAATACAACATTTTTGCATCTTGAAGCTGATCTGATGATGGAGCCAGGAGCTGGACAGTGAAACTCTGCTGTCGCTAATTGTTTTTAAACTTTCGCAACTTTGATACATACTAGATGTGTAATTCTGCTGTCGCTATTGGTAAACTTCTCAAGTTTGGGCTCATAAGATTCGTTGGACTGGACTTAGTAACGATGATCTGTTAGTTTTTAATTCAGTTCGCTACTAAAGCGTTAGTTTTTAGTTTTAGTACACCATAATTATTAAACCTACTGCGATGGTTGAAGTACGCGGCCTGTCCTCCCATTTAAAAGAAACGTCATGAAAAAATATCAGAATACAAATTAACGAAGTTGTACGTATTCCTGTAGAAATTATAATGACATTTTCAGTTAGAAATACAAAAATATTATATTTTTATTTTGCTAAACTCATTACATTCCATAACGAATTATTAAGCTTTAACTTCAGTACACGTGTATTGTTCTATCTACAAAATTCAAATTTGCTCTTAAATATTCTTCGTCTTTCTCTAAACAGGATCGTTCAGAATTAGAGAATAAACTTCTCTAAACAACGGCACAACTTTGCAAATTCCAAAACAAGCAAAATAGAAAACAAAGTCAGTTCTGTCAAGTCAGCAAAGGAACTTAGCCGAACAAAGAGCTGATCATAGTGTTCCGGTCAGTTCACGGCTCATTGTCATACGAAGCACGTATAGTTTTGGAAAGAACAGTCGACCCACAGGGTTAAGGATTAAGGAGACACACGGACGGAATAGGTAGACAACGGTAACGTGTTATATTTCATTTTGTAATACTGTGACTGAATGAGCCAGCAAAAGAAGTGATTCCAAATTTCTTTATCACAACAGTGTTTTGATTCGTCGATCTTCGCCCACACGTACAAAAAAACTCCTTACAATTTGAAAGTAACAAGCACCAAACAGTGTCACTACATTTACAAATTAACTTAAGGTAACAAGACTCATACTCGTAAATGAAGGAAGATAAAATAAAAAGCGAAATAAATTGAGTTTGATGTGTAAAATGTCTAAAAGTAATTCACTTCTTGTTTATACGTAATTTTATTCCGACTTTCAAATTGCTGTAATTCAATATAGTAACCCAGTTTTTGTTTGCAATTTTGTTTGCCTGTGAGTGACAAACTTCGTAACCTATGAAGGGTACTTTCTATTTTTACAATACTTTATATCTTCTCAGTAGAAATGTTCTTAGGATATGTATGAAATCAGAATGATTCGTTTTGTATATATAGTAGAAATATTCGCTCAAATTGGAACCCAATTTGGTAAGAAGACACCTCCATCGTCTAAATTTTTTCAGATAATATTTATATACACTTGTACCTATTACATTTCCTTGGTTGCTACAAATGGCATCATTAAAACTCCACTGGTAGCACGAAGAACACGGGTATGTCCAGATGACGACACTGCAGTTATGATTTTAAAGCTTTTCAGAGACGTGTCTGTAGTAGGGGGCGAAGTTGTTATTGATATACGTAGAACGTATATCAACAACAACTACGTAGGTATATTGAGAACCTAAGGTAATGAATTTAATATTAGTTTTTATGATTATGAGTAGTCAATCTTCAAGTACAATAAGGGTTGATAGTACAAAAAGATTCAACAACATCAGAAGTTTTTTTAATTGTCAGCATCACTTAGCTGTATTGTCACATCTGCGTTAATCTATTGCCATTAATCTATAAATGTCCAAATCGAGCTAAACTAATAATAATTTATGTGTCTGGTTCGATAAACTGACATTTATGTCAAAAACATATAAACGATAACCACACAATTAGTGACTGTTATATTCTAAATGGAAGCATGACATGCCAGACCCGTGGGAAGTGAGTTTAATCAAAGCTCAATTACTATTCATTTAAACATTTATTGGAATAATTTCTATAGAGACTCCAATACAATGCCAATTTAAGTATGCCAAGTTATTGATATTTTTCATAATTATATTATTTACTTACTAAGTTTGCCTGATGCATCCGGACGTAGTGTCGTTTTCGGGCCAATAATTATAATTATATCGGCTTAATAATATAAAATAATCATAATATAAATAATAGCCAGGCCCTTTTAGACTCAAGGTTTAGTCTTGACAATGTAACAAAGATAACACACATAGTTTCACAAGCGTTTGAAAGATGCACTGCGCCATAATCGCAGAGTGATGTTACGCAGCTAAAGCTATTATGAATAATGCCTAACGCTAAAAAATTTAACTAATGGGACTCGGTAAAAACTGCGACTTGCGGATTAAAATAGCAAGGTCTTTGTAATGTTGTTAGGGATAAATTTGTAATATCAGTGCAAAAATGCCAAGCCGACTGAAACGACAGTTAGCAGAGACGGCGACATTATTATATTAGTATGGATTAGTTAATGCAAGCGAGTGCGCTGCAAAGCAACGAAGCATTTTTTAAATGTTATTATTCTTTAAGAAAAAAACACATTATTTAATTACTAGTCTAATAGTTATATCACGCAGTCCTAGACAAAACGTTGAAGTTATTTAAAAAAAAATACGCGCATTTTAGCTTAAGTCGGCTGGGCAGTTGACTTATGTTACTAAAATGACGTGATAGACTAATTCAGTTTTCATAAGGTCATCGGTTTCATAAGTTTTTGTAGGCTCCAGCAACCAGTTACCATCAGAAAGGTCGTGTCCCTTCTTACCACTTAGATTAAAAAATAAAAAAAACTAATCCGACCGCGCTTTGCACGTGTGCAATTTACTATGACGTAGCTTCCTGTTAATAAAAGAATTTTCGGACCAGTAGTTTTAAAGATCACCCACAACTAGCTTCTTTGTATAATTCTATGTCGTAAATCGCTAACGAAGAATACTGAAGCCTTAGATTATATGTAGGTCCAGATGCCTAATCCGCTCCCCAAAACTGAAGCCAAAAAATACAAGCGACTAATACAAATACAAGCGACTCACTCGTCACACGCGAGCGAACGTTCGCCGCTGAAGTAAGTCTAGAGCCGCTATTTATATAATATTCAAAAATGCCTGGTTGTGCAGTTACATCCTGTAAAAATTATACAAAAAAAAATCATAAGTGTCCGAACATCACATTTCACTTGTAAATATTCTATTTCCTAATGTATGTATAAACAATAGAACAAAATTTCAAATTAATAAAATTTCGGACGCCATTATTAGAGATGTTGCCAGGGACGTGAATTTCATTTACCCATAACGCATTCTAGCAGTATGTTAAATTTTCTTTGCCAAACTTGTTATTTATAGAAAGACAAGAAATATGCTTACTGTTAATGGTCGCGAAAATGGAATCCATCAAATATTCTTAATTTCTAAGCTCTAGCGCCCGGAGTTCAATGTGTCCGTCAAACGATCCTTTGGCTTTAGTATTGTACTCGTATTATAACTTATTATTACTACTCCTAACGAACACAGCTGTAGAGCACTTAGGACTTGTAAAATTTTGCCAGTTTCTTGATAGTTTTTAAAAAAATATATACTTATATATAATATTAGGGTCGGCCAAAAAAAATATTTTTTTTATTAGTTAAAAATTTATAGCGCTCCAACGAATTGACAATTTGTAAAAATGTATGCATATTCTTGTAGGAAATTAAACGATCTACAAAAAAGGTCAGATATGATTTTTCGCTAAGTTAGCTCATTTAAAATTTTGCAATTACGTACCTGGAAGTATGATAAAAACTATAAATTCTACTATGTTGAACCTAATTGTTAATTTTTATTACTATTTTCATATTTTACCGCTTAAGTCACTGTAGTTATCGATCTGACCTTTATGGCATTAGTCAGATGTAAATAATACTTAAAGTTACGTCAATCTCTCCAACTGATAGTCGCACCGGGTGACGGGATCCGTCTAGGGTGAGACGGGTCAATGCCTATCGGGGGTTGCGGAAGAATGCAATTGCGATACTCGCTCCCCCGATCATAGGCAAGTAGCGGAACACCGGGGTGGTTTTTAGTCGGTAAGAGTCCGACAGACCCCTTCGCCCCTCCAAGGGCGGAGGACATCCATGAGGATCTTCCACCTCGTCACCAAAAAAAAAAAAAAAAATCTCTAACTGGGTTTTCTGAAATTTAACCTTGAATAACTTTTAAATAAACTGACTTAGCGAAAAATCATATCTGACCTTTTTCGTAGATCGTTTAATTTCCTACAAGAATATGTATTGATTTTTACAACTTCTCAATTCGTTGGAACGTGATAAAATTTCAAACAAAAAAAAAATTATATATTTATATATATCCAAGTAATGTTGTAAATGTCTTTAAATTTACATGGTTTGAGTGGTTGAATTAAAATGCAATAATATTGGGATGCAATGCCCCGGTTTCCTGATACATTGAGTATATAAATAGTTCCTACTAAGTAGCTTCATTTTTATTTTACATTTGTCTTTTTAACTAAACGTTTAAATAAAAAAAATAATAACCGAATACTTGTAACTCATTTAAAGACATTTAAAATGTCTTTATTTAATATTACTTACATAAAAACAAATATTATGTTTCACAAAAAAGTCCTTAAATTTTTGGGTAACCTCTATGCACTGGTAGTAAAACCGTCACGCACACAAGCGCAGAAATTGTACGTTGACACTCGCGTTGGGCGGTATTCACTCACACAGCTCCAAAAAGTGGCTTCAAAGTAAACGGTGACTTTTGTACTGGTCACGGTATCTGGACCTATATATAATCTAAGACTGAAGCTTTAAATTTAGAAAAAGTGCATAAAGCTACAATTTTTAGTCAATCTGTGTTATAAACTGAAAAATTATGTGAAAACGACTACAAAAAGCAACAGGAGTCCAGTATAAATGCTGACTGGCCATAGTACGGAATGTTTATACAAAGACATTTCAAGTTATACTAGTATGTTGAAATTCGACCACCAGGCTGTTCTAATTAGTATAGATACGGCTTAAAACCTAAAATGACTGTGCATTATGATATGATTTCAATTGCATCGCAGGCCGATGCCGATTCATTTCAGTTTAAGGTTTTATTGTAGTTTTCTGTCGGGCCCGTGACCGGTTGGGTAGTCGAAGTAATTAAGCGTGCTAATTAGAGCAAAAGGTCAGTATCCATATAATTTATCGCGGAAGTGTAAAAGTGAGCCAAGTCAATAAGCTCAAATACAAGAATTGCACAGCGTATTGTAATACCACAATACTGCGCAATTCGATTTATTTGAGTTGTACTTTCACGGATTCCACAATGCCTAGCAGAACAAAGCTACTACCAAGAACCATAAAGGAGTATTACAAATTACCTATTTAAACCATTTCCTACACCACAAAGTTCCTCCCGAGTCGTCGGGAACCTATTAGTACCCAGAATCAACGAACTCAAGATACAAAAAGACTCTGTTTTTCTACTGCCTTTACCCGTGTTAATGACCAACTGCCGTCTGGGCCTTTAGGCGGGCT
The DNA here is from genome assembly GCA_949752705.1 of Callimorpha dominula. Taxonomy (NCBI): domain Eukaryota; kingdom Metazoa; phylum Arthropoda; class Insecta; order Lepidoptera; family Erebidae; genus Callimorpha; species Callimorpha dominula. Next base: position 16,862,545 of record OX457003.1, read on the forward strand.
TTTTCCGGCAACAACTTTTTAAGAAAAAGGAAGAATTTTACCGTTGTTGTTGCTCCGTCACGACGCATGGTAGCCAAGCTTAATTTCCACTTTAAAAATCTTTTTTTATTTTTCTGAATGTAAGAAGTTATAACACGTTTACAATGCATCTATAAAACTACTAAGTAGGACAAGTATATTGAAAGTATTGTATAAAGCAGGCAATCACATCATAAACCTTTACTTACAAAATTAAGTCACGAACATGGAACTGTTACATTGTCCGACAACTTAGAAATGACACTATCAGAAAGATATAGGACAGTAGGTTAGTCGTAACAACAGTATATATAGTATTGGTTCGTTTTTAGTTTGACTGGTAAACTTCGTAGGTTTGTTGTAAGTCGTCACCAAAGATCATTCGTTGTGCATTATGCCGTGTCGAATTATGCAGAATGATTTAATTTTACACAAACTATAGCATGCATAGAAGAGCGGTTTCTGTTCTTCCATTTACTCAGAAAAGTGCAAGCTATACACCTAAGAACTTATTTATTTTTAAACTTTCTTCGATCGCGTCATACAAAAAGAATTGTATTTCGCGTAGACTGTACTAAATAACTAATTATTATTGATCTGAAAAACTAAAGTTTATACAAAATAATTTCATTTAATTTTAATAAAGTTACGACTTATAGATTCCTCAAAAACTTTTGTACAAATCTAAACATCTGTATTTCACATGTATACGGGTTATTTTATTGTACGGTGACGTTTTTTCGCCCTTTGCGTGCAGTTGACATTTCCAAATGTTGGCGTTAGTACGTGATAAGATTTCGAAATGTACGACTTACCCCTATCATGAATCTTTAGCTATTTTTAAATTCAAAATATAATGGAGTGGCCGTTTAAACAGTTTGGCAAAACTTTGTGAGAAGAATTTTGCAATAAGGATAAAAATACTTAGTACAGGCACATAAAAAAATAATTATAACGTATGTTTGCTATGTTCCAAGGATCCACAATTTGTGTATTACCTGAATAGTATAGTCCATTAAAAGGTTGTCTGGAAGAAATCACAGCTTACGATATGGCCGGCTGATGATACTGTTTGCTGATGTAATGTTTTGTGTGCAAAATCAAATACGTCAACAAATGTACAAACTGTAATGGATCTAGTCAATCCAGATATAGTTGAAAGCGAAAAGAAATACCAAAAGGCATCAAAATCAGAAGGCTTGTAAGAAAGCTTAGCAGTAGTTTGTTTGAGTATTTGTATTAAAAAAAAACAAAAAAGGTAATACAGACATAAAAGGTATAGCGACGCATGAGTTCATGACCCACCATGAGTCGCCCTCTTTCTCGAACTCGAACCTAAGGACAGTCCTTCCTTAAATCGGTTTTAAATATTCATTCCATAATCACCATTCCGAGTTCGTAAAGTTTAACGGGAAAAGGGTTTAATGCTTGACATTACATAAATTTGGCATGCCTGTTGTTGGTCCCACAGTGTAAACAAAGGTACGTAAATGTTGCCCTAATTTGCATTACTTTTCTTTGTTTTTGCGTTTACTAGATTCTGCATTAATGCGACGTGTTGTTTAGAAGCTTATTTGTTTAATATTGTTTTTTTTTTTCATAACAATTTACAATATGCCAATTGAAAGTGTTAAAATCGTTCTTCATTAAATGTTGTTCTGTTTTTTTTAGGATCAATTAGTGGCTTGACGAGTATGATTTTGGCTCTGTATAATATGAGCCTATAAAACTGGACAAGAAATTGTTTTACCATTACGGTTTATGAGCTAGGATTCTTTCTCACACTTCTTCGGGAAAATTCCCGATAGCGTAGGTGAGTCGTAGCTCAATTAATAGCTTACTGTGCATGTGCAAGTGGGACATTTGGTGTCCTAGACTTTTTCTATTTCTTAAATCTTAAGACTTAATTTTAAGCACATTGTTCTGACTCTCGGTAACTTTTCAAGCTGTTAGCCAGGTATGAAATAGTTAATTTATTAGTATATTATAACACCAAAACATTTTTCTCGAAATTCGTGGCCTGGGTGAACAGTATTTCTTGTAAAGGCGTTCAAGTCCACGAAAAATTTAAATCCCTGGCAGCTACAAGGTCACCTAGTTCCACACATACTCTAGAGACGAACGTAGTTGAATATTGAAACACCGCCATTTGTAACTGACGTGCGGATTTAACTCCATATGAATCCTGTTGAATTATTCAACACCGAAGTGTTATATACCAACCGCATTGTACGGCAGAAGGAATATAGGCACGTGGAATACTTACAATTAATAATTGTGTGGTAAAGGTGTACTGGTAGTTTATTTAGAACAACATACAAATAAATCGGACCATAATAAGTAAAAGATTTGTAAAAAATATATGGGAAGTTAAGGAATTAATAACTTTTGGGAGTAAATATTAACAGACCAAGCTTTGGAAAGGTTTAACAAGAATGTAAATTTATTGTGTTAATTGCCATCTTAGGTGAGAGGCGGCACACAAAAATTCGAAAAAATCATAACATTTTAGTACAAGGTCCTAGTTACATTGCTCGCCAGCAGAAGAATCTGCATTAACCCAGGGTGAAGAGTAGAGAGTAGGAGTGCCATTTATGGCTTTTATTTCTAGTTATTAAAAAAAAAGTCTGTTATTATAATTATATGATAATATATTAAAAACTACAATGTAGTAGTAATAATTGTGAGATTTTAAACGCTTTTTAGTAAAAATATAAATTTAAATATTACACTAACAAAATAAACGTCAACAAGTTGAAAAAAAAAAACTCGTCTTCCTTTCTTTACACATATCCCACGAGCAATTTGACGACAAACGACTGGTGGACGTTTGCGGCTAAGAGGGAACCCGTGTTCTCGCAATACCCATATTGGAACATTTCCGCTAAGTAACTCGAGGAAATTGGCATAACAGTACACCGTATGTGCTTTTACAGAAAATTTTATTTATAGCATCAGTTTATACTTGTCAAGAAGAGAACTTGAACTCATTTTGGCGTATTTAAGAATTATAATATTATTTACGTATTTATTGGAATTAACTGGCCAGGTGCAATCTGGTTGAAACGTCAGGCAATTCAGAGGTATGTAATACCTTTTCGTGATCGCGTTAATTCCCGTAAATACGTAAATCACTACATATTATAAAACAAAGTCCCCCGCCGCGTCTGTCTGTCTGTCTATTCGCGATAAACTGAAAAACTACTGAATTGAGTTTTTACTAATAGACAGTATGATTTGTTAAAATTTTGTGTAAATTTATTGAAATATGATGATTGTTGTATATTTCTCTGCTACCCGTGCGAAGCCGGGGCGGGTTGCTAGTAATATTATATAACCGACTTAAATGCACCTAAATCGTGATAAACGACCACCCTTGAGTACAACCAATTCAATAAAAAAAAAAATTATTGAAATAGCATTCACAAATGGCGAATATATATATATATATAAATGATGTAAAATGATTAATGTAGCTCCATGTCCATTTTTACGTAGGTACATTTAAAATTTAGATAATTAATCAGTTTGTTGTTTGGCGTCGACTCAAAATAAGTTTATATAAAATTTTAAAGTTTATGTAAATAAGCTCAATACTAAAGACTTAAAGTTTATTTATTTTTTGCTTTTTGGTTCTTTTCGTCGGTTTAATTTTTTGTTAAAAAGATTTTTATTAGAACTTCTTATCTTCGCACTGCTAGAAAGTATTGTTGGATAAAATTTCCATTATAAACGAGTTCTATTGTTATTATTATTATTTACTAGCTGTGCCCCGCGGTTTCACCCGCGTAACTCAGATGCCATGGGAATATCGAGATAAAAGTAGCCTATGTGTTAATCCAGGTCTCCAGCTATCCGATATACGAAGTAACATCGCCATCGGTTCAGTAGTTTTTGCGTGAAAGAGTAACAAACATCCAAACCTCCACACAAACTTAAAAAAATTTTTCATATTCAATATCTTCACTACATATTATAAAATATAAAACAAAGTCCCCCGCCGCGTCTGTCTGTCTGTTCGCGATATACTAAAAAACTACTAAACGGATTTTCATGCGGTTTTCACTAATAGACAGAGTGATTCATGAGGAAGGTTTAGGTGTATAATTTGTACGGCGGGTTGCTAGTATTATATAAATGTATGTATACAGAGGCCTTTTAACAAATCGCTAGTGTCTTGAAAATTCCCATTACGGACACAACCGTCCACAACGTCTGCCCTCAAGCGTCTGCTCGCGTTCGGGTAGCTCACGTCACGCGGCGATGATGTTTTCTTGCCCCTCCACCGCACCGCACAATTTTATATTAATTTTATATAGTCGTAACTTTTAAAATATTTGACCAAATTACGTACTTTAAAAGACAAAGTTTATCTACTTTGAATATCAAAAGCGATAAAAGTATTTATTTTGATAAAAATCAATTTGTTACTGCTAAATGTGAATTGGAAATAAAAAATCAAAATTTATTGTATTTATGGTACACTATTTTGGTAATAATGGCTTACACATAAAAGATAGATATATACTGTCGCGGATTTTTTTGTAGAACTATTTAGTA